>CADCWY010000004.1:1981740-2642320 GCA_902806535.1 Hypoxylon rickii | reverse complement strand
TCCAAACAAACACCCAACTTCCCTTCCACCATCTGGCTTTCATCCTCTTTCTCCTCGACACCTTGCAAACGTTCCCGCTTCCACAGCGGCTCCTCTAACCCATCACTCTTCATCTCCCTCTTCATCTCCCTTTTCATCTCCCTACCAAACTCATACCTGACCAAAACATACCAAATACCCACCAAAAACTCCCCGACGCGACTTGTCCAGGAGTTTCTCTTCACTCACCATACATCTATTGCCCATTCCTTTCTCACCAGGCTTTCCCTCGGCCACAGCACACACCCACACAACTCTGAACAAATCTCACCAAAGCTTTCACTGAAAGTTTTTCGTACGTTTTCACACTTTCCGTCCTACCGAACCTATACCGTTCGGTGAATACCACACTTTCACACTTCACCTATCTTCCACACCAATCATCCCCGTCACCCACCATGTCGTGCCTTGTTCGACTCTATCGCAAGCTCGCGTCCATTCTATGGCGTGTTCTATTTTAGCTTTTCTTCTTCACGAAGACAACCCCATCAACTGTGGCCTTTGCCTCTCTTCCCAAAAGCCCAGTCTGCCCACAACGACAAACTTCCCTTCTGACTTACCTTCTACTTCCTCACCTGGTCATTGACCAGAAGTTGCGTTACCACATCTTCAGTCAGCAGATGGACACCTCATCGCTGGCTATTGATTTTCTACCCACTCCTACTTAACATCTACGACAACGATGGTCACACCCCAAAACACACTGGCGAGCACATCAACTTTGCTTATTCTAGCAATACACCGACGAAAGACGCGTGGGGAACCAGAGCTTCATGGGGGCTATGGGCCGTATCTCACCACGCGGCTTCATGGGATGTCCGAGGCAAGGACCTCACGGTGCTATCCAACACATCGACGAGTGCCAAATGATGAAAGGTATGTTTGTATCTCATTTCCATATTCTCGTGAGTGTTCAGTAAACTCTCAAATCTACGGTCGCGCTTCTAAGCACAATTCTGTGCTGCAATATGCTGGTTATCTTCTTTTTTTTTAGCCTTTGTTTCTACCATTTGTTCCCATACATGTTCATATTTCGACGCGTTATATCCGTCCGTGCCATAACACGAGTTTTACGGAATTCTGCATGTGCCCTACCCTACATCATCCCGCTCCCATACTCAGACCCATCCTTATTACCGCCATCCTACATTAACTTTTCTCGTCTCATTAGCAATCTATGAGCTGGCGACACATTCTCTCTCAGTACTCTTCGCTAACATATCTTACCAAGGTGTCTACTGTCTCAAACTTAGCACACTACGTTGCCACCAACACCCTGCTAGGTAAGCTCTTTCAACTGGTATCTGATGCCATTATCTAATGAATATTTAGGGTTCCTGGCATCCGCGATTCACTCTGAATCCAAGGCGGCTTAGCGTCGACAGTTCACACTGTGCTGACTAGCTACAATGTCCTCGGTAGTCCCAATCACGAGGTGGTTGGTGATCGATCATTGAGCCTGGATTCTTAAAGGAGTGCGTACAATAGACGCCGCTCCAGAAAAGGAGAAGGTAACACGAGCTAGAGTATTCTAGACTCACGAGGTGTCGAAGCCTCAACCGCTTCATAGATGAGGGGCGGCCCCTTCATTAGTAGCCGCCTCCTAATGTAAGGGGCCGCCCCGGCACTGACGCCTCATGTGCTTTACATGGCGTCGTAGCTTCATTGCGCTTGCCCTTGTTCAAGGCCTCTTCACTATACAGGCACTCATCACTTGTGAGACAACACCATTCTGGGTGTCGCACCCTGCGACCCGAGAGACTGCCAACCTATGCTGACTATCAAACCTTTACGCAGGCTCTTAGAGAATTGCCTCGAACCGGTCAAATAACCTTAACGAAGCCAGACGGCGTCGAGGGCTTTTAGCGTCGATCCCACGAGTGTTATCACATCGAGTGTTCCAATTTGAACTACCATAGGCACAGAGAGCTCCCAATGGCGATGGTGGTCTTCGAACTAGCATCTGCTTAACAAATCCTTTCGTCAGCCCAGGATTGTTATTGCAGGTTGTTGCGACGCGCAGACCCAGGTCGCACGAGAACCCTTAGTTAGCGGGTAATCTAGATGCTCTGGAAAAGCTGTGATACATGAGGCTCTCCTCCCAATGGTGGCGAATGGGAACGCACTTCAGTCCTCGATTGCGGAATTCCACCGCTGGAAGTGGTTTTTTTCTTTGGTGCACCACCTCCCCCGGAAGGGCCTCGGGGCCCCGGGGGGGCTTTCACAACACCTTTCGGGCTCCAAATCACCAAAGGAGCTGCGAATATAACTGCAGTTGAAATTTTTAGTAGTCCCGAAGGGGACCCCATTGGTCCCCTTCAAGAATACAAGGTGTCCGTCTTTCTTGTTGATCATCAAGATCACGCACCTCCCAACGCCCCAATGGGCCCACGCGACCTCTGAGGTGCTACCTAGGGAGTCCACCGAGTACACTCACCTACAAGCAAAAGCACATCAAACCAACACCAACAACTGTCTGACCACTCATGTCTACCCATCCACAAACAACGTTGCGCTAACTACAACAAAGCCCACTCGTGGCACCATGGACCATGCCGTGGCTGTTAGCCCGGCTCCACCATTCACGTCGGCAGCAAAGCAGAAGGCAACAGATACCCCACAGGGGTCGTGGCGGCCACCTCAGGGGGCGGGCCCTCGTGGCAATGATAGGGGTGCATAATCAGCATAACATCAACATCATGATATGAGATTCAACGCGGACCAAGGGCTATTACTTCAGGATGGGCAGGCCATACTAACTCCAAGACTCTGACATAAAGGTCACATCTATACGACAAAACTTAACGTCCATCCCAGAGGACGCCACAAAAAGGGGGCGTTCCCCCCTTTCAACGTACGGTGTATCAATAGTGAACTATGGAACCTAGGGGTGGCTTGTCCTCAATTCCATTTCTATGGAACTCTCAGAACAAAGCTGTGGAAGATACCATTGTTGGTACACAAGAGAACTTCCGACCTACAGGTTAGGTCCCAAGGTGGTCTAAGACTACCTACACGTCACAGATCTCAATTATGGCTGTCTTCATCCTTTCCCTTGCCACCCCTATCTTTCACTCCCACGCCCATATTCCCCATTTCTCACTGGGGGCAATGGGCCGGGAAATGGTGGGTGGGTAGAAGCTCCTCGCGGTGCCGGAGGACGCCAAGGGCCACACATGGCCTTGGCGTGCCAAAGGACGCGGAGGAATTCTACCGCCGCGCCCATGTGAATGGGTTCCACGTGCTCGGCCAGAGAGTTAGTCAGCCCCATAACCACCTTGTCTTGTTTCCCATCTAACAACATCACATCTTCTAGGCCGTGGTATTGTGACGAATTCACTAGTTAGCCAATGAAGAGGGCTCGCCACCCTACTTCCTTCGAAGAGGCCGTACGACTCTTCCAGGGACTTCTGGTTGAATATTCCACCGAAGCAAAGGACGAGTCTAGCGTCTTCAGAGACAGCTCGCGAGAAGGGCGTCATCTTTCTCGTCCCCATCATATACCAGTCAATGGTTGATGCTCATGCAAACAACACAACCCCAAGGCTGCAAAAAGGGATGACCGGGCTCTGGGCCACTCCTAGCAGGGGGGCCCAGAAGCCAACTAGGGGCTACGGGGGCTACGAAAGTAGCAACCGTTAAAGTTCCTCGCGCAACAACGATGTTGTTTCTGCATCTTCCGAGTTCGGCTCAGAGCCAGAGGGCTACAAGCACGGATTGGTCAAAGCAGGCCGCTTTACTAGGCTCTCAGGAAGGAACTATATGCTTCTGCTTCACTCCGAAAGCCATCGAATTCCACGATGTGCTCCACATCGATGATGAACGGATGACAACTCCCAAATATAACCACCGTGTCACGAGGCAGACCCAGAAGACGCAGAAGCAACATCATTGTTGCGCGAGGAACCTAGGACTGGGCTACGGCTATGGGAGGCTACATATACATGTAGCCGTCTTTGTCTAGCCGGCCCTAGCTCTGACACACCGAAAGGGTCTCTACACCTTGTCGAGCCACGGAAAAGACGAATCCAAACCAAATACGGATCGTCGGCTCCGCCCGCCACCGGGTTGTCCCCCAACTACAGTACTAGAAGACTATAGACTATACAGAGAATTACAACCCTTCGAGATATATCTGGAGATGCGGTGGTTTTGAATTAGAAACGACATGGACTGGTGGGAAGGTGTAATTGTCAAACAGCTGAATCTGTGTGTTCTTTTACCGTCGAAAGGCCATTGCAACTTTTCCATGGGAGTGGTGGGACAAGCGACACACCATCTTGGGGCTGACAAAACTGAGAATCAATTAAAATACCTTTATCGTCTCATGAAATATACAACTCATAACCTTTATTTCTACTATGTACTTTATTCCTTGTAGATCTTCGGCTTTAATGTTTGTTCTGTGAGTGTTATGTACATACCCCCTTAATCACATACAATATTGTGTTAAGCGCACATATGCTCTATTAAAAGAAAACTTTTCATATTGAATTAAACCCCAATAAACTCATACAGAATACATCTCATCACATCACATCGCAGACAGAATTCGATCCATATTGCGAACATTCGATGAAATCAATTGTTAAAAGGGTACCTAGTATGATTACGTAGAAAGTATCGCCGGGTCATGAGTCGCCTTTCTATCGTATATGGCCCTTTACGTCGGCCCTTGTTGGCTCGACCATCGCACCTCTCCAAACGGCACAAGTTCACAGGCCGAACCCAGCAACTAGTGAATAAACCCAAGCCCAGTGCTCTCCCCGATGCGCCCGCCAGAACCCGGTTCGCCCCATCTCCTACTGGATATGTGCATATAGGCTCGTTGCGAACAGCGCTGTATAACTATCTCCTGGCAAAGGCGACCGGTGGTCAGTTTTTGTTGCGGGTGGAAGATACGGACCAGGTAAGATTGCATCCCATCCTTCGATGTTTGAGATTATGCCATTGAATCTTCTGTTCTGATGCTTCTAGACGAGGATCGTGCCGGATGCCGAGAAGAGGCTTTATGAAGACTTGAGATGGACTGGCCTCAGCTGGGATGAAGGTGTGTAACATGACGCCCATCAGCATACCATTCCCCTTCTAACACATCTATTTTCTAGGCCCCGATGTTGGTGGGCCATATGGTCCGTATAAGCAGGTATGCTACGATTTTAAGATTCCTTTTGCACCACACACTAACGCGATTCTCCAGTCCGAGCGATTGGAGCTGTACACAAAACACGCAGAGCAACTCCTCGACCAAGGTCACGCGTACCGGTGTTTCTGCACTCCGGAGGAGCTGGACCACATGCGAACCATCAGCATACAACAAGGTACCTCCACGGTATATAACGGCACCTGTTCGCATATTCCGCCAGATGTGGCTGCCCGGCGAGCAGCCAATGGTGAACCACATTGTGTACGCTTCAAATGCAACCACGGGCCCACGGTGAACGATCTAGTGTATGGGCGTTACCAGAAACCCGAGCCGGAGGGTGATTTTATCATCATCAAGCGGGATGGGTATCCGACATACCACTTCGCCAACGTGGTCGACGACCACCACATGGAGATCACGCATGTAATACGGGGGCAGGTGAGTTAGAACCTCTATTTCGTGACTATTTCCTCCGTTCCGCTTCGTTCTGCTCCCTTCCTTCTCCTTTCACCTTCCGCTTCTCCTCGGTCTTCCTAATCCCACGACCCATGCTAATTGGAAACGTTAGGAATGGCTTATATCCACGCCTAGACACATGGCCCTGTACGAAGCATTTGGTTGGCACATCCCACAATTCGCGCATGTGGGACTGCTGGTGAATAAGGAGAAGCAAAAGCTGAGCAAACGTCATGGCGATGTGGATATTGCTTCTTGGCGCGATCGAGGCATTCTCCCTGTGGCATTGCTGAACTACGTGATGCTGATGGGCTGGAGCGCGGGGAAGGGCGTGAAGGGACAGGAGGAAGTGATGGATCTGGACGAGATGGTTGAGAAGGTAAGTAACACGAAGCATGAACCACCTTGTTCGAATTACTCGACACACAGAAGTCTAACACGAAGAAACCAGTTTACTCTGCGTTTCACCAGGGGCGACATCGTGGTCAATAAGAAGCACGAGTTCCTGCAAAAGGCACATGTCAACCGATTTGTAGACTCGGGAACCGCCGACGAATTCTCGAGCATCCTCCTCCCGCCGATCCAGTCCCAGGTCGAAAAGCTGGAAGAAGACCGCAAGACGGGATCTGCCGCTGCTACCGACATGGCATCCTATATCGGTCCTCCCATCTCGGTCGCTCAGGACGACAACCACCCCAGCACCCTATCCCCAACGTACCTCCAAAGGATCCTCGAGTTCGACGCCCCTAACTACAAGTATGCTACCACATTCGTAGAGCGGAACCATTACCTGATCTGGGAGGTCCCCGACGACGTATACCGCACAACCTTCCGCGAAACCACCGCGGACCTCGACCTGATCTACACCGCTCCGCCGTCGCCAAACCCGAATATCAGCTGGTCAATCCCCGACGATAAGGAAACAGAACGCACGCCCCACCGCGTCTCCGAGCTCGTCGACACGCTACGAACCCTCCTGCAGCCCGTAGGCAGCGAGTCGTGGACCGGGGGGGAGCTAGCAAGGACCATCGTGCCGTTCCTCAAGTCGGTGCACCAGGCCTCGGATGTCTCTGGCGACAAGCCCTGGGGGTATCTCCTGGCCCGCTGGATCCTAGTCGGGGCGCGGCACGGGCCGGCGCTGGTCCCCACCATAGTGTTCCTCGGCCGGGAGGAGACGATGAGGCGTGTGGAGAAGGCGTACGAGATTGCGCTGGAGATGGAACGGGAGGTGCTGGATTCGGAAGGGACTAAATATAAATGGTTGCGAGGACTGGAGGACTCGTCGTTGTCTTGATACATACTGTACTTACGCATTTCGTGAGCATGGGTACGTACGTATGGGAGAGCACAGCACAATACCAAGGTGAATACCAATGTGGATACGAATGGACTATCAGATGCATAGCATGGCATGGCATGGCATGGCATAGCATCGTGCACTGTATGATTATTTTCTCTAGAAGCAAACTCTTGTCCCCCCGAACGCCATTCCATGCTTCATATCTCATGATAGGGGTTCTCCCCGTCCAAGTCGCATGGGGTTACCTGTCTCTCCATCTCATAAACCACTAGGCACCGTCTCCACCGATCCCAGCATACCCCATCACGTCGTTGTAGCCGTGGTCGCTTTCCCCAGACCATTGAACAGCTGGGCCTTCACCTGCACCGCCATGAGACCCTGCTTCTCGTTCATGGTAACAGAATTGCTCGTGCGGACCAGCCTGTCGATGTCGGCGTCCACCCCGGCCTTGGCGGCGCCGGCCAGGCTGGCGCCCCGAAGGGAGCGCTGCGAGGAGAGGGTGACGTCGCGGATCTTGGAGCCGAGGTCGAGCAGCTGCTTGTCGCCGTAGTCGCGGTTGGTGAGGAGGGGGTTCTGCGACAGGGTCTGGACCCAGTACTTGCTCCACAGCAGCTCGAGCAGGCTGGAGTCGAGGGTGGACTTGAAGTGCGAGACCTGCAGGCTGTAGTAGCGGCTGGCGTGGGCGCCGAAGTCCTCGGCCTTGGCCAGCGGCACGGCCTGGCTCGAGGTGGACGAGCCGCTGTCGGACGGCCGGTAGTGCTCGGGGTACGTGCGGAAGGCGCCGATCTCGACGCGGCCGGCGCTGATGGTGCGGTCCGGGTCGATGACGACGGCGACGAAGGGGTCGTTGAACTTCTGCTGCATGGCTTGCGTGCCCACGTCGATGCCGCTGAGCCAGCATCCGTAGCCCGGGTGGCTGTGGTACCAGCCCACAACGTTCTCCTGGCGGGAACCCTGGTCCCTGGAGAGCTGGAGGTACTGGACCATGTATTCGTTGGCATCATCCTGGGCGTTGACACGGGTCTCGGTGCCCTCCACGGGTAGGCCAAAGGCATCGGTGACGACGATGGTATCGCCGTCTATGTAACCTTGCATCAGACCCATGACCTCGATGGAGCCGCCGGAGCGGGCGTGCATGACCATCTTGATGAGAGCGACAGCGCTGACGCGCACACGTTGGAAGTAGTGTGGGTTGTCTTTCCAGGGCTTGGCGCTGTTAATCTCGGCGTCGTTATCGGGAGAGTAGTTGTAGAGCGCATCGCGATCGGGATCGACGAGCTCGACGTCGTTGTCCAGCTCTGCGTGGATCGTTAGCTTATCCTCGTTCCTTATTCCTTCGTAATGTAGGATTTGGGGAGCAGTGAAGCAGATCTACTACTTACCCCACGATTTTAGTGCCAACCCCATGATGACTGCTTGTGATCGTGAATCTGGAGAAGCTGGTTTGTTTGTTTTTGAAAGTGGTAGAAGGTATTGCTGGGTTGACTGGGTTGACGTGGGGTGAATAGCTGGAGATGAATAGGCCGCCAGAAGCTCAGATAAGATTAAGCTGTTTGCTGCACCCGTTGCATTGTCTTATCCCGCTGTCCCGTCGCTATGATTTGTACAATCATTGTGTATGGGTCACGCCAAGCTCGCACAGTGGATAGGTACATCCATGGCATACCTGGAGCTGGAGGTACCCACGTACACTATATCCATACCTACCTACTAGGTACTAATGTAGGTACATTATCGATAAGACGTCAAATTCCTGCCTCGCAATTCGATGCCAAGAACTCGCATTTGAATCCCGTCAATTCACAAGATTGCGATCTCACTTGGAAATTCGCAATTGTCACAAAATGTCCAGGCCAGCGATAGCGAGGCCTATACGGCATGCATTATCTAGATCATTGGTAAGATTGTCCCATCTATAAGCGCTCCCTGGACGATGATGCTGACGGAGCAAAGATCCAGCAACCGCGACATGCCTTGAGTCCTTTCGTAACCTCACGCTCACAGGCATCAGTGTATGTCACATTCAATCCCAGCGTGCCGCCAACCTCCGATGGTTTCTAACTCGTACTTCAGGGCAGACCCTGCCTCCGGATCCAAGGCGCAACCCCCTCAGCTGGTGTATGGAATATCCCATATCCCACAGGATCTGACATGCGATCAGCGACTTACTTGACATAGGAACGAGTTGCCTGACTCCCGCGAAGAGAACGATGTTCGACTTCCTCGAGCTGTCCAAGCCCTATACCTCCAACCCCTTCGACGAGAAGCCCAATATGGTGTGCCCTCGTGCGACCTGCAGCTGCGATCGTTCAGCATCCCCAACCTCGAGTTCTTCTGCGACTTTGCGCTGCGAGCTGCCTATTACCTAAACCTGCCCGCGTTTGGGCCAGTCCCGCTACCCAAGATCACAGAGCGATGGACGGTACCCCGAAGTCACTTCATCTTCAAGAAGTCGCAAGAGAACTTTGAGAGGATCACCCGAAGGAGGTTAATCCAGATCCGAGACGGACATCCAGAGACGGTACAGATCTGGCTAGCCTACCTACAGAAGCACGCATACTACGGCATTGGTATGAAAGCCAATGTGTGGGAGTTTGACAGTCTTGGTAAGTCAGGGATCCTTGCGGCATCTATCGTCAAAATCGTCAAAATCGTCAAAACCGTCGAGACCATAAACTAACCTAATACGTAGAAACGAGCAAGAATATGGAAGCCGATGCCCAGTCGTTGCAGGAGATTGTCGACAAGAAGATGGAGCATTTCGGAAGAGACAAGACGCTTGGTACGGTAGAGAAGGTCAAGGAGATACTAGCCAGCGAGAGATTCAAGCACACCAGATAGTCTCCATCTACATAATAAAATCAAATCCCCTTGACGGTTGTATCACATAATCGAATATAAATCGGTTCATTTCCCAATATTCGTTATCAACGTTATTAAACAGCCGTGAGAAATCGTAATAGAAGTTTTGGATTACGGCGTTGGTCTTATAGTATTAGTCCGGGGTTACGGTTAGTTGGTCCAAGCGTCATTTCATCTCATCCGAATATTTTCATTCTTGTCTCAATTCACTTCACATCGTTATGATATGAAAGCTCACATTGCAAATTGAGATTTATAACTCAGCCCAATTTGTATTCAATCTGGTACTCGCGGGTGTGTTTTCATCTTATCTGGCCAGAAAATTCATGCTGCCTAGCTAATCAAAATGAAAGCATCCCCATCGCAAATTTCACACCAGGATTCGAATATCGCATGTCAGGGTAGATGCGCGCAACACTCTGTGCTCGCTGTAGGCCCCTAGCGGGCTTCACGCGAAAGCAGATTCGGTCCTCGATATTTCGTCAGCAGATTCGTTGCGAGTCGACCAGCCATAGTGAGACTGAGGGTCATGCTGCTATCAGCAGCGACGGTCATAACAATAGGCAGCCGGAGGTGACAGAAACGCCGAAAAGGAAGAGAAACGTCATCTTCTCGGGAATTCAGCCTACGGGTGTCCCTCATCTAGGAAACTACCTGGGTGCGCTACGGCAATGGAAGAAACTACAAGATGAGGTGCAGGCCTCGGGATCGGGAGACAAGCTGCTATTCTCCGTGGTAGATCTACACGCCATCACGATGCCACAAGACGCCACCGTCCTACGTCTCCGCCGTCGTGAGATGCTAGCTGCCCTTCTCGCCATCGGTCTTGATCCGGATAAGTCTACGATCTTCTACCAAAGCTCCGTACCGCAGCACACCGAGCTCATGTGGATTTTAAGCTGCACCGCGTCGATGGGGTACTTGGGCCGGATGACGCAGTGGAAGGCAAGTCTGCTCTTTTTCGTCTTTCTCCCCTTTCCCACCTTGACGCGTTACTGACCCCAGTTCAGAGTAAGATTCAGGCGGAGAACAAAACCGCCGACGTCGAAGAAGTGGCCATGGCCAAGCTGAAGCTGGGCCTGTTCTCGTACCCCGTGCTCCAGGCCGCCGACATCCTGGTACACCGGGCAACCCACGTCCCCGTGGGAGAAGATCAGCGACAACATCTCGAGTTTGCGCGGGAGTGCGCCACCAATTTCAACCACACGTTTAAGAACATCCTCATCCCGCCCGAGACCGTAACTAGTAAGCCTTTCTCTCCCCCTCTCCCCCCCTCTCTTTTTCTCCTCCTCGCCCCTCATCTAACACATCCCAGCCCCCTCCCCCCGCGTCATGTCCCTGACGAACCCCCTCAACAAAATGTCCAAATCGACCCCGAACCAGCGCTCGCGGATCCTGATCACCGCGCCGGCGGCCGAGATCCGCTCGCGCATCGAGGGCGCCGTGACCGACAGCCTGAACTACGTGACATGGGACCCGCCGTCGCGGCCCGGCGTCGCCAACCTGCTGGAGCTGCTATCGCAGTGCGGCGGGCCGCCAGTGGACGAGAACGGCCCTGATGGGCCCGCAGAAGAGGGAGGAGACCAGCAGCAGCAGCAGCAGCAACAGCACGACGGAAAAGGCCCGCGGTATCGCCTGCCGATCCGGCTAGCGGCCGAGTACGGCGGGCGCACGCTCAAGGACCTCAAGCACGACGTCGCCGACGCCGTGTGCCGCGAGCTGGACGGCATCGCGGACAAGTTCCACGACTACCTGAATCGCAAGGGCGGCAAGTGGCTCGATGAGATCGAGGCCGAGGGCGCTGAGATCGCGCGTGCTAATGCGGAGCGTACGATGAAGCAGGTGCGGCATGCCGTGGGGTTGGGGCCGCGGCCTTCGTAAATAGGGGCGTTCAAGTGTGTATAGCTTAATTCCGGCAATGCTGGTACGAAATCTAAATAAAACCGACGTATTACGATTAAGTTGAAGATCCCAAGCAAAGCGTCCTGCGCAGAGTCGGGGAAATTACGTAAATCCAATCAAAAGCACGCAACGACTCTTCACGCCGTTCATACCAATAAAAGAGACACATATAAACGCATGCTAAAAAGTACCTAATGGTCATTCTCATTATCACGAGGCAGACGATACCCTTCTGCAAAGGGGGGCTGTGTAAGTTACATGGTTCAGTAAACCAGTGGATATGTACCGAGACCCATCCTACAAGTTGCTTTCCACCTCAACGAAGAAAGTAGGCACTCACGCGGAACGCCCTGGTGATCCTTTTTTCATTTTAGATATTCTTTCGGTTTCCTTGAATCACCACTGTACTGGCTGTTCTCATGAGGCATAGTCGAAAGCAGAGCCTCTGCAGCCCTTCCAGAACTCGCGGACCACCGAGCTGGTCGCAGATTGGCCGCGGAGCCTATCGAGGAGTTAGCTCAAGTCAACAGAGGGGGCGTGAAATAAAGGGTATGAAATAAGAGGAACACGCGTAAGGAAGACGAACTTCATAATCTTCTTCAAGAACAGTGCCTTGTCCTTATCCGACACCTTGTCACTAGGAAAACTTGGGCTGTTCAAGGCGGCCTCCAGCCAGTCGTTAGCCTTCACGTTACTGACCACGAACTTCTTCATCATCCCACTGAGCGTGTCGAGCTCGCTTCTTAACGCCTTTCCTCCGATGTTCTGTACCAACGGCTCTGCGAGCTTGGGGCCGATGTAGGCTGTGGCGTTGTCGATCATCGACTGCGTGGTAGGGTCGCTCGCCCTCAGTGTGAGAAATCTCGTCTAGTAGCTCCGTATTAGCATATGTGCCATCGTATTACGACCAGCGTAAATACGAACCCAGAATGTTGCGGCTGCTCCTTTGGGCAGCGGCTCGTTCCCGCTCAACATTTGAATCGCGAACGTGAAGAGGAATTCGATGAGCTCTGTGGGTTGCGACATAAATATTTCGGGTCTTTTGGTCATGGCGTTCTGGGCAAATTCCAGACCGTACTGTGCCAGTTCTGGGTCTTGGTCGGGTTCTGCGATTCCATCAGTAGTGTTAGCAGCATATTCAATCAAACCAATCAAACCAAAGGGGAGCGCCTTTTCTATACAGAGTTCAGGGCTATCTTACCTCGTAATTCAGACAAAAGACCCATCACCCAGACTAGGAGGCGTCCCAGAACATCCTCCAAAGCCTTCTTCTGTCTTCCGCTATTCAGGGATGTCACAAAGATGGTGGCTGTGTTGACAACCGCCGCGACGCCATTGTGCCAGCGGTTGATGAAGAAGTCGGTGACCATGTTGGGGGGGAAGACAAACAAGCCCGGCTCCGATTCCGAAAATCCGGCTCGGAGGATAGTGCAGATAACGCTAACGACTTCGGAATCGTGCGAGAACGAATTCTTAATTTCAACGAGAAAGGCCTGGTCGCACCAGTTAATACATAGACACACATATTTATGTAGACCTCTGCGCGTCTACGAGCGAAGAAGAGGCACGTACCATGATCTCTTGGTGCATTGGGCCCCAAACCGTGTCGGCTGGGTCTTTACCTTGGCCACCCTCTGTTTCTGAGTCCTCGGCGTCGATGTCGCAAGGCGCTTGAAGTCCTCTCGCAACACTACTAATGCAGCGAAGCGCGCGAAGGGCCAGCTGTGTCCCTACAGTCGCAGCAGGGAATGGCTCGTACGGGCGCTGTCCCAGGTCGAACGCCCTGCGAATGACCTACAATATGTTAGACGGTAGGTGGTAGTCAGCCGGGAAATACTGCATAATCTTACCGGGTCATCAGGGGCTATGAGAGGCCCCTGTGCGCCTGAGTGAAGCTGCAGGCTGTGGTTCACGTCAACACCTATCATATATAGGAGCTTGCTGAAGGCCTCTGCCTTACGGGAGTCATCGGGGATTGCTTGCATGATGCACGCGATCGCCCCAATCACCCTCTCTTCCGCCAACGAGTCAATGTCGCACTTGCGCAATGACTCGTATTGGTTAAGGAAGGCATCCACCTCCGTTGTCAGGAGAGATCGACAAGACGAGCAAAGCTTGTGGATCGCCTTGGACGAAGAGATCGCGAAGCATCTGTCTCCTACCGCGCCGAAGAGCAGGTTCAGCGCAGCAGGAAGAAACTCCGTGCGGCGCATGAAGAACTCGGCGTAGCGCTCCATCAAAGAGAGGCATGTCTGTTTGGCTCGGATCGGCACCACGTTTCGTCCCTGCCCCAGCATGTCGAACAAAGGGGAAGAGAACAGATTGGCCAGAATATCATCCCACGGCGTGACAGGCTCAGCGTCGCTGCCTGTGGTCTCCTCCGCCATGCAATCCGTCAAACCGCCCAGGCAGTAGGCCGCCGCCTCGAGCTCTGCCCATTTCGAAGCGGCCGAGGCCTGCACCATGCTCTCCGCGAACGTCACCACCAGCGGCTGTCCGATAAACGGATAGACCAGCTGAAGAAATTCGACAATGTCCTTTCGGGCCTCCGCAAACTCGGTCCTTTCAGTAGAATCCCAAGTGCTGTAGATCTCGATCGGTGGATACTGCGTCTTCTTCCAGCTAAGGGAGACGGCCTCCATAAGCTGGCGCAACGGTGGTTGAGTCAAGTTCATGCCCTCCGTCTTGAATTTGCTCCAGGCGAATTCCACGAATTCCAGCACCCACGACTCCCAGAAATCGATCGCTCGCGGGAAGATCTTGTCATCCACGCCTGGGTATCCGTCCACTCGTAAGAAACTGGTGAGCAAAGCGAGAAAGCGTTGGCACGTCTCGTTCTCTCTGTCCATCATCTCGAGGAATTGATTCTCTCCGAAGGTCAAGACGAATAGACCGAATGTTACCTCGTCGGCATGCGTGTCGGCGTCGAGAAGCCTGGCAAACTTCACCTGCGCCCAGTCGCTTAGGAGAAGGGCGTATATGGGGCTCGCCAATTCTCCGAGATCAATTTTCCAATTCTCTAGGAGTTCGGTAAATAGGCCAATCGCGCTCTCGGATACTTCGTCGCAGGGAATGCAGTCGATTACCAATGGGAGCAGTGACTTCAGTGAACGGGCTGGCGAAGGGTCCGACATATGGTCGGCTGGGTTCTGTTCGAAGTAAATGAGCCAGGTTTGCGCGCAGCTTATCGACTCCGCCACGAGGGTCTTGTCGGCATTCGGATCCTGGGCAGACTTGATTCCACGCGTCAGGAAGACCACGACATCGGCAGCGTTGTCCACGAGTCGATTGTGAAATGCCATATACTTGGCGGACTTGGTGTCGATTCGTCCTCCTTCGTGGGCCAAGGTTTGCACGAACCATATCACGGCAAGGAGATCCTCGACGCCCAAAGACTGGACAACATTCGAGATGGGATATGCATCGCCGACCTGCTCAGGCGACACGTACGCACGGTTTTGCAAGCAGCAGGAAAGATGGCGTACGCAACGGGGCCACGTGTGGGAGTAGTGAATAAAGTACGTGATCAATGTCGAACATAGTTTCTTGACGACGAATTTTCCTGTGCCATCTCGCAGAGACGCGACGAGCCAGGATACCAATGTCTGCAGCAGGGCAACAGCGTCATCATCTGATAGGCTAGGTGGGTTTAGTAATGCAGATCTATTGATACTGAGATACTGAGAGATGTTAAGAGATTGTTTGTTTACCTGTCCGTGTTGAGTTTGATAGTGAAAGTCAAGGCTGCAAAGAACTTGACATTGTCGTGTGGCCTGGAAAGCAGACCTTGTGCGACCTGCCAGCCTTCGGGCGATTTTTGTATCGCCTGGAGGATTTCCTGGATACGAGAATACGCCTGTGGAGGATTATTCGGTGCGTAAAGTTGATGGATCAACTAGAGGACATAGGTTAATATAATAATATCTTGGTTCAGCGTCTTGCAAATTTCAGGATGGCGATATAAAAACACACTGATCTTACCTGCTCGACCTCAGGCAGGGTCGTAGGAGTTGGGATATGGTTCATGGTGGCGAGAGATTGCATTCATGTCGAGATGGTTGCGCATGGATGGGGGAGATGAAGAACGGAGATGAGAGGGGATGATGGGATGACGGTAAAAATGTGAACAAAGCGTCGGCGTGTTGTCAGGTTATCAACAGGCAAACGGGTTGTATGAGCGTGAGTCTTGTGTCGGTTGTGTTCATGTGTTCATGTGTTCGTGTGTGTTCGTGTGTGTTCGTGTCGTTGGGCGCTTGGACGTTAGATCGGTACCTGGCAGGCGTGGACAGAGATGCCAATCCCGGCGCTCTGGTACCGCCCAGACGCCTATTTTCGTTTGTTAGTTTTGAGTCTTTCTTATCCGCTTCCCGCCATCCTCCGGGCTTCAGACGTCATCCCGCGAAGGTACGATTTTGACCTCCAAATTTTGCTTGTGGGGGGTTCCTGGGTTATACTATGTTACGTTGATACGTTGATACGTCGATACCTACACCCATGGACCCGGCCAGCGACCTACTACTATGTATCCTGCGATGCCCATACGCTATCTACCACGCTAACGCGGGACGGACCAATCGATATGCTCATGTTTCGATACGTACCTGCAGATAGAGTGGTAATTGTCTTATACGCCCACCGCCAGCCGTTCAGCCCGTTGCGGTTCGGAGTTACTTGATACTATGTACTACTAAGGTATGCACAGCGGTACTATGTACCTACATCAATGATATCAATGATACTAGGTATACCTTACACAGTAAGAAGGGGATGGCCTACTAAGTACCAAGGCGAATCAGGGAAGCTCAATTGTCAGCCTCCCTAGGTGCTAGGTACATAACACTTGGGCAGCGGATACTTATACTACCGGCGGTGTTGATTTCCGGATGTACCGATAGGTAGATACTACCTAGTAGGTAGAGATCAATAGAGCAATAGATTGGTAGGAGGCCATAGATGGATTTGATCTACCAACGCTACAGCGTCTTACGCCCTGATGCAAAGCAGCTCTGAGGTACAGCGGCAAGATAACCTAGCCCTAGTGCCCATGGCACAGAGCGCAGGAACCGGCCCGGAATCTCACTTAACACGTCGAATACCCGTGGACCCCGCACAGTATATCACAAGAGGCGATTGGAACCTTGGAAACACCCCGCCATGAGTAGAGCGGCACCTCCATGCAGCGAAATCTCATCTCACTCTTCTATTTGATTGCAACAACTCCAAAAATCCAATGTTCCAATAGCAACGTTTGCCGTATGGGACCCTAGCCCACATGTATAAACCCCCTTGTTACTGATTCGGACTCTCCTACATTTTCAGGGGCTAATCCGCACACACTTCCACTCGTAAAATTCCATCATAGCTTTCCAAGATCATTGGATCGAAAAGAGCTGGATAGGCCGGCCCCGGTAGCTACGTGTACCCACTAGATTAGAATTATCTTGATACTGGGTTTTATACTTGATACATCATATGACAAACCGCCAGAGTTGCTATCGCAACGGTCACTGCTGATGCGAATTCTCTCGTATCCTTTCACCTCAAGGTTGTCTGCAACTCCAAGGATTTCACTCTCGTCCAAAGCAAGACCCCGTTTCGGTCCTCACTTTGGCATCCTGCAGGCCTCGCCGGCCATTCTAATACGTCCGATCTCCTTGTCTAGGAATACCATCGCTATCAAGATGGAGAAGGTTGACACCACCGCTCGTCTCGCCGAGCTTCGCAAGCTCATGAGCGATAACAAGGTCGATGTGTATAGTAGGCTAGCCAATTTGCGGATCTTCCGAACTTACACTAGGTGATGGCTCGCTAATTCTTCCCCCATCAAGTCGTTCCGTCCGAGGACAGCCACTCTTCGGAATACATCGCCCCCAGCCACGCACGCCGTGCCTTCATATCTGGCTTCACGGGCTCGGCTGGTTGCGCCGTCGTCACCCTCGAAAAGGCGGCTCTCGCCACCGACGGACGCTACTTCAACCAGGCCGCACACCAGCTCGACGACAACTGGCTGTTGTTGAAACAGGGCCTCCAGGATGTCCCTACGTGGCAGGAGTGGTCGGCAGATCAGGCCGCCGGCGCGAAAGTCGTCGGCGTAGATCCGACCTTGCTGACGAGCGGTACGGCCAAGAAGCTGGCGGAGAAGATCAAGAAGAGTGGCGGTAAAGACTTGGTCGCGGTCGAGGAAAATCTGGTCGACAAAGTCTGGGGAGAAGACCGTCCCTCCGAGCCGAACGAGCCTGTAATCATCCAGGGGCAGCAATTCGCCGGAAAAGACGTCAAGACGAAATTGGCCGATCTCCGAAAAGAGCTCGAGAAAAAGAAGTCTCTTGGATTTGTTGTCTCACTACTAGACGAGATCGCCTGGCTCTTCAACCTCCGCGGAAACGACATCCCCTATAACCCGGTGTTCTTCTCGTATGCTATCGTCACAGCGGACGAGTCCACGTTGTATATCGATTCCACGAAACTTAATGCAGAGTGCCAAGCACATCTCTCAGAGAACGGCGTCGCCATCAAGCCGTACAAGGACATATTCGGCGATGCGTCCACGCTAGGCAAATCAGCTGAGGCGAAGGGTGCCAACGAGGGCGGCAAAAAGAAATTCCTCATCTCGAACCGGGCCTCTTGGGCCTTGAAGCGAGCGCTCGGCGGTGACGAGTTGGTGGAAGAGATACGGAGCCCCATCGGTGACTCGAAGGCGGTCAAGAACGAGACGGAGCTGGAAGGGATGAGGGCGTGCCATATCCGAGATGGTGCAGCGCTGACTGAGTATTTCGCATGGCTCGAGGATCAACTGATCGGGAAGAAGGCTACCATTGACGAGGTGGAAGCTGCAGACAAGCTGGAGGCCCTGCGAGCGAAGCAGAAGGACTTTGTCGGGCTCTCATTTCCCACCATCTCATCCACTGGACCGAAGTACGTCTCAACGTCTCAGCGTCTCAACATGATTTCTATGATAATCACTATATATGCTAACGATACCTATCCAGCGCTGCGGTGATCCACTATAAGCCCGAACGCGGAAGCTGCTCGGTCATAGACCCCAAAGCAGTCTATCTATGCGATTCCGGAGCGCAGTACCGTGATGGCACCACAGATACGACGCGGACATTACACTTCGGTGAGCCTACCGAGGCCGAGATTGAGGCATACACGCTCGTCTTGAAAGGGCACATTGCTCTGGATAGAGCTGTATTCCCGAAAGGAACCACTGGCTTTGCCCTGGATGGCCTTGCCCGCCAATATCTCTGGGTATGTACCTCTATAAAATCACCAATCCCCATCGGCCTTTCTACCTAGTGCTTTGCTGATAAGATTTAGGCAAACGGGTTGGATTACCGTCACGGCACTGGCCATGGTGTTGGTTCCTACCTTAATGTGCACGAAGGTCCCATTGGGATTGGTACCAGGTCCCAATACTCGGAAGTCTCCCTATCCCCTGGCAACGTAGTCTCGAACGAGCCAGGTTATTATGAAGACGGCTCCTATGGCATTCGGATTGAAAACATAGTCATGGTCAAGGAGGTGAAAACTAAGTACAAGTTTGGCGACAAGCCGTACCTTGGGCTTGAGCATGTCACCATGGTGCCGTACTGCCGCAAGCTCATCGACGCCAACTTGTTGACGAAAGAGGAGAAAGCATGGCTCAACGACTACAACACAGATGTATGGAACAAGACAAAGGGATACTTCGAGGGTGACGAGGTGACTACGGCATGGCTCAAGAGAGAAACGCAACCTTGGTAGCATCTGGCTGCCTAATTTTCCATTCCTTTTACGCATAACATCGTGCATCGTGTGCGTTGGTGGTTCCCTATTAGAATTGCATGAAAGCGGACATCGCAAAGAACAGTCCGAACGATAATTTAAACGCAGGATTCTTTTCCAACGCCGCCAGCACCCGTGAATTGCCTAACCGCTGCTTCAGCTTCAGCTGCTGCACCAGATCAATGCCGTATCTCGAAGCCACCTAGATCGGATTAGGACCAGGGACATATCACGAGGGATAGATGCTGTTACACACCTGGAGAGCCACAACGGACAGCCCTAAGAGAAATACTAATGTCCGAGAGAAGAGACTGATTATTACACCGGACACAAGTCCTATAAATAGTAAGCCTCTGCACTACCCAGTAACAAAAACCCCATCTTATTGCATTATCCTGCACACACCTGTCACGCTCCCGCCAGAAAGCTGCTTTAAGAGCTCCGGATCCAGCTTCTCCTTCGTAGGAGGACGACTACTCATGGGCCGCGGCGTCTCTCTCGCGTCCAGCCGGAGCCTCGGCTGTCTAAACGCTGCCATGCTCGTGCCGAGGGATAGTCCGACGATACCGGCACCGAGAGCATGACGGGGAACGAACGTTCGTGCGAGGAGTCTAGCGGACATTGTGAAGCTGGGTGATCACGGGCTAGGTATGTGCTAGGTAGGTCCGTAGTATAGGTTAAGGTACTAAGCACTAAGTATTATGTCTTTGTCTTCAGATACTACTAAGGTATTGATACAAAATAGCCAGAGCAGAAGAGGGCTCAAGCTACAAAGATGGGAGACGATTACTGGTAACGTGTTACTTTCCAGGACGACTGGGGGGGACCAATTCGTGTGCGAAGGATCCGAACCCGTGGATTGTTACGTGTGCAAAAAGGAAGCTTCGGAATATGGGCCTAGCCATTGACGTCACTCTACACCGGATCACATCTGCAAAATCCGTCCGTGGCTTGCGTGGGTATGGGCTGTATCGTATTGTGCATTATATGGGTAACACACCGCTACCGCTACCGCTCACATCCCTGAACCGACTCCACGTGGGTTTGGACGGAGCCGCGGAGTCTTGAGGTCTTAAGGTCTTAAGGTCCTAAGTCAGTCGAATTGCCCGTCTTACACCTTACCTTGTTCCCATCACTCTATTATCAGTTGGAGAGAATTTAGAACTTATCTCATCAAGGCCTTGAAGGAACGACAGATAACAAATGGCAAATAGCGAATCGATTGATGGATTATACAGTTAATACGCCTTCCATTCCTATTGGATGCATGCGAGTATCGAATATCGAACATCGTGGTATCAAAATCAAAGCATTGAAAGCTTGACCGTCTTCTCCCTGGACAAGTCCCTTTCAACTCCCTGAACGCCAGCTCACCCGTTTTCTCCTGATTGACCCTGCGAAATGCCCTGGTATCCGATCGTCTCCTCGTCGCCGAATCTGTTTTTGCACAAGTTCCCCCCCACAGGCCATTGGTGTGTATACTCAAATAGTCAATGGGGATGGGGGATGCCCTCGTAACGCCCCCCAAATTATGGTATCGAGTGTAGGAGGATGTTGTAATAGAAATGTTGAAATGAGTATTGGATGCTGGTGCATCCAGTCTGCTTAACCAATACCACCCCACACGCCACGTATCCGCCTGGCGAGCTGGATGTCCTTCTGCATGATGGTGACTCGCTTCGCATGGATAGCGCAGAGATTCGTATCTTCGAAGAGATGCACGAGAAAGGCTTCGGCGGATTCTTGCAGCGCGAGGATGGCTTGCGATTGCCAGCGCAGGCCTTCATTCGGCGGTCGCATCGTCAGCGCGATTTCGCGAACCTAATCGTCCGTTAGCATTCTGTTGTTATGCATCGCATGATGATGCGGAAGAAGCTGGCTTACCACCCGAGAGAATGGCAATTTCTTGAGAAGCAGATCGGTGCTGTTCTGTAGCTTGCGAATCTCTCGTAATGCGACAGTGCCAGGCCTGTACCTTCTTCTTCTCGGGTAAGGAATCGGGTCACCAGCTGTGAATTGGTTAGTCTTTATGATATGGAAAGACGGATCAAATTGTTTTGGTAGACCTACGCCTTACTGCTCCTGAGCCCCCGCGGCCTCCCCGTCCACCTCGTCCACCTCGTCCACCTCGTCCACCTCGTCCTCCCCGTCCACGGCCAGACATCTTCGGTGATTATGCGGCAGGTATGCTTTGAGGGGTATAGTAGAAATGTTTCAATGGACGAAGCTACTGGCCTTGGGGTGATGCGACAAGTATGCGACTAGATATGTCGGGCGAAGGAGCGCGATAAGGATCAAGGCCCGTTGTGTTGTGGCATCGAACAATAGGTAAGTATGGTTGAAAGCCACTTGGATGAAAGGGAATGACAAGAAGCTCGATGGTATGAATGATGCGCAGGATTGACTAGAGGCTGTAGAATAATCTTATGAAAGAAAGAGTAGAAGAAAGAGACCGAACCCGGACAATGCAAAAATAAAATATTTGCATGGAAAATGGGAAATGGGAAATGGGAAATAAGATCGTGCGAAAGAGAAAAACCCAGTGGCTGGGAAATTGAATCGAACTGAATTGAATTGAACTTTGAGGAGTTAGTGGTACGGTAGGTATCCCTTCACTCTGCAACGCGACCGGACACGACCCCCGCGACGCGCCCCCAGCCATTTCTATTAAAATCCCTGCTGCTTTCCTGTCTTGTCTTGCTACCCCTGTTCATTGTGTAACTATATGTACCTAAGTACCTAGTACATATCAATACTCATAGTCCAGTTGTCGCTTATTACTAATCACTCAGCCACAGCTGGCACAACCCTGCCTAGCAGTGATTCAGTTGTTCATTGTTAACAATTCAAAGTTCCAAAGAAACCTCGTCATCGGTCATGCAATTACTCGAGTGTATTCATTTAATACAAGTAGATTTAATTAAAGAACCGCCGAACCAACAAGAACCACTAAATTAATGGCTTTCTATGGCGTTCCTCCCGCACCATCCTGCAACCCGTAGAGATTGACAGGTCAATCACATTCATCCGATAAGGCCAGATTAGCATTGTCAGTCCACTAAGGAGGCAATAGCTCCCGCCTCTCCTCGCTATACATACCACACATACATACCTGTGGATTGATCCCGCCATCGCTTTCACCTCCATTCACTGCATGCACCTTACCTACCTATCTACCTACCTAACCTATCGAACCACCTTTCTCCCTTTTCCTTCGTAGCTCAGCCCTCTTCTCCTGAAATCCCACCTAGCTAGTACTGAGTATCATTTTAACTGCGTACCACCTTGGTGTACGTCGTATCGGGAATATAAATTCAGATTCGGATACAGATACTTTCACTTCGTCAAAATCTCCGAACGTGCCATCCGATTCCCCCGCAACCAATTAGACCACCATGGACCAGATGGTGATGGGCGATGGCGGTCGAAACCCGCTCGAGGCCTGGTTCTGGGAGATGCCCATATGCACCCGCTGGTGGACGACGGCGACGGTGCTCACAAGCGCCTTGGTCCAGTGTCAGATGGTCACGCCCTTTCAGTTATTCTATAGCGTTCGCACCGTGTTCCAGAAGGGCGAGGTAAGTGGCATTCCCTGTCCATCTCCTTTGATCCTCAGCCCGGAATCCAACCCGGCATCCAACCTGAGCATGCATCGTCGCCTTCGAATATGCTGACGTAATTCCGATCGGATTTCTAGTATTGGCGACTGTTCACCACGTTCTTGTACTTCGGCCCCTTCTCGTTAGATCTCCTTTTCCACGTCTACTTCCTCCAGCGTTACGCCCGCCTCCTTGAGGAGTCGTCCGGTCGGTCGCCGGCCTACTTCTCGTGGCTGCTCATGTACTCGATGGCGTTCCTTGTCATCCTCTCCCCCATTGTGTCGATGCCCTTCCTGGGCCACCCGCTCTCCTCGACGCTGGTTTACATCTGGTCGCGGCGCAACCCAGATACGCGACTGAGCCTTCTGGGTCTGTTCACGTTTACGGCGCCGTATCTTCCTTGGGTACTCATGGGCTTCAGCCTAGTCATGCACAGCACCATCCCGAAGGACGAGATTATGGGTGTCGTCGTCGGCCACGTCTGGTACTTCTTCACCGACGTCTACCCTCCGATGCATAATGGCTCGCGCCCGCTCGACCCACCCCGGTGGTGGCGCCGCCTCTTCGAGGGCAGGCAGCAGCAGCGGGAAGACACGGCGAACGCGATCGATAACGAGTTCGCGGTCGCGGGGGGTCCCGAACTCGCCGCGGCCGATATGCGATAAATCGAAGCGCCCTTCGACGATAGCGCCCCCGGTTTTATTCTCAGAACATTATATCTTTTCGTGGCGTTATGGGACGGGTCAGATTGTGCGTTCTGTTTCGGGTAGGAGGGCGTTGCATGAGCTATGAACAAATGGGCGGCGTTTCAGGGTCTTGATAAAGCGTCGAGGTTGTAGGCGAGATAGTAGGAGCCTTGTACATAAATACGAAAAATACAAATTCACTCAGATGAGTTTACTTGCGAAAGAAAGCGATGTTACCCCTGCCGGACATACCAAGATGCTCAGGTGCCAGATACACATGGGCATATACTTAGGTTTGGTGATGAAGTACGAGATACCTCGTGCTGTCACTGCGCTACATCCCTCGTTCTGAAACTGCCTACATACCCAATATGCTTAAACTTTTTCTTCACACCATGACTTAGACGTCGCTATACGTATTGACATTGGTTTGGTCTAACACCCCGCTTCCAATCATCTTTCCACAGCACTCTGTATAGATAACAACCTTGTCTCCCTGGCCATGTTATACAAAGTGCATCTCTAACAGCCAGATGGCGATATCGAGTTATACAGAAGCGTGATGCGAGATATGCAAATAACCAATATCTTGATGTCCCTCTTAATCCCGAAGAAAATCTTAGAACCGACAGAAGCGACCCCACCAAAGAAAGTGACTAATGCCGGTTGCCCGACGTCACACAGCCTATCTGCGATTGCGAATTGCGAATTGCGAATTGCTGGCGCCATCGATTCAGTTGGAAAGTTGAGAGTATCTATTATAGGATCTTGATTTTGGGGGCTCTAATAAGATATTTAACCAGCTTCTTACCAGTTCCATCCACAGCCTCTACTTTTCTTTCGTTTTCTCTCACCCACCTACGTATTTAAGCAGTTTCATCGTAGCTTGATCATTACAAAATGAGAGCTTACTGGTACGATAACGCTCCTGTAAGTAACCGAAGAAAATGAAAAATGCCCCTCATCACACCATCGCAAGTTGCGCTCACGAAAGCGCTCACCTAGCACCTACATTCATAACTCATACGCAATACAGCCCTGCGATATCATAAAATACCATCAAAACAGAAAGAGATGTCGTAACTAACAAGCGACACAGGGCGACCAGCGCCTACCCCACGATTCGGGCAAGAATGTAGACGCAGCAGCTCTAGAACAGCTGGGCGTGCTGTACTTCCGATACCCTGACGTCTCGGCGGTGGATGCGCTGGCGCAGGACCGCGGGTATAAGAACCGGGACGAGATTACGGTGTCGCCGGAGAAGATGGGCGCGGTGTACGAAGACAAGGTCAAGTCCTTCTTCCACGAGCACCTGCACGAGGACGAGGAGATTCGCTACATTCGCGACGGCCAAGGGTACTTCGACGTGCGCAGCAAGGACGACGCCTGGGTGCGCATCCAGCTCGAGAAGGACGACCTGATCATCCTGCCGCCCGGCATCTACCACCGCTTCACGACGGACGAGAGCAACGTATGTGGTCCCTTTTCGCGATCTGTCTCATGGCGGCGTTGTATGTGTGGATCTGACTATGTGATTAGTATATCCAAGCCATGCGCCTCTTCAAGGACGAGCCCAAGTGGACGCCCCTGAATCGGTCCGGCGAGTTGGACTCGAACCAGTATCGTAAGGAGTATGTTTCGCAGTATCTGAACTAGGTATGCGGGAAAGGGTGCGTGAAGGAGTTATACGTTTTGATTTCACTGTTGCCGAGCTAGCGAATGGGACTGTAGCAGCGGTGTGGGTTCGACGTGAGAGATCTCTCATGTGGGTACGCAATATTTCGTGATCATCGATATTATGAATAAAAATAAATTGGTATTTCATCCATGACTCTATATAGTAAGGTGAATCCGAATAAATAATCTAAGGTCAGGGAGTTTATACATCAACGATAACATCAAAGATTCAATATTCCTGGAATACTACGGGGTACCTACTATCGTTGGTACTATGGAGACCTAACTCACTAAAACCATAGCGTCGGGAAACGATGCTGCGGGGATTAGTAAACGATATACCCCAGCTGGGCACCCCAATTCCCCTCGAAATCGAAATTGCCGATTGACCACATCGCAATTTGCAAGGCCCTGAATCACCTGGACCATGGTGCGCACCAGAGAAACGGGACAAATGAGATTCAAAAGATGAAGAGTTGTTCACCCAGTCGCTGTCGAGATCATGGACTCTAGATCGATGTCCGAAGCCGCGCAGCCCTCCCCCGCGGGCAGCGTTACGAGCGCCCCTAAGGGAAAATTGCTGCTCCCCGCCAGCTGCGAACCTCCGCTACCGAATGCACCGAGGAAGCCCCTCGTATGGATCGTGAGTATTGTCTTTCATATCACTATTCTACCTACCTACCTAGTACCTACCTATCAACGTACTCGTATCATTAGGTTGCTCAGAAATTGGTACGAATGGCAGCAATTTAGTATCTACGGCTAAACATGTTTAGGTATTCGGCGGCACAGGCCACATGGGTCGGTCGCTCGTAAAATGCGCGCTGGCGCGAGGCGACCTTGTAGCGGACGTGGGCCGCACGTTTGAGACGACGCCGGAGGAGATGGCGGCAGCAAACCAGCACGAGAACTGCTTGGGGCTGCTGTGCGACGTGCGGGCGCGGCAGAGCGTGGCACAGGTGGTGGAGAGCACGCTGGAGCACTTCGGGCGGCTGGACGTGGTGGCCAACTGCTCGGGGTACGGGGTGATCGGGGCGTGCGAGGACCAGGACGAGCACGAGATCCGCAACCAGTTCGAGACCAACTTCATGGGCACGCTGCACATCATCCAGGCCACGCTGCCGCACTTCCGCCAGCAGAGCGCCGGCCGCTACCTCATCTTCAGCTCCACCAGCGGCGCGCTCGGCGTCCCAGGCCTGGGCCCCTACTGCGCCACCAAGTACGCCGTCGAGGGTCTCATCGAGGCCATGCTGTACGAGATCGACTCGTTCAACGTCAAGGCCACCCTGGTCGAGCCCGGGCTGGTGCGCCGCGACGAGCCCGACGCCCAGGCGAACCCGCTGCCCACCTGGGGCCACTTCCTCATCAAGCCCGCCGGCGAGGCCTACGGCCACGCGACGTCGCCCGCCCTGCACGCCAAGCGCATGGTGCAGTGGCTCGGCGACCGCCAGCCCACCAGCGCCGTCAAGTGCGCCGAGCTCGTCTGGCAGCTCGCCCACTGCTCCTACCCGCCGCTCCGGCTTGTGCTCGGGAGCTACGCCATCGAGAGCATACGGGATCGGCTCCGGTCCGTCACCGAGGAGCTCGAGGATTGGAAACATCTGAACCACCCTGCGGCTCCCGAGGAGGGGGGTGGAGGTGGTGGTGGAGCAGGAGGGAACGCTTCTGGCGCCGGACTGGGACAGACGCAGACGGAGAAGGATAGGGAGAGAAACGAGCGAGACGATGACGAGTCGGGGGATGCGATTATGGAGATGCAGGAGCCCATGGATGTCACCTAATATTCGGTGACACCATGGTGTGGGATACTCATATTCCAATAACCTTCACTACCACGGATATGCTTAGGATAATGGCGTTATGATGCATAGTGTCCACGGGTATATGATGTATAGCAGAGTTCATTGAATGCTATGAGAGCAGCAGCACAGACTCGGTAGTCAGGGCACGGGCATAGATGAGGATGGCGTCTAGACCACGGATCCAGCGCATCGAGATACGCTATTTGGCGCTAGGGATAGATCGTCTTCTTCACTCCCATGGCTGTACACCCCCTATTAGTCAAAAGAAGCCTACCGATTCCCTCGACGATACTAGGTAGATGATAGAACCTGTAATCGTAGGTACCTCAGTACATCGAACAGAAACATTAATAGGCTTGCGAGTTTCGCCGATACTGCTGGATACTGCCACTGCCACTGGCCGGTGTTATTGGGGTTTCTAATTATAACAACGCCAAGGCACAACTAAGATTGCATGCGACAGTGAACAAGCCTCATTCTGACGCCACACCAGATAGTGTACCTCAGAATCTGGAAAAGATTGCTTGGAACTGCCTGAACTTGGACCTCCAAAAGCTTGTAAATTGATCCTTGTCCAGGTCGTTGCATACTTCGTAAAAAATAAAAAGGTGATAAATTTGCTTGGACACGCGTCTGTGAGAAGGAGAAGTGTAATCTTTCGCCTATCAATACATCAATGATATCTTCACTGATCAGCGGTATGAATTGACTCCAGGGTTTAGTTCGTTGATTGACTGGACACCACAGCAACTACACTATAGGTATACATGCACCTGTCCTGGCTGCCTGTAATCAAATCTCTTGTCGCAACCTCGAACGCAAACCAACGCGTTAGGCGGCTCCACACCCCCGGGCACAGCGCCGTTCCATGCTCCATGCTTGACAGATAGCCCTATCCTATCCTATCCTATCCTATCCTATTCTATCCTATCCTATCCCAGACGTCCTATCCTCAATCCATCTTTTTTTCTCTTCCCCTGATTTTCCAAGCTCAACTTAAGCCTCTTAGCCCTTCTACTTCCACTTCTGCTTCCACCCTTTCCTTTCGCAACCCAACCCTCGAATCGATATCCCTTCCATTCCACCCTCGCCCTACCCAATCGCTGGTTCTTCCTTCGAGGCGACCAATTTTCGCGTACCGACATCACCGTCACCATGTCGGACAAGAAAAACGAGGACTACGCCATCCGCATGCCCGACTCCGGGTATGGCGAAGAGAAGGAGCCCTTTATTCCGCCTCGTCCGGCGCGAGTCGCGACGCATCCGACGCTGCACTCGCAGCTCACCCGGATTGAGAACAGCCCTGTCATCTCCATCTTGGCCTACTGTCTCTCCTCCATTAGCATGACCGTCGTCAACAAATACGTCGTATCCGGCTCGGACTGGAATTTGAACTTCTTCTACCTTGCGATCCAGGTACGATTAGTCTGATGATCTTGGGTGGCTATTGTGTAAGAAATACCATCAATTATGCTAACGTCTTTTCCGTAGTCAATTGTCTGTATCTTGACGATCGAGGCTTGCAGGCAATTGGGTCTGATCAAGAACTTGGCGCCTTTTGATATCAACAAGGGAAAGCGATGTACGTATTTCGCTCGTCCGTTCCTTTTTGGGAAATTCTTTTGCTAATGTGGCCTCAGGGTTCCCTGTCTCTCTCCTCCTCGTCGGCATGATCTACACGAGCACGAAGTCGTTACAATATCTGTCGGTGCCTGTCTACACCATCTTCAAGAACTTGACCATCATTGTCATTGCCTATGGCGAAGTCCTATGGTTTGGAGGAAGCGTCACTCCTCTTGCGCTCTTATCGTTCGGTCTCATGGTTCTCAGCTCCGTCGTCGCGGCTTGGGCGGATACGCGCAGTGCCAGCCAAACGGCCGAGGCTGCCGCCGCTCTAGCCACCTTAAACGCCGGGTACGCCTGGATGGGTTTGAACGTCTTCTGCACTGCCTCCTACCTTCTATCTATGCGTAAGGTGATTAAGAACATGAACTTCAAGGACTGGGATAGTACGTTTATATCCCTACCCACGTTATACTCTACGCACAGCTAACGACTCGTAGCCATGTTCTACAACAACCTGCTCACCATTCCCGTTCTAATCATCTGCTCCCTTGTCGCCGAGGACTGGTCTAGCGAGAACCTGAACAGGAACTTCCCTCCCGAGTCCCGCAATGCCCTTTTCATCGGCATGGTCTACTCGGGCATGGCTGCCATCTTCATCTCGTACTGCTCCGCGTGGTGCATCCGTGTCACGTCGTCCACCACCTACTCCATGGTAGGCGCCCTCAACAAGCTACCCATCGCCATCAGCGGTCTCATCTTCTTCTCCGCCCCCGTGACCGTGGGCAGCGTTTCCGCCATCATCATCGGTTTCGTCAGCGGTATCGTGTATACCTGGTCCAAGGTACGACAGTCGCAGGTGGCCAAGAACTCGCTGCCGACCACACAACCCACCATGAGCGCCAGCTCGCAGAGCAACCGCGATGCCGCGAACTCGTAGGGTACGATGCTTTCGCACGCCGTACCACCCCTGGCGACGAGAGGCGAAGGCATCTGGCCCGTTCGAATTTTTATGGAATTCTCCCATTCTACGCGGGCGTCCGACACTGCGAGACAGTCAAGCACCCACCCACGCAACGGCCCTATAGTCTACGTTGAGTGTACACTATTTGAAGTAAACCACGGCAGACCATTGTTTGCCACGGCAAGGCATTCCGTTCGAGTTGGTGTCAGATGAAGGGACGGGGGGGAAGGGTCGTTGCTTTCAGGTATAGACTTTTTAACTGCTAATGAGAAAATGGAACTCTACGGATATGGGGACAAGTCATTCATCATATGTTTCTGGACGGCGTAAAGATAGGAACGCAGACCTCGATGCCTTGTTGTTTTTGAAGCTGAGACAGACAGGCAGAGGGGCATGGATCCATTGTCAAGGCACGATAACCAGACTCGGAAGGGTCGCATAGTTCGTGGCTCTCGAATCTTGACTATGCGAATGCAAATGCGAATGCAAATGCAATGCGAATGCAGATGCTGAGTCGTGTCGATGGGTGGTTGGTGTCAAGGAAAGGCATATGATTGTGATTATTGTGCCATCTGTATTTGAGGACTGCATCTAGTGGTAGTGATACGCTGCTATCAATCTAATCTATCAACAGATCAAATTAATGTTGGTGAAGAGACGGTGGGCCGTAAGAACTAAACCGCCAAACCGCCAAAACTTTTTTGACATGTATTTATCCGATCTTACGTAAGCACATTATATATTAATACAATATTGAACAATGGTTTAACCATTGTTCAGCCATTGTTCAGCCATTGTTTAGCCATTGTTAAACCATTGTTAAACCATTGTTAAATAATGGCTGAATAATAGTTAAATAATGGTTAAATAATGGTTTAATTAAAGGTATTATAATATATAAATTAATAATTAACGTATTATTATTTAAAACCTAGTAAAATAAAATTAATATTAATTTATAATAATTTAAAAATTTTAAATAAATTATTAATTTAATTAAATATATAATATTATTTTTATAAATAATAATTACGATTATATATTAAGTTAATTTATTAATTTAAAGTTATTAATCGTTAATTAAGTTTAAATATACGATTACGTATAAAGCCGTTTTTAAGGCTTTTTAAAGCTTAAAAAATTTAATTTTTTATTTATATTAATATTTTTTTATAAATAATAATTAAATAATTATAAAAAATTATTTTATTATTTTCGATTAATTTTTAACGTATATGTTTTAATAATATTAATATATAATTTTCTTTTTTATTAATATTTATTTTAATTATTATTAACGGTAAATATTAAATTTTTACTTAATTTTTTAATAAAAATTTTTTTAAAAAGCCTATTTTATTAATAGTTAAATTATTATTATATTATAATATTAATTTAAATAAATTTTATTAAAATTAATATTTAATAACCGTAAAATTATTATAAATTTAAAAATTTTAATTAGCTTTTAACGGGTTTTATTAAACATTAATTAAGTTAATATTATTATTTACGTTTATTATAATAAAATTTTTATTATTATAATTATTACCGTTAATATTAAAATTTATCGGATTTAAATTAAATAATTTATTTAATAACTTATTTAATAATAAATTAATTATTATTTTATTAAGGTTTATATTATTTATAGTTATATTTAACGTATTTTAATTATTATTATTTTATTTTTTAAAAAATAAGATTATTATAAAAAGGCGTGGTAAAATTATTTAATATATAATTAAAAAAATTATTAATTAAATTATAAAATATAAATTAAAACGGTAATAAATTAATTATTAATAAAATAATTAATGTTATTAAAAATAATAATATTTTACTTTATTATTTAATCGAAAAAGCGATTTATTATAATTAATAATCGGTATTTAATAAGTTTTTAATAAAAATATTATTTTCGATTTTATAACGTTTAACGTTATTATTTTATTTATGTTTTTAAAAATTAAACATTATTATATATTATTTCGATAATTTTTTCGTTTATTTTAATTTTAATATATTTTTCGAAAATTTAATATAAAATATTATTATACTTTTAAAATATAATAAATTTATTTTTCGATAAAATACCGCCTTTTATTTCCTAATAAATTTTTGTTTTTTTTAAAAATAGGTTAATAAAAACTTAAAATAATATTTTAAAAAATGTTTAACTTACACGATTTTTTAATTCGTTTATTATAAAATTAAGTTTTATTATATTATTTAAATAAGGCTTATAATTAATAAATTTTAACATTATAACTTTTTATAATAATAATATTTTAAGTAAAATTTACTTAAATTCGTAAAAAATATAATATTTTTTAAGCATTAATTAAAATAAAATTTTAAAATATTTTATAAATAATTAATTAACCGTAGTTTAATAATAATTACGTAGCCGTTTAATAAAAATTAACTTATAAATTTTTATTATAAATTTTATTATAAACGTTATTTTTATTATTAACGTTTTAATTATTTAATATTTATTAATAATCGATTATATATATATTTAATAAATATATTTATTCGTTTTTATATAAAAGTTTTATTAATAATATTAAAATTAATTATTTATTAATTTATTAATTATTAATCGAATATTTTTAAATTTATATTTAAACTTTTAAAATTATATCGTATATAATATTAAAATTAAAAGCGTTTTTATTATATATTTATTTTACGTTAATAATTATTAAATGTTAATTATTTATATATAATAAATATAATAAATATTTTTTATTAATTTTTAAAATTTAAATTTTTTATTAAATAATTTTATGATAAATTATTAATATATAATTAATTATTATTATTAAAAATATTAATTTTATTAATATTTTACATAATTATAATATTTTTAATATTTAACCTTTTTAACATGTTTTTTATTTTATATAATGCGTTAAATATGGTTAAATAATTATTAAATATTAATTATATTTAAAAAACTTAATTATTAATATTTAAATTAAAAATTAGCTTTATATTTAAGTTAATTAATATTTAATAATAATTTAATAAAACTTTAAATATAAAATAATCGGTTTTAAATAAGTAATTATTATTTTTTATTATAAAAATAATTTTAAATTAAATATAAATTAAACGTTATTATAATCGTTATAAAATTTAATATTATTATTAATATAACTTTAATAATTATAATAAAGTTTTAAATTTATTATAAGTGTTTATTTTAATTTAAAATCGTTATATTATAATTAATAATATTTAATATAATAATTATATTTAAACTTATTTTTAAAATAAATAAATTAAGCGTAATAATAACGGTAAATTATATATTATTATATAGGAAAAAAATAACGTAATAAATTTAATTAATTTACTTTTTAAATTTTTTTATGTATAAATAATTAGTTAATAATATATATTATAATTAAAACGTTATTAAGCTATTATTTTATTATTATTAAACTATTATTAAATTACGGTTAAATTATTATTTAATTATTATTATACCTTTTAATATTATTTACTTATATTTTATTATAATATTTATTAATAATTACATAATAATAATACGTATTTATACGATATATATTTAATTAAAAAAATACTTATATATTTAAAATATATAAAAATAAAATTTTCCGCTTATTTTTAAATTAACTTTTCCTTTTTTTCCTTAAATATAATAAAATTATTATTTCGCCATTTATTATTTTTATTTTTACTTATCATTTTTATTAAATATATATATTTATTAATATTAATTAATGTTATTAAAATTAATAACATAAATTAATAAAGTTAAAAAGTCATTATTACGACAACTTAAAAACCTTATTATAATAATATATATAACATTAATAATTAATTTTCCACCGTTTTATTTATAATAAAATTTAACCCTTTTTTTTATAATTTATTTAAGCTTTTCCGATAAAATTTAAACTTTTTTCCGTTACTTTTTCCATTTCTTTAGCCTTAATTTTTCCCATAATAACATAAGCAAATCTTTTAATATAATTTTAAAGCCATAACTTTAATAATAATTTTATCGTTTAAAAAACATAAACGAATTAAACGATTTACTTTTATATATCCTTAACTAATTTATTATTTTTAAATAATAATTTAACCTTATAATTATAAAATAATAATTAATTTTAACATCGGATAAATAACTTAAAAATAGAAAAATACTTAAACATTTATAAAATTAATAAATTTTAAAATAATCGATAAAAATATTAGTTATGCCCGTATAATAAAAAAATATTTAATATATATTTAAAACATTTTATAAAATTCGAATTATTAAATTTTTTTAAATATTAAAACTATTATAATTAACGTTATAAAATATATTAATATAATAAAACATTTACATAAAATAATATAATTTTAATCATTTTAAAAACTTATTAATCTTTTTAAAATATATAATCCGTTATAATAAAATTTTAATAAATTAATAAAAGCTTAACGAAAATAACTTAATATATTAATATAAAAATATCCGTATATTATATAAAATTAAATCCGGTTTACCTTAAATTATAAATAATAAAATAAACGTAAATAATAACGTATAACCGCTTTTTATAAATCTTTTAATTTTAATAAATTAAAATTATAATTTTAACTTATTTATTATTTTAATTAAACTTTTTTAATTAATTACCATTTTTATTATTTAAATACTTAATATTTTTATTATTTATTTTACTTACTTTTAATAATTTATTTTTATCGTTTTATATATCGCTTTCGGATTAATTATAAAATCCGGTTAATTAACCTTTTTAAACTTTTTTCCTTTTTAACCATTAATTAATTAAAAATAAACTTAACAAATAATTTTTTTTTTTTCCCTAATCTTTTAAAACTATTAATATTTTTTTACCTTTTAACCATTTTATAACTTTCCACTTTTTATAAATTTATAAAGTAATAATTAAAGATATAACTTTTAATAAAATAATAAAAATAAATATTTTAATCCGTTATATTAAAAAACGTTATTAAACTTTTTAAACCGTTAATAAATAATTTATATATAATTTAAATAATATTTTTAAACGTCGCATTAAAAAATAAAACTAATTTAATAAAAATTATAATTTTTCTTTTTAAACGGCTTAATTATTTATATTAACAAATAATTATTAATAATAAATTTTAATACCTATTAATAATTATTTAAATAATAATTATTATAATATTTTTTAATATAAGTCCTTAATAAAATATATTTCTTAATTATTATTAATTACTTTAAAAAACCTGGAATAATAAAAATAATTACATCGGTAAACTTTATAATATTTTTAAAAATAAATTCCATTTTTTCTTAATATTTATTATATTACGGAAATATAATAAATTTAATTTTATGCCGTATTTTTAATAATCCTTTCCGGTAAAATAATTTTATATTTTTTTATAACATCTTTTATTATTAATGTTTTACGAATATATACTTAATTATAAAACGTTATTTTAATATTAAATAAAATAAAATCTAATATTATTACGATTAAATTACGATTACATTTTTAATATTAAAACCGATAAAAAAATATAGGTAAAAATGATTTAAAAATATTATAAACACTTTTAATAAATTTTTCTTATATTAATAAATTTTCGGTTTTAAATTTAAAAAAGTAATAATTTATCGCCGTTATTTATTATGCTTATTAAATTATACCTTAATTATAATATGCTTTATTTAAATCTTTATCGAAATTTAAAGATTTAATTAATAAATTCAAATATTTATTAAAACTTATAAAATTATAAAATAATTAAGTAATATAATTATAAATATAATAATAATAATAAAAATAAAAAATTATTAATATTATATTAATTAAAAATATTATAAAATAAATAAAGGAAAAAATATAACGTTAAATAAATTTCAAAAATATAAAAACAACATTATTAAGTTTATAAAAAAAAGATGTTAATTTATTAAATATTTTAAATAAAAACGTAAAAAATTAAGAAAAATTAAAAGATTAAATAAAATTTTTTAATAAAAATTATATAATATTTTTAGCTAATTATAAAAGATTTAATAATTTTAGCTTAAAATAAAATTAAAAAATATAATAATTAAATTAAAAATAAATTTTAAAAATAATAATAACTTATTTTTAATTATAATTTATTTATCCGATTAAATATTTTAATATCGTATAACCGCATATTTCCTATTAAATAAACTAACCTTTAATAATATTTTTCTTTAAATCGATATACGAAAAATATTTTTAAAAATTATACTTAATATAAAATTACCTACGTTTTTATAATTAAAAAAACTAATATTTAACTTTTATTAAAAATACTTCGATAAACGCTTAAAATAAATAATATTTATACCGATAAAATTAATATTTATTTTAATAATAAATAACTTATAAAATTTTTCGAAATCGTTATTATTAATACTTTATTTAATTATATAAACTTTTACATTATAAATATTAATATTTTATTTTTATTTTTACTTAAAAATATAAATTAATTAAAAATTTATTTTAATAATATTATTAATTAATTAAAATGTAAAAATAGCATTATAATTAATGTCACCCGAAAATAAAAATATCCGTAGTTTTATTTTAAAAACACCACTTTTTATAAAAATAAAATTACGACACTTTTATACCCGTTTTAATTACTTATTAATTATTAAATTATATAACTTTTAAATAAAACTAGTTATAACATTAAAATCGGTAATATTAAAAAATTAATAAATTTTATTATTATTATTAAATTAAAAATAAAGCTTTTTAAAAATTTAGATTTAATTTAAAAACTTTAATATAAACTTTAATTACGAAATAATTATCGATATTATATATTTAAATAAACGACTTATATTTTACGTTATTAATATAATCATAAGTTTTTAAATAATATATTTTTAAAAAACTTTTTATTAAAAAACTTAAAAATACTTAAATAATATTAAATTAACACTTATTTTAAACTTTTTAACATTATTATTTACGATATTAACACTAACTTCGATAATATTAAATTTAAAAATAAGGCTTATATTATAAAAATTATTTATTATTAAATTTTAATAAAAACACATTAATTAATCGATAAAATTAAAAATACTATAATTTCGTATAATAAACTTATAAAATTATAAATAACGAACTTTAAAAATTTAATTTTAATATATTTCGACTTTAAATAACGGTAAAAACGATAAATAATACCGTTAATTTTAACGAACTTATTTTTACCTTATTTATATTTAACATATATTTTAAAATTAATATAAATTCGCCGCTAATTTTAACTTAAACTTAAAAACCTAAATTATTTAAAAGTTATAATAAAAATTAAAAATTAAAAACATAATAATTAATTAAAAACGCCTTAAATATAAAAACAGCTTAAACATTTATAAAACGTTTCTTATATCATTCCTAATAAAACGAAGTTTTTATTTACCGAAAAAAGGTAAATAAAAAGCTTTTATAAAATTATTATCATTACCGATAAAAACATCACCGTCGCTTTTAACGCATTAAACGATATTTCGACTTTTAAAAATATTTATATTAAATCGTATACCCAGCCCTAAAAACGTTATAACCCGTAAAAACTAAAAATTTAATTGCTTAAGTTAATTTTTAATTTCGATGATTACGTAATTATACCAAAAAACCTTATGCATATAAACGATTTCTTTTATATCGCGGCCTTATATTTTACGATAAAAAAAAATAACTTCGCTTTAATATTAAAGTTTTATATAAACGGAAAAATAGCCGCATTAAATAAATTATACGAAGTTTCGGATATAAAAAATTAAATGCCTTATTTTTAAAAACATCTTATAACCCGAAATATACGATTTAATAACCCATTAAAATATAATAATTTTTAAGTTATATATGGTTTATAAAATTAAAAATAAAAATACCCCGGCCTTTTATAAAAATTACGATTAGTGGTTTAAAATTATAATGATTTCGATAAAAATTTATTATAATATATATATTTATTATTTAAAAGGTTAATTAACGTTTAATATTTATTTTAACGCTTATATTATATTATTAAAAATAAAGGTTATAATTTAAAATATTACTATAATTTATACTTAATTTATTACGTTAATATAAAAATAATTTTTATATATTTACTTATCGAATTAAAAATAAATACCTTAAGGAAATATTATTACGTATTATTAAATTATTATATAATTTCGTTAAATTTAAAACGTATTAATTTAAAATATATTTATGTTATTATTAATAATAATTATATATAAAATTATTAACGTTTAACTTATATTTACTTATAATAAAATTAAAACTTTTTAAACTTACTAGTTTTTAAACGGATAATATTTTTAATATTAATATTAACGAATTTTTATTACCGAAAATAAGATATTTATAAAAGTTAAAATTAAAATATACCTTTAAAAATCTTAAAAAAAATTTAAAAACTTTAACGGCTTTTACATTAATATTTATAAAAAAAATACGCCATATTTATTATATAAAAAGTTAAGCTAAAAACTTAATTTATTAAATCTTAAATTTTTAAATATAATTAAAAATTTATTAAATAATAAATCCGTAAAACTTATATTTTATTAATTTACTAACTTAAAACTATTTTTAATTATTTAATAATAACTTAATATTTATAATTTAAACTTAAAAAGTGAAAATATTTAACTTTAAAATTTAATGATAAATAAATAATAAAAATCGAAAACTTAATTACGTTAATTTTAACTTTTAAAACTTCCATTTCTACATTTTTATTAATAAATTATTTATAAACAATTAAAATTTTAATTTATAAATTAATTACGTTATTACTTTCGGAAATAAATAATCGACCGAATAAAATAATAAAATATAAATTATTAAAAATATTATTTATTAATTATCTATTAAATATAAACGCGTAACGTGTAATATTTTAACTAATAAAATTTACGAAATAATTTAAAAATTTAACGTTAATTATATTATTTATTATATTATTAACATTATTTTAAAATAATTTTCCTTTTTAAGATTTTCCTAATCTTATATATTAACTTTTTTTTATACCAATATTTAATATAAATAAAAAATATTAACAAAAAAAATTAATAATTAATCTAATAACATTAAAACAATTATACGAAAATTAGGAAATAAATAACATTTATTAAATCTATAATAATTATAATCCCATTAATATCATAACTAAAATATTCTTAAATAAAATTATAAAAATATTAATAAAAATAATCAAATTAATTTAAAATTAAAAAATAAGTAAAATGGAAAATTAACATAAAATTTACAATTAATTAATCGTAAAAAAAAATAAAATAAGTAATAATTATATAATAATAATACATACCTATATAATACGTATTTAATTAAAAGAAATATTTATATACTTAAAATATATAAGGAATAAAATTTTTCGCTTACTTTTTAAATTAACTTTTTTTTTTCTTTAAATATAATAAAATCATTGTTTTATTATTTATTATTTTTATTTTTACTTATCATTTCTTATTAAACGTACGTATTTATTAATATTTATAATGTTTTAATATATTTATTTATAACTTTTTTATCGTATTTATTTTTAATATATACTTTAAAAATATGCGATTTAATTTATTTAAATTTATATATTAAATATATATTAAATAAATAAGTTTAAATTTATAATTAATTTTTATATTTATAAATTTCGTAAAAAAACTTAAAACATTTAAAACATTTAAAGTATTTTTTTATTTATAACGGTTATAAATTAAGTTTAACGGATTAAACTTTAAAAATAAATTATAATATAAAATTTTAAACTTAAACGAAAATTTAAAAGTAATAAAATAATTTAAAATTATTAAACATATATAAAAAATATAAAAAATAAAAATCTAATTATATAAATAAATAAAATAACGATACGTAAATAAAAACGTAAATAATAAATATTATAATATTAATTAAATTATATAATTAATTAAACCTTTAATTTTTTTTTTATAAATTTAATAATAAAAATAAAAATAGTTTTTTATAATAAAATTATATATTAAGGTTAAATCAATTAATATTTTTATTTTAAAGTTTTAATTATAATCGTTATTAATAACATTATTAATAAATTAAAATAAATTAAACGTTAAAACATTGTTTAATATATTAAAACGTTAAAATTTTCGGCTTTTATAAGGTTTTTATTATCGTATATTTTTCCGATTATTCGATTAATACGATTAATTTTATCGTTATTATTAATATTAAAAAGAAAATGTTTTACGTTATCGTATATTTTTTAATCGTATAATTATATCGATTAATTTTATTAATATTATTAATATTAAAAAAATATATATTATTTTTAAAAATTAAATAATATTTAAAAAGCGTTAGTTTTTAATAAAATATATTTGCTTTTTATTTTTAATTTTGATTATTTTTCGTAAGATTTTTAAGTGAAAATGGGAAAAAAAAAAAAAATTAAATAATAAAGTTAATTTAATAGTTTTATTATTATTTTTATTTTTCGTAAATTTACGAAAAAATGTTTTAATAAAATTAATTCCGCCGTTAAATATTTATATTATTTTATTGTTAAAAATTAATTAAATAAAATACGTAAAAAAATTTAAAAATTAAGTTAAAAACTTTTTAAAGCTTTTAATTATAATATAAATTTATTAATTTAAATAAGTTAAAAAGTTAAAATTAAATATAAATAATATTAATTTATATTTTTAAAATTAAACTATTTTTAATAAGAAAAATAGTTAAAATTTACGATTAAATAAAAAGTAAATATTTTTTAAATTATTAAAGTATTATTTAATTCGTTTAATTTAAAAACGGTTTATAAATTAAATAAATAGTTTATTATATAATTATACGAAAATTACCGATTATAAAATTATAAAATAAAATAAAATCGTTTAAAAACGTTATAAATTAAATTTATATAATAAGTTTTATCGTAAATAAAAATATAATTTAATATTTTATTTGAAAAAGCCGGCGTTTTAAAATAAAAATAAAAGAAATACGTATTAACCGTTATAAATTAAAAATAATTTTATAAGAAAATATTTAATGATTAAATATAAGTATAATAAAATATAAATTTATAATAAATAAACTTTTAATAATTTAAAAAAAAAAAAAAAAAAAAAAGGAAATATATTTATAAATACGGTAATAATATAGAAAAATATATATTTTACGTTTTTTATCTTTTAAAATAATATAAAAACGAAGAAAATTATTTTTAAAATGCGTAAATTTTAAAATAAAAGAATTTTTAATATGGAAAAAATATAGTCGATATATTATAAATAATATTAATATTTATTTAAAGGGTTAAATTAACGTTTTTAATAATAATATAATAAATATAATAAGTTAAATTATAATAAATTTTATTATTTAAAATAAGTAAATTTAATAAAAATAAATAATAATTAAAATATTTAAAATAATAAATATTAATATAAAAAATATTTTTAAATAAATTAAGTTAAAAAAGATAATAATAAAATTAAATATAAATTTTAATATTATATTAATATATTTATATTTATTAAGTATAAATTAAAGTTCGAAAATTTAAGGTGGTTATTTAAATATTTAAATATTAAATAAGTAAAAATAAAATAAAAAATATAAAAAAAGTTAGCGGAAAAATTTTAAAGATATATTATACGTAATGTAAAAACGAATTAAATAAAGTTTTTTCGGCTTATATATTAATATATATATATATTAATATTTATTTATATAATTTATTTATTTAAATATTTAATTATTATATAAATAAAAACTTTTTATTTATTTATATATTATAATAATTAATATTATTTTTATATTTTATTAATTTTTATTTATTATTTATACATTAAGTTTTAACGTTATTAACGGGTTTCGTATAAATAAGTTAATATTAAAAATTTTTATTAGCCGTAATATTTGTTTTTTAAAATAACGGAAATTATAAGTTATAATATCGTTTTATTAGTTTTATTAATAAGTTAAATTAACGATTAATTTGTTTTTCGTTTTTAATAAACGTAATAAGTGGTATAATATAATTAATAATAAGTAATATAAGGAATTTATTTTTAAATAAATAAAAAATCGTAGTTAAAGATTTTTAAAATAATATAAAATGTGTTAATGTTATTAACGTTAAAAAATGTAAATTTTATTAAGGTTTTTATATGTTTACGAAAATTTATAAAATTTTACTTTTTAATTATTTATATTATTTTATTAAAATTATAACCGTTATTTTTAACGTATTAATATTACGTATATTATTAATTAATAATATAATTAATTAAACTTTTAAAGCGTTTAATTTAATTAAGTTTTCGTTAAAAATTATATTATTTTTTTTTTATAATCGAACTTATTTTATTAAATTCGGATAATTTTTTTAATAATTAAATTTTTTCTTTTTAATTAATTATTACCGATAATTTATCCGGTTTTTATATCATTTTTAACGTATATTTAAGTTTAATTAAAAAAGGTAAAATTAATTATTTTAAATTTTAATAATATTAAAATTTAAACGATAAAACGTATCGTATTTTATTTAATATAAATTAAAATTCGATTATTTATATTTTAATAAAACTTATTATTATATCGTTACTTTAAATATTAACATTTAATTTCTTTAATTTTTAATATAAAAAAATGTTTTATATAAAATTAAATTTTAAGTTTTTTCCTTAAATTTTATTATAAGTTTTTACTTTTAATTATTCTTTTTCCGCCGAATAAAATAAAAATAAGTTTAAAATTTACGAAACGTTATTATTTAAAAGTGTAAAATTATTTAACATAGGAAATTACATATTTAAAAAAGGTTATTTTCGGTTTACGTTTTAACGAAGAAAATATTTTAACGTAAAATAAAAAAATTACTTTTTACATTTTTAACCGAAGGTAAAATTTTTATCGATATATAATTATATAAATAATATAAGTTTTAAATTTTATTATATTTTTAATAGTTTTAAGGTATTTTTTATTATTATATAAGTCGTTTATTATTATCGATTCGTAATTAATTATTTAAATTACGCTTATTTTAAATTAAATTTTTATTATTATTTTTTAATAAATTTTATATTAAAATCGGTTATTTTACACATTTTTATTAATATATTTTTAACGTATATATGATATTAATAAATAATTAATTATATAATTTCTAAGTTTATTTATAAGCGGAAATTAATATATTTATTAATTTTATACCGTAAATATTAATTTAAGCTTTAAATTAAATACCGGTTTAATTTATATTTACTTATTTTATTAAAAAAAATGCCATATATAATTTTTCCGCTTTTTTTCGTTAATATAATATTTATATAAAAATAAAATAATTTTTAATATAATATTATTTATATTTTATTTATAATATATTTATTTAAACACTTATAAAATAATAAACTTTTATTTTATATTTTTAAATCTTTTATTCGTATTTTTAATTATTTTATTAAGGTTAAAAATAGTAATTATTTCGATATAAAGCTTTTATATGTTATTTTTTACTTTTACGAAATTAATTTAAATTTATATATTATAAATTTTAATATTTATTTCGATTAAATAAATATAAATAATATTTATTAAGTTATAAAAGTGGTAAGTTAAAATATAAAATAAAATTTTATATTAAACGGTTTATTAAATGTTTTACATTTTTTCGAATTTATTTAATATAATTTTATAATATAATTAACAGTAAATAATATAAAATCCGATATATTTAATATTAAACCATTAAATAATTTTTTATATATTAAATATAAGGTTTTATTATATAAATTTAATAATATAATAAAAACGTTATAATAATAATTATATTTAAATAAATAATAAATAAATGATTTTAATATTTAAAGTTAATAATAAATTAAATATATTATTTTCCGAATATAATGTTTAAAATTATTTATATATATGCATAAAAATTTAACTTTTAAATTAGTTTTATTTTTACGTAATTACGAAACGTCGGAAACTTTTAACAATTTTATAATTAAGATATTTTTTATTTAATTAAATAATTTTAAAGGTTAAAAAATATACGTATTTAATAATATTAACGGTTAATATTATATATTATTTAAATTTAATAATTAAAAAGTTTCGATAAATAAAATAAAATATAAATTATTATAATTTATTAATAATAATAACTTTTATTAACTTAAATTTATTAATAAAGTTTTATGTTTTATTTACGTTTTATTTAATATAATAAGATATTATTAATTAATTAAGTAAATTTAAACGTTAAAATTAATATATTTAATAAATAAATATTTTTAAAATTAAGTTTAATCGAATTTATTTTTATTTAATTATCTTAAAAATTAAAAAATTAATTAAGTATGTTTAATAATTAAAAATTAATACCGAAAAAGTAGCGTAATTATAAAAAATAAAATAATATATATATATAACTTAATTTTTATTTAATTACGATTTATTATTAACGATTTTAATAATTTATAAAATGGTTTTATTTTATGTTATAATAATAAAATTATATAAATTTTAACGTTTTAATAAATTATATTTTCGGTATATGTTATATATATTAACGTTATATTTAAAAGTTTAAAAAAAAAGAAAAAATAAAACCTTTTAAATTATTTATTTAAATAATAAATAACCTTAATATTAAATAAAAGTTTATAAAGTAAATATACGAAAAAATTTATTTAAAATATAAACTTTATTAAATATTTAAAGTAAATTATAAAATTTAAATATATTAATATTTTTAATAATAATTAATATTGAAAAAAAGATAAATTTTAATAGTTTTAATTTATATAAACTTTTCCTTAATTAATTAATATATTTATATATTTAAAAGTTAATTTAAAGCTTTTAATAAGCTTTTATAATAATTAATTTTTAAAAACTTAAAGTTTTATAAATATTATATTATTTTATTAATGTTTAACATTTAATTTTTAATAATAAAGCTTTTTATTTTTCACAGTTTTATTATTAGTTATTTTATTAATAAAAATTAAAGGTATAATTAACGATTAATTGGCTTAATTTTTACTTTAAATATACGTTATAAAACATTATTAAAAACTAAGTAATTACGTAAAAATTTAAAATATATTATGTTAATTACGATTAATTAATAAAAGGTTTATAGCGGAAATTTTAACGTTTTTAATAATATTTAACTTATTTTTTTATTATTAAAATTATTTTTTAATTTTTAAAAGGGAAATTATATATTTTATAAAAATAATTAAATTTAAACCGATTAAGTTTTAACTTTTATTAATTATTAATAATATATTAATTTTCGTATTTTTTCCGTAATTATATTTTTTTTAAAATTATATTAATTTTTTAGAGTGGAAATTTATAACATATGTTTTTAAATAATTTCTTAATATTAAAAAATTAAAGCTGTTATTAAAAATTTTTATAAAGTATTAATTATTTGTATATTATAAAAGGTATTTTAAATACTTTTATAAGCTTATTTTTATAATTATTATATTATTTAAAGTTTAAATTTTAAATTTATATGCCGTTTTTAGTAATTATAATATTATTTTAAATAAAATAATAAGGTATTAACATTAATAAAACCTTTTAAATTAATTTTTTTAATAAAAGGAATCGTTTTAAAATAAACGTATTATATCGTAGTAAAGTTTTAAAAAGTATTTTTATTAAATAAATTAACTACGATAAATACGGATAAAATATTATATTAAAATGGTTTTATTATAATTTTATAAGGTTTTATCGTATAACGAATAATTAATAAATAATTGTTAAATAAATTATTATTTAATTAATTAAGCCGATTTAATTTACGTTATTTATTAAAATATATTATTAAATAATATTATAAATATTTTTTTATAACTACCGTTAAAAATAAAAGCGGGTTAATATATTAATAAAATTACGAAAGCTTTTTATTCCTTTATTTTTTCTTAAAAACTTAATTTAATAATTATAAATAAAATGGTAAAAAGTAATTAAACGTTTATTAGTTTTTATATAATTTATGTTATTTTTATGCGTAAAAAGCTTTTAATATTTAAACATTTACTAAGTAATATTAAATTAATTTTACTTTAATATATGTCATTTATAATTATAATAAAACTAAATTAAACGGCTTTTAAAGCCGTGGAAAAAACTAAAAATAATATATAAATTAATGAAAAAGTGGTAAAATAATCAGCCGTTAAAAGGAAAAAATAATCGTAAAAATGGCATAAAATATTAAAAGCCGAAGGCATTAAAAGCATTTATTTTTAAGAAATTACTTAAAACGGTATAAGTTAATCGTATATAACTTTTTATAACCGTTATTTTTATTTATTAAGCAACTTTTATTTTATTAATTACTTAAAAACGTTTAAAATATGGCTTATTATAATATTTTAAACGTTAATTAATAATGTGTCGAATTATACGTTTTAATAATTAAAAATTTTAAGTTATCCGGCGAAATTTATATTATATAACTTTTATTATTTTAAAAAAGTTTTTAATTATTTATTATTAATTTAATAACGGTTTTAAGTTATATAAAAACTTTTAAACTTTTAAAATAATATTATTAAAAAATACGGTATTACGGCATTTTATTTTAAAATAATAATAATTTATTATAACATATATAAATGTTTCCTTTTATTTTATTAAAAAAAAAGGGGATAATAATTAAGTTAAATTATATTTATATTAAACGGTTTTAATAAAATAATGTTAAATTTTCCGACACTTTTTTAATTTTAATTATTTATTATATATTTACTTATAATATTTAAATATTTATAAATAAATTAACGATAATAAAAATATTATTTTTTAATTTATTTATTAATAATTAATAATTTAATTTTTATATATTAAAATATTATAATTATTTATTTTTATTTATAACTTTATATATTAATTTTAATATTTATTTTTAACGTTATTTATTTAACTTAAATATAAATAATTTAAATTTAATAAAATGATATATTATTAATATTAAAGCTTAAATAAATAACCCCGTTAATTAATAAATAATTAATAAATAAAATTAATATTAAATATTTATTAAATTTTCCGAAAAATTAATTATTACGTAATAATATATTATTTTATGGTTTATAATATAAATATAAGGATTAAAATAAAATATAATATATATGTAAATTAAAGTATATTTTTATTACCGATTTTAATAAAATTACTTTATTATTTTATATAAATATAATATATATATTTTTCCGGCATTTAATAACACATTTAAATAAATAAATTTATAAATTAAAAGTAAAAACGACTATTATATAAACATTTAATTTTTAAAAATTCTTACATTAATTTTTAAAAAAGGAAAAATATTAATATTTAATAAAAGCGAATTTAATATAAGTAAAAATAAAAACGTTATTATAATTATAGATTTAATTTTTAATAATTTATGTCGTTTTTTATAATTAATCTTTTAATAATTTATAAAAAATTAATTATTAATTATAATTAAAATAATTATTATATATAATACCGTTAAAAAGTTTTTAAATAATTTTATTAATAATAAAATAAATAATAAGCGGTGATTATTTATTAAAGCTTAAAAATTCATGTATTTTAATAAACGATAAATAATAAAAGTGTTTTATATATTTTAATTTAATTATTAAAGTTTTATATAATATAATATATATGTTTTTAAAAATATAAAAGCCGTTTTACATTAAATAAAGTCGATTATTTAATTATTTAAAAACTTAATTAATAAATAATTAAATTTTAAATATTTAAATAATTTAGCTTAAAGTTTATATATATTAAAAAAACGTAAAAACGTTTAATAATAAAATTAAAGTTTTTAATAAAACGTTTAACGTTATTTAATAATGTAATAAAACGTTTTAAACTGTTTTCGTAGCTTAAAAAATAAAAACTTAAAAAATAACATAAATAAAATTTATTTTAAGTATAATATAAATAATATTATTTTATATTTTAAGTTACGAATCGTATCGGTTATATCGGATAAAATTTACCTTAGTTTTTACGATTTATTAAAAAATAAAACATAATAAATTTTATACGTTTAAATATTATATTTTTATTATATTTATTAATTAAAAATAGGTTTAAATTAGTTTTATAACATTAAAATTATGGTAAATAATTAATTATTATTTATTTAATCATTTAAAGATAACGTTATTTTTTAAATATAAGTAATTTAATATTTATATATTAATAATAAAATTAATGATAATAAAATAAAGCTAACGATAATAATAAAAATAATAATAACGATAATAACGATAATAATAATATGCGAAAATAAAATATATTTATTAAATATTAATAATATAATTAATAAATAAAAACATTTATAATTAAGAAAAGCATTTTTTATTTTTATAATTACTTATATAACGAATAAAATAATATTTTTAATAAATTTAAACTTAAATTATATATAATATAACGTTAACCGTAATTATAAATATTATTTTAAATGTTTTATATTTAATTAAATAATTTTATATAAACGGGTTTAATATATTATAAAATTATAACATAATTTATTTATAATTATATTTTAAATAACTTTAATTATTATAAATTAATTTATTATTTAATAAATTTCTTATAAATATTATAAATTTATTAATATTAAGCATTTTAAATATTTTCCTTTTTTTATAATAAACGTAAGCTTAAAAATGTTAAATATTAATAAATGTAAAATATAAATATTTAAAAATAACTTAAAAATAATTAAATGCGAAACTTTATAATATTATACGTAAATAATAACCTTTATTATTTTATATTTTAAATATTAATAATATTTAAGCTTAAAACCGTTAAAATATAATTTAATGCCGTATTTAATAAATAATAAAATACCATTTATTAATGTTTTTCTTTAAAAATAAACGGTTTTTACCTTAAAATTTTTAATTAAATAAATTAATAATTTAAGTTTTTCGATAATTATATTATTAATTATAAATTAAAATAATTTTAATTTAAAGTTTTCGTTAATAACGAAAAATTACTTATTTATACGATAAAATTAGCTTTTTATATCGTATTATAATTAATAATAAATAAAATAAGTAAATAATAAAATAAGTATTTACGAAATTAATATATATTTAATAAAAATATCGAATTAAACATTAACTTAAATTTTAAAAATATTAAATTAAGTTTTAAAAATATTAAACTAAGTTTTAAAAACATTAAATTAAGTTTTAAAAATATTTAACCAAGTTTTAAAAATACTTATATAAATATTAATAATAATTATATTATTTTTAAAATATTAATATTAAATTAATTAATGTATATAATTAAAGAAAATTATTTAAAATTTATTTTTAATAGTAAAATATTAATATTAATTTTAATTAAAATAATTAAAATTTACTCGTTATTTTAAATAATAAAAAGTTATTATATTATATAAATTTTTATGAAAAATTAGTTATATTTTATGTTATTATTAAAAATTAAATTATACACCGAATTTTATAATAAATAAATAATATTTAATAAGTATTTAAAAATATATAATAATTAATAAAATATTTAAAAATAAAATAAGTTTTAAAAACTTTTAAAAATTTAAAAAATAAAGTTAAATTAAAAGCTTAAAATTTTTAAAGCTGGTTTATATATATGCTTTTATAAAATAACGTTAAAAAATTAAGTATTTTTTAATATTAATTTATTTTTAATTTTTTTTTATAATTATATAAAATTATTTAAATTTATTAAAAATAAAATAATAAAATATAAATTTTAAAAATATTTATAATTAATTTTAATAATAATTTTATATGTGTTAAAGTTATATTTTATAAAAATATTATAATTATTAAATATTTAAGTTTATAAAAAGTGTTTAATTTTTTAATGTTATTTTATTTCGTTAAAATGATAAACTTTAACGGCTTTTATTAAATAAAATAATTAAAGCGGATATTTAAAAATAATAAAGCTTTAATTATTTACGGATTTTTTATTTATATTTTTTATATAAAAATAATAGAAAAATATATGTTAATAACGGTAAATTTAATAAAAATTGTTAAAATTTATTATTTTAACGGAAATATATTATATAATAAATATTATTTAATTTAAGTTTAAAATTAATATATATTTAATATAACTTATTTTATATTTTAAATTATATATATTATTAACGTGTTTTATTATATAATATAATAAAACGAAATTTTAATAATAAATATATTATTTAATATTATTATTACCATTTTTAATTAAATCATTAATTTTTTATTATTTTTAATAATTTAAAATATATAAATTAAATCTTTAATTTCGTTTAATTAAAAATATTCGATTTATATAAATTTCGAATAAATGCGATATTAAATTTTCGAATAATTATTATAAAATAATGGTTAAAAATATTTAATGTTAACTTTAAAAAGCTACGTAATACCTTTAATTTATAATATAAATATTTATTTAATATATATTAAAATAATTTAATAATTAAGCGTCGCATCGGTTTAAAATTTATATAAATCGAATGTGTTTAATTAAACGAAATTAAAAATCGAAATTATATGTTTTAAGTTATAAACGATGGTAAACGTAATAAAAAATAAGTAGTTAAATTAATAATAATTGTTAAAAAATATTTATTTTAAATAAATAATTATATATAAATATTTATATAATTAATATAAAAATATAAATTAAAAAGTTATATAAGTATAAATTTTAAATTTAAATTAAGTGATATTTATTATAAATAAAATGATGTTTATTATACGAATTTATAAATTTTAAGGGTTTATAATATTTTTAATTAAATTTTAAATTTAAGAAATAATATTTTTATATTTTATTAATTTAAGATGTATTTATTTTATAACTTAAATTAAAAATAATATAAAACTTAAAACTTTTAAATATTAAAATAAAAAAGTAAATATATAAATATTTTAGTAAATATTAATTAATAAAGTTAAAAAGGTTAATAAAATTAAAAGGGTTAAAAAATTAAAAGAATTAATAAAATTAAAAAATTAAAAGAATTAATAAAATTAAAAAGTTAATAAAATTAAAAGGGTTAAAAAGGTTAATAAAATTAAAAGGGTTTTTTATTTTAAAAGTTATTAATAATATCGAAAAGTTATTTATTTACATTTTTATATTTAATAAAAAGTTTAATAAAATGTCGAAATAATATGATAAATATTTTAATTATATTTATTTAAAGCTTAAGTAAATAATTTTATAAAATGTAAAAATATTTTTAATAATATTTATTAAAAATGGTTATTTAAATATATTATAAAAATTAAAGGTTTTATTAAAAAATTATTTATAATTTTTATTATAATTAATTATTAAAAATAGTTTATATTATTATCATTAATATTATCATTATTTATAAAGGTGCGATTATTATAAATATACCGGCTAACGTTAAAAAACGAAGGGTTAATAATAAAAGGTATTTTTATTTTATATTAAAAGTTTTTATTTTAAAAATATATTAATATATTTAAAATTAAATCGGTATATTTTATTATTAAAAATTTTATAATAAATTAATTATTATTATTAAAGTTTTTAATATACGGTTAATGTTTATTTTTTTAAACTTATCGTATAATTCGGTAATAATATAAATAAAGCTTTTTTAACGCTGGTAATTTTAATTTTAATATTTTTTTATATTTTTAATTTTATATTTAACTATTATAATTTATCATATAAATCGTTAAAATTAATTAATATAATAATAAGCTTAAAAACTTCGTCGCTTAAAGCTTTTAAAAATTAAATATATTTTTATATTAAACGGGTTAAATAATAAATTTTAATTTATAAATGTCATAATAAAATAAATAAATATATATAAATATTAAAAATTAAAAAGTGGATTTAATTTTTTAAAAATAGGAAAAATTAAACGGGTTTAACGAAATTTTAAATTTTAATTAATAAAATGTAAAAGGGTAACTTTAAAATAATAAGTAAAAATGTTAAATAAAAATATTAAATAAATAAAAAAAAAGTAAAATAAAAGATTTTTTAACCATAAAATTTTATCTTATAAAATCTTAAATAAATTATAATTAATAAATTAAATTAAATAAAATCTTATATTTAAAAAGCACGGATTTTCCTTAATTTTAAGTATTTGTAATTTTTAATAATTAACGTTTTTTTTTATAAGTAACGTACGCGTTATATTTAACGGTTATTTAAAAAATACGATATTACGAAAAACTAATATTTTAATATTTTTATATATGCCTTTTTATTTATAAAATATATCTTTAAAATATATATATCGGTTTTTTATTAATTAAATATTTCGATTTTAATTATTATTATATAAATCGGTTTATTTATAATTATAATATGTTATAAATTTAATAAATAATTAAAGTTAAATGCGATTTTTATTATTACTTTTATTCCGCTTTTTTATTTAAATATCGATTTTTATATAAAAATTTTAAGACATATTATATTAATAAATAATATATAACGATATATATGTTATTTATGTAATAATAAGCCTTTAATTTATAATGTAATACGGTGGTAAAACGATACATTAAAAATTTAAACGTAATAATATAAACGTTATTTATACCGATATTTATTTTTAATTTTAAGTAAATATTTACTTTTTTTTTACTTTAAGGAATAAAAGGTTTATTATATAATAATATTATTAAAAATAAAAATATCGTATTTTTATATTTTTATTTTTAATAAAATATATTAATAAATATTTTATATTTAAGGATAAATATTATTTAAATAATTTTATAAAAAAAAAAGCGATATATATATAATATTATATTTTCGTAAATTATTAAAAGTAAATATTAATTTATTAAGTGTTATAATTATAAACGGGTTTTTTAAATCGTATTTAATATAAATTAAATCGAAATTAACGCTATTATATTTTAATAAATAAAATTATTTATAACGTTTTTTAAAATAAGTTTATTTAAGTTAAAAAAATAAAATATATTTATAATATATATTAATTAAAAAATTAATATATAAGTTTAATAAAAATATAAAATAAATTATTATAAAAATATTTATCGCTTTAATTATTTGTTTTATACGATTAATCGAAATTATAAATTAATATAATATTTTAATTTTAAGTAATTATTTTTATAATTTTTATATATTTTATTTTTTTTTTATATTATTAAAAACTACGTTTAATAAATTAATAATCATAAATAAATTTTTAATTAAATTTATATTTATAAGTTAAACGTGTAAAAGTTATTTTAAAAAATTATATTCGTAATAATTTTTATATATGTTATTAATTATACGTAATATAAAAGCGGTTGTTAAAATAATTTACCATATTTTACGATTTTATTTAATAAGTTTTATATAAACGGCTTTAATATATACTTTAACCCGGTTTTTAACCGTAAAACGTTTGTTATTTCGGTTTTAAACCGACGTACGCCGGCTTAAATAAAAGCATGTTTATTTATATTTATTTAAATTAATACGTTTAATTTATTATAATATTTTATAAAGTAATTTATATTTTAAATTTCGGATATTTATTTAAGTAAAATAATATAATAATATTATTTATTAAAAGTTTACCTTATTTTATTATTATTACCTTTTTTTAATATAAAATAAAAACATTTTAAATAATAAAAATAATATTAATGGTTTTTATTTAACTTATTTACTTAATTAAAACGTATATATATAAATAAATAAACGATGCATTATATTAAATTAAATGAATTAATTACTTAATTTATATTATTTATTAACGAGTAAAAATTTTTTAAATCGGAAATAATATCCGATTTAATATAATTATATTAAAAGCTGTTTTAACGTTAAATATTAAAAGCTTTAATTTAATGTAATAATTAAATTAAACATATTTATTTATATTTTTAAGTTTAATATATTACTTTAAATTTTAATAATATTTTTTATTAATAACTTTAAATAATTATTATTTAAAAGTTATACTTTTTTTAATAAATGACATTTACGAGGTTTTATAATATCTTTAATTATTAAAAAGTTTTTAAATAACATTAAAAAATATAAATAAAAGTAATAAAATTAAATATTATAAAATATTATATTAATTAATAATTAATAAAAAATGTAAAAAAAAATAAAAAAAAAATTAAAATATAATAATAAAAGGTAAATATACTTAATAATATTAACGGATACGATCCGATACTTAATTATAAAAACGAATAAATCGTCGGTTAAATAATAAATTATATAAAAAGCGTTAAAAAAACGAAAAGGTGTAATTATTTGTAAAAATAACGGAATATTTAAATATTTATTTTAAAATTAATATTTTTTTAATTTATTAAATATAATATAAAAATAAAAAGTGGTAAAAAAAAGCCGAAAAATATAATCGTGGCTTTATATTTAATTTTAAAAATTTAAAAAGGAAATAATATTTTAATATATTAATGTTTAAAATTAATTTTATTAACGATAATATTACCTACGTTTTATAATTTTTAATGTGTTAAATTATATAACATGTTTAAATTAATTTTAACTTATTTATTATTTATGTTTTTAAAAGTAAGTTTTATTTACTTAATAAAATATATGTGTTTAAAATAAAATAAAAAGTCGATTTTTAAAAGGAATTTTTACTTTATTATAAAGTTTAAAAGTTAATAATAAAATTATTAAATTAATAAACCTTAAAAATTTAACTTAAATTAATTATTATTTATAAATAATATTAAATATTTTTTAATAATTAAAATATTATAAAGGTTTAAACTTAAATAATAAAAATAAAAAAAAGCTTAAAATATAATTAAAAGTTAATTATTAAATAAATAAAAAAATAAAAAGCCGAAATAAAAAAAGGGAAAAAATAAAAGAAAGGTTTTTTATGGCATTATTTAATATTATAATAATTTTTAAATAAGTAATAAAAGATTTATTATAATTTATAATTTTTATTTATATAAATATTTAAAATTACTTTTAATTTAAGTTTAAAAAAATATAATTAATTTTATATTTTTTAACTATTATTTTATAAGCTTTAAAAAGTTATAATATGTTTTTTATATTTTATTTTTATTTAATAAAGCTTATTATTTATATTTATAAATAAAAATTATATATAAATATTTATTTAAAAATTTTTATTATTTTTTTTATGTTTTAAAATTTTATTATATATGTATAAATATATTTAATTATATATTATATTATATGTAAATAATTACATAATTTAATATTATATACTTATTAATTAAATCACTTATTTAATTAATATCTTATTTTATATTTAATAATGTTAAATTAAGTAAATAATATATGTTATTTTAACGTATAAAAACGATTTTATAAAAGATAAATAAGATTTATAAAATTTATTTATTTTTAAAGTTTTAGCTTATATAAAATAAAGTATAAACGCATATATTTATACGGGTTTAAATGCGTAAATATGATTTATATATCCGTTAATATTAAATAAATGCTTTAATTATTATATTATTACATTTAATTCGTTAAATTTATTTATTTAATATATTTTTAATATATTTATATACTTAAATTATTAAATATATCGCCGTTAAAATAGTAAAAATTAATAGCTTTTACCGTATTTATTTTAAATAATTAAAAATATATAACCATTTTATTTATTAAAACGTTATTTTATAATTATTATATTTAAACTTATATATTTATTATATATGATTTATTTATTTATATTTTTTATATAAAAAATAAAAAAATATATATAAATAATAATAAGTTAAATAAAAGCCATTAATATTTATTATTTTAACGGAAATATATATATATTAAAAAATTCGATTTTTATAAAACCGGTAATTTTATAATATTTATTTTATAAAATTTAATGGTTTTTAAATTCGATTTTAAAAAGTAAAATATTAAATATTAAGTAATTTTTATATTTTTAATATTTAATTTAATTTATTTCTTTTTTCTTATTATTATATATTTTAAATATAAAGGTTAAAAATAAGTAAATGTTAAAAAAGCTGATTTTAAGTTATAACTTTAATAAATACGTATTAAATATTTATTATATAAATAATAAATAAATTAATACGTTTACATTTATTTAATTTCCTTATATTTTTTTAATTTTAACGTTAATTAAAATACATTAAATATTTACATATTTTAATTATTTTAAACCTTATTTTATTTATAGCTTTTTCCTTAAAATTTAATATTTTTATAAGCGAAAAAAAATTTAATCGAATAAAATAAAAGGTTTTTATTACTTTAAATATAAAATTAAGTTTTTATATTAATAATTTAAGCTTTAATTAACGTTAAAAAAATGTTTTAAATAAAATTTTATAAAAATAATAATATTTTAATTTAATTTAAACCTTTTATTAATATTATTTATATTAGGAATAATAATAATAAATTAAATTTAATAAATAATATAAATTTAAATAAATATATTACTTAAGTTTTAATTAAAATATAAAAATATATATAAATAATATTATTATTTCGATGTTTAAAAACTTAAAGATATAATAATTTAACAGCTTAAATTAATAATAAAAGCTAATTATTATTCGATTTTAATTTTAAATAAAATAAAATCTTATTTTACATAAATAATTATTTCGTTTAAAACTTTTTAAGAAATTAAGTTTACGTATATATTTATTAATAATTATAAAAATAAGTTATTATTATTAACCTTTTTTATTTTTTTATTTTTAATAATATTATATTATAATTGTTTATATAACATTAATTAATATAATTTTATTTCCGGAAAAACTTATAAAAATTATAAGGTAAATAAGGGTAGGTTTTAATATTATATTATTTTATTAAATTATTTAAATAATAACTACGTTAATTATTATTATTAAAATAACGGTAGCAAATATTTTTATAAGTTTAATATATATTTCGTTTTATAACGTTTATTTTATTAAGGTTATTATTTTAATATTTATAAATACGAATAAACGTATAAAAATAGCCGATTTATTTATAATTTTTTTATATTATTTTTTACTTTTTACGAAAACTAATAATATACCGTTAATATATATTTTTATAATTATAAGTAATGTTAAAATATATTTATATTTTTAAAAACATTAATAAAAAGTTTATTAAGCTTTTTATTATTTTATATTTTAATAAATATCTAATATTATAAATAAAGCTTACGTAAAAAGATATAATTTATTTTAAAGATAAAAAGTGGTATGTTTTTAATAAAAACATTACATTATTTTATATATAAAAATATATTTATATATATAATATTATATATATTTATTTATTTTATAAAATTAAATGGTTTTTAAATAAAAACGGCGGTAATATAATTAAATTAATATAATATATTAAATAAATAAATAGGAAATATTAAAAATAAACATTTATTATTTTATAAAAACGGAATTAAAGTATTTATAAATCGTTAATATAAAGTTATTTTTATTTTATAAAATGGAAATCGGCGAAACTTATTACGCCGGACTTATATTTAAAAAAAGCTATTTTAAATTAGTTTTTTATATTTTTATTAACTTTAAATTTTTACGTTTTAATAAATTATTAGATTTATTATTAAACGTTACGGCATTAAAATTTAAATCGAAATTAGTTTAAAATTAATTTTATTTAAATTTAATATTTTATTAACTGGTTTTTTAAATTAATAATAAATTTAAAGCTTTTTAATTAAGTACGTAATTTACGTATTTTTTTTTGTTTAACAAGTTTTTTTTATAAATCGGAATTATTAAAAAATTAATGAATTTTAGCTTATATAAAAGTTTTTAATAATTTAAAAGGGATAAATTATTATTATTATTATCGTTAAAGTTATTTAAGTTATTATTTTATAAAATACTTTAATTTAAATTTAAATTTATTTATATATATTTATAATATTAAAACGTTTTTTTTATTTTTTATTAAATAAATGATAAAATATTTATTAATATTTTTTTATTTTTAAATAATAAATCTTTTAAATTTAATGTTTATTTTTATATTAGAAATTATAATATTAATTTTAATATAAAATATTAAAACATTTAACCGAATTAATAATCGTTTAATAATTATTAATCTAAGTTATTATTAAAATATATACATATATATTATTTTTATAAAGATTAATTACTTTATAAATCGAAGCCGTTTTTAATATTTATGTAAAATAAAGTAAGTTATTATTATTTAAAGTAAAAAAGCGATAAAATTTATAAAAATTTTTTAAGTTTAATATAATAAATAAATCGTAATTTTACTTATTTAATACTTAAATTAATTATTTATTAACTTACCTACTTATTTATATAATTACGTAAAATATATATTAATAAAAAGTTTATTTAAATTTAAAATTAATATAAAAATCGGCTAATTATATATAAAAAAATATATATATAAAAATCGTTAAAATTAACGTATTTTATAAATAAATAAATTATAATATTTTTAAAAGATTTTTACAAGTTTTATTAATTATTAATTATTTTAGTTTTTTAAATAATTTTATAAATTATAAACTTTTTATATTTAAAACATATATAATATTTAATACCGTTTACTTTTATAATTAATATTAAAGCTTAAATTATCCTTAATTAATAATTAAAGTTATTATTATAATTAAATTAAAAAAACATCGAAATTATATTAAAATTATATGTAAAAAAGGATAAAATAATTTACGTAATAAAGTAAATAATTAAGCTTTATATAAATTTAAATTATTTAAGGAATTTAATAAATTTAAAAAGTTTATTTAAGCCGCTTAAAAATATCGTCAATTATTTTTATTTAAAAACCTTTTAAACATTTTAAATTTAAAAAACGTTAATATTACCTGCTTTATTTCAGCTAAGAAATTAAATTAAAATTAATTACAACTTTCGGCCGTATTTTTAATTATTTTATAAGCCTTTAATAACCTTAAATTAAAATTTTATATAACCTTTTACTTTATTATTAAAAACCCTTAATTAATTATCGGAAACAACTTTATTATATTATTTTTTACCTTACATTTTTATTAAAATATTATTTAATTTTCTTTATTTTCCTTTTTAAAAAAGTTTTAAATTTAATAAACACTTAAAAATAAATAAAGCTTTAAATACCTTAAATAATAAAATTATTATTAATAAAAGCTAAAATTATAAATATTTATATAAACATTAAAATTAATTATATTTTTTAAAATAAATAAAATTATTATAACTTTTTTTAATATTTTAATAATATTAATTATTTAAATATTTAATTAACATTACTTTATTTTAATAAGTTTATAAATATTATAAAAGGAATAAAATTATAATTTAATATACGGTAAATAATTATATAATATTTAAATATATAATATATTTAAATAAGTGGTTTATATATTAAAAACCTTTAAAAAACTTTATAAAACTTTATAATAATATAATTATTAATATTTTTAAAAGATTTAAAAGGTTTTTAAGGTTAATTAAATCTTTTAAAATAAAGGTTTTAATAATAACATAATAACTTTTAAGAATCGAAAATTTAAATATATAATAAATTTAAAGTTTTTTTTTTTTATTTTATATTTAAAATTAAAGCTTAAAAAATGCGAAAAAATTATTTAAATTAAGGAATAAATTTTATATTTTATAATTTAAATTATTTAAAAGTATTATAAATTTAACTTTAAATATTTTTATTAATAATTTAAATATTTAATATAATATTAATATTTAATATTATAAATTAATTATTTAATTAATTTTTATATTTAACGTATTATAAATATTAGCTTTATTTATAACATTATATTAACTTTTTATTTTATATTTATTAAGTAAAATAAAATATTAATATAATAAATAATTATAAATATTAACGTAAAATTTTTATATTTTTATTAAATTATTTCGTATATTTATTACCGTTTAACCACATATATTTTTATATAACTTTTAAATCGTTAATATTTTATTATAATTAAACAAGGTTATACCGTAGCTTATTAAGTTTATTATAATATTATTTAATACTATTTTTAAATATTTTATTTAATATAAATCTTAGTTTTTATGGTTATTTTTATGCCGTTATAAGTATTTTTTAAGGTAAAATAATTATTTAAATGCGGTTAAATCCGATTAAAAAACGGAACGGGTATTATATTAATTATTAATCGTAAAATATTTTCGTTTTAGGGTTAAAAACTTTTAAATTAAATTTTTAAACGGTTTTTAAATTTATTTATTAAGCGTATTAAAGCGGCGTTATTATTATAAATTAAATTTATCATATAATTATACACGTTATTATTATTTATATTAAACCATATATAATTTACGTAGTTAAATTAAACGTAATTTATACGCGTATAAAATTTAATACGATAATTATTTTATTATTTTATAAATTTAACACATTTTTTTTAATTATATTATTATATATAACATATATTATTACTTAATTAACGATAATATTTTTATTAAATATACGTTTATCGGCTATTATTTTAAAATAGTTTTAATAATATTAATTAAATTTAAATTAACTTTTATCGATATAACATTATTTATAATTTAATATTTCGTTATATTTTTAAATAATTACGTTTATTATTATTTTATTTTTTATTTAATTTATTAAATTTTTATTTATATAATTAATAAATACGATAACTTTATTATTTTATAATTTTTACATTATTAAGATTAATAAAAACTATTTTTAATTTAATAAACGTAATTAAATAATATTATATATATATTAAAAAGTGGTTTTAATTTTATGGTCGGTTTAAATTTATTACGGCCGTATTTAATAATAAATAATAATATTAAAATATTATTTTACCACGTTTATATTTAATATAATTTTTTACTTATATTAATTTATAATATTTTTCGAAAATATACATCAATACTAACATAAATTTCGAATTTTATAAAACATAACTTATAATATTTATTTATATTTTATATATAATTAAAATTTAAAATTATAAACCTTTTTTTTATTTTTTTTAACGAAAGGCTTTTTATATCGGCATTATTTTATAACTTTAAAATATTATTAATAATATATTTATTACATTATTTCTTTTATAATATTTAATTTTAAATGTTTTTAAATAATATTTTAAATTTAATTTTTTTATATTTTTAAATATATTAAACGTTTATAAATATTAATCGAAAAATTAATATAATTAATTTTTAAAAGCGGTTGTTTATTTAAATTATTTATTTTTATTTTATATTATATTTACGTTAAATACGAATAAAAATTATAATATTAATATTAATGTTTTATATATTATAAAATTATTCGAAAATTTTTTATTACGTAAGTTTTAATAATAAAAAGTACCGTATATATTTAATAAATTTAAAATTATATGTTAATTATTTATAATGTTTTTTTCTTTATTTTTATAATTTACGTTTTAAAATTATTATAATAATTTAATATTAAGCTGTTTATCGTTAATATATTCGATAATTTAATAATATAATAACCCCGTTTTAAATAATTAAAATATATCGTTTTTAAAAGTATTTATATTTTATATATTTTAGTAAATTTTTTAAAACGTAAAATTTATTATAAAGTCTATTAATTAATACGAATATTATAATTATATTTAAATTTATCGGTAATTTTTTTTAAAAATTTTATCGTTTAAATATTATTAAATGATTTAACTTTAATATAATTTAATAATGTTAATAATAATAAGTTATAACATGTTATATTTTTAATCGTAATAAATATTTTTAAGCGTAAAAATTAAGCACTTTTTACTTAATTAAACGTTTTAAATTAATATAAGTTTTATATATATGCGGTAAATAATTATTAAATAATTAAAGGTTTAAAATGGTAAAATTTTAAAAATTAATTAAACTTAAACGGTATTAATTTTTAAAAATATTAGGTAATATTTTTAAAATTATTATAAGTTATATTTAATTATTATATTTAATTTATAATTATTTAATAATTATTTATTAAATATATATAAAATTTATATTAATTTAAAACGTTTAATTAAGTAAAAAAGATTTAATTTTTATATTTTAAATGTTTTTATTTAATTAAGGAAATATAAAAGAAAAATTTAAAAATTATGTATTTAAAAAAAGTTTAAATAATAATATAATATCTTTAATTTATAATATATACATTAAAATAATTTAATAATTAAACATCGTATTTATTTAAAATTTATTTTATAAAATATATAAGTTTTATAAAATTATTATTAATATATAAATATATAATTTATTTAATGTTAAAAATATAACTAATTAATATAATATATTAAGTGTTAAATTTAAAATTTTAAATAAATAATTATAATATTAATTTTAAATAATTAAATTATTTATTTTAACGTTTATAAATATTAATATTATATTACGATATAAATAATAATATTAATATATATTTTCGAATTTTTAAATGTTATAAATATTTTTACTTAAAATAATAAGTTATTAATGCTATTATATTTTAAATTATTAAGTATTAAAATACTTAATAAATGTATATATATATATGTATATATATTAAGTTTTTACGGTTTATTTTTAAATATTTTTAATTAAATTTTTAAATATTTTACCTTTTTTTTATTTTTTTAACTTTAACTTATAAAATTTCCTTAATTTTAATAAGTTATATATTTATTTATTATAGCTTAATTAATTTAATAAAATATTTATATATAACTAATATAATTAAATAATTATTTTATAAATAAAATATATAAAGTTTAATAAAAATTAAAATATTATTATTAAAAATTATTAAATTAATTAAATATATAAATTTAAAATATATATATATTATTTAATTTAATATTTATATTTATTTTTAATTATTAATAAGTTATAACGATATTAATAATAATATTTATAAAGTTAATATTTTATTATTTAATAAAGCGGATATATTAAAACTTATCCGTATAAATAAAAAGTTTATAAATATTTTACGAAATTTACTTTATTTTATAATAAATCGTTAATAATAAAAGCTTTAAAACGTTTAATTAATATAGTTTTTTTTTATTTTTATTATTTTTATAATATATTTAATTTATATTTATTAATTATTAAATTAAATAAAATAATAAAATTTATAATATTATAATTATTAAAAATATTTAAAAGAAAAAAGTTAATATATTATTAATTTATTTTAAAACTTTAAAAATAATAATAAAAATTTAATTATTTATATTTATTAATAATGGTTTTTAATTAAATTTAATTTTTATTAATATTATTTAATTTAATCCTTAATTAATAACCTAGTTTTTATTTATAAATTTTTATTAAAAAATATTTAAATAATTAAAATAATTATTAACCGTTAAAATTTTTTATTATTAATAAATATGTTAATATTATAAATAATAATAATAATTTTATAATTATATCGTTTATTATTAATAATTATATTATTTTTTATTTTTATTAATATAATAATAATTATTTTTATTAATATTAACGTATATTTTAAAATATAATTTATAAATTTTTAAATTTTTAATTTAATATATTTTTAATAATTTTTAATAATAATATATTTTAATTATAATATTTATTTTAATGTTAATGGTAAAACTTTTAATATAAAATTAAATTTAAAAATTAAAAATTAAAAAATATTAAATTATAAATATAAATATACGTATATATTAAAAATAAAAATAATATACGTTTATTTTTTCGATTTATCGCATTAAAGTTATTTTTTTATATAAATAAATAACTTTTACTTATATTTAAAAGCTTATATTTAATAAATTTTAAAGTTATTATTAAGCTATTATTTAACCGTTACTTAATAATTGTTTAACTATTATTTAGCCATTATTTAATCATTATTTAACCATTATTTAACCATTGTTTAATTATTGCTCAGCCATTGTTCAGCACTATATAAATGCATATATGATGCTTACGTAAGATTTGATAAATACATGTCAAAAAAGTTTTGACGGTTTAGCGGTTTAGGTGTTATGGCCCGCCCTAGAAAAGCAGTTTCATGTCAAACAAGCAGCTGTGGTAGAACTGTCCTCCTGACTTGCATGCAGCTAGGGACGAAAAGGCGTGAAGTACCATGAAGCACATCCATTGGATAATGCAGGGGTTCTAAAGGGCTTATCAATACCTAAACAAGGCGGTAAAGACCCCTAAAGGATTCCAGGTTGTACTGGACCTCGGGAGCATTAACCAGCGAAATAACCAGTGAAACAGGCACATGGCAAGCGGCATGTGGCTGGAGAGGGTCCACATTAGCGGGTGACATCACCACACCTCCCACCTCAACTTTTTGTTCTCTCTTGTTACTTGCTCGCCGTTCTATTGGGACTTTGGGAACTTTCTTGCTTAAGCTTCGCTTCAAGAGGCTCAACACTTTTTCCAAGTCTTTGGCTCGGGTTGCGGCACGGGTCCACTCACTTATCACTACCCAGTACCAAGTACCGCTTTCACCCAGACTTAAATCTTGTACATATCATGCTTTCATGCTTTTCTTCTCGTAAATCGTTCCAGGATTTGTCTTCTTTCCTGCCTCCTACTCCTATCTCATAGCTATCGGGAGTCGGACTGCTCATCTTCCCCTCGAATTTTTAGAACTATGCTAGGTACTCGGATCAAACAAATAGAACGACGATAGGATGCTCCCCTACATCAATACACGTAGGCATACGCAATGACGTGCCGTGACCTTGGATCGTTTGCGCTGACTCTCATTAGCGTTCGAGTTGCTGGCTGGGGCCATTGGTGCCTCTTCAGATGAGCGTAGGTCCTGTCCTACTTATCCTTTCCCGCATGGTTCTATCTGCTAAGCTCGTGCAACGGACAGTCAAGCTGATATTCTCCTTCCTGGTCTCGTACCCGCTTGCCGGTCTCCTAAAACGTGTACCCGATGCTCGCCCCCATTACAAAAACCTTTTTAATATCAGGTACGACAAATAGCATTCTAGCGCTAGCGCATCGTCGCGACGGTGCATCACGGTCGAGATGCTGATACGAGACGTGGAATAGCGTCGGCTTGTTCTATCTAGTAGGCCTGTACTCGCTATGGGGCGGTGTTCGGACACTCCTCATCTCCTCGGCGGGCACGTACGCCCTCGCCTATTACCTGCGAACCTCCGCGTATATGCCATGGATCGCCTTCGTCTTCCTCATGGGCCACCTCTCCATGAACCAGCTCTCGCGCCAATATGCCAACAATCCCGCCGAGATCGACATCACCGGCGCACAGATGGTCCTCGTCATGAAACTCTCCGCCTTCGCTTGGAACGTGGCCGACGGCACGCTTCCTGAGGACCAGCTTAGCGACTTTCAAAAGAACAGAAGAATCCTCCAACTCCCCGGTCTGCTGGATTACGCGGGATACGTGCTGTTCTTCCCATCCCTCTTCGGGGGCCCGGCTTTCGATTACAACGAGTATCGTGGATGGATCGACTGCTCCATGTTTGACGTTCCAGCGACGGTCGACCCCGCGAAGAAGCCGCCCACTCGCAAGAAGCGCAAGATCCCGAGAAGCGGCACCCCCGCCATGTTGAAGATGGCGAGCGGCCTCGTCTGGGTCGGGCTCTTCCTGAATCTAAGCAAATGGTATAGCCCCGTCGCTCTCTTGCATGACCGCGACCCGCCCGTGGGCTTCCTCCGCCGCATCCTCATCATGCACATGGTAGGGTTCACCGCGCGGACGAAGTACTACGGCGTGTGGTCTCTCGCAGAAGGCTCATGTATTCTTGCCGGGCTGGGATACAACGGCGTGGATCCTGTCACAGGCAAGGTGTCGTGGAACCGCCTGCAGAACATCTACCCCTGGGGCGTCGAGACGGCACAAAATAGCCGCGCATACCTCGAGAACTGGAACATGAACACGAACAAGTGGCTACGATACTACGTGTACCTGCGCGTGACGCCGCGGAATAGAAAGCCAGGTTTCCGTGCTAGCATGGCTACGTTCGTGACCAGCGCGTTCTGGCATGGATTCTACCCGGGCTACTATCTCTCCTTCGTCCTTGCTAGCTTTGTCCAGCAAGCCGCCAAGAGTATGTTTCCGACCCTCTACGTTCCCACTACTATCTCGTTATTGTCCTAGTCTCATTACTGTCCCCATGAGGCTCTGCTAACAGCAGTCTAGATTGCCGTCGGCACTTCCGTCCCCTTTTCCTCGATCCCGTCACGCAGAAACCGCTCGCCAACAAGAAATACTATGACATCGCCTCCTGGCTCGCCACACAAGCCACTTTCTCGTTTGTCGTAGCTCCCTTCGTTATCCTGCGCCTCGACGAGTCCCTCCTCGCCTGGCGCCGCGTCTACTTCTATGCTATTGTCACAACAGGCACAACCATGGCGTTCTTCGCGTCCCCGGCGAAAGCATACCTCAAACGCGCACTAGAGAGCCGGACGAAGGAGGCAGGCGTCAAGCTGGTACGGACAACGAGCACAGAGAGTCTGAGCGGCGTAAGCGGGGCCCGAAAGGCCCAACGAGAACCGATCCTAGGGCTGAGCGAGGACCCGGCGCGGGATATCGACGAGGCCATCCAGGAGCTCAGAGAGGAGGTCGAGAGAGCCCAGGGCCGACTACGCGAGCAGGGACACGATGGTGTGAGGATGAGAAGTATGGCGAAGGAGGGAAAGAAGTTATGAGTGGATTACGAAACATTCATAGTTTCTGCTGTCGGTGGATGAGCGTGATTACTTCCCTATCCCTAAGTTGTTGTCGGGGTCAGGCGGAAGAAGTTGAGTGAGATGAAGTCGATACGATGTGTGGAGGAGTAATAGTAATGTAGCTTGCTTGCTTAGTGAGCTAGAATTGGGATGTATGCATCATGAAGCAACAGAAGAATGGATGAGATGCGAGACATGAGCTATCAATATGAAGACATGCTACCCCCGCGTAGAACGAAGCTATTACACCACATCCCCGGCCTTCCCCAGTTGTACGTCTTCGCCATCATGCACAATATTCATTTGCATCGTTAAATTACATGCATTGCAAATTTCAAATTGTTTCACAATTCAATTCGTTGATTGTCATCGCAGGCGTGATGTCGTCTATCTTTCTACGGCATCGACCTAAGGCATTGCGGCATCCCGTTCGCAAGACACAAGATCTGAGTCGCTTGCCGCCTATCTGCTTTCCGCCTTCCTCTTCATCCCCCCTCTCCTTTTCTCCCTCTCGTAGAACTGCTCCGCATCCCCGCAACTCCTCGCTTTGTATCCGTAGGGCTCGCACCCTTCACCCAAGCATCCATCCCTGTCGCTAACAAGAAACTGAGACGAGCCCCAAAAGGGCCGCCCGTGTAAAAGCTTTAAAAAAATACGCCTGGCGGAGGTTTCGCGTCGTGAGAAAATGTCGGCTCGTCCTCCATTCTCCATCCCTGAGACTCCCAGAACGCGCAAGCAATTTGCATTTTTGAGGGTATCATGATCCCGTTATTCCCATCTATTTTTATACACGCGTTGCAGAAACGTCGAAAAAAAGCAAAAAAGGATCGAATCGAAAAGGCGAAAAAAAAGGAAGCCGTAAATGGCGTAAAATCGTAAAATATACAGAAGATCGTCGTGATATCGAGTTCGATGTCGAAGAAGGACGGTAATTAAGGGTTGGTCTAGAAACAGCAACAGGAAATCTGGCGTGACGAAAAGATTGCTGTCTGTAAATGCGAAAAAAGAATGCGATGGCGGGTAGTACCCAGTGTCGTCGTCTATGTTCTGTTGGAAACAGTCGCATAGCTCGTGAAATCGTCATTACATATTATAAATAGATCATGGTTCATCATGTCAAAGATAAAAAAAGCGTCGGGCGGGTTTTGTTTTTGTGTGCGTTTGGGTGTGCGTGCTCGTGCTCATCATCGCCATCGTCATTGCGCCCATCGTTGCCGTACACCGATCACCACAAGGGCGGCGACCGCTCCGAGTATCAAAAGTCCGGCAACTGCCATGAAGCGGTTGACGTTCCTCCACCACCGTGCGCTCTGGTAGCATGACTCGTCGATGAGAATGTGTCGTCGGGGCGGCGGTTCAGAGAATCCCGGCTGGTCGGACGCTCGAAACTCGATGGAGCTGTACTCTCGTTCTTCCATGGCTAGTATCGGCTTGGAAGGTAACGGTAGGAATGCTGCAACCATCCAGGCTAGTGTCTAAGTTAGTGATTGCCAAAGCATACCTAGCAGTCATAAGGATCGCAATTGGTACGTACCAAAGGGGATCAGGAATCCCGCCACAAACAGGATTACCTGGATGTTCCGCTTTCCAAACATTCCAGAGTCGGCAGACCATGTGACAGACGGTGCGTTCCATATGCTGAAGCGACTGGCGCGCGTATCGAGACGCAGGTGAGGAGACCATAGGCTGGACGTCTTTTTCCTAGGGACCAGACGATCCTCTCCGGATTCTGCCCCTGGGTCTAACTCCATGGAGCTCGGTCGTTCGCGGTGGGGGTCAATATCCTTTGGCCGCCGCCGTGGGTTGTAAATGGGGTAGGCGAACTGCTCTTGCGAGGGAGACCCGCTGCCGATCCAAGGGCTTCCAGGTCGGCTGTCGCTGGCGTCTGATAGGCTTCGGATCGATGACGGTACGAGCCAACGTCGTTCGCCGCTGCCATAGTAAAGCCTGCGTGTTGATTAGTCTTAATTCCTTGGTGGGTTACGTTTCAATTGCCTACCGGGCCCAACTCGGAATGGAGGACGACGTCAAGCTCCCACGACTCGTGGTAGAGCGGAGACTCCTGTCCGAGGGTTGTCTGGAAAAGCCTAGGCGGGCTCGTGACGGTCGGTGCTGTAGATCTGCCAGTCCGTCACCGTCTTCGTCGTGGTCCCGGATGGTTCGAGGCGAGGGAAGAGGGAAACCACCTCGCATATACGCAGGTGATGGACGTTCTAGGGAATCGGTCCGAGAGTGCGACCGGGAACGGGTCCCTCTTGTGTCGTACACTTCTAGACCAAGCGACGACGATATGCTTCGCATGTGTCCGCTATCCCTGCTGCCGAAGGCGCTGCTCACCCGGTCCGGATTCGATCCGGCCGAGGCGAGACGAGAGCCAGGGTCGCTGCCCTCGTACTCGGACATCACGGTCGAGAGCTGCGCGCTCCATTGGTGGGCATCCATCCGTGCTACGGGAGGCGTGGCGCTCACGCTCGAAGATCCTGCCCACGTGGATCGGGGAATGGATGAGGCGGAAGGTGTGTGGTGCAGGACCACTACGTTCGGAGAAGGACCACCAAAGAGCGATGTGGTGTCCTGAGTTACGAGACTGGAGAGAGACGAGAACGAGTTCGCACGGGTTCGGACGTTCTCGCGGGAGTGAGAGTGGGAGTGGGAGTGGGAGTGGGAGCGGGACTGCTGCTTGACGTATCCTGAGGTATCAGATGTCGATCTCTTGTGCGGCCGCAGCGGGGGCACAACGAGACTCTCCTGCGAGTACTTGGTCCGTACTTTCTGCACGGAGCTCTCGTCGGAAGAATGGTATTGGTGTCCTCGGTAGTAGGGAATGGACGAGGCAATAGAGGAGCTATCCCCATACACGACGTAATTGCGGCTTCCGGGCGTGTCGGCAATCCCGGGGGCAGAGGCGAGAGTCTGTGCCGGGGAGGATTGTCCGAGGATCTTGATGTTTGCACTGCTTCCGGAGGGAGATACGTCGATGCTCTCGGGATTGGATTGTGGCGGGGAGCTGCGGCCTACGATCTTGTAATTCGCCGTCTCTTCGAGGGTAGAATTGCTCGGCTCCGACCCAAAAGAGGGCTTCGTCACTAGGGGAGAAGAGGGTTCTGCGGGGGTTGCAGGCGTTCGAGGGGTTTCCGGCAACGGCGGCAGAGGAGACTCAGCAAGTTGCTTTTCCTTGCCTTTTCCTTTTAAATCGGGAGCGTTCGCAACCTTGCGCAAGCCACCAACCATGCGATAATTCCAAAGCGAAGGCGACGGAGAAAAAGATTCGTGCCTTTCTTCGGATGGTCCTGTGACGGTGGCTGGGGAGTCCGAGGTGGTGTAGGAGGAAATGCTGCGCTCGGGCACTGAGCTCAATGGGGAGCCGTGACGATCTTCGGTCGATGCGTCAAATGAGCTTTCTTCATGCGAGGTAACGGTAGAGGTGTTGGAGGGGGGGAAGGACGTAGATTCCGACCTGTCGGAATTGCGTGCGTGCGTAGGCTTTAACACAATTGAGAAGGTCTTATCTGCATGCACATTGATATACGTATCTCGTCGAGAGCGAGATACAGGCCGCTTTCGTGTCGGTGAAGCTGGTTCGTCATCGTGCTGAGTTGTCGATGGCTGTGGCTGCGGATTAATACGTCTGCTATTGCTTCCATAAGACGGACTGTTAATGACAGGGGTCTGTGGGGCTGCCGACTCAGAAACGAGTTTCGCTCCTCCTGAAACGGGTTTCCTCGCCAAAGGAGATCTGGGCGTCGAAAACGATGGTGAGGACGAAGAATCGGCACCATAGCTCCCCTTTCCGTAGCTCAAAGCTCTCCCTCTCCTCGGCGTCGTAACAGGTGTCGGATCCTCAACGGGGCTCCGCGCAGTGCCTCCTTGCGCATCGGATTCCGGCGCATGCGACGGACTGGCGGCTTCTTCGCCGGATCGCGGCCGCGGGGGTGAGTAAGGGACAAGACGGATCCCTAGCGTGTTCTTTTCCGAGTCGGATCTCTCGTGCAATGGCTGTCTCCTGGGTTGGGACGACGAGGAGGACTCCGAAGATGACATCCTCTGACTTCGGCTGGGTCCTCGATGGGGGAGGATGGCCTCATAAAAATCAATAGTCTACACGTAAATCTAGCGGCTATACATGCGTCTCGACATAGGCCATAACGATTCGTGCGAACTGTGAGAGAAGTTGGTGGCTGGCGTAAACTTGGACGTAAGCTTCGTTCCTAGCTGGGTTGGTCACCGAGGTGGATGGCGTCGATGGTTTCGTGATATCGTGGCAGGATAGCGAGTGTGGTGTCCGAACGATTCGGCGATGGGAACGGTCACGAATGAGCCAAGTTAAGATATTAGTAGCAGCAAAGCGGCGAAAAACAAGTCGAAAGACCAAAAGAAGAAAGCCAAATATGGACCAAAGAGAGACGTGAAGTTCGAGATAAAAAGTATTATAGGGGTCTACAGCCTAACAAAGACATCCGACATGGAGGTGTGGTCCCAACGTGGCATACGCAACTAAGGTCTTTGAGAGAGCGAGAGTACATCCGTACGAAGCGGTAGAAAGGAGCGGGACAGGTCGACAAAGCGAGACCAGAAACGACAATAGTGCCTATGCTACAGACCACACACAACCGCGGGGAGAGACGAGATCGGGAGAGAGAGGAAACAGCGAAGCTGTCAGGAGGCAGACGGGAAGGTATTATTTCTTGCCCCGGCGCGCCGAGTCACGATCGATTGGCCAGCATCTCTAGTCAGCTATCTAACGGCGGCCACTTATTGCCTACTGCTACCGACGCAATGCAGCCAAAAAAGGAGCGTGTAGGGTTCCATCCAACTGTATGGGGGCATGGACACCGAAAGAGGGCTAGGGAGAAGCTTCACGGATCTCTTGGTACCAGGTACGGGCCAGAAAAGGGCACATGTAACCCCAGTCCTCGTCCTGGATTGATCCTAGCCATCCTAGCCATCTCACCGCGTACGGTAGTGTACCTTTTTTTTCTTTCTTGGTTCATCACGCTTGCGATGGGTAATACCGTGCGATGGGTGGGATATGGGCTGGGGAAGCGATACCTCGAAAGAAGAGAGACACCGGGACGCAATAGTGATATGCGAACGAGGCCCACTAAGGACTCCGTCGTGTCTTGTTGCCCAGTAACATTTCTGAGCCGAATGCCAGTAGGCTCCGCCGGATCCATCTGCCCATGCAGGTTTCCTGCAAGACGGGGTGCAAGTTGAAATGAAGCTCGAAAGAAATAGTGGGCAGGCGGTCGACCAGCCTACCAGAGCTGCAGTCTCGGAGGCTACAGCAGCAACGGACTTGGAGCCACAAACTGGCTGTCAGTTTTTTTTTTTCTAGCCATTCGTCGACAATCGTCTACGAGTCTGGCTGCGTCTCAGAAAGCGCCGCCAGCATCTTTGTTGTCCAGACGGCGATTTCTATTCTTTCCTTTCTTGCGGATGACGCGACAAAGGGTATTCCAAAGGAGACACATTCGTGGTGCGTTCCTGGAACCGTACGCGAACTGTAGCAAGGGCGAAAGATCGGTGAAGAGATGGTGCAAATTACAGGTTCGCCGCAAGGAGGTATCATTGGGTGAGATCTGGGGGGATGGGGTTCCAGAAACCTAGAAGACAGCATGGACCCATAACAGCCAGAATGGTCCAATGGCCCAACCGAGTACGGATTCGTAGAGCAAAGAATAAAAATCCTACTATGTAGTAAAGGCTTCCAAGTTCCCAAGCAAAGCCCACGTAGTCCACGCCAGCTGTGTCGAAACTGGGCTAGTGCATAAAGGGAAAGAGAAGCATGGACCAAAAATAAGAACGTGGCTTAGTATTTTGTCTACTGCGTACTTGTTCATCGGCCCACCATTCGTTTAGAGATTGACCCATGATCATGGACTTGATATCATGGATGGCATGGATACGTCGATTGTACTTAATAATATCAGGTTAATAATATCAGGTATCTTAAGCTTGTACCGAGTACCAAGTACCTAGGTACTTGTAGCATCTCACACCCCAATATCACATCTCACCCAGTCACCCAATGGATTTGACACCTACATCAACATCTATGCACAGCACCTACTATGTACGCACTTACGCACCTATCAAAGCAAATCCAATGCAGCCTGAGCCTGAGCCTGAGCCTGAGCCCGAGCCTGAGCTTGAGCCATTGATGCATCTCCATGAATGATTACCCGCGTGCATCTCGCGTACTACCTGTGATAGTCCATTCTTCACCCAAAAGATACCATCCTCCCGCTTCTTGGAGCATTTTCGATGCCTCATATTCATGCTAATTGAGCATGAATAGCATGAATAATAATACCAAAAGATAGCAATGACGTTCAATTTCACGAACCTGGTTTCTATTAGGGCCAGTTAACCCTCATAAAGCCCTGAAAACCCTAGAGCTCATGCTGTTCATGGGTAGCTCTTTTTAGGCTCCACTGAGGGTCTTTTCTAGGGCCGTGCCTGACAGTTCTAGCCCGCACTCCATCACTGTACGAACAAACCTGCCGACAAGCATCAGGGAGATCCCCTGTAAATGATTAAGAAAAATGAGAGAAAATTCACAAAACAGAAAAATTAAGGCGAAAAGAGCCACCGTCTCCCCTTGCTTTGAACAATACTACGAAGTAGCAAATTCTGTCTCACGATGTACAAATTGCTCAACATCCGCGTAATTTTATACCACCTTCTTTTTCTTTGTTCCTCCGGTCTTTAGTCCCTTGGTTCATATGACCCGTACACTTCATTTCCTAGCCTTATGCAACCAGCCTTGACACGGCGCCTGTCTTGCTTGGAAGTCGTGAAACCCCCAGGTTTGAGCCGCTCGCGCTTATACTACCATCCCGCAGGTGATTGAAGCGCTTCCCACATGGGCTGGGAAGCGCCAACAGACACCCAGAGGGTCCAGCCGCCCCCTATTTCATGTCGTATGGCGTATAGCCCGCCGTGTCACTGATCCATGGATGACATAAGGTACTGGGTGCATACTACATGTAGGTACTAGGTAGGTAGACAATGGAGAATCTCAAACTACTTCTATTTTCGTCTATGGCAGAGCAACTCCTCCAGATTGCCCTATGTCTGCAGCAGTATATGCGAAGAGGATCATCTCTTGTCTTTCAGTCTTTCAGTTAAGCTCAGCAGGCGGCAGCGACAGTGGAACCTTGAAGTCAAGAATTCCAGCTGTCATCCGTCGGACCTCGGCGCATTGGACTGGGTCAAGCAAGGACCCTAGGGACAAGGGGATCCCCACGCTCTCCCACTACTTTCTTAAGGCATAATCCGATCAAGCTCGATAATTTCCTGCCACGACCCGACGATTCCTCCATCCCGGCGATTTCTGGAGAGCTCAAATTCATGCCTTGGAGATAGCTACCCATAGCTATCCAAGAAGGGAAAGCCTAAGAAGTAGCTCAGGGGACTTGTGTTGCGAGCTCTCCAATTTTTGTTTCGTGAGAGGTTTGCTCTCAGCGTCCTAGGCTTCGGGCTTCTCGGTGCCACCACGTTTTGGTAGGCGAGTCAACACCGCCCGCCCGCGTAGATCCAAGTCAACGCTTGAGATAGCGAAATAGCAGAAAACCCGGGCTTCCACGCAAAGATGCCATCGTTACCGGGTTTCATATCTCGCTACCTCGCCAAGGAGCAACGTAAGGTGCCATCCATTCCGACCCGTGGGGGATCGTACCTAACGTAACCGCGGCAGCCAAACCACCACCAATCAGCACCAGAACCGCCGTCATCTTGCTCGTGAGTTCCCTCGTGCCGCGGATAGACGCGGGACCCACCGCAGACGAGCGGTACAGACTGACCGTCATGTAGGTGGTGTACACGCTTCTCTACGTGGTTCCTTTCTACCTCTCGCGCACCACCAGGCCTTCCCCGACCTTGTCGCGGGACGCGCCGTCGGTGATCCGCGCGCGCATCGCGTCTGTCTCGTTGACCTGCGTCGTCTGCTCTGTCATCACCTTTGTCATCCTGACGTCGGAGGGTCGATCTACTACGCCCGAGGCCTTGCACGCGCTAGGCTTCTGGCCGTCTGGTCTCGTGGAGACGGGAAAGTGTTTCTTGCTCACCGCTGTCCTCTTCACCGGTCCCTTGTACGAGTACCTGATCTTCGACGAGGGATGGCGAGACTGGCTAGCCCTACGACCGATCCGGACGCTCTTCAGCGAGTGGACGACGTGGCGCAACGTCGTAGCGGTAAGTTTCATCTTGTTGACGTGCTTGCACATCGTTGCCTTTCCCTTTCCTTTTCTGTGCTTATCATGATGAGAACCGTTGGTCCGTGTTTCTGAGCAGACTCAAGACCTGTCGGATGAGGACAAATACAATAGCACTCTGTGCATCTCTGATCTACGCACCTTCATGCCTTTATATCTATCTGCTGTTCTGGGTGCTATGCAATATTGTCCTCCCACCTAATGAAAAACCATGCTCATGCCATGCTAGGGTCCGTTCACTGAAGAAGTGCTCTTCCGCTCCGCCTCCATACCCCTCATGCTCGCAGCACACACACCCGCCACCACTACCATTTACCTCTCCCCCTTCGTCTTCGGTCTGGCACACCTACACCACGCTTACGAATTCCGCATCACGCATCCCCACGTCCGCTTTGGCCTCGTGCTATTCCGCACCCTGCTGCAGCTCAGCTACACCACGTTGTTTGGCGCATACGCCACGTTCCTATTCCTGCGCTCCGGCAGCCTGCTTGCCATCTTTGTCGTGCACGCATTTTGCAACTGCATGGGTCTCCCACGTGTCTGGGGCCGCGTGGACGCTCACGTCTTTGACGCCAAGGGTGAGCCGTCTCGCTCGTCTATCCTGTGGACCGTGGCATACTATATTCTATTGGTTGCCGGCGCCGTGGGTTGGTATACGAACTTGGCTGTCTTGACGGAGAGTGCCAATGCGTTGGTTTCTATTCCGATGTAATGTATAATTGTGACGATGACGATTATGGGTATTGCGATTCTTGTAGAGATAATTATAATGAAACCCAATGCAAGATAAATTTGTGATGGCATTCTACTGTTTTCCGTAGCTAGTAAGCAGCGAGTTGTTGGTCGCATCACTGGCCTACGGATTGATATAAAGTGTTGGAGCCGTGACGCGTCTTGCATTATTGCCTGTCTTCGCTGTTATAGTACATATTATCTCGGCCCCTCATCCCTCTTATTACTGTACATACTATACAAGATTAGGTAGGGTAGGGTAGGGTATCGTAAATCTCTTGCGTTCTCAGCATCGTTCTCAATATCATATCGTGCCAACCCTGACCATCCATTGCCTAGCGGCGTTCCAAGGGCTTGTTTGTTTCTTGCCCTGGGGTTTATGTTTCATTCTTCCGTCGTCGGAGCATATCATTGACCTCTATCCACCTCATGTTTCTCGTACTCTTCGCATTCTCCAGGTGGTTTAACAGCGTGCCTCCTACCTATTCGTAGCGCCTAATTCCCTCGACTCCCTTGGCTTGACACATGAGTAGGCCGCCGTGTAGTCCCGCACCTCGCTCCAGTCCGTAAGGTACTACTCTTCAAACTGTGAGTGGGTGTGCGCGGTATGCTTTGCAATAGGGGCCGTAGCTACAATATGGCAGCTGTCCGTAATTGTCGTCGCCTCGTACACAACGTAATGCCGTGCCACAATCTACACCATCTACTTACTCCCCTCAAGCCGACAAGTCGATCGACATTCCTGGTAAGCTGCCGGGCATGCTGTACTCGCTCGTGCCCCTATCCGACCCGTCCCCTCGGCTCCTTACGCGCCGATACCGAAAGCTGTCCGGCGGGCTCAGCTCGCGTCTCGCGCCCGCCGCCACTTCAGCCTGGACCTCTTTGCGCGCCTCCTCGCGGCGGAGCTCTCGTGCAATTTCGCGGCCCTTTCCCTTTCCAGCGCTGCCGGACGCGTGGGAGGAGGTGGACACGCCGTCAGCAAGAGGATCCTCACCGCCACGCGTGTTCTTCTTGCGGGGCCAGAGGCTAGGCAGAGCAATCTCCTGGAAGCGGGGCTCGACGGCGCGCTCGTCGAACCAGCGGTGCAGGCGGGACTCGACAAGCTGGGCGATCTTGGGGACGTCCTGGAGGCGGGAGCGGCTGCCGACGAGGCTGCGAACGGAGAAGTCGAGACGGTAGTCGTCGAGGAAGCTGAACTTCATCATGGTGGGGGTGGCCTGGGAGGGGTTGGAGGGGATGAAGGAGATGCTGAGGGTGCCGCTGAAGCGCACGACGCTGACGGCCAGCGCGACCGGCAGCACCGCCGTCAGCCGCTTCGGGTAGTTAAGCAGGATCTTGGTCTCCAGCGCCAGCGTGATCATGTCGCTCAGGTCCACGTCCATGCGCGCCTGCAGCCGCGACCCCTCCTGCTTCGCGCGCGAGCTGTTCGCGTCGAAGCGCTTCTCGCCGCCCGGACCCGTGTCTAGACTCAGACCATCCTCGTCCACGGGGATGATGCGGCAGTTGCTGAAGATGGGAAAGTCTTCGCCCAGGGTCAGCTCGGTGACCTTGATCTCGTCGAGGAAGTCCGGGCGCGACGTCCCGTTCAAGGCTTTGGTGAGCGACGTGAGGATGGCGTCGTCTTGCTGCGCGTCGCTACGGAATTGGGCGATGGTCTGGGCGATCAGGACGTTAAACCAGTCGAGGGACTCGGGTTGGTGACTGTCGACGTTGTAATACGTCTTGCTCAGTATGGAACCAATCGTAAGCGTAGGAGGACTTCGCAGTATGCTAGACTTCTTCTTATTAAGCGTAGGCTGCTGCTGTTGTCTCGCAGTGGCGGGTGTTGTATTTCGTAAAGTGAGAAGAGATTCGCGGTGAGCGAGCGTACGGGATCGACGTTCGGCGGCTCGGATGGTCGCTGTGACTTCGGGAGATGGGGCTTCGCCGAATATGAAGAACTTGATAAAGGCAGCTAGCAGGAGGACGACGGAGATCTGGCCGACGATGAGCCCTTGGGTAAACGACAAGCTGTAGGTGACGAAATTGGTTAGCAGTGGTAGGTAACTCGACAGGATGCAACGGGGATTCCCACGTCGGTTCCGGCTTCATCGGGCACATGTCCGTAGCCATCTCGGCGTATGGCTTCTAGTTCGGGAACAGCCCTCGCTAACTTGGTTTTGTCATGAAGAGGGAGTGAATTGGTTGGTGTAAATGGAAGGAAAAGTTCCGACTTTTCTCGAATTTCTACTTTATACTAGGTACGTAGTACTACGTAGATACCTGGTACTTTTCTACGGCGGACCCACGGAAGCTCTTGGTTCTTTATCTTATCGAGGAAAGTAGCGGTAACTTTGCAAGGACTCGTTATTGTATGGCGATTATGCAGAAAATCAAGTACACGATACCGCAACGTCATTCGGCATCTCGATCCCTGTTCTGCGTAGCCAGTGACGAACCGCCTAAACGAACTGCTGAGCTGCTGGATGAACCTCCTAGCACTCCACTAGCTTTCCAACCTGTACCGTCTAAAGCCGCTGTGTTTCAATCGCCCCGAGGCTCCAGGGCTGCGTTAACGATCAAAGATCCATCTATCGATCTCAATTGACCTGAGCTCAAGCTTAAGCTGCACCTCGACTTCAAACATCCTATCCCATCAATGATATTAAATTCACAAGATTGTCTTTCAGTGAGATCATAATTCATAACCTGCATAGGCCCTTTAAGAAAACAAACCCATATCCTCTGCTGATGACCCCTATTCGAGAGTAACGTGAGAACTCGCATAAACACGCAGGTCCAGACTGAGCAGCCAACTGCGTAGCCGCCCAGCATGGATGTTGTCCAAGCCGTCTCCGGCTACATCTCCAAGATCATATCCGCCGGAGACAGCGCATCGGGGACACCATCGGCGAAGATGAAGTTACTTCTCTTAGACAAAGACACTGTTCCTATCGTCTCCACCGCCATCACGCAATCCTCTCTGCTTAACCACGAGGTGTATCTCACTGATCGTGTTGACAATCCGAATCGCGAAAAGATGCGCCATCTGCGATGTTTATCCTTTCTTCGCCCCTCTCCAGATTCCATCCAGTTCCTCGTGGATGAGTTACGGGACCCCAAGTATGGCGAGTACTACCTGTACTTCAGCAACGTGGTGAAGAAGTCGTCGTTGGAACGGCTTGCCGAAGCCGATGATCACGAAGTCGTCAAGCAGGTCCAGGAGCACTTTGCCGACTACATCGTCATCAATCCGGACCTATTCTCACTCAGTCTCGCCCCACCGCAGCAGAGGATATGGAGTGGAAACCCAGATTTATGGAATCCGGACTCCTTACAGAGGACGACGGAAGGCTTAATTGCCATATTACTATCTCTCAAAAAGAAGCCCCTCATCCGGTATGGGAAGAATAGTCTGCTAGCAAAAAAGCTCGCTACGGAAGTGCGATACCACATGACCCAAGAGGAGCAGCTCTTCGATTTTCGAAAAGTCGATACGCCTCCTATACTCCTCATCTTAGACCGCAGAGAAGACCCGGCCACGCCCCTGCTCAACCAATGGACGTACCAGGCTATGGTACACCAGCTTTTGGGCATTCACAACGGGAGGGTGAATCTGGACGACGTGCCCGACATCCGGCCCGAACTCAAGGAAATTGTGCTATCACAAGACCAGGACCCTTTTTTCAAGAAGAACATGTACCTAAATTTTGGCGATCTCGGTGGGAACATCAAGGATTACGTAGAGCAGTACCAATCCAAGACGAAGAACAACGCCAACATCGAATCCATCACGGACATGAAACGATTCATCGAGGAATACCCAGAATTCCGGAAGCTGTCCGGAAACGTCAGCAAGCACGTCACCTTGGTTTCCGAGCTGAGCCGAAGGGTAGCCGCCGAGAACTTGCTGGAGGTTAGCGAGGTTGAGCAGAGCCTGGCTTGCAACGACAACCACGCCACTGATCTCAAGGTAGAGTACCATATATCTCTGCCGAACGTGTCTCATGTTTCTAGCGACTAATCCGACTAATCCACCGCAGAATGTGCAGAGGTTGATACAGTCGCCAGCGGTGACACCCGAAAACAAAGTCGGACTCGTGGCATTATACGCCCTACGGTACGAGAAGCACCCATCCAATTCCTTGGCTATGCTGGCGGACCTGCTATCAGCTGGTGGTGGTGTACCTGCGCGACAGGCGGACCACGTAGCCAAGCTACTCATCTATCACCATTCCCTTCAGCAATCCCAAGGCGCGGGAGGCATCGCCGACATCTTTGAATCAGGGGGCATATTTTCTGGCGCGCGGGCCATCAAAGGACTCAAGGGTGTCGAGAACGTCTACACGCAGCACTCGCCACACTTAGAAACGACTCTCCAGAACCTGATCAAGGGTAGGTTACGAGAGCAACAGTATCCATTCGTGGAGGGTGGCGGCGCCACAAGGGACAAGCCGCAGGACATTATCGTGTTCATGATCGGAGGAGCGACATACGAGGAGGCGAAGACAGTCGCTGGCATCAACGCCTCGTCACCAGGAATCCGTGTCGTGCTAGGCGGCACCAACATCCACAATGCCGCCACGTTCTTGGAGGAGGTTGACGATGCCGTATCTTCGTGGCCGGAGCCACCCCCTACCACTACGGCGGCACGGTTGCGGAAGGAATTGGGTAGGCGATAGTCGGCGGCTCTAATGTCTATTCCAGTTTTGGCGGCTCTGTGTTCGAATCAAGCAAGTCTTGTGATACTAGTAAACCGATACGTAATAATTGACTGATGATGAAAAGTTCCATATCCCCATTCCATTTCATGATAGTCACGTAGGCCACATACTATTTCTGATCCGTCCACTAACTAGCGAAGTGTCGATTGCCGCGCATACATACAAAACAGTGAGGGATGACCTTGCCGCTCTCCTTATAGCTCGGATTCGGTCTACGGTACTAGCATGAATACCTTTAAGTGCTGGGAAAATGCCAAACTAATCCACGCACGTGACGGCTTAGTAGTAGGGATATATACCAAAATGTTTGCAATGCAACCAATCAATACGATTACTTGCGACGGACTAATAACTCAGTGGTAGAGTGTGGGATTGCAGATCCTAAAGTCGCGTGTTCGATCCACGCTTGGTCCTCTCGTTTGTCTTCATTTTTGTTTTTTTTCAACCGTTTTACCTGCCACCCTTATCTTTTTGTCAATCTGGTTTATCGCTCGTTACTATTAATTCCTCCTACCTCACAAAGCTGTGAAGCCGTGGGTACTTCAGATAATGCTTTTGAGTTACGATTGCATGCTGTGCTATCGATCCCCGAATGAACTTATCTCGTCATATTAGGTTCTCATTACATTCGGTATTGGTATGTCGACCCGATGGATATCGAGACATGAAGCGCAAACGCCAATCGGCAGGATCCCGTCGATTCCACACCCCTGCCGGCGTTGTTACCAAACCGATCACTGAACCAACACCAAGGGATATGCGGCAACCCAGTAAACGTTGGCGAGAGGAGTGAACCGGGAGCAAGCCTCACGTGATTGATGTTTGGTTACCCATCGTGAGAGCCCGAGCCTTGTATTTCCACCATCACTGCCCTTCTCAAAGCATCCAATTCAACACAATGCCTATGTGGACTTGCGATTTTGAGCATTGCGAAAGGCCGGCTGTGCGCACCTTTGGCGAGTGCATACTATGTGACCGCCACCTCTGCAGCAATCATCTCCGCAGCGAATTCCACAAATGTCCCAAGTGGGAGGTGAGTTAGGTTATCACTCTCAGGCACCGAAGTTACTCATTGAGGCGTGTCACACATAGGATGCTGATGCCTATGACCCCGCGGCCCGGGAGGCCGAAGAACGGGAGCTTGGCATGTTGATTGGGAAGATTAACACTACCGCGCTCGAGGCTCGGGCCAGCCACCTACGTCAAGGAGTACCTTGCTCAATCCCACCGCTTCGATACGACAGGGCTACCCGGAGTTCTGTGATGGGTGGCATGAATTACCACATCGAAGTGACTTTTGACGATGGTGTCAAGTGGATTGCTCGAGTGCGGAGGTTCAACGCCACGTCCCCTCCAGCAGCATTGCGGGATTATATCATCCGGAGCGAGGTGGCAACCCTTCAATTCCTGGGGCAGACGGGCGTGCCTGCTCCAAGAGTATTGGGTTTCGCGCTGGAGAGTGCTGAAAACCCCGTCGGCGTTGGTTATATTCTCATGGAAAAACTCCCTGGCAAATCTCTGAGGTGGTCCATCGCTACCCCGGAGCAGAGAAAACGGGTCATGGACCGGCTTGCAGATATATTTATCAAGCTTTCCAAATACCCATTCGACCGTTTGGGGTCTCTTGATTGCCCGGGAGACTCTCATGTCGGCGCGTTTTCTCGGGAGTCGCTGACTGACTTTCAACCGTCTACGATGCGACCTCTGGGCCCCTTTTCTTCCTTGGAGGCCTATCATAGGTCCTCCATCCAGCTCATTTTAGATCTCATTCTTCGAGAGGAGATGTACTCAGAGCAAGCCGTGGATGCGTATTTAGTTCACGTGTTTCTCATGGAATTAATCCCATCCGTTTTACCACAAGAAGGAGCCGAACAGACCAAGAAGTTCTATTTGAAGCATCCGGACGACAAAGGGGACCACATTCTTGTGGATGAGGAGTATAACGTTACAGGCATCATTGATTGGGAATGGGCCCATACCGCAGTTCCAGCACACGCATTCAATTCCCCAATAGGCCTTCTACCTGTAGCGCAGTTTTACGATGGCGAGAATAACATAGGAAAGGACGAAGTTACCTTTGCGCGGCTACTTGAGGAGAAGGGAAGACCCGATCTAGCAAATCATGTTTGGAACGGTCGATTACAGCATAGGTTCGCATTTTGCTGCGGCTACGATCTTGCGGACTGGAGTGGATTCCTCGGTCTCTTTCGCGGTCTTCGAGAAGCTGTCAGAGTCGACGACGGCCTAGATTGGGATGATTGGAAGGTGGTCGCTTTGCGTCGCTACGAGCAGGATGCTGGTTTACGGCAATTGCTCTCTCGACAAAGCCAGATCATTTCGTAACTACCAGCACATCAACCTACCATGGCGCACCGTGAATTGGCATACCTTCTTCGGCTGGCGCTGTTATTGGGAAGTAAGCGTATGAACCTTGGAAGGAAGCTGTTAGGGACGATACTCACTTTGACTAATTGAATAGCTCAGGCACTAATACTATCGAACTTTATTCGTATTATAATCTATTGATGCTTGTCGACTTCAGCTTACGGTTCCTGTCACCAGAAGGACCGTAGGGTTTGCTGTCCACCCCCGCACATTCGATTATACGCCGCGTACTCTCCGTCTAGGGCTGAGTAGGTAGTAGGTAGTGGATAACCAGTCAAGAATCTGGTCTCGCTTGCCAAGTACCGAGTATTCCTTCATGTGTTGGAACAAGCTCCCCGAAGCTTATGTTGTATAGCTCTATTCAGGTCGCGGAAGGAGATACCCAACAAGATAAATCGATATATGCCGAACCGGCTTGCTCGTTTATGTGTAGCATAGCTTTGCCTACTTCCAGACAACTCGATCGCATTCATCAACTTTGGACCTTCGCTCGTCTGTCTCGTATTTGCAATTAGCAACTCAATAAACACGCATATACATATCGTCTCATCGACCTGTCGCTTTCATCATGTCTGTGTCTCTACTGGACTCCCGTTACAAGGCCAAGCTAATTGAGCTTCGCCTGTTGAGCCCGCTGCTCCCCGACGATACCCGCCGGCTCCACAAGCGCTTCATGGGATGGAACACGTACGAAGAACTTAGCCATATCCCTCTCGACCCCGTCACCTCCGACAATGCCCCCGAAGGCTCGTACGTCGTCATTCCCAACAAGCTCAACTCGCTCGCCACCCTGCGCTACTTGGGATTCAACGAGACGAAGGCGGCGGACATCTGGGAACGCGGGATGGGCTGGCGCAGAGGTGGAAAAGACCCGATTCTGCTACTTGCCATGGAATTCCTCGGAAAGGAAGAGGAAGATACCATCAGCTCTGACGACACGGATTGGTACAAGTACATGGACGCGTGCGGGATCGACGCCGAGGTGCAGAAGAAGATCATGAGCACCGTCTCCAAGGAGAGGCGCCTTGAAAATTCGTGCCACTTCTGGATCCAGGACATGATCGAAACGCGATACAAGGAGCTACGGGAAATCCAAAGGGTCTCGCGGTACCTTGGGGGCAGAATACACAAAGATGTAAGATTAGGGCTGCCGTGATATCTCTAGCATACTGTCGGCTAACTTGTTGCAGTTCCCCTAAATCTATTCAATCCGAATGGTATGGCTCTGGTTGTCGTGGAAACGGAATTCGAAGGGTATGAATTTATCCGCACCAAGGCAATCGCTCATGTTCTCATCTCGTACGTCTGGGCGGGTTATTACCAGCACAGCACGGCAGTGGCGATTCATGAAAATAGGACAAGGCGAAACGGTCGAGGCCGATATGTGAAGAGCAGGGTTTTTTGACACTGTTTTGCTCGATGACTCCTCAGGAGCCTAGTATACCAACCCTGGACAGTAGCACTTGTTTTTAGTGTTACCAATGACATTATATAAACTTTTGATTTTCAGTACGATGCATAAGTGCCGGAGAGTGTATAGCGAGGGGGATCACGTGATTATTCACATACTATGTAATATGTCCTCAACAATGATTACATAAGTGGAGGATGATTTGATTGAGCAAAAATGCAGAAATGCTACCGCCTTCCCAATCGCATCACACCGCCTACCGTTTTCAATTCATTTTCCTTATCGTCACTTCTTATCGGAAATTTTCGCTTTCCAAACGGCGACGACGAGCAAAAGTCAAAATTGTCACTTCTCACCCTTTCTTGCTATTGCATTCCAATATGAAGAAAGCATGGAGGCCTAGGGGTTTAAGTCGGCCACTCGGCGCACTCGGGAGACGCCGACCTCCCGCTCCGACGTTTTTGCATCGGAATACCTTTGCCACTGTTGCCGAGAGTCCCAGGTCGGTGGCATTGCACCCCAACGAAGCACCAATTGGCTGGATCTAATTTGATTATAGTGGCAGAGCGTTTGATGTCGTCGTTGTAGGCGGTGGTCATGCCGGGACTGAAGCGTGCGCGGCGGCTGCACGATCGGGCGCACGAACCGCCCTCGTAACGCCTAAACTTGACAATTTGGGAGTTTGTTCGTGCAATCCCAGTTTCGGGGGAATTGGAAAAGGCACGATAATACGAGAGATTGACGCCCTCGATGGTGTTTCCGGGCGTATTATCGACAAGGCGGGCGTGCAGTTCAAGGTCCTGAACCGACGAAAAGGACCCGCGGTCTGGGGACCCCGCGCCCAGATCGATCGTGCGCTTTACAAGAAACACATGCGCGAAGAGCTCGAATCGTACCCCAATCTATCTACTATCATGGGAAGCGTGTCCGATATCGTCTTAGGCGAGACTACGGGGATAAATCCCAGCGCCAGTGCGGCGAAGGGCAAGATCACCGGCGTGCGTCTCGAGTCCGGGGAGATCCTCTCCACGAACGCCGTCGTCATCACCACGGGCACGTTCCTAGGCGGCGAAATCCACATAGGGCTGGATGTGTTTCCGTCAGGGCGTATGGGCGAAGCGGCCACGTTCGGCCTGAGTAAGTCGTTACGGGATGCCGGATTCCAGCTCGGTAGATTAAAGACGGGAACGCCGCCCCGGCTTCACAAGCAGAGCATCAACTTCGAAATCCTCGAGGAGCAGAGCGGCGATGATCCCCCAGAGCCCTTTAGCTATCTCGACAACGCCGTCTCCGTGCGCGATCAGCTTCTCTGCTGGGCCACCTATACTAACCACCGCTCCCATGATGTCGCTCGCGCCAACCTCGACAAGACGATCCATATTCGTGAGACAGTCCGAGGTCCCCGATATTGTCCCTCATTGGAATCGAAGATCATCAAGTTCGGACACAAGGAGCGCCACATCGTCTGGCTCGAGCCTGAGGGCTTTAATAATGACACTATCTACCCGAATGGCCTATCCATGACCATCCCGGCCGAGGCGCAGGAGGAGCTGCTTCGCACCATCCACGGCCTTGAGAACGTGCAGATGACACAAGCCGGCTACGGCGTCGAGTACGACTACGTTGATCCTCGCAGCCTACGCTCTACCCTCGAGACTAAGGCGATCCAGGGTTTGTTCCTCGCCGGCCAGATCAACGGCACGACGGGCTACGAAGAAGCAGCCGGCCAAGGCGTCATCGCAGGCGTTAACGCAGGTCGTACGGCGCGGGGCCTTGAGCCGGTTTCCATCACGCGCGCCGACGGGTACATCGGCATCATGATCGACGACCTCATCACCAAAGGCGTCTCGGAGCCGTACCGCATGTTCACGTCGCGCAGCGAGTACCGCATGAGCACGCGCGCCGACAACGCGGACCTACGACTCACGGCGCAGGGCCGCGCATGGGGCGTCGTGACCGACAAGCGGTGGACGCGGTTCACGGACGAGAAGCAGCAGATCGAAGACCTGACGCGCGCCCTCGGCGCCTACACCCTCCCGAGCCCGGCCTGGAACTCCGCCGGCTTCAGCACCAGCCGCGACACGCGGTACCGCAGCGCCCTGGACATCCTGCGCCTGCCCGGCGTCGAGCTGTCGGACCTCGCGGCCCGCGTCCCGGCCATCGAGAGCTACAGCGACCGCATCCGCGCCCGCGTCGTCGTCGAGGCCCGCTACGCGCCCTACGTGCAGATGCAGGCCACGGAGCGCGCGCTGTTCCTGCGCGATGAGGGCTTGCGGCTCCCCGCTGATCTCGACTACGACACCGTGTTCGGCCTCAGCACCCATGAGAAGGCCGCTTTGAATGCTGCGCGCCCTGAGAGCTTGGGACAGGCGCGAAGAGTCGAGGGCGTGACGCCGGCGGGCTGTGTGCGGCTGCTCGGGTTCGTGCAGCGGCGGGACCGGGAGCAGGGCCAGGCTGATCCCGATAGGCGGTTCGCCGACGATGCGGGGCTGGGTGCGGATATGGCGCCGTTGGGGAGCGAGGTGGACGTGTTGGACGCGGAGGCACGGACGAGGGAGTTGTGATGGGCGATGCGCGCTGGCGCAGAATATTACAGGGCGGTAAAAAGAGGCCTCTCGAAGTGTATGTATATGCATGTACCTACCTATCCATCTAGACACGGGAGACGATGCATCATGATGGGGCGTTTGGGTTGAATGCACACAGCAGCGATTGTACAATGAGGTCATTTATTCATATGAAGTCTATGGTGCCTATAGTATGTGTGCATGTGCTTTCGTGGTATCCGAACATGTCCTCTGATTCCACATATGGAGACAACCGTTAACGGCGGTGCTGGATATCGACTGATCGATAAACCGATATTCGTCTTACGCAGAAGACCGAAGCCTCGAACACAGCGAAGTAAGCTCAGCGACGACTTATCGTTCATAGTAGCGTAGTACATCATTGATGCTTACGAGCTTCTCATTAGTGTGATGTGTGTAGTCTGCTCAATAGACCGCAGTCATAGTTTTAGCCGCTCCCTTACTCTACACGATTATTTGAGTGCCGCCTCCACGGATGGCAATAGTGTATCGTGACGAACCGACCAAACACGGTGAGATTAACACCCCCTAGGGGTCCTTCGGCTTATCTTTCTTCTGGGACAAGATGCGAACCGCATCTTTGCTAAACACGTAGCTGAGACCGCTCCACACCGTCGTGGTAGCTACCAGATACCTGTCTCCTCGTTAGCACCGTGAGACGGAGACGATCATCACATGGTTTTATTCCATACGCCAACGTGAGAACGTAAAGAAGGCAAATGGGAGCGAAAACATAAGAAAATAGCACGTACTGAAACGCCGTCATAGCAGCCCCGACGTCCGCGGTCACGACCGGCGTCACCATGGTCGCGCCCATGAGCCCCAGCTGCAGGAACGTGTTGTACTTGCTGATGGTCGTGGGCCGGACCTCGGCCGACGGCAGCGAGAAGTCCCAATAGCGCGTGAAAGTTTTAGGCGGCGGGAGCGAGATCCATCGGTAGTAGATGGCGGCGATGCCCAGACCGACATCGCGTCCGAGGATGATGGCGGCGAGCCAAACTAGGTTATCGATAGGTTAGCGCACGAGGCTTCTCTAGCGGTGGGTGTAGGATTGTGAGGAGGCTAGGCTACTGAGGCGAGCAGACTCGACTAAGCAGTAAGAGCCCAATCTGAGTACGCGCCTCGTGCTATGGCTTAGGAGATGAGGGGAGAAAAGATCGAAAGTCTTACCTGGTAATGCGCCCTTGTACGCTAGGCACACGGTCAAGATGGTCATTAGGGTCTTATCAGCCATCGGATCAACGACGCTGCCGACGACGGTCTGCAGCTTCCAGCGGCGGGCGATCCAGCCGTCGAGCAGGTCCGAGACGCCGGCGTAGGCGAACAGGCCCAGGGTCCAGACGTGGGCATCATGGATGATGGCGTAGCCGATGAAAGGCGCCGCGACCAGGCGCGAGAACGTCAGCAGGTTGGGCACCGTGTAGATGTTCTCGTGTGGCGTCAGCGCCGGCAGCACCTTCGGGATGACTTTGGGGATGACGTTCCGTATCCCGCGGGGCGGGGCCGCAGGGGATGATGGTTTTGACGGCGCCGGCGGGGCGGAGGGGTTTCTGCGACCCTGGTTAGCGGACGTGCGTCACAACGGCGCAAAGCATGTCTCTATCGTCAACGGTGCGGTGCGAGCACCGGGATGTGGAAGCTTTGGATTGAATAAGACAGGGGGGTTATTGTGGATAAACACCACTGGCTGGGATCCAAGCATGTGAATTCCAGAGTGGGGAACGCAGCTAGGACGACGTACTGCTCCTTACTCTTAGCCTCGTCCTGCTTCTGAAGCTTGGTGGTCTGCGAGAAGCCTCTCGTAGCCTTGCCAGCAGGTAAGATAGCGGTGGGACGCGGACACGTCCGCTCTCGGACACGATACTCCGACCAGGGTCTTACTATCTGCTTCCCGGGCCCATTCGGGATCGTCCTTTGAACCTGCGAAGATCTCTTCCAGACGGATGACAAGCACAGGATGCCCTTCCGTGACATCGTTGACGTGATGGCGAGGTCAATGCCTCGCGATACGCCCACGCTCGGGCGGAAGTGGGAAGTCAAACTCGGACAATTGCGGGAAGCGCGAGCGCCACCGCATAGTGCCCGTGAACTCATAATGCGCGTCTCATATTATGAGCCGATCGCAGCGATTCGAATATATCAGTGATATGACGGGTTGACAGGTTGATGGATGGGAGTGGAAGTAAGAAAGATGGAGGCCCCGTCGTCGTGTTTCGCAGCGATCTTACCCAGGATCGTGCCCAGATGGCGACTAGGGACCCAGATCGGGAAAAAGTGCACTAGCGTACAGCGATCTTGGAATGGAGATCTAAGCACGACCACGGGTTGGGATGATGACTAAATACCCGAGTATTCGATGATGGAGGGATGGAGGGATGGATAGATGGTTGATGCGAAGTGTGAAGGGTGCTTCGCTATTATCTCGGTGTCCCACAGTTGGAAAACTTCTTCTCGGCGCCGTCTCCAAATCGCCGACGTCACTCGCTCCCGAGCTTGCATCCCTGTCAGTAGCTGCTTATGTAATTTTATATAATTGTATATGGTCCAAGCGTCACTTACCCCTATTCCAGATTGACCAAACGTATCCAAAACACCGAATCAAGACCTACGAGGCATTTCCTAGCAAACACAGTCAAATTGCAGGGAAACAAACATTCATAGAAAAAAACTACGCATCACCATGTTAATTATTGTAGACCTGTAGACTATCTACATTTCTAGGCTTACTGTGCATGTGTAAGCCTATCTAGTAACGTTGCTTTGGTATGGCTTCGAGTACCAGATATAAGCACCGCCCAGGTATCAAAGCCCTCTAACTCCATTTGTAGCCCCAATGATACCATCTGATCACCGTCAACGGAGAACAGTGCCGAAGCAGACGAGTCGGATCTCGATGTGATCAGTAAATCAACCCGCGTCATATGAAAAGCAGCGTGGGAGAAGACAAGCGAGGAAGAAACAAAGGGAAGGGGGAAAGGCACTCTAAAGCAAGACTGTAGAAAATCTCCGTATTGCGCCTTTCGTGCCCACGTATTATTATACGCCCAGACTCTGGGGTCGTCCAGCGTGTCGACTTAAGCGTCTATGTGCCTGCCCAAAGAGCATGCTGGGCCTATATGGAGCCCTATCGAATCGCCCTAACACCTTGCTAATGCTTCGCCTCGTAAGCGTCCGTGAAGAAAAAGGAGAAAACGCATGACAAAAAAGCAACGGGATTAGTCAAGCGTGGCAAGCATGGTAAGCTTGGCCGCGGCAGTCATTCTGATGAGAGTAAACAAACGCGCGTCATGGTTATCGGTCGTGCATAGTCATATGCCGTAAGGCGGTGCTCAGGTGCGGTAGGGGTGGTTGCGCCCTTACGGTGTTAGTTGGCATCGCCTTTATGGCGGGAATACTGACTGTTGGAAGCTGTCGTTGCTGACGAAACCGTTGGCCCACTCCGCTTCCGTCATAGTGACCGGAACAGACTCGGATCCTTCAAGACTAAGCGTCATGGGAGGCGTGCCGTCATGGCCGGGCGTGGCAAGCGCGTGCGCGGTGTGCTCCGGCAACGAGGTGCCAAAGTCCACCGAAGCGTGATGATGTGTGGTCGGCGTGTCGGCGTGGTTCTCGTGGGGGGTACCCAGGCCGGCTGACGGATGTCCGGACACTCCCACGTCATACATATCACTAGGGTTGCTGGGGGTGTTGTGCTCGTATGGATTGCGCTGCTGGTCGGCGGGGTGGCCGGCGTGGACAGCGGCGGCCTTCGCAGCGCCGGTTGGGTCAAAGTCAGATCCGTTGGGTCCTAACCCGTTAGGGTAGGAATGGGTAGCCAGGCCGTGATGGTCAAAGCTAGAAACGCTAGGGAGGAGCGATCCTGAACTCATGGGGAGCTCATTCATGTGACCAAGACCCGCGTAGTCGAGACCATCTGTTCCATTCATGTCCGAGTATCGTCGAACAGACGGGGCTGCTAGTGGGGGGAAAGACGTTGAAGTGCGGGATGGCTGTCCGTAGGGAGACATGTTGGTGTTTTCGTAGCCAAAACCAGGCGCTAGGTTTGAGGGCGGGGCGTAGGCCTGAGGCAGAGGCGGTAGGGTCTGGGGCATGGTAAAAGGCGGTGGGTACTGTCCAGGGACATTGCCTGTCCAGGGCTGGCCAAAGGCGCTGGGATGCATGTTGGGCATCGACATGGATCTTGGCGTAGCACCGTTCATGCCGTACTCGGCCAAGGGGGGAGGCATGCCCACGAAGGTCTGGTAACGCTGCTCGGGAACGATAAGCTCGTGGTCGTCGACGGGTGCCCGAAAGTTACCCGCCGATATTAGTGACGACCGAGGGCTGACACCGGCCAAGCCAGGTGTCTCGGCAGGTGTCTTCAGTCTGTTGTGCATCACATCCTCGATGCTGTAGTAGGAGACCATGTGGTGCTGCACGCCGCGGTAGGTGACACTGATGGTCTTCTTCACCAGTCCGTCCTGCTTGAACTGGTATGAGTCGATGAGCGACCCGACGAGGGCGCGCTCGGTATCGTTTCTCGTGTTGGCGGCGTTGTCGAAGTGCGACAGGGAGGCCCCGGCGGCCAGCGCCATGGTGTTGAGGCCGCCGACTGAGTTGGCTCGCGTATTGGTGGGGGGTCTGGTCACGCCGTTCTCAGGCTTCTGGCGTTTCATGGCGCGCTTCTTCTCGCCTGGTTGGAATGGCTTGTCGAGCTCGCGGTAGAGAAGGAAGTTTCCGAGGATGCGACTGGGGCTCCATGGCACGCCGTCGGTCCAGCGCTTGATGCCGGAAGAGTGTTCCTCGTAGATGAAAACGTTGCCGCTGACGATTAGGCTCGCGCGCTCGCGGTCGTGGGGTCGTCTCGGTACGTGAGAGAGGACGCCGAGGAGACAGGCCTCAAATAGCACGAGGGCGTCCATCGTGCTGCCGATGTAGCCTTGGAATGTAGGCGTTAGGGGACTTGCCGAACCCCCAACGACGGGAGTCCGATCTGTTAACATGCGGCCTCCAGAGGACGACATGGCGGCGGTGACGCGTGGCGGTCGTTGAGAATGAAATCGTCTTTCAATAGCGGTACTATAGACGGTTGCTTGAGGGGATGAAAAGCTTCACAACAGACACGGAAAGGTAGAGATGACAGGCAAAGGTTAACTATAACTCCAGGAGCTTCAGAAGCTTCAGAAGCTTCCCAGCACGTGGGTGGTGAGCTCGCGGTGCGCCTAAGTGCGAGGTGATACTCTTGCTGAAGAGGAGAGAACGTATATCGGGCAACACGTAAACACACGCAGGAGAGCTGGGTGCTGGTGAAAGAGTTAAGGTGTAGGTCCGTGGAACTAAACAACCCTGGCTTGAAAGGTAAGCTTGAAGGTAAGTACGAATAGGAAGGGGCATCATCGCGAGATATCGAACTCTTACCTGAGTTTGAGTGTTATAGTTTGGATCCGATGGTAGACAAGCTTTGTTCAAGGGAAAAACAGAAAGGATCGTGGGGAGGGAGGGGGGGAGCTATATAGCTCGCCAGAAGCGCCGATTCGAAAACACAATCAGCCCTTCGACTCTCCCGTGAATCGAAAGTAGCGTGTAGTGTCCTTTATTTTTTCTGTTTATTTTCGAATTCGTGCACTCGTAATATAAAATCACTGATCTTGGATTTGATCTAGTCTACGCCTCTTTCGCCCAAGTTGACGGGAGAAAGAAGATAGGACCCTTAGCAGCGCCCAACAGAGTAGAAAAAGAGCTGCTATCCAGATCTGGCACTTGGACCTGACGGCAGAAGGCTGAGCGTACCAAGCCGAGTGAACCTTAATTGGGTGGGAAGGGGAGGAGTATAGTTCGTGCCAGTGGGCGCCTCGCGAGGTACTTTCTCGCTTCTTCTGGTAGGAGGGGAACCGAATGGGCTCCGAGAGGGTGTATCGCAGACTAGTGGAGGGCCAGCTCGCGATAAAGTTCGTAGCTATCGAACCAGAAGCTGTTCCCGGTCCCTATCTCTGCTGAGGTGTTATACTCACAGGCAGTGGTCTAAATGGCGCCACCCGCACCATTAAACTTTCACACGCTCAGGGGAATAGAGGACGGACTCCGAATTGGTGTGTCTGTGGGCCTAATACTCTCGGTGCTGTTCTGAATCGGCGAATTGCCCAAGCGGCAGGCGAGCGAGCCAGACCAGTCAGGCAGTGGTGTGTTTGGGGCGAGACGTCTTGGGGATCTCAGGGCTGAGTAGTTGATCAGGGTCTCGATCCCGTGAATGTGGCAGGTTTCCCCAGAAAACAAAAAAAGGAGCCGCTAGCCAGTCTGTGGATTCTGAACCACGACAACGCCGACCTGTGAGTATCGCGAAGACAACCTGAATAGAAAGTTGTGGGGCGGTTGTACTGAGTTGCGGCTGTGAACTCTCTTTGTGAAGCTGGGAATGATTTGGTAATACCGCCCAGGATGGAAATGGTGAAAGGTTCAATGTTGGCGAGATGAAGGGATTTGAGTACCTAGTATGCTGCACTGCATGCACGTCGTGGTAGGTTAGAAGTTAAAGAAGTTAAAAGAAGTTAGAATATTAAGAAGTATGGCGCGCAACGAAATGCTAGGTGCCTTGAGACTGGATTATATTTTTCGTCGTCAGTTCCGTGGCAAGTAGTAAATACAAGGTGGTAAAAGAATGACGAAGGAATATCGAAAGAACGTCAAACGAACTGAAAGAACTGAAGAAGTGGTTACCTAGTACTTACCTGTAATACCTATAAGCAGTACCTGTTAGGTATGTGGAGCAGAAGAGGGCAATTTGCAATTTGCAATTTGCAATTGAGCAACTGCAGGAAGGGGGACCCGGCTAGGGAACGGCGACGGACAGCAAACAGTGGATGCTGAGTTCTCTTGGATCGATGATATGAACGATTGAACGATCCAGCGTCTGCAGGACCTTCTATGCAGTTATTATATATCTAGCACATCAATGATATGTATGTAGTATGGGTGAGAATGCATTGTCCGCCTGTTGTAATTCTCAGGTAACAGTTGATATTTCTATGGGACGTTAGGCGTGTACGGTGTACGGTTTGTACGGTGCGCGCGATGGATACGTACGGTAGGAGGACTGGTAGCCGTTTTGTCTTCCTTTTCCTGCCTCCTTCTATTTTTCACGTGCGGTTGCCTTTCGCAATGTGTGCAAGAACGGAGGAATTCATCTGATTTACCTACCATACCCAGTAGGCGCTATAGTACCTAGTACCTACTAACCGATAGTACATGTAGCCAATATAACGAGTACCCATACGCCTATACACCTCACCAAAAGTTGACTATGGGGGAAGCTGTGTGTGGATCACCCGGGCCTTGAGCTCCTCCCTGGGGATTGCTAGGTCTCTAGGGCTCTTTATTGCTGCGCTGAGATACGGTAGGTATTGCCAGGCACTACCGGACACTATCCGGTAGTAGCTAGAGATCCATTACAGTGTATATAACGTACTTCGTGGGTTTTCCTCTTTTTCTCTTTTCCTACTACGCAGTATTCCTACCTCTCCATATCCAGCCTTACCCTTTTTGGTTAATTTTCTTCCTCTTTTGCTGCCCGTTCACCTCTACTTTCTATACGAACTAACCATTCCCGACTATATCCCATCCATCCCGCCACCATCATAGTCACCACACGTCCTTCCGGCTCTTTCTATCTGATGCAAAATCCACAATACCAGTAACCCACAGCAGCTTACCACCATCACGATCCATAGCTCTACCCGCTAGCGTAGGCGTTCGGCACTATATAAGCGGATAGCTAGGACATACTACTAATCGCTAATCGTAGCCTGGGTCATAGTAGCCAGCTTTGATGTTACCTATATATCATAGGCAGTAGTGGTTTGGATGCCGTTACCTCTTTTGGTAGTTGGGCACTGGTCTTTAAGCCACCTACTCCGTTTTCTTACAACCGTGTTGCATCGAGGTGATGATGGCGAGTCTGAGTGACTCGGCTCTTCCAAGTGGCTGCCTTCTCCCGGACACAAACTAGGCTACTAAATTCCCAGATAGAGAAATAATAGGCACGTTACAAGGTGGATACAAATCCGAGACGGTGTGGGCCACCGCTTTCGTTGCTGGCGGCTGGCGGCTTAGTTACGGCCTCTAGATGCCACTTACACAGGAGCTTGTAGCGACCATCGATGTAGAATACTGGGACTGAGAGCGAGGCCCCACGAAGAGGTTTGGGGGAAAGCACATACAAACTCCGCTTTTAGAAACTCGAGAAAGCGGCCCGAGACCAAATTTCTCGGGATAGGAATTTTCACATGCCAACAGGCATGGCATCGTGATATGTAGACATTTCTACGTTTTGGAATCTACGGGCTATTGCTTATATTCTTACCGTTCTCGTTGGAAGCAGAATATTTAGTAATGCTAAAATATCGCTTAAGCTTATCCGTCATTCTTTAGCCTCTCCCTTTTTCGTGCGTATGAAGCTGATTTAGATAGTTGTGATATTGGAAGACTACTAGGGACGAATGAGCAATCCATCGTTGTCAATGGGTGCCGGAAGGCTGCAAAAAGAGCCGCAGGGGTATCCCTTTGTGCTACCATGGTGTTATCTCAAATGGAAAGCCTGGAGTCCGGATGGGGAATGGCAGGCGATGGTTGTTGGATTATTTTATCCCAATGTGACGAGCGGATGATGAGCTTTTGGAGACGCAAATCTGGCCACGATAGCGATTACAGGGTGCATACGGCACAACAATTCATATGTAAATATATTATTGATGTTGGTAGGTCATGGTGGATATGAAGACGTGGCCCATACTTGAGGTGACTTCATATTTGCTCTGCCAAGAACTATGACGGTGGTTGTATATGAACGAATCTGGAAATCTACGTTCATCTACAATGATCCTACGTTGTGATCTGAAGATCGTTGTGGACAGGACAGCCTTGATAGTGGCCACATCTGTTGTATCTAATAATCCTGCGTGAATCTTCCCAGGGGAATGGTATCTTTCAAAAGAATTCAGCGAATGCTTATGATCATATCATACACAGTCTCGGTATGTATCCGGTACCTGATTCCTAGAATTCCTAGGCTATTGTTATTGCACTGAGTGCTTAAATCCTTACCTACGATCATGACTATGACTCTCCAGGAGAAATATCAACTAAATCAAGTCGTATTCCAATAGGCGTTTCGAATCGATACGGGTTCATAATACATGATATGAATCTCGGAATAGGCACCTACTCGTGGGTCTCCCCTTTTTTCTGTGGCGCAACCACGATCCCCAACAATCCACAAAATATAGAAGCTCCATCCTGGTCCTTACCTGCATGATCATACGAGTGGTTCCCGATCGATTAATTAGAAAACCACATTCTCAGCCCTAAGCGGCGTTCTGGAGCCCTTCGTGGTCGGCCTGTTGCAGCATCCGATTGAATTAAGCTTTCGTTGGCATGGGTCTGGAACCGTAGAAATTATGGACACAACATCAAAGGCATGACTTTGGATGGATTGACATATTCGCTAACTGTTGACTACGATCAGGCAGACTTGATCTGTCATTTTCCATCGACTTTAAAAGGACCCTCTATCCCAAAGCCTGGATGAGATTCTATGGTCTCGGACGAAGTAGACTAGGTACCTACCTAGTACCTAGCAGGTACCTACACAAATGCTAGGTACGAAAAGAGGAGCAACGCCGCTGTCGAGTAATACTTCTGGATCTGCGAGCCAACAGGGATGTATCAATGATCCACACATCGTGATAGGGGTGGAGGGGCCTTCTCGCACGTAACCCGGCCGTTGCTGGGTAGGCCTGGTTGAATGAGGGAACGGATGAAACTTTGTTACTAAGGAAAGCTCTTGGAAAATCACGGCGTTTCGGTTGACACAATTTCTTGTACCTAGAGCTATACGTTGGAACTGCCATCCCGGTACGTACGAAACCCATCTACTGCAGATGCCATTCCACGCATGTTGGATACAAGATCCGCCAGTTCCTTATGGTAGCAACATACTACGTAGGGGCATGAGCTATTGGGTAAGTGGATGGAAACTCGATGCTATTCGTCGACATTTGCGTAGTGCCCGCCTCGAGGGATCTTGCTCTCGACTACCTGGTACTGTATACTCGCGTGCAACGTGGTAACCACAACATCACCTGCAACATCGTCTCAACAGTACCGGGGCTGCGTGCGATGGTTTAGACGCTCAGGTACCTAGGTGATTAGTAATTGTTGGTGCGCAGCTTTGTTCCCCCGTCCCTTTGCGTAAATTCAAGATCATGGTTCTCAGCATGGCTACCTAATATTCATCGATATAGCCTCCATGATGCAGGTACCAGAGCAGCGGATGGAAAGTAGCTTACTTGGGCACAGTACCTTGCCCAAACCCAATCGAGAGCCTGGGTAGACTCGTCCAGAGGACCAGGTGAGATGCCATCATAGAACGTGTACGTGCGAAAATATGGCCCAAAGGAGCGTAGCCGATCATCCATTTCCAAGCTGAATAGGGAATGGTAGGACCGTGATAGCTTCTGTGGGGTGGCACGGAACATATCCGATCTACTGAATCAAACAGCCCGGTCTAGGGCGCCGACGGATGCCGCGAACCTTAAATTGATAGCAGCGAGACATGGATGGGCCCTGCATCTTATTCGCAATGTTGGAGATTTCTTCCATGTGAATATATCCCACAGGAACACTTTCTACTGCATGCGCATACCTTTACATCGCACGCGTATGCACTCCGTCGCGTCCATGCACACCCTGAGGTACAAGGGAACAGGGGAGGTTGCGAAACGAACTGCTTGGCTACGTGCATTTATGTCCAGTTAAAAGTGTGCGGATGATACGGTTAGGTAGGCTGTATTTTCTAAAAGGTGAGCAATATATCGGGGATCGACCACCAATCGAGGTACTTACCACGATCGAGGGGGGTCTGTAGGATCCATGCTGCGGATCACCCGCGATGTCCCATGATCTTGGCCTGATAGTAGATACAGTCCGTTTTGTCGCTAGATACTAGCTATGCTAGCCGTCGATCTAGCGAGTGCCCGAGCACGGCCTATTCTCGACTAGAGTACGATGGAGTCAAGAGGCTCTAAACTAGTGCAATAAACTAGACCTCAGTTCTCTAGAAAGAGCCAAGGACGCTTGGATTTCGTAGCGCCGTACGCCTCGCTAGGCATTTGCATCGGCACCGGAATGGCATCGTGGAAGTCAGATGCAACAGCGCGTTGGGAGGCATCTTTGCTTGGGTCCTGGGCAGAAACAGGAACTGTATTTTCTATGGTTAGTAGCTGTATATCGATGCATATCACAGCAAAGTGTAGTCTTTGCATTGGGCACGAGCTCCGTTGGCGTATAAACCCTACGGAGCATTCTAACTTGTACGTACCGATCACTCCACATTCCCAATTGCGACAGTTAAGCTTTGGGTTTCCGGTCCCTCGTTCCTTGACGAGACGGCCCCTACCATCCGAGCTCTGAGTTAGCGCTGCATGATGCCGTCCGATCTTCGAAAGGTCTCTGCTTACCATGCACTTTCGGACAAATTTGCGCTCCCGATGTATGCGTATGCGGCTCGCGAACCACTCGCGCTGGCATGGCGGACCAGTATGATCTTGTTGTGCATGAGAAGACCGGGCCTCACGCTTTGGCAATCGCGAATTAAGTCGCGAGGGAATGTTGCGGAATCCCACCACCTAGACTGGGCGCAGATGGTGCCGCCGGCCTGGACGTATCGATGCCATTTAGCAAAGGTACTATGTGAAATCGTTCCGGCCGAAATACTACCTAGTAGGTACTTACATTTTTGCCACCACGGCTCTGTGCTACGGTGTTGTGCGAAGGGAAGTATATTCGGAATCGATCTGCAAAGCCCGGCGTCGCGTGGGATGATGTTTTCTGCTTTGCGCCCTTTGCCGTTCTTGCTTCGTACTGCTTCATACCATTGTCACCTAGGGCCGTTAGCTAAGGTGTCAATTTCGTGATTCGATGCTAGTTACCTTGCGCGGCGTTGTAAATCGCGGTCAACAGGTCCGTGTTGACGGACCCCAGGGACGAAGTGACGAAGTCGATTTCGATATCATCGGTCGTATGGAGGCCAAGAGAGGTCACAGCGCGGCCAAGGCCGCAATAGCCTAGTGTATCTAGGTCAGCGGAAAGGGATGAGGAACATGACCGAACGTGCCTACCAGTTCGCTGCCATTTGTTGCCTGTGTGCGAAGAGCCACTGCTTCCATGTTAGCTGACCGGGGGGACATTCAAACTCGGGAAGACGGCCATACATCGAGTGGACAAATCGGTACCGATCCGCTTCGGAGAAGTCGTAGTTGGTGAGGCTGTTGAGTAGGCTCTCCTCTAACCCTTGGGCTCGAAGGAAATAGCAAAGCTCTTCCCCAAAGGGACCAAGCTTCTTGGACGATCGCGCGTCCTGCTTGTCTAGCTGGGGAAGGTCTATGAGAAAAACCGTATTCTCCATGACTCCGGTCTCACCCCACTGTAATGCGGTGAGAAGCGAACATTAGCAGCTAAGGATGGGAGAGCTCACGTCGTACGGGACGAAGTTCGCGCTGGGGATGACGATTCGCAGGTACTTGGAGTACTTCAACAACTGCAACTTGGAATGCATGATCCCCGTGGTCATCATGGGCGGGAAACAAAATCGAATGGCTGCGCTTCTGGGTACGTGGGCCCTTATCATCGTTTGCTGTGCCCCCGTGTTAGCCTCGTGATATTATGCAGCCGTCGGCAAAGGCAGAAATCCCACCTGGGCTTCGCTGGATGCGAACGCTACGCAGACAATCTTGGTCTTGGCGCAGTTGATCTTGGACATCATCCACTCCTCGTCCCATTGGAAGGAGCTGATCACCGCAAGCTCCAAATCCTCTTTCTGCAGCACCTCCTCAATCTTGATGTCATCTCCACGAGGAAAGCCGGCGGCCCATGTCTTTTTCACGACGCCTTTTGGATACGGCAGATGGGGCTTCCCTCCCTCTTCTAGCTTGGATGGGTGGCCATCATCGAACTTTGGTTTTTGCGAAGGTCTTTGGCCCCCTGGTTCTGAATCCGGGGCCTTGCGTTTCCCTAGTCTTGCCAGTCGCTCTTCTTCCATCTTCTTCCTGTCTAGTCCTAGGGCTGCGAAACCAGTTGGCCGTGGGACTACTGACGCGTTCTCTTCATGAACATCCTTATGGGGTTCTGGGATGGGTGGGTCTTTAGATTCCTTCGTAATTGGAGGATATTGGGGCCCCTTGTCCAGGTCCTCTTCGTCGTCAGAGCTGAGCTCAATGGGCTTCTCGGCCGAGGTAGGGTTTGCTTCCTGTAAGGATAAAGCTATGGCGTAGCGCAGCGCGGCATCTTCGTCGCCATCAAAAGCGTCCAGACCATCCATCTTGCGGTCACGATTCGATTCAAATGTGGCGAAGCAATGCGATACGTGATGAGGACAGCTTACAGCTGAAGAGGAAAACAAAGATAGAGTCGCAGGTGAAGGCGAAGGCAAAGACAAGTGTCGGTTACCTACCCGTAGAAATATAGTTGGTATAGGTACGCGTCCAAGGGCCGCGGCACGATTTGATAAGGATAAAGCACGTCCCAGGTACCTATAAGACGTGGACATTATGCTGGGTCCACTAGGAGCTATAGGTACCATTGATTCCCTAATTATACACCTGTGGTTGTTCAATTGATATCAAGATTGCAAGAGCAATCTCAACAAGATGCTTCTGATGATCAGATGAAACGATTTCAAATAAACGAGGAGAGAAATTTAAAAATTTAAACCCAGGACCAAAATCCAATGTTTAAGAGTGGTAGTGGTATCACCTTACCTTTCCAACGCGGGGTCTGGCTTATTACTAACCCTGCGACATGTTAAATCATTGATGCTTGGGGTGACGTCACTGAAGCATCTGTAGCTAACACAATGGGGTTTTTACCACCCAGCAGACATCACAATCACAATCACAATCATGATTCGCTCAATAGCGAACACCAGGGATTCCCTAAGGAATCCTTCAGAGTTGACGATATATTACGACCTAGAAGGTCTGTTGTATTAACCGGGGTCTCAGGTAGGTACGTCGTAAGATCCGCAGCTTGGATACATCATCAAAGAAAAAAAAAAAGTTTATGAGTTTTCCTTCCACCTATTCTTCCCAACCTCTGCCAGTGCGTTGTAGTATGCCTCTGAACTTTTCCGGCCAAAATACCGCCAATCCCTTGAATCGTCGCATTGTAGTGGTACGGTGCGAAACTGCTGTCGTCGGAAGAAGAGCCGTCTCTTCGTGCCGCACTTCCCATGTCGTCTTTCACGCCTGGTTGATGCAATCCTGTTCCGTTTAGAATCTGAACCCCTGATCCGAAGCCAACCGACAAGCAGCCGTATATCCCAGACGCCAACTGACGAAAAGAGTCCCTATTCTAGGGGCTAGTTCCAGAAAGCAAGACGCAGATACCGACGACCCAACTAGTAAGTCACAGTCCACCGAAATGAGGGCCACCTCTCGTTCGCCGTAATACATTACCGAGTGAGGGTGCGGGTAGAGAATGCATCCATTGTATCTTCCCTGTATGCTGCCGTAGATGCCCGAAATGCCGCAACTATGCCTATCCCTAGGTTCCATAGTTCGTCGGACTCCATTCCGCCGAAAAAAGACGAAAAAAGAGAATGAAAAAAAAGGCGGGGGGGGGGGGGGTTGCAAAGGGATTTTGTTGAAATGTAATACATGAAAATGAAGAAACGAAGACGAGAAAAAAGGAAATATGTAGAGTGAGGATGGCAAAGGCCATCCCTCTGTGAATGGCAATGAACCCTATAGTCCGCCTGCCAACGCCTATAACACCATGCCGAAGTCTTGAGTGACCTCACAGAAGAAAGAAAACTTGTCTAGTGTAGCGAGAGTGTCTGTCCAGGCGGCTCTACGTTGAGTATGCGGCGCAGCCCGTCTTCCATGGCGATGATCTGATCGGATCGATAGGAAGAGAGATGGCCGTCCACCTTCGGCGTCGACGGCTGGGGGCTCTGCGAATTGGCCGTCAGGATAGAGGCTGGGAACATGCCACGGGGTAACCGTTGGGGCGGGTCGCGGCGTGAGGGGGTTTCATTGCATGACTGTCGCTGCTGCAATTGCGGAGGCGGCTGCGACGGGCGGCCTTGCGGAGGAGTGTGTGGAGATGCCTGCTTTGTCCGCGTCTGCAGCGGGGACTGCTCCTCAGGACTTAGCCGACCAGTAAAAAGGTAACGTTTCAGAGCGTTGGATGAGTTAAGATCCTGGTCTTGGAGTGCCGTGGGCGTGGCATGTTGCGGGCTCTGATTCCCGTGCGCAGCTCGCATACGTTCGTGGTAAGGGGTGGAGAAAGCAGGTCCGACAGGCTGGTTGGGATTTCCGTTCAACTCCTTCGGCGAGATGCCTAGGACGGTAGATCGTTTGCCGTATTGCGGACGACGAGGTGGGACAGACCCATTGGTCTTGGGAACGCTGGAAACTTCCTTGGGCGGTTCGTGGGGTGGAGAGTAGGGACCCAGAATGGCAGCACCGGCGTGGATGTCGCTCGCTCTGCGCGTCCGGGCCTTCTCGGCTCGGTCAGCACGGAAGAAAACCTCTAGGGGAGACTCCTCGGGACGTGGGATGGCAGATGGGCTGCGAGGGCTGCCTTCGCCCGAGTCTGTGCTGATGGCAGAAGCATTTTGCTCTGGGCTTGAGGCTACCTTGGCGCAGGGAGAATCAACCTCAGATTTGCCGAGGAAGCTGGGAATTGGCAGGGCAGATGGTGCTGGAGATGCGTGGAATGTGGAGCCGGCAAAGATTGCAACAGGTTCTTCTTTGGTCTGCTGCGACGGGCTTGTGCGATTGACTTTTCCCTGCCCTGAAGACATGATGCCATTCTTGGCCTTTGACTTGTTATTTTTGGGTCGCTGCTTCTGATTCGCAGACCCGGAGCGTTGGGCAGAGATGGGCGTGCTCGGATTGGTATCGTAACTGGGCTTGTCCTTGGGTACGTCGTTCTCCGACGCATAGATCTTTTGCGGTGTAGCGCGGCTCCGGGCGCCCTGACGGCGACGATTAGAGGTGGGTTTGGATGCTTGTGACGGTTGCATAGTGCGAATGCATATGTAGACCGTAGCAAGCAATTGTCTAAAAAGCAATGCCTCGGGAAGCTGGGCGAGACAGTGAGCAGGTAGCAAGGTAATAAGAATACTAGAGAACGGTATGGGGCGGGTTTGAAGAGGTGCGCGATGGGATGGATTGGTATGTGACGGCGATCTTAATGTATACTATTGTTGTTGTTGTTGGTCGCAACGAGGATGATGCGACAACGTAATGCGGGGGAGATGGGGAATGGGGAACGGGGAACGGGAGAGGTGATGGGTGCAAGGTGGAATTGTAGGCGAAAGGGTTTTTGTAGTGCCTTGGCTTGCACGAGGTGGTGATGAGTGGTAGAGTGATGTATTACACGGGTGGTCGGCGGATGATGGAAGAAGATAGATTTGTGGTGGATGGGGGGTATGACATTCGTTGTGTTCGGATAGTGATCGGTTTCGACATATTTGTATTGTTGTGGTGTTGTAGGAAAGAAAGCTGGAAATTGCACGATTGCAGAGTCACGGACGGAAAACTTGGTGGGCTGTGATTGCTCCTTATCCACGGCCAAAATAGGCTAGCGCTAGACCAAGGATGGCGAATGTGGCTGTGAACACGCACCGTTGCAACGTTCGCCGTTAAAAAGGTAAATACAATGTAGCCTATAGGAACGTTTCTAAAGTTCTACTTCTTTGAATATATACTGTCTAAACAGTATAAAATGAATACTGATAGAGAAGAATGGCGAATGGCGAATGGCGAATGGCGGATGGTGAAAGTGCCTCAAATGGAGATTTAAAAGTACCTACTAGGTACCTAGTACTTACCCAGGCTTACACGCATACAGCGCACAGTGATCCTGTCAGAAGAACAATGAACCTTGAATACCTAGTAGAGAAGCCACACTTACGTAAGTATGCTCTGGAATATGTACATACTACATAGTACCTACATACCCAGTAGTACTACCTAGTAGGTAGTAGATACCAGGTACCAGGTAATGCCACAATCACGGGCCCTTTTGAATCCGCGCCGGTACCTAAGACACCGGAAGGCCTATATCATGTACCCGGGTATCTACATGTACATGTGTGGTATAGGTACCTATGTACCTAGTAGGTACTAGAGCACCACACTAGCACCACCTGGGCAGTACCTATATTTGCTACAAACCTACAGGCATCAATCATAGAGGGGCAACAGCGGGCTGCCAGTTCTGTATCTGCATGCATTGAGACCTACTAGTAAGCTGTTCGTTCACCAGCTGTCCAGACATCTTGCAACTTGCACCTTGAAGGTTACCTCTACCTACTATATGGTACCACCTCTTTCTCTTACCATTTCACCATATTGTTCCCACTCCCTTCGCAAGCAACCCAAGGAAGAAAACACCAATTTAGGTGGTATTCACTTCGGTATTCACTTCGATCGATCGCCCGCAACAACATCTCGGTGATACGCGAAACCCAACAACTCCTCCTCAACCCGACCAGCCCGCAGGGTAAGCCTTAAAGCTATACACCCCATTCTAGATATCCCCGTCCTAGTCCATCACCAAACAACGATACCGACTCTTCTCCCATACTACCGACTCACCTACTATGGCGGACGTCGATATGACCGATGCGCCCAGCACCTCTGCTGCTGCTGCTAAGAAGGAACGCAAGGGCGGTGACGTCGATAGCAAGAATGATGGCAAGAAGCGCTTTGAGGTCAAGAAGGTAAAGGATTACCCCGCCATCCCGAACCTCCGCCGTCTATCGCTCGCTTTTGCTAACTGCTGCTACGTAGTGGAACGCCGTCGCCTTATGGGCATGGGATATTGTTGTTGACAACTGCGCCATCTGCCGAAACCACATCATGGACCTCTGCATCGAGTGCCAGGCCAACCAGGCCTCTGCCGCTAGTGAGGAGTGCACCGTCGCCTGGGGTATCTGCAATGTGAGCTCGAAGCATCGAACACCCCTCTGTTACGTAGACTACTTGGCTAACCACCATATACTTGTAGCATGCATTTCACTTCCACTGCATCTCGCGATGGCTGAAGGCACGACAGGTCTGCCCACTGGACAACCGAGACTGGGAATTCCAGAAGTATGGTCGTTAGGGTGGAAGAAGACACCACATCGGCTGGGATGTGAGAATCCGGATCATCACATCCTTTCTACGTTGCCCTGTTGCCTATGACATCCTTCGTAAGGGCTACAAAAGCCGTAAGGGCCACAACAAATTGGTCTCGACTACTTTTGGGGGCCACATTCGTAGCCGCAATGCAACATCAAGTATATTGCATGATTTGCTTGTCACCTGCAGCGCCTAGGCCTGCCTACCCGGAAATCCATAGCTACACGTTTTAGGTATGAATACAATGATGTTATGATGCTTTATCTCCCGAATGCCTTCTCGTCAATGACTATGTTTTGTTGTGCACTGGTAATGGCCGGTTGGCCTCCGAGGGGAAGCCATGGCACGGGATGGCGGTTGAAGAAAGGCCAAGGCGGGACAATGATGAGGAAGGCGAGCGCCGTGCCACCGAGACCGATCTTGAGCGCCAGAGCAATGTCTTGGAGGAAGAAGCCGACTAGGAAGGCAATTCCCTACAAGGCGACATAGTTAGCACTAGGTCAAGAGCGGGAAGTGGATAGGAAGAAGAGAAAGTGATCGTAACCATACCCCTACAGCGGAGAGGAGGACCGTAGCTAAGATCTCGGCTAGCTTCTGGCCTTCGAAGTCCTGTAGAGCAAGGAAGCAACTGTCAGTACCATGGCTAGACAGAAGGAAGAGGGTGCAAAGCTGGGCTAGCAACGAACAATCTGGCCGTCCACGACATCGCGCACTTGATCCAGGATCTGTTCCGCCATCTTGAATACGCCTTGGCAAGATCTTGTTGATTCTCGATGTCGTAGATCGTAGGGTGGCGTAGTATTTTCGTGGTGATGATGTCGGTTGGTGGTCTATCTTTCGAGTTACGAGTTGCGGTGGTCTTAGAAGGCTACCTGGCCAGAAGTACCTATTTGCGGCTATTCAGACGACGTGGTACCTTGTGGGCGGTATCCAATCAGGAAGTGGAGATATGGGATATGCGTTCTAGGTGCCCAGCCTGTCACCTGTGTTCTTTTGCGTGTTCTTGGGGTGTAGGACGTGCAGCGTGCAGTAATGTAAATCCCACCGATCGCCGCTTTCCCTAAATTGGCAAGCTATAGTGACATTGGCATTGGCATTGGCATTCATTAAGCCATCAGATCCCTCTTCACGCCCACGCCGATTAGATGGATTGCAACTGGATATAATATTATCAATATTTCAATATTTCCATTATCTGATATTAGTTTTACTGTAGTAGATTGGATATCTGTTAAGTACTTATTACTAAGTATTGGACGGATGGGATGCATCATCCATGGTGTGCCAGAATAGCGTCAGAAAAGCTGAGCACCCCTTTACAAACCTAGATATCTAACAGCTATAATACTTCCATAAAACATAACTTTAACACACGTAAGACTTAGCATTTAAAATGAATTATAAATATTCTTTAAAATCCATATTTTATTATTCTATTTTTAATAAATTTAACTGATTTTATATAATTATAGAAAGAGAAGTTAAAAATAAGTTAATGTTAAGGGGGGTGCCCAGCTTTTCTGACGCTATTCTGTGTGCTAAGACACATCCATGAATCTATAAGCATGGCATTTCGTAAAACCTTTATCAGCTGATTGTTAAAAGACAAAGGAACGAGATTCGTTCTGCCCAATAACGTACAATACAAAAACACTCTGTGATTCGGCACATACATAGGTACCTATCTAAGTGGCCTATGAAGTCAGTGATGCGTAGCTCATTTCATTTGTCCATGCCCATTGTGTCGACAAGGTACCGTCTCTAAAGCGAAACCACCTACCTGTTCTGCATGTCTACTATTGCGGTGTCCAGTTTCTTTTTCCTCTACTTTAATGTCATCAAATACGAGACAGCCCTGGAGGACTTGACGTATTTGAAGCCAGGGAGGTTCCAAGGTCAAATCAACACCCAAAAAAGCTCGCCATTGACATCAGCCCAATGGATATATACAGAGATACCTACATAGTAGGTACTAACTAGTAGTATCATATTGATTGTTCCTAGCTGATCTGATCTCTTTGCTAAGGTTAGTCCTGGAAAATCCTCTTTCAACAGCCCATGTTGGTGAGGTGGGTCCACTGTTCAAGATTTCCTGCAGGAATTTTCGCCTCTAAACGTCAATTCCCCCCCTGTGCGACTGGCCGGTTACAGCGCCAATAGCCTAAAACTAATAATTTTTTTCAGCGGGTCGCCAGCTTTAGACAAATCAGAAAAATCAGCAGCTTTTGCACTCGACTCACACTCACTTCCAATTGCACTCACTTCTACTTTATCTCACAATCTTTTCATTTCGAAATTTTAACGAACTTCCGTTACGCGTCACAACTTTGTTGACAACAACCTCAACTTCTACACAATTCCAGTCTTTTACCCTCTGATCTGGTTCTTTCCTATTAAAGATACCAACAGATCTTCCAACTCTTTTTCGTCGTCCGCAAGTCTCTTGCTAGCTTTCTGTCGACGGCACAATCTGTTTGCATTAATCGCAAAAATCCTCCGATCCCGACGTCGATCACGACTCAACACCATCGCAACTACCACTACTTTTCCGAACTACGCAAGTTCGCCATAGAGTCATCGCTGCCCACTCATACCCTAACCCCTCTCTCGTAACGTACCTACTAGGTACCTACCTAAGTCATATAGAGCACCAGTCCCCTCCACCCACCATCAACATCTCACGAACTTCACGGGTTGCGCCATTTGTTTCGATACGTCGGTGCGCTTGTTTGCGGGAAATACCGCCATCCTCTCAGAAACCACCAAATTGGCGGGCCTCAATTCCGACCAGTTCGCATTTTCTAGACCGCTTCTCGGCCCTCTCTGCTGGGTCTACAGCGGCGTGAACAAGAAACCACCATAACTGGACCGTCGCGCTTCCCCCATTTTGTTTTCCAATTACTCGCCACCGCTACCGCTCACCTTGGTTTTCACTTCGAAATCCAGATTTAAGACCCACTCTTCACGGATTGGTCTGAATCTCTTACCGCGCGCACTTGCAGTCGGCGTGCTGCCACGCCTGCTGCATACCACGGATGCTGCTAGACTAAGGGCATCACCCATTATGTATGCCTTCCCGTAAGTAGCACGCGGAAGGCTTTCTTCGATCGGCGAAGCATTTCGTCTCGTCTCGTTTCGTCTAGTCCGGTCAATCGTTAGGTGCTATAAGGTGTCTTAGCGTCACCGACGTCGAATCATCCCTGCTGGTTGTTTATCGGGGAATTGATAGGTTGAACCAAGATGTCTGACCACGAAGGAACGACCTCCGGCTCGGGATACAACATCCCCGTTCCCGAGCTGGATGATCACCGTCACCAAGTTGCCTCCACGCAACGGCCCGAGCGTCCTCGCCGCGGCACCGTCGACACTCTCTACGGGTCCCGCCAGCATCTGCAGCCCAATGGCCCGTACTCGCCCTCCGATGTGCGTGTCCGCGACTTTGAGGAGGCGGTGCTAGATGAAGATGATGGCAGCGTGTCGCCGATGGGCCCTCAGTCTCGTCGACCCACCTTCAACTCCACCAACGAGCAGCAGCGCGGTGTATCGCCGCCCAATTCCGTCAAGGCGTTTGCCGAAGCGCGGCGCCGCGAACGTGGCTTCTCCATCACTGATGGCAGAACGCAGCGGCAGGATGAAGGGGATACCCTTCACCGAACATACTCTTCCGTCAGCCGCCAGAGCCACGCCAGCCAGCGCTCTCGACGTAGCCGGCCCGGCACCTTCGTTGCCGACGACAATGCCAGCCTGGCCACGAACAAGACCGCGGAAGAGGATGTCTGCTTTCCCGTGCAGGAGGAGCACCGTCGAGATCAGCTCCACATCGATTTTGACTATCTGGAGACGTTCATCGCGTCGCAGAACACGGCACGCCGGGATAGTGTTCAAGGAGCCGTCCGGGTCTTTCCGAGCTTACGACCCGACTCTGTGGCCTCTTGCAACCCGCCGATCATTACTGTGGATGGTGATTACATAAACATGCCCTCCCAATCGCTTGACGTTGATTGCGAGAAGGCAAGCAGCATTCCAGGAGAGACCCCGAAGCCGAACGAAAAGGACAAGGAGCAGCACCTCGACCCAAACCGATTCAGCTTCTTCTCGTCTGCCTGGGAGTCTACGATCCACGCCGCCGAGTTCGGTGCCCTCGTCCTCCCTGGCGAGGACCTGCGTGGCCTCTTTACTTTCCCACGCGACGAGCCAGACGGTGTCTGGTGGCTTAACGTCAACCGGCCCACTGAAGAAGAAGCGCGGACCTTGTGCAAGGCGTTTGGTGTCCATCCTCTTACCATCGAGGATATCACGACACAAGAGGCGCGGGAGAAGATTGAGATCTTCCCGTCATACTACTTCGCCTCGTTCCGATCGTTCAAGGTGGTTCATGAGGAGGACGGCCCCGACTATCAGCCCTACAACCTCTACGTCGTGGTCTTCCGCGAGGGAACCTTGAGCTTTAGCTTCCCGCCCAACGAGCATGCCCTGCACGTCCGGAAGCGGATCTCCAGCCTGAAGGAGTATGTGTCCTTGAGTAGCGACTGGATATGTTATGCCCTGATGTAAGTACAACCGAAACCTTGGGAGTTCTCCGTTTCTAGGTGCTAATGAGACGGCAGCGATAACATCGTTGATTGCTTCGCGCCGGCCATCCACCGGATCGAGCATCTAACAGAGGCTATTGAAGACTCGGTCTTCGTCGCACGGCCTGACGACCAACACATGTTCCTACGGAAGATTGGTGGGGTCCGCAAGAACACCTTCGCGCTCATGCGCGTCCTCGGCGGCAAGGCCGACATCCTGAAGGGCTTCACGAAGCGTTGCAACGAGGACTACAAGGTGACGCCTCGGATGGACATCGCCATGTACTTGGGCGATATTCAGGACCACGTCGTCACCATGATGACCAACTTGACCCACTTTGAGAAGATACTGTCACGGGCCCACAGCAACTACCTCGCACAGCTCACCATTCACAGCATCACTCAAGGCACGCGGACGAACGAGGGCCTCAGCAAGATCACCTTCCTCGCGTCCATCATCGTGCCACTCAACGTCGTCACCGGCCTGTTCGGCATGAACGTCCCTGTCCCCTTCATGGACTCGGGCAACCTCAACGCGTTCTTCGGCATCTTGGGGTCTCTCGTCTGCTTCTGCGGCATCTGCTTGCTAATCGCTCGCAGAATGCGGCTGATCTAGTGGGTTTGTCGTAATTGGCCGGCCCGACATGTCGGCCCATGGTGGCGGCATGGGTGAAGGCGGGCGTGGATACGGGCGCAGGCGAGCCCTATGGAAACAATGTGGATATCGTCGTCAATGGGTTCGGGCGACGCGGCGGGGTGACGCGATGTGCCGGTGTCACGTCGGCGCTTTCGCAAGTACATACATGGTGAAAACATAGCAAACAGATGTTGTGGCAGAGTCCCACATTAAAACCTCTCATCCCTTATGAGGGATGGCATAATATAATGCGAAGAATTCTTCAATGTGTCTTTTACGAAATGAAAAAGTGTGCTGTACGTGAGAAGGGAGCTGCTACAAGGCCTACGGGCTAGGCGGATGGTTTTCATGAACCACCAGTAATCAACATTAACAATCACAATCACAATCACAATCGCAATCATAATCACGATGAATGCACGAGGACAATGAAGAGTAAAAGGGGGAACTGGTATCAGTTCATTCCTAGCTAGCTAGTTATCACCTCAGGCTAATGACACTCCTTACTCCGGCTCGTGGTTGTTAGGAGGACTTCACAGGTCCTTGTCCTTCTTGGCCTCGCTCTGAGCCTTCTTCAGGGCGGCCGAACGCCTCGTGGCAGGGATAGCTCTCGGGACACGCATAGACGGGATGGGCAGATTCCTGGGGGGGCCCAAGTCGCCAACCGTTTGGCCCGGACGTGGGGGAAGCCGTCGGAGGACCCGGTCGTAATGTCGTCGCTCTCGCAGGATTTGGACTCTTGCATGTCGCGCGCGTCGCTGTTCCTCTTGCAACTGCAGTCGCTCTCGTTCTTCCTGTGCCGCCTGTTCGCGCTGTCGCTGTAGCCACTGTCGTTGCTGCAAGAGCTGCTGGTCCCCGATGCGGTGCCAGCGGACGGTGATGGCGGCTTCGGTGTCTTCGGCCATCGTGCTGGCTGTGCGCAGCAGGTCCAGGCAGAAGTCTACGACGCCCTGGCTGCCCTGCAGGGCTGGGCCTGGCAACGCGTCCACGCCCATCGACACAATCGTCGTGGTGGAGCCGATGACCTGCACGCTGTCGTTGGTCGCTGCACCGGATTGTTCATGCACGTGCGCGTTGTCGACTAGCCAGCTTCGAGGAAGGTCGCGCAAAGCCATGTTGCTGCGCAAGACTGCTCCACTCGGTCTGTGGGTCGCGAGGCCCTGCTGCTCTTGATGCTGCTGGGCTTGGGCCTGAGGCTGCGACTGGTTCATGTGGCCAGGAGTCAATCCGCTTGGCGCTGGCTGGTCTCGCATCTGCTCAGGCTGCGTGAGAGTCTGAGTGGCAGCGGCAGCGGCTGCGACGGTGCTTGCGGTAGACGTGTTGGCATTACCGGTAAAGAGGTCAGGGCAAGTAAGCAGAAGCTCCGAGACGCTGTCGTAGTAGGGAGGATTGGTGACGGTAACACTAAAATATCCAGTCAGTCGCAATTTCTAATACAAAGTATATGCAGTTGGCGTCCGCCACGCGAAGAGCAACACCCAAGCGAGATTGTTGGACTGCTTCCGACCCCAAGGGCAGGCGAAGAAGGAAACGGGAAAACTCACCCCTCTTCATCCGGGCTAGCCATGCCAGCTCCAGCAAGAGGATCATCAGGGTCGGGGTTAGATGGAGACATCTTTGGTGACGGAGTTTGGTTGAATACCAAAGCGAAGAGAGAAAGATGTCTGGGGAAGAAGAAGAGGAAGAAGAAGAGAGGAGGGAAGAGACTGGAGGAAAACAAAAAGAAAATATGTCAGTGTTGCTTGGCCTAACACTTGGGTTGGCGACGTGTTGCAACAGCTGCACGACCCTTTTTCTTAAACTTGGTAGTTGTTCACCATGCCCCTTGATCCTTTTTGAGGAAAGCGGCTGCAGTGCAGGACTTAGGGTGTCCATATACCTTCTACCGAGTATGGTCGTGAAGGAAAAAGGCCGTCCTATACCATAGATGTCATCGAGGGCAATGCATCCAGTACGTGCCAGGTGCCATACTGGGTACTAGGTACCAGATACCTAGTACCTACCCACGGTATTTACTGCCCAGTGGTTAGTGAGGTACCTACAAGGTACATCTCCAGTACCTAATATCTCAGGGTGACACGACGAATACCTGTATTGCTTGGTTGCTAGGTAAGCGGCTAATGCTCACCTGGGCAGATAACGCGACCAAGTACCTATGGATACTACATGAGTACTCTGTGTCTCTTGTGCAGGTGGATACTTACTGGGCACCTAGCAGGTATATTCAAGAGCACACACATCATAGAGTAGATGTCTCGCTCTCCTTCGTCCTTCTCTTTACCGCCATCCTACCTCTTCGCAATCCATCATAGGTGCACTTGATTCACTTGAACAACTAAGATCCTCCTCCCCTCTTGACAAGCTATTCACACCAACCACATACAACCGTGTACCAGGATGGCGCAACGTTCGTCACGCCGCGAGCCACTGGATCGGATGCATCTACTTCTGCTGGAGGATTTCTGACGTACCGATTACGCCCGTGACGTGGTTGAAAGTCATCTGTGCACCGCTGTCGGCATCCTTCGCTGGATGCAGATCATTGTCCTTGAGAACTACGATATTTCAGACACCCGACCCTCCTGCGACCTGTGGGCATTGGCCAACACTGAGCTCCCGGACCCGAGTCTCCCTGGGGATGTGCTAGCCGACGCCTATAAGACTACTGTGGTACTGCGCGACAAGTACTCCCCTCCTGCCTCGGACGGCCCCCCTCGCACCTCGGCGCAGATTTTAGAGAGTGCTCATATGCGGGCTGACTTCTGGTCACAGTCTTCCTACAGTTGATCCAAAACCCCTGGAAGGGTTCAAGCCAATGGTGCTAAGCAGGTCTGCAATGGATCGAGTCAGGTACTGGTCGCGCTGGGCTACATCGTTCCGCAAAGATCTGAGCAGACCGGGTTTTCTCAGAGTGCACGACCCCGAAGACATCGGTAAGCTATTTGGGGAATTGGGCGGAAGGGACACCAGATACGAGCTACCAATACTGTGAAATTTCAATCGGGCTCGCTTCCTTCGTCGTCTTAACATTATCTATCGCCTTGTCTGCGTGGCAAATATGGGCTCGCCAGACCAGGAGCCAGCCGCCGTCCACCACTACACGCCAGAGGGGTATTACTTCTTTCCCCTGTGTGACAAGAGTTGGTAGCCGCGGTGGTCGTGCGACGAGCCTGGCACTTACTACCTAATCTATTGCCCCGGAGCTCCCATATCCTTTTAAAGGGGACCCGGCCTCGTCTTCCTGCCCACTTTGGATGTTGCCCGTAGAAGGCGAAGAGCCTTATCACGGGAACATAGGGATTGCCGTACCATACCACTTGGTAGTGTAGGTAGGATGGCTACGAACGAAAATACCACTATTTGTTCGTAGTCTTCGTTTATGACTTACCGTTTATATGTCTCTTTCATAGGCTCTTTATGTAAACACAATACCTGCTACACGTATTCATACCTATCTACTCCTATAGGTACTAAATTCTGCCCCGGTTGCTACGTATTTTATATATTGTTAGCAAAAGTTGTTGAGATGAGATGAACGTGGCCTTATATAGACGTGTCGATATTTATGACTTGCAATCTATTTTATTTGCAAAACCCGTCCGTAATGCAACAAGACAAGACATATACAGATGAGAGTGAAAGGGTCGTCACATTGTGTGATTGGTAGACTTGCATTATATTTGCATAAAGACGACGTGCATTCTATGTCCTAGGTCGGGTCCTGCGTCCTACAATAGCCAGTGCCGTCCTAGAAAAAATACGAGCCATCTGATCGACAAGTTGACCTCTCTATGATGGAAATGACCATGAAATCACGGTGTTTCCCTTAGTAGGTAGACAATGAGGCGGGGTTTTGTATCAATTTGTGTGCAATTTGAGATTGTCGTCTATTTAGACTTTTTATTACCTAATCACTCCACTCACGTGTTTCGTCTACCTCTCCCCACCCTCACGACAACCCACGCGAAGCTGTGCAAGATCAGCTCGTAAAGTCGAATTATGTGGAACTCAGCACGAGAGGGATAGCCTCGGTACCTTATTCCTAGTACGTAAATTGTGGCCGCTTCCGAGACCTGAGAAGAGCGGAAGACCGAGAGACCAAAGAATCGCGTGTTGTTTATGGCGTGCAGCAGTATGTGCAAGTCAATCGCCTTTACAAAATATGGTGCTCGGTTGCAATTACGCCTCGACACACCACCCATGGGGGCCTTCTCGCGGACCGAGATGGGTATCTGGTCGAATATGGCCTTCTCGATAGTGATCGGGCCGCCGAGACGTTCCTTCGCCCTGACGTAGAGGGTCTCCATGCTCGTCTGGCCGTCGGCTTCGGCTCGAATGATGTTTCGCCAGGTCTCGACAAGTTTGCTCGTTGGGTCGTATTTGGCTAGCTTCCAAGGTCGCAAGTCATTGGTTCGCAGGATGATGACGTACTGAATGCAAGCAGCCAGGTACCCGAGGTTGTTGACGAAAAGTGGATGACAGAGAAGAGAGAGCAGGTCGTCTGAGAAGGCCTTGGAGGTGGGGACGAGATCTGAGTTGGGTTCGTTCTCTCGTGCACCTTCTGCGATGTCATCGGGGTCTAGTTGAAGATGGTATACCGATATCCCAAACGTTCCTAGAAATTTCTCATACCAGGTTTTGTGAACATGGAGAAAGAAGCGATAGACAGGAATAAATGCGTCGAGCTTGTCTCGGTTGTCTTGTTCGCCTTGGCCATCGCGTTGTCCTTGGTTAAGATTAAGAGATTCTTCACTGGAAGATGCGTCGCTGGAGGATTCTTCACTGGAAGCGTCTTCTTCGGAGGATGCACCAGAAGAAGACTGCTCACGAGGGGTTGGTTCGCCGGAGGAATCATCGCCAGAGGTGTCATCGCCAGAAGATTCTTCGCCCGAGGGGTCGTCGTTGCTGGGGTCTCCACTTGAGTATTCTCTTCTAGAAGGAGATGCATCGCGGGAATGGCCTTTGCTCATTCCGGATGAGGAGCTGCTGGAGGGCGAACGAGTGCCATCTGCAGAATGTTGGTCATCCGAAACATTGCGGCGGTGTCCTGATAATCTAGTCAACATCGAGGTGCCTCGTGAAATAATCCAACCCACCTTCGTCGCGTCCCGTGAGGCTATGGTGCTGTTGATGATCAGCCATCGCTAAATATCGATGGCGCGCAATGTGATTAGTAGAGGATAGAAATGCTGTGTATGAGATACAAGTATTGATATTACAAGAAAGCAGCAAAGGAAAATGCGACGAGAAGGCGCGAAAGCGAAAGAGAGAGAAAGAGAGGGCCCACAGAGAATGCCGAGAGAAGGAAGTGTTTATGTTCTGAGAGGCTTGATGGGAATCCTGCCGCGAGAGCACCTTGTCACCTTGTCACAATACTACTAGGGTAGGTATCAATAATGTACTTGCATCCGTGGATGTACCTGTACCGCCTATACGCGCCTAAGCCTTTGCACTTCTGGTGCCTTAGAGCCTAGCAGTATATTTAGGTACCTACATTTAGGTACTGAATAAATACTGATTTTAGGTGCTAAATTTCAGGTTGCTGCACATGAGAGCGTGCCTGCCATTACTGCCCAGATGATCTCTAGTGCAATCAATATCTGTATACGCACACAAGGCAGGTGCGCCGCTGGTCGCAGGGACAGTTTCTGTTTATAATCTTCACAGGAACCGAAATCGAATTTAATCGAAACCAAGGAAAACCAAGGAAAACCAAACAAGACCAAACAAGACCAACCACAACTAGAGCTATTCATGATCTCTAGCCTGGCCAGCAAGTTACATTATCCTATCAGATACCCACCAACACTCACCACCGTGTCTCTTGACTCCATTGCAGCGAACGGCGCTGGAGGGACGTCCTTATCGCCGTTAGCATCGTCGTCATTGTCAACCCAGAACACGCTTAGAGTTCGATTGCGAGACTTGCGAGCCGAATATATTCCGTATGCATTAAGTTCCCAAGAGTCCCAAAACCTCGTTCCAAGCACCCCGAACTCCCCAAGGAGTCTCCCAAGGAGTCTCCCAACGGGAGCAGCCAGACCAATAGACCTGCTGGCGCCGCGAGTAGAGAGTCCCTTTCTTCCTCCCAGCCTACCCCCCTTCCCCCCCAACCTGATACCGGCCGTTGTGTGAATTGCTATTGTGCTGGCCATGACCTATCCGTTCGTGTTGCCTGACAGTACTGTCCAAAGCTGCCGGTGCCGCACTCCACATGTTTGACTACCGCCTACCACGCGGGACATGAGTGTTGATATGAAATAACCTTGCATTGTTTAGTTACGCTAAGAGGTCACCGCCTCCCGAACAGTGCTGATCTGAACTACCTCTATCCGGATGATGACACGACACCCTTCCATAAAATTACACCCGTGGGCGCGATTATTCACCCAGGACGTCGATCCCGCCGTATTCGCGAACCATGACAATGCGAGCGACGACCCCCGGACCTTGCCCCCAGATCATACGGCAGCTAATCTAACGGCGATCACGGCTATAGTAACGCTTAATTCCCCTAACTCCCACGGTGAGGCCCCCTCCTCCCCCCCTTATATACTGCTGGTGCGCTACTCACTTGGCTAACCTGGCGACCCCTGGAGCGGCTTTTAGGGCTTCCAAAGGGGGTTGGAAGATTTCCATAGTTAGAAGGTTCTAAAGGTAAATGGAGAGTTTCCACGGGTAATTGGAAGGTTTCCATAGGCAGGTGAAAAATGTCCAAGTCCCGCGGGATGGGTTTCCATGGGCACATGCCGGCGCGGATGTCACTGCCGTGAGACACATGATGGTAAACTGCGTCCTGAGCAACACGTCTTAGCCCCAGAGTTGATTCCCGACATACGCCAGGATGGTCGGTATGTTATCACGTAGCGGATATCGAGACGAAAGCTACATTGCCGTGTAGCCCACGATTAGCTCCATTGGTCGTTGGAAAGGCTTCCAAGAATGATGGAGTCGAAAAGTTCGAAAAGACGCACCACTATTACCATCACCACAGGACCTGGAAACGGGTATGTAATGGCTCAATTCCCCGAACGAAGCGAGCAGCTCCCCGCAGGGATCCCCCAGGAGGGTTGTCGGAGGCATAGACCGTATTAGAAGCCTTTGGCAGCCTGACTTTGGGCGGGCAGAGGCCAGGTATAGGTACTCGTTGTGTACGGCAAAGTATGGTGATTATACCAGAAAAGGGGTTGTTTCCCCGTCTATAAGACCAGAGGATCCTCTATAACGGCGACTATTCGGCTCTCGTACAACTCTACTCTACACTTTCATCCTACACGCTCTCGCACTCGCCCAATCTCCAAGTCCCACCACGACCCTAAAACCTCGAGATATCCCTGCCAAAGATCCACGACATGGCCCAGTAGAACGGGACGGTGATCTTGTTCCGGATGCTCATGCTGCGGGTGAGGTAGGCGGTGCGCCACAGGACCCAGGCCATCCAGCCCTTGAGCTCGTCGGCGTTGCTCTGGTGGATGGCCGTCCAGTTGCCCAGGTACGTCATGGTGCCCCAATTGCGGAAGCGGAACGGCGCCTGCCCCACGTCGCCGCGGTTGAGCCGCCGCGCCAGGTGTGCCGCCTGCTGGCTCGCCACCTGCGCCGTCGCCGGCAGGCTGCGCCCCGCGATCACCGTGCAGTCGCCGATCCCGTACACGTCCGGCAGCGGCGTCGCTTTTTGTCCTTGGCTGGCAAGATCCTCTGATGCCGCCGCGCGGGGGATCACGTTGACACGGAGGTATTCGTCCGTGACGATGCCCCCCGTTTTGGCGTCCTTCTGCAGCTGCAGCTCCGCGTCCGAGGACGGTAATCGGAAGGCTTTGGCTTCTAACTTCTGCACCAGCGGGTTCTGCATCAGCCCGGTGCTCCACACCACGATACCAGCACCGATCTCCTCGTCGCCGTACTCCTGGATCTTGAGCTTCAGACAGCCCTCGCACTCCTCGTCGGGCCGCACGCGGGTGAGGTGGTGCTCGGTCTTGACCTGGATGCCCTCGCGGTTGAAGCGGTCCATGGCGTAGCTGGCGAGCTTCTGGTCGAACATGGGGAGCACCTTGGGGGCGACGTCGTAGACGGTAATGCTGACGAACGGCATCAGGGCCGGGTACGTCTTGGTCAGGTCGTCGCGGATGAGGTCGTGCAGCTCGGCGGCGTATTCGATGCCGGTAGGCCCGCCGCCCACGATGGCGAAGTGCAGCAGCTTCTTGCGCTCCTCGTCCGTCGTCACGGGCAGCGCGGCCTTCTCGAAGCTCTGCAGCACCTTCATGCGGATCTTGCGCGCGTCACCCACGTCGCGCAGGAAGTTGGCGTGTTCGCGCACGCCCTCGATGCCGAAGGTTTGGCTGTAGGAGCCGACCGCGATGACCAGCTTATCGTATTCGACGTCAAACATGTCGCCCTTCCCTTTCTTTCCGTCCGGGTGGTGGTCCAGCACCAGTCGGGTTTTTGAGGCTAGATCGTCCGAGGTGTTGGCCTCTACGCGGATGACCTTCCGCGCGAAGTCGATGTCGTCGGCCCAGCCTTGGTGGAAGTGGTCAAGGCTGAGTCTCCTGACGGGTTCGAGCACAGCCCGGAATTCCAAGGTACCGACGGCCGTGCCGGCGAGCAAAGGGGTGAAGACGAAGTAGGAACGGGGCGAGATCATGATGCGCTCGTACTTCTTTGGGTCTAGGCTGCGCGCGAACCCGTACCCAGCCCACCCCGATCCTAGGATGACCACACGCTCTTTTCTACGTCCATTGTGTCCATCGTGTGAGGTAGTGCTTGCGAGCCGCAGCCCACGAGAGATGCATCGCGAACGATCGAGCCCAGAGAGATTCAAGGGCGCAGCAGCTGATGTACCGGTTAGCGAACGGTAGCTTGCTCTAACGACAGCATAAGGCAATCGTGGAGTGGGAGTTGCCATGGTCTATCCACCTACGAAATGCAGCGTGAGTTGAGAATCAGTCACAATGTGGTTACGAGGTATTCATAAGAGATGAACAAAGTGCTTCGTGCTTCGTGGGGTGCGAGTGTTGAAATGGACACAATGTAAAAAGTGAGTAAAAGTGACGTTAAGGTGACGAAAATAACACGGGTCGCAGTATCCACTGTACCGCGCTGTCTAGAGGCTGAGTGAGATGAAGCCAAGAACGCCTTGTCTTACACCGTTTTCCGCTAGGGGTGAATCTAACCCAGAGGGTATTGGGAGGTTGGATCCCTTTTGCCTCACCGACCACGCCTGATGCACTTGGTGTCCAATCCCCGTGGTCTTCCGGATGCTCGGGATAAAAGATGATCGGACTGTGATCCACTCTACCCCGTCCATCCACTGTTTCTTTCCGGCCGACCCCGCTTCGTGTCACAAGACGACTTGATTTTTTCTTAGAATTTTTACCGCCGCTCCAGCCGGTATGCTCCTATTGGAATCTCATATTCTGATACTCCGAGTCCGTTCATCAATAAATCTCTCACACATAGATCTAGCTTACTTGACTTTTCTTCCGTCTCGTATTTGAAATTGCCAACTCCTCTCATCTACCGTTCCGATGGAAATGCGTTGCGACCGCCGCGAGGCTCCGAAACCGCTGCTCTATTCGGATCGACCCCTTACATAAGAGCCATGCGAGCGCCGGTTTGAATTTTGCATCATTACGCATGCGACAATATTTTGTCCTCGTACGCCCTTACTTCCAGCCGCTCGTTCGCGTCTTTGCGCGGAGTTAAGAGATCTCGTGTGACGTTGGAGGATTTTCCGGCGCAGGTACCGGCATTCTATCTGGCTGCGACGGCAACTTTGGTGGTGTAGATGGCGCTTCTTTTCCCCGCCATGATCCCCGCGTCTTCGGATCTCCGACGTTGCATGGAGATCGGCTTCTATTTATACGCTTAGGAAATGACCCTTTGTGTCATACAATTTATGATAACGAATTATATCATATCTCATTTTCCTGAGTGATTGCAGTCACACGATGACAGCCGATCAGGTAGACGTATTGATCATTGGCGGCGGTTCGGCCGGTCTATGCGCCGGGGCCTGGCTGGCCCGAAGCGGCATCAACTTCCGGATCCTGGAAAAACGGCCCGGGCCGCTCGATCGCGGCCAGGCGGACGGGGTGCAGAGCCGGACGGTCGAAGTATTCGAGAGTTTTGGGCTGTCGGAGCAGTTGCTGAAAGAGGCATACCACTGCTCCGAGAATTCGTTCTGGGGTCCGGATGAGGATACCGGCGGGATTCGGCGCCAATATTATCTGCGCGACGTCGGCCACGGCTGGAGTCACCAGCCGCATGTCCTGCTCAGCCAGGCGAGACTAAATGAGTTCCTAACCAAGGAGATGGAGCGCGCCGCCGGGCGGTCGTGCATTGAGTACGGATACGACGTCCAGGAGGTAGAGGTGGATAGTACGCATGCTCGAGACCCTGATGCGTACTGCGTAACCGTTCGAGCGCTGAAAGATGGGACCGAACGAGTATATCGTGCAAAATACGCTTTAGTAAGATGAGTTTCTTCTCGATTCTATGTATACCGTTTGCACGTAGACATCAATGTGAATATCCTTGATACGACGCCCAGCCTGACGCGAGACAGGGAAGCGACGGAGCCCATAGCGTTGTCCGAAAGTCGCTCGGGTTCCAGATGGTTGGCGATTCGACCGACGCGGTATGGGGCGTGATGGACATATATCCGCGCACGAACTTCCCCGACATCCGGAAGAAGGCCATCATCACGTCCAACGCAGGTAGCGGGATTCTCATACCGCGAGAGGGCGATTACATGGTTCGGATCTATATCGAGTTAAGCGACCGCGCTGCGAAGGACGTCACGTTGGAAGAGTTGCAGGAACGAGTTCGTCTCCTATTTCAGCCGTATTCGTTCGAGTTTGCGGAAACGGCGTGGTGGTCGGCGTATTCAATTGGGCAACGGCTCGTGGACCATTTTCACCAAGACTATCGCGTATTCCTAGGCGGTGATGCTTCCCACACGCACTCCCCTAAAGCCGGCCAAGGGATGAACGTCAGCCTCCAAGACGGTTACAACATCGGTTGGAAGCTAGCGACCGTATTGAAGGGACACGCCACGCCAGAACTCCTCGAGACGTATGTGTCCGAGCGACAAGGGATCGCCGCGGAGCTGATAGAGTTTGACCGCAATTGGTCGAAGCTCTTCTCGACGAAAGATAGCAAGGAAAACGCGGCAAGAAGCGAGTACATCCACAGCCAATTCGTCCTATCGAACCGCTATATGGCGGGGCTCGCTATCCAATACGCAGACTCGATCGTAGTAGCGGCCGACACAAGTGAAACCTCCTTCGCATCTGAGTTAACCGTTGGGACCCGATTCCCGAGCGCACCGGTGGTGCGATTTTGCGATGCGCGGGAGATGCAACTCGCTCGAGCGCTTCCAGCAAATTCCTGTTGGTATGTTGTGGTGCTTGCCGGGGATATTCGGGATTCAGGGGCTCTGACGCGGCTGCAAAATGTTCGTACATCGCAACGTAACACACTGATACATGCACAACGCTGACTGTCAATTTATAGCTTTCTATGGGTCTCGAGCGTGTTCTCGATGCTTTTACGCCAGCTGGTGCGGATCGCGACACCGTCATCAATCCTATTCTCGTCCTCTCCGCAGGGCGTCTGAAAGTCGAGCTGGATCAGATACCCGATGTCTTCAGGCCTACCGTGGGGAGGTGGCGGATCCAATGTAAGTACATGTAATCTGAAAAGCGCTCGATACGTACCTGGGTGTGAGATAACTGACGATACTCCACCACAGCGCCCTTGAACACCTTCGTCGACGAGGAGGGCTACAACTCCCCGCACGGCCACGCATACGAGAAATACGGCATGGATCCAAGCCGGGGTGCTCTGGTAGTCGTTCGGCCAGACCATTGTAAGCCTGCTCTCCTATCTTATCCCGGTCAAAGGCTCACACCAAGTTTAGACATTGCCAAGGTTTGCTCACTAGAGACCGTGGAGCCTGTCATGAACTTCTTCGATCAGTTCATGAAGCGGGGTCAAAATTAATAGAGGTAGTGTCTATATTACGATACAAGGGGCTTCGATTCCTCGTACAGGCAAAGTGGGTTTTCTTCCACGATAGAGGTTTACTGAACATACAAGATACGGAAATATGGAGACACAGACCGCAGTAAGGCATCAATGCTTGGGTATACGTGTAATGAACAGGGACAGGAGATGGAATGGAAGTGATTATATTATATGTAGAGAACACATCTATCGGCGTCTGGCGGGCTACTCCAGCCAAGCGAACCAGAGTGTAAATGAAATTATATGCTAAGAAGTCACGCGAGCCATGCGAGTTATGCGAAGAAGCCAAAGCCGAACGCCAAAACTCACTTCATACCAATGCAATGCAAGTAGGTTAAATCTCAAGAATTGACCTCCGCAAACCAGGTCCTCAGTAGTCCCGCAAGTGCGCCGGGGAGGTCCTCCAGGTTGTGTACGATGAGATAGTACTGGAAGGGGAACGTGTCGAGGTAGTACTCGGTCTTAATCTCGTCGTTGCCGAGGAAGCGGACCTTCTTTAGGTTGATCACGCTCTGCTTGTCCTTGCTGTTTGCCGTGTCGTCCATGATGATGAACACGATCATGATGCGTTCCTCCATAGCCTCGCGCAAAAGTAGCCGGATCTGCTCGTGAGCCGCCGACGGCGTCAGACCATCCGAGAGGATGAGGGCGAGCTGCCAAAGGTCCTCGGAACCACGACTTGTGCCCTGGAGCCGGGCGAGTCGGAACTTTTCGATGGTTTGTCGGATGAGTAGCTCGATGTCGGTGTGGTCTTGCTGGAACGTAAACTTTTGCAAGACCTTGGCGCCGGCGTCGTGAGAAGCGAACGGCTCGGTAAATTCGTGGGCCATGAAGACGTTCGCGCCGAAACCTAGGATGCCAATCTGGCCCACCTCAAGCATGGTGAGCGCCCGCGAGACCATGACAAGCGACTCGAGAGCCAGCTCGCCGGAGCTGGATTCACCCATACTCTTACTATCATCCACACAGAGCAGGATCTGGTAGGAGCGTTTGGTGGGGATGGCTCTGCGCATCCATATCTTGTCTCGTTTATAGCTGGATGCGATGTAGGGGATGATGCGTTTGATGTTGAGACGTTTTCCGGTTCGGTACGATCCGGAGAGCTTGGTCGATTGCGATGGAGTCAAGATGAGACGTAATTGCGAAGTCAGCGCCAAGGAGAGCGGGTGCGTTTTGCTCTGGAACGAAGTCCATTCTTGCATCGCGTCTTCGAAATCTCTTAGATCCGGGCTCGGTTCAGACAAATGCGTCGTGGAGAGCTGCGTAGAGGTTTCTTGTATTTCTTCTTCTACCTCTTCGGATGGCGGTGCTCCGTTCGTCGGGGGCGTCGCATCCCGATTGTAAGCGCCTTGGTGCGTCGAAACGCCGGTGGGCTTCTCTTCCTTCTTCGTATCCTGTGAATCTGGATTGTCAAGGGGTTCCGAGGTGTCCATCTTGTCTTCGTCCATACGTTCTGGCTCTGTCTCATCTTCGGGTACGATTCGATTGTCGGAGGGCTGGTCTTCTTCGTCTACGGCCATCGATTCGTCAATTTGCTGTTTTTGCTCCTCGTTGGACGTACCCATCGCTTGTGCATCGGGAGCGGACTCGTCGTTTTGAATGTGTTGAAATTCTCGGATCGTGGATTCCTGCTCGGCGTTGTTTGTCTGCTCCCGGGGCTCTTGTTCTTGCGCTTCTTTGATTTCCCGTTGTTGCCTGTGCCACTTTTCTAGGGCATCTCCAAGCGCTTTGAAAGGCTGACGAGTGGTGGCATCTCTGGTATCTTCATCGAGTTCCGTCTGCGACCGTTGCTCCTGGGGTGCGGAGATAGCGCCCTTCTTACCAGCTGATGTTTCTTGGTCCGCAGCACTTTCGCCCATCTCGCCGTCTTCGCGTTCGGCAGCGTTGCTTTGCGCATTGTGGGCTTCTTCGGTCTGGTTAGGATCCTGGTCTTGGCCGCCGTTCCTCACATCACTGGGCGCAGCATTCTCGTCAGCCGCGTTAACGTCGTCTTTGGATGGTAGTTCGGCCATTTCCTGGTCTTCCGTGGGTTCTTCCGGTGCCTCGTCCGCTTCATCCACCTGGTCATCAGCCTGAACCTTGGCTTCTTCGTCCTTTTTGCTCCCTTCGTCTTGCTCCTCTTCGTTATCGTCATCGTTTTGCGCGGGTGCGGTATCCATCTCCGCATCTTCACCGTCTTCACTTTCATCATCACCCATCTTCGTCTCCTTTTGCTCTTCTTGGTCAACATCCGAGAGTTTGTCCAGATCATCATCGCTTAGTGACGATAAGGACTCATTGTCATTCCCGTCGATTTCCATGTCGTCGGGCAGTGCCAAAGTATCCTGCTCTTGAACGTTTTGGTCCTGCTTGTTAGCTTCCTCCTGCTGCTGGGTCTCTTCTTCTTCCGCAGCGGGATTTTCGTCGGGATTCTCGTCCCCCTGGTCATCCTCTTCCAGCTCAAGTGCCTGGGTGTCAGGCTGCGCTTCGGCGGCCATCTGCTCGTCCTTCTTTTGTTGCCCCTTCTTCGTCTCGCCTTGCTGGTCCTTCTCGGCCTCTTCTTCGTTCTCTCCATCCCACATCTTCTCGTCCACGGCCGAGGGATCTAGATCATCCACGTCTCCGGTTTCTTCGTCCATCTCATCGCCGCGTTCGTCTTCATCGCCGGACTTGGATCCTTTCTCGTCCTCTTCGCCACCATCTATGCTTTCCATATCGCCTTCAAGCTCTTGATCGGCCATGTCGACGGCGTCCTTTTCCTCTTCCATCTCCTGGTTGGGTTCCTTGTTCTTCTCCTGTGCCAATTCGGACAAGTCCTCGTCGGGTTGTATATCCTTGCTAATGTCTTCGGCACCTTCCCCTTCCCCAAGGCCCGTACCGCTTTCGAGCTGTCCAGTCTCACCCGAGGTCTCGTCTGACTTTTCCTGTGGGGTACAGAAACCCTGAGAAGCGAGCTGCGTGAAACTCTTGCTTAATTTGTAACCCAGCTTGCAAGTGCTTCCGTGGACGCGGGCGAACGCTTCAATGGATCCGTGACAAGCATCTTGGTATTGACCAACGATGGGAAGGATGACTGCGAGTAACGCCGTTGCCATTTGGTTCACGGAGGGATTGGTTAGATTCACTTTGGCGAAAGCTTCTAAGGTATCTGTCAAGTTTCTTTCGATCTTGTTCGTGCGCAGTGCTCGCAGAGAAACAGTCATCGCCTCGCCGTATTTCACTAGCCATCCGGTCTCTTCTTGAGAAGTAGGCAGTTTTGCTGCCGTTTTATGGAATTGTTCGATGGTGACTAAAATGCCATCGCATAGGTCCTTTGCGACGTGAAGGAGATTATCAATCGTCTCAACCGCTACGGTCGGAGTGGCAACCTGATTCTCGTCGACAACAGTCCAAAACTGAATTTGTTCGAGTAGGAAGGCGAGGTTTGGGCATGTTTGGCATGCGGTTTCCAAGTCATTTCGGAGTTCATCGAACGCAGAAACAGTAGAGGCTTCTAGTCGTGTCCTCTCGAGGGAGGTGAGTCCATCAGGCAATGTAGGCAACGATGCCCAGTTAGCGGATAGGATATTTGCTTTCTCCAACCAAGAGTTAAGTAAGCCGAGAACCCCTTGGTCATCAACATTGCCGAGCTTGGCGTGGAGCCCGACAAGGCGTATGCCAACTTTGATAATTTGGACGAGCCAAGTCAAAGCTCGCTTATGGTTGCCCGACAAAGTCTTCGCCATAATGCTATCGTTCCCGCCCAAGGAGACGACTGAATGGAAATGACTTGCACAATCTGAAAATTTCCCGTAGTGTCCAATGGCAGTCGCAAGTACCTGCCTCTGCCCAAGAGTGACATGGAGTATGCCCTCGAGTAATCCGATACTCCTATCCACCTCCGCCGGAGTTAAGTCAGCAGAATGATCTTGAGAGGCATTCCGAACCCTGGGGGTGATATCAAGCATCTTGTGGAAATAGTAATCGGTATTTTCGAGCCCATTAAAGAGCTGCGATGCGAGAACTTGCGACGTAGCAAGCACCGGAGAAAGAGCGCTCTGTCGGGATAGGACGTCAGTGCTCAGATTGTATTGAATCCCCATCTGTCTAGCTTCCCGGAGAGTCTCCGCGAACAGCTTTCGTTTGCGCGACTTCAAGTGCTTCACCAAGGCCTTGTTTTCTTCCGTTAAGACGCCAGGTGTTTCTTTACGCAGCTCAAGTGCAGATGACTCAGTAGCGAACAGGAAAGAGTCGATAGCTTCGCTGGCGTCTAGGGAAGAGACCGGGATACGGCCCAGTTTGTTCATAATGTCTGTCGTCTTCTCGACATTCGCCATTCTCCGGTATTCGGTGGTCCAGCCGGTGATATATTGAGAACACAACTTGACTGCAGCTTGGTTGACGTGGCTGGCTTTGATCTGTGATTCGATGACTTCGGCTTCATCATGTACCTCGTCCGGAAGACCGCCTTCGATGATGGGTTTCATGGGCTGGCCAAGGACTTCTCGGAATTTGCGTACAATTCTAAAAAGCTTCTGATGAGACTTACGTGCGCTTTCTCGCAAGGCAGCGATGTTGGTATCTTTCCAACTGGCCAAGAGCAGAACGTCCTTCATCTGCTTCTCTAGGGGGGCTCTGCCAGAACGGAGGAGATCGTCGACGGCCTTCGTGTACCGAGAATAGAAGTTGATGAAATTTTGGAGGCCATCACGTATGAGAGAGATGGGGGGGTATTCCGTTGCAAGTACCTGCAATTGTTTGTGAAGTTGTCTCAGGAGACCAAGCCGGCTTCTGAACTGCCCAATGGGGGCAGACGAGAAGTACGTGTCCAATTCTTTGAGTAGGCTGGTGACGTGTGGTGCAAGATCTTCTCCGGCTTGTGCTAGCGTCAGCGGTACGGCGATGATAGCCTGGTAAGCGATGAACCACCAAGAACTGGCATCTTGTTCGCATTTCCGCACTTCCATATCAAAAAGTCTACTCCATGTTGACAGCTCCAGTCGCCGCCAGCGGACAAGTAAGTCCGTCAGCTGGTGATACAGCTGCGGCGCCCCATGGATTTTACTTGCCCAACCACCGGACTCCCATTCGTAGACGTACGCATGTAGTTGCTCTACTTTTGGTATCGTACTCGCGAGCGGATCGGAATGTCCAAGTAAGAGTATCTTGTCGCAAGAAGATACGACATCGACCAGCGGCTGTAAATGGCCTATTTCGTCTACCTGTTGCAATTGTCGGAAATGGGCGCGAATATCGTAGACCAAGCGGACAAGCTTTCGCGATTCTGGAATATTGCCATCCGTATAAAAGTTGTAGTCGGCTGAGCACGTGGTAGACCCAATCTGCTGCAATTTTTCGTCTAGAACGAGGAACGAAGCTGGGAGTATATGACGGTCCGTAACTCCGGGATCCACCTCCTCGGATACTTTCTGAGCAAAGCGCTTGGTAAGGTCCGCAATGGATTGAGGCGCATCTTGTGGCGTGAGAAAAATGCTCTTGTGTACCTGCGCCAGCTGTATCGCCAACGCCCGAGCGTCTCCGATTTTTGGCTTGCCTTCGTGTGGGGGCCGGTTGTCTTCATCGAAGCTCGGGAAGAGTTCGTCAAACGCCTCTTGCTCCGCTGCTTCCTCTTCGTTTAGACCACCACGATAACGGTACCAACTCTTCTTGGACTCTTCCGCCTTCTGGTCTGCTTCGAGCTTTTGCGTCCATTGGTCGTACAAGGAATGAATGGCCTGGAAAGCACAATGCTTGACAGTCTCGAGTCCACCCATGCCCTCTACGGCGACAACCATGCTGGCATACTGTAAGCACTCAAAGCTACAGGATGATCCTGATGGCATAGCGGGGGAACTCAGTTTGCCTCCCAGGAAGGGCGCTAAATCGAGGAACGTCCTCAACGGAGTATCTCCGTTCGCTATTGGCAACGCAGCCTCTTGTCCCAGGTATAAGCCTAGTTCCAGGCAATGGATCATGTTGACGACTGGCGACACGATGTCCTCGTACGCACGGTATTTCTGTTTTAAGCCCTGTTTTAGGCGGAACCCGATCATGGAAACATTCTCGCGGACCACGTGTAATTGTTGCGTGGCCACCTTCGAGCCGGAACAATGCTGTAAGAGTATCGAGTTGATGTCAGATCTGAGAACTCGCAACAGACTATTGAAATCCGTTTGAATCTCTGAAACCTGCGAAACTGTAGGACGGTACACGGCTTCGACGGAAGTGGGTGGAGGCCCAAGGTCGGCGATTTCTCCTCGTAATACTTCACATCGAAGATTTATAGACTGGCCTGTGTGGAACTTTTCAAAGTCCTGCAAATCTTGGAGCCGATGCTGCAGTTCTCCCAAAAGTTGCAAGTAACTGTCCCGCTCTAGTTTGGGTCGCAGCTGCGGATCGAATGACTTATCGGGAACATAAAGCTCGATCATAGCAACGGAGAATTGGACCCAAGCATTCGCTAGGTAAGCACGTCGTTGGGTGGAACATCGATATCCGACCCAGGATACAAGGGCAGGGATCAAGTGTTCAGTAGCAACCCGAGATGGGGTTTCCGTAGGCATTTTCACGTCCGGTAGAAGCTTTTGCAAATCGAACGTCAAGCCCTCTGCACTGAGTGTGATAGGTGTAGGCTCATCCAGTATCGTGGAGACATTCCGGGCTGGGGCGAATAGAGGAACCAAGGATGGCTCGCACACGGCCGCCATATTCGTCATAAGGTTCCAGAGCACTTCGCTAAGCTTCTCGAGTCGGTCTGCCGCAATCGCTTCTGTGTTTAAGCAGACCTGTCTAGCTAGGATAGGTAGTTCCGCTTCCAGCAATGCCAAAGAACTAAGACTGGCTGAATCTATCGTTTGGAGTTTTGACAAGACCTTGGCCGAGATATTTTCATCCCAGTTCTGGCGCTGGCTTTCTTCCGTAGACAGACTTTCCATCGATAATAGGAGCCTCGACGTTTCGGAGGCACTGCAGAAACGCATCTGGGTGTGGAGGGAGGTATTGGATAATAAGACCATCTCGTTTGATAACTGTGGCAAACCTATTTGGCGAGAAATCGAGTCGAGGGCCACAATTTGCCTCAAAGTATTGAATTCGGAAGTCATAAAAGGGGGGACAGGATCATCATTTTCGGGGAGTTTGTTGAGCAATTGACCCAGTTCTGTCGCCAGAACCGTCAAAAGCTCTTCAGCGTTCGGGCCGTTCAGTCGGACGAGTCGATACGCATTAACAAACGATTCCATAACCTTGGCAAGGTCCGTAGGAGTGGCCGTAGTTTTCCATTTGACCAAGTCAAATTGAGAAGCCAGCTGTTCCATTTGCGATATGCGACCAAACAACAGCTTGTCTCCGATGGGAATTGGCCTTAGAACGCCCCAGAGTTGCTCCATGCTCAAACCCGTGGACAGCTTGTATCCGGAGGCGAAACAGTTTTCCAAGCCCTGAAGGATGTGAGAAGCAAGCGTGCGTGCTGAAGCATCCTGGACTTGAGAGATGTAGCTAGACAACTTATTGGACACGGCGCTGAGGTGTGCTCGGAAGAAAGCTTCCTCGAAAGTATCTGTAATAAGGTGCTCAAACGTCTCTTGCCAGTGGTGAAGAACGTCTCGACAAAGATAACTTCGATCCTAGTATAATTAGTGTCTGTAACAGAAACACATGCTACGATTGGCACTCACCTTCCAAGAGCTAGGGTCGCGCATAGTAGTATGGAAGAACGACCCAAGCTCTTCCAGAACGCCAGTGAGGAATTTAGCGGCCCCGATGGTGGAGTCCTTGGATACTGCGGCAACATTCCCAGCAAGACAGGAGCGTTGAAATCGATTCAACTGTGATACTTGCTTACCGGCACGCTTCGAGTCTTCTTCTTTCATGAATTTCCAGCACGTAACGATACGTACTTGCAGCTCGTAGCAAATCGAAAGCCAGAACGGAAGCTGTGAGGACCGCTTCTGAAGCCAAGGGACGGTAATCGAGTTTTGCAGGGGGTGAATGGGCTAAGAACATTAGACATCATGGAAACTTGAAATTCCTTCAAGAGGTAATACTTACCTGCATGCTCTGAAACCTATCAGCCATCGCCTTGGGCAGTTCTTGGTACATCTGGCGGATAGAATCTTGAACCCCGGCCATCAACGGCGACTTATAAAACGAGCAAAGCCATTCCAAGCCGGATTCCGGGGAGCTAAGGTTGTAAACTGAACCCATCTGAGATACTAACGACGATTTCCACGGCCATCCCTCGAAATTTAGGTACGCTTCAACCAGAGGCAGATCGCCAAATGTTACACAAGATGCAGCCACATGACGTATGGGCATTCTGGTAGAGGCCTTGAGCGTTAACGCTGAAGAGAATGATTCAATTCCCTGTAGGCTTGATTCAACGGGAGTAATTAGACCTTGCCAGGATACGGAAGCCGAGTAGCAGGGTTCGATATAGATCTCAGTAGCGCGGTTTCTCATCGCCCGTGACAATTCGCCGTAACGAGGGTCTACAGTAAGGAATATCCTAAAGTCAGGGTGCGGCTTGATGATTCGCGGCTCGCCATTGGGACCGCAGTTCTCGTTGATGATTAGATAGCCGTCTGGCTCCAGTAAGGAGTTCAATCGATCCAGGACGGAAGCGCTGCAGAGATTTGCGTTATCGAGCACTAACCAATCCCCCTTCTGAAGAGCTTGGACGATAATACCGTCCAGCCATTCAAATCTGGGATTGGAGATGCCGATGGGCCGTTGGAGAAGCATCCACACCTCCGAGAGCACATGTGCTAGTTCCGTATCAGCTGGAATTTGGGTTTTCAGTGACTCTATTTGATCAAGGATATCTTGACGCCTATTTATCTGATCTTTTGCGGAACATAGGGTGTTCAATAGGTTGACGGCGGCGTCAGGAACACCTTCGACCAAGGCGTTTAGAGTGGAGAATTGCAAAACATCTTGTAATCTCCCCATCGCAGTGTTTGTCTCTCGTAGAGGGTCGGATTGCTCGAATCCTCCCACAAGGTCCATGGTGTCGATGTCAGCATTCATAGGAAATGTGACGAGCGATTTACCACACAACGCGGCGACGTGCCGTAGGAGCATGGATTTACCGCTCCCCGATGGGCCTACGAGGATGGACGGCACATTCTGCTGTGTGCAAATCAAGAGGGATTCCAATTCGGCAAGTCGAGGAACAACATCCATTTCGGGGAACGGTAACGGCTGTACTAGCTGGTTCCGCTGCATGAACGCAAGTCCAACTTGCAGCGACGAGGAACACCGGCGATGGTACAATTGGTGACCTTTCGGCGGTAACGCAAATACGTCAGCAAAAAGTCTGTCCACTTCGAGCCTATCCTTCTCGGTTCGAAAACGTTGCCGGATGGTGATGCCAAGGAAATCATCCACTTTAGCTGTGCTAAGTAAAGGGTCCGGGGATGTAAGTAAGCTAAGCCAACGAAGCGTGTCGCGAAGGTTGAATTCCCACGGGCTACCCTGAGATCCGAACGCTCTTTCTACGACAATGCGGTTTTCGAGACTGGAGATGAAATGGATCATATGTCGGACGGTCTCGGTAGGCACCGTAGGGAAGTTATGCTGAGCGATCAGCATCAGATCCTCTTCGCTGAATACGTCGGCGTACACAACGATGAAACGATTCACAAAAGAGCTGGGTAGCCCTTTTCGTCCGCCACCCTGGTGATGCGGGTTTTGCGCCGCGAAGAGGCGGAAATCAGGGTGCCTTTTGAATACTTGGTCGAGTTCGGAGACATAGACTTCTCCTCGGTGGTCAAGGCACGCGTTGAGACCCTCGAGAACAGACTGGGGGGCCAAGTTCATCTCGTCCAAGAGTACCCATTCCCCGTTCTGCATGGCACGAAGAAACGGGGCATCTCGCCACGCGAAGTGACCGGCCTCCGCTCCCTCCACGGGTACATCTGTCCCAAAGAGGTCCATAAGGTCGGTTTGGTCCGAAAGGTTGATTCTTGTTAAGGGTCTTCCACAAGCGCGGGCAAGGGCACTAACAAGTGTGGTTTTCCCTACACCCGGGCTGCCCTCTAGCAGGATAGGTTTTTGTACGTGGAGAGCGCGAATAATCCGCATCGCATTGCGTTTGGTGGTAGGTGCGTGTAAGGCAAACCCCGCCTCGAAGTTCTCATTGGCAGTCCGCGTAATGGAATAACCACCGATTCGTAGCTCGTCGGCTTGAACAGCAAGCTCCAACGGTGCTCGGTATACCGCAGTTGCGTCACATCCAAGAAGTTCGCTCAATGCATCCAAACATTTTTGACGTTGAGAATCCATACTCTGAGGGTCGATCGCAATCAACGCAGACGGGTTCGCGCCTAGGGTGTCGATGAAAACAGTGGCGGCTCCGTGGATGACGGAAAAAGCTGCGTCCTTGCCAGCGCTCTCGTTGATGAACTTGACCCAAACGAGAATGTCTCGGATGGAAAAGGCCGTTGAAGCCGTAGATCGAAAGTTACGTCCAAACCAGTACGAAAACTCAACAATGGCCTTGGAGAATGGCTGGAACTCTGGCTTTAGCTTTGAGCAGACAATGTGCAATACGTCCTCGTTTCCAGAAAGGGGAGGAACCCAGATTTCCGTGAATCGGTTTCGTAGAGCCGGTGAGAGCTCCTTCTTGCCGAAATCGCCACCCGGGTTCATGGTTGCCAGGAATTGAAACCCGTCGGAAGCCTTCACAAACGAATCGTCGATCCCCTTTTCGGCGAGGAGTAAGGAGCGCTGAGATTCAAGGACGGAATTAAGTCTTTCCAGCACGGAATCGTCTGCAAGAGATATTTCGTCCAGAAGAAAGAACTGGCCGTCCCGCATGGCATGAACTAAACTGCCGTCTGCCCACTCGAAGAGTGCCTTGCTTTTGACTTCATTATCAGAGATTCTCCTCCGTAGGTCCTCGGGCACCTTTGTTAACGTTGTGGGATCTAGGACATGGTACGTCTCTAGCAAGTCTTCCGGATTCGCTTGCACAGCGTGTCCAAGTTGTTGTAGAACCTCTGTGAGATCTTGAGTCAAAGATTCCAGAACGGCACCTCGGTTCCGGATGGGTCTCTGAGATCCGATGAGATCACCCGTTTCCGTATTTTGGTGGGCATTCACGATGTGCAATTCCTTGCCAAGGGATTCGGCAAGGAGTTGGCAGACGGTTGTCTTGCCACAACCAGTCTCGCCCACCAAAAGAACGGGCTCGTTGTGGCGTAAGGCGCTGGCAACTAGCACGTATAGGCGGCGCATGGCATGGGTCCATACGACGCCTTGCCCATTGTTCGGAGGTTGCATTCGGAGGTATGGTGATCTTTGAAGGTCGTAAAGCTGCTCCTGGTCAATTTGAACCTTGAAGACCGTCTCGATTACCTTCTTCACGGCCATCCTTTCCTCTTCAATTCGGACACGTTCCGCCAATAGCATAAATCCGTTGGCGGCAATTTCCTCCCGAGATTCGGCCCCTCTGAGAGCCCATCGGAAGAGATCTCGCAACGTCGCGAAGCTGTCTTTGTTCTCGAATAATCGGCTTGTCTGGCGAAGCCGGGAGAGCTCCTTATACACGTTGACAATGCGTTTACAGTCTGACGGAGCAGTGTACAAGCTACGTTTCTGCAGAATGATCTCGAGCTCATCCTCCGGGATGTCGTCGAAGTGAAGTTCGAGAAATCGATTACGGAATGCGCGCGAGAGCACTTTTCGACCACCATACAGGCCGGGCGGGTTCTGGGTCGCAAATAACATGAAGTTTTCATGCGGTCGTACGATCTCCTGCGTTTCAGGGATCAGTAACTCGCGGTTATCGTCGAGAAGACGGTTCAAAGCCTCCAGGACGTCCGTTGGCGCAAGATTCAGTTCGTCAAGCACAATCCAATGTCCTTCTCGAAGTGCCTGGACCAGCAACCCCTCTTGAAATCGTAACTTGCCATCGGAGTCGGACACGTAAGTCCCAAGGTATTCCTGCAGATCCGTATGTTCGTGGTTGTTGATTCGCACGAACTTATTTCCGCTGAAATTTGCCAGATATTCGATCATGCTCGTCTTGCCCGCCGACGTAGGACCCTGTATGAGAATAGGAAAGCGTCTGGTGGATGTCGCCCTCACCAAATTCAAAAGATTCCGTTCGATATAAGGCGTGATGATGTAATCCGTTCGTTCCATGGGAGTCTCGCCCCCTTGGAGCAACCAGTACTGGCGATCCCTGTTCTTGTTGATGAACTTGACGTATTGTCTTCCATCGTTCGGATGTTTAGGGGGTTGTGAAAGCAGCGACCTACCGTGACCATGTCGGTCTAGGAGATGATGATGGATCAACGGCACAAGCGTCTCTTCGGATGCTCGGTCTAATAACGTCAGGAACCCCATTGAAAAGCCCTCGTATAGCGCTCGGCGGAGACCATAAAATGGAGAGACGTCGTTGACGTAACTTAAAACACGTGTGAGCGTTCGCAAACTAAAATGAGGTACCTCGTTTGCGCCATCTACTAATCGCTTTTCCTCAGCCCGCGTTTTGGTATTGAGGTAAAGTCTGGCGATGTCGTCGGCCGCTTGCTCATCTTTGGCGCTCTTCCCACTTAGGTAGGCTTTGATGATGGTTAGGAGGTCCTTCAAGTCCTTGTCTGGGCTGCTAACATAAAATTCGGTAAAACGGGATCGGAGTCCAAGGGGAAGATCTCGCTTCCCAATATCCGTAGCGGGGTTCATGGCTCCGAATATGCGAAAATCTGGATGCGCCTTGACGCGTTCAATCTCGCCAGTCTCCGATAAAAGAATCGATGGTTCGGCATTGGGACCAGAAGCAAGGAGACCGGCTATGCTTTCCAGGGTATCGGGCGACGCCAGGTTGATCTCGTCTAGTAAGACCCAGTCGCCGTTTCGCGCCGCTTTCACGATGTTTCCTTCGACGAAAGCAAAAGCGAATCTGCCCGAGCCTCCCGAAATCTGAACATCAAATTGTTCCAGATTCTTCGCAAATGCCTCCCAGCGTGGTTTGAGATCAAGTAAGGACTGCAACCTTGATTCCACCTTACGCCTTTTTGCTGCCGGCCTTCCGTTGATGTCCCCATCATGGTTGACTTCGGCCTGGTTTTGAAGTTGTTCCACAATTTTGTTAAACATAGCCGGCGCTTCGTGCCATAACTTCGACACTCGTATCCATTGGCCCTTCGCAGCACATTTGCCGATTTGCTCAAGGTATTTTTGATTTTTGGATGCGGAGATCCCAGTGGAGGCAAACAGGTCCTCAAACTCTTCTTTCAGGGGAACGGCGAGGCTTCTCGCATTGACCGGCTTGAAACCCCCCAGGAGATCCCCAACCTCGCTTTGCTGCGATAAGTTCACGGCCACCAGCTTATGACCCAGTGATTCCGCCAGCTGTTGCACAACGGTCGTCTTTCCAATACCGGTCTCGCCCACGAGGAGCAAGGGTTCGCGTAGCTTCACTGCCATCGCTATCTGCTCGAGCAGCCTCTTCGAGTGACTGGTGCTAGCGAATGGCTTCTTGGACTTTACCACTCGGTTCGCATGCTTTCTTCTGGTCAGCATGACCCTTCCAATCTTCAGGCTACTAGGGCTCTCTTCTTTTTGAGGGACGTGGGCTTCCAAGTAATGTTCCATAAGCTGCTGAGAAAGATGCATCTCCTCGGCGATACAGCTCACAAGAGCGGCTTTTGTATCGGGTCTAGAGAGGCTACCGCAGAAGCAATCCACTGCATCCATGAACATCCAGTCTCTTGTAGTCTCGCTTATAGGCTCATCGCCAGTCTTGCAACCTGATGCTACTAAAGTTTCTTGGAGACGGCGGCACCATTTCAAGACATCTCTAGGCGTGATGGAACGTTCCACGGAGCCCCGTCCAGCATAAGTCACAGAGTGGGTACTGAATGGATGAGAAAGCCGCTTATAGACCGACATGATCGTCGACGTATATTTGTGTAACAGAGGGTAGCTGCCAACAATAATCTGTTCCAGCTCATCTGGCTGAGGGATCTTCACGCTAGATAAATGCCAAAATCGCTGACCTAGCATACTAGGAAGGTTCTCATGCCCGTGAAGCCCTCGCGTCGTCCGAACAGTCGCAAATAGCCGGAAACTACTGGAAGCCTCTACTGTCTCGCCGCGACTAGGGATGAGCAATTTCCCATGCTCAACCAGCGGTAACAAGGTACTCATGACTTCGTTCGGGGCCCGGTCGAGATCCTCAATCAGAACCCATCGTCCTTCTCGAACTGCCGTTGTGAGAACACCCGGTCTCCATGAAAACGAACCCGGCTTGGAGCCCGTAGAGTACAACCCGATGAGCATCTTAGCATCGGTTTGTTCGTTCAGATGCAACGTGACCAGACTGGAATCCATGCCTAGCTCACGGGCGAGTTCATGCACAGTCGAAGTCTTGCCAGAACCAGGTAGCCCGTGGAGAAGGATCGGGCCTGGCTTTTTCAGGTTCTCGGCAAGAGTCTCCAAGTTGGTCAAGGTGGTTGAGGTGCGAACCAGATTAGATGGTACATGTGGATCGCCATTCGGTCGGGGGATGATGGTTGCATTGTATTGTACGACCAACTCAGTGAGCTGTTGGAGGGGGAACGACTCTCCTATAAAGCGGGCGGATTTTGCTTGAGCTTCTTGCCGAAACGCATCTAAGGTTTGGACCCGTTGACGTTCAAACAGAGAGAGAAACGTATATGGAACCTGTTCTCCATCGACATCGCCAAGGATCTCCTTTCCTTCTCCGACGTGTTGCCGGATGAGTTCCTCCAACTTATAGTCAGAAGCATTGAGCTGGGTACAAAGTGCTCTTATGGCGAGATATCTAACGGGAGTATCTTGGTGCTTGCACAGAGCTTGCAGTATCGAGGGAGGTACTAGCTGGCTAAATGCCTTTTTATCAAAATTCAGCAGTCGCCAGAACGTAAGCAAATCTGGCAGCAGCTCCGCCTGAGAAGCCGCTTGGGTATGTGGTTGATTCAGTGAGTTGATTAGAAGAGGCTGTGATCCCGGATTCTGTGTAAGTGAGGTGTCCCTAAGATACTGCTCTAGGAAAACGGAGAGATGAGGCGCAAGTGGGAGAATCCTCGCGAACGAAGCAAGGATAGAAATATCTTGGTGTCCATTCCGAGGCCTCAATAGCCATCTGGCGCATACATCGGCGAATATGCTCTCAAAGTAGGCGAATATGGATTTGGTGGCCCGAGGAATCAATGCTGCCTCTGATACAGCATCGAGAAAGTTACCTGAGGCATGGCCCAGGATTATGTCGATTAGATCGGACGGTAGGTGTTCTAGTAAGTCTTTGTCACGAACGAGCAGCGCCCGCTGTGGGCCTACATCAATGTTCGCCATACTTAATATGAGAGTGTGGAGAGTGTGAATGTTATGATGAGAATGTGTGAATTTATTTCCTTCATTTTCACCAAAGACGTATGGACAATCTTCAAAGTCAATGCCAATTGACGTTTGTAGGTATTGTTAATACTGGTACAGCACTACGCTTCTATCAACTAAGGCCCCGCTATAACTTTTTCTGCCGGTCCTAAAATTTCTAAAAAAATTAGGCGGTCAAGCGGTGAAGACACGGAACGGACCTGTCTGCCGCCGACACTAACAACCCTGAACATCCTGTAAAACGGGGGACGGGTTATCCACTGAAAACCGCCCCAGCTGCCCAGGTGGCCCAAGGTCCAGCAAGCGCCGGCTAAGCTTCGCCAATTCATTGCATCGAAAATCTTCAAAAAAGCAACCCGCATCCGTGATACTACGGCAGCAAGTTCACGAGCCTCGCCTTCCGTCGGCAATATCCATTTCGCAGTCCGGTCCACAACGAAGCTGTCCAACATGTCGGCACCCTGCAGATACGCAGTTCGAAGCTGCGCCCGATCAATTCGCTCCGGCGCTTCGTTCCGAACGTCGACTTCCCTCCTTCACAGCACCAACCCCTCCATACAGCGACGGCACGAGACTACCGCCGCCGCCCCGAACCCAAAGATCGACGGCATCGTCGACCAAATAGGCCAATTGACCCTACTCGAAACTGCCGATTTGGTTGCTAGCTTGAAGGTCGGTCCTACGAAGTTACCCAGCCACCCCACCTTGAAGTCCGTATGTTGCTAATACGCAAGTTCACAGTCGCGACTCAACATCCCCGACTTACCCGTGGGCGGCTTCGCCGCGGCCCCGGCAGCACCCGCAGCGGCCGCTGAGGAGGCCGACGAGCCGGCACCAGCGGCGCAAGAGAAGACGCTGTTCAGCGTGAAGCTGCAGGCGTTCGACGCGGGGGCGAAGGCCAAGGTGATCAAGGAGGTCAAGAGCATGTTGGGGCTCAGCTTGGTGGACAGCAAGAAGTTCGTGGAGAGCGCGCCCAAGATGATGAAGGAGTCCGTGCCGAAGGACGAGGCCGAGAAGATCGTGGCGACGATGAAGGAGCTGGGCGCTACCGTGGTCATGGAATGATCGAAATATAGGCAGTCCTCAAGGCATCCTGCGACCCTGTGTATACGTGTAACACACCCTGTATAACAATACAAAGACTGGGCTGCGAATGCGTCCAACGGCCTGGCACTTGGTTCGCTCATCGGGTGATACCTAGGTCCGCAACGGGATAATCCTGGTGTCTACGAATATCTCGGCCTCCAATCCATCCATGGGTGAATACGAGGCGAATATCCCTATAGTCTTTGAATTGGACAGCTACGCAGTGTACTTCACGTCTTACTACGCTCTACTACTGAACTAAATTCCATGTGATCACTTTGGTATTACTTACATATGTCAAACAACGTAGTCTATCACATTCTAAATTAATCCACCAACCCCTCCCCCTTTTTCTAAGTAACCATATTATCTAGCTCTCAGGCTCCCCACGAGCAAAGCTCTCACTAAGCCCGTTCGCCAGAACATACAGCGTCCTAAGCATCGGCACCTGCACGCCCTTCCTCCTGGCCAGCCGCACCGCATTGCCCACGATAGCATCGACCTCCAAAGCCCTGCCGGCCAGCGCATCCGCCTGCATCGACGGCTGAATACCGGGCCGCTGGCGCACGGCCGCGCGCCCCAGCTGGAAGTCCACCATGGCCTCGTTGACGTCGGCGTACCCGTGGGCCTGGGCCACCGCCGCGATCTCCAGCATCACGTCCTTGACGAACCGGAACCCATCGCCCTCCTTAACATCCTTCCCCCCATCCTTCTCCTTGTCATCGTCCCTATCTCTTTCCCCATCCTGCAGGCCCAAGTCCGCGTTCACATGCATAAACTCCCGGTCCCGCAGCCGCGTCAGTGCGCACACGGGGTTCCACGCGGCGTTGACCAGCAGCTTGACCCAGCGCTCGCGCTGCACGTCCGCGTGGATCTTTGCCGTGGCCCCGCCGCGCGCCAGCAGGTCCGCGAACGCGCGCGCCGCTTCTCCAAACGCCGTCGGCGCCTCCGCCTCCGCCGGGTACGTCCCTACGTGCAGCAGCTCGACCTCGCGGTGCTGCACGACACCAGGCTGGGTCTGGGTTGCGGGGAAGTAGGCCACGGTGCTGAGCAGCGGGTTGGTTGGGTAGCGGAGGGCGTACGCATCCTCGATGCCGATGCCATTCTGGATCAGCACGATGGTGGTGCGGCCCGGCGTCACCGCGGGGCCGATGAGCTCGGCCGTAGACGGATGTGTGGGCAGAGCCTTGGCGGCGACGACGACGTAGTCGAAGGGCGCGGCGTCTTGTTGCACGGCCTCGTTAACCGACCGCGCAACACGGGGTTGGAAGGTAAGGTTGTCGCCCCAGAGCCCAGAGTGAATGGTGAAGCCGTGCTGCGACACGGCGGCGAAGTTGGACCGGCAGATGGCCGTGACATTCGGCGCGCCCACGGCATTGGCTAGCACCCACGCATAGCAGGCGCCAAGGCTGCCAGTGCCGAAGACCAAGACCCGGGGCATATTATGATCTCAGTTGCCAACCTAGTAGTAAGTTAAATGTCAAAGTAAAGTGCGTAGAAGTACTCGCCCAGGCATAGGCATATGTTCTTAGGCCATTTACTAGGAAATGGAGATAAGAAAGGGCTCGGCTAGTGAGGGTCTCCGATGTCGTAACAAAAAACCCACCATTCCAGAAATAGCCGATATCTGCTAGCTTGGTCAAGTTGGGCAAGAGACCTCGAGCATTCGTTGGTATCGGTAGCCAACGTGCGGCAAGCTAGCCGCCGCCCCCTTTTCTGATGGTTATCTGGCGACATTATTAGATCTCGTTCCAGGACGTTGACTCATGTGCTATTTCCACGATTTTGTAAGCCGAGCTTAGGTGAGACGGACGGAACACCTCGGAAATACGGCGTTTCCACCCGGCAATAAGAGGAGCGGCTAGCAAAGGTATCACGATGTCGGTGTCATACGAAAAGAAATGTACCATGGAATGAGGTATCATAATAGCAATATGTCCCCGCCAACCCAGATGTAGTGCAAAGAAGCATTTGGGCCCAACCTCTAAGAGTCCTTAACACCAGTATAGCAATGCGATTCGACGAAACAGGGCCGCCATCCGTCTTTTCCGAAGACCAACGCCTTGCTCATGTCCTTTTTTCCTTCCGTAAAGCGCTATGTGATGCAACAATGCAGTGTTTTTTCCTGCTTGGTCCGATGTGATGTTTTACACGAGTCCCTCCATACAGCGGTAGTCCAGGACAGGCAGGCAGCGTGAACACTTGCTCAGGCGCTACTTCCTACTCGGACAGGCCGTCGTCGGTGAACCCTAGAGTTGATACTGAAAATGCATGATGACAATCTGATGCTTTCGCCAGGAGAAAGTTGGTCCGCTCCCTGGCACCGAGATCGTGATCCTCTTGGTCGAAATCTGCCGGTTCCCCATTGTATAATCCTGGCGCCTCTTTCTGGCTAATCCTCTCGTACTTCTGCGTTCCCTAGATCGACACGGTGTTGGGAGGATGCGGGCGCTTTGGCGGATGAGGACACCTGTATTCTTCCATCTCGTCCACGAACTGCTCGCGCTCCTCGCGGCCTAGGATATGGTCGTCCTCGCCCATCTCGCTTGTCTCCTCAAACAGCCTCAGGGCTTCGGCATCTGCCGAAGGAGGAACCGCCCACATGCTTTCGCGCATACGCTTATGCCGCTCGCGGTCCTCCTCGATGCGTTGCTCGATCTGACGCTTGTCTAGGCGGTTAGAAGTGCTAGCACCGTTGCCATTACGGGTCTGCGAAGCATCGTCGCCGTTCACGGGGGAGGAGAAGCCGACGTCGTCGGAGGTTTCGCGTTCTTTGAGACACGCTTCGATCTCGGTCACGTGCTGCTCGAGCAGAATGGACTTGGTCATAAGACTTTGGAGCACCTGTAAGACACGCTGCTTAGCTTTGGAGGCGCACCAAATCAAGGTGGGATGTACTACCTTACGAACGACCTTGACATTGGCGGCGCCTGACCCGTCCTCGGGGCAAACGGCATCGACGACTCGAATAAGGTCTCGCTGCATCATGCGAATGTAGTCGTTCTGGCGTTCTTTGGAGGACATCTCCAGAAGGTGCTCTATAAAGTACATGATGTTGGCGCGCGTATTCATGTTCGTCTACATGGCCCAATGTCAGAACAAGATGAATCCAATTACAGCGGGTAGATAGCTTCAATGCCAGATAGGAGGACGTACCTTCTCAAGCTGCTCGAGGATGCACGAGTGCAGATCTTCGTCCATGTCCTTGTATTTGAGCGCATACTGGGCGGCTTTCTGCGCGGACGTGGTGCTGGCGTTCATGTGTTGCAATTGCGAGCTAAAGCGCATGCGCACCTCGAAAGGATCCATGGTCACAGTCAATCTGTAACATATAAGACTATCCCACGGGAAAACGACTCAAGGGAACCAATGAATATTCCCAAGGTTATAACGAGCTGTGGTGCAATGGTCGTAGAGCCGTATAGTCGTAGACGAGTCTGGAGTCTGTAATCTGTAGCTTGGGGAGCTCGGAGGATGGAACTATTAAGTGGATACTTCGGTACTTGGAGCTTCGACGAGCAACCTCGAAGGAAACGACCGTCCGTCTTTGGCGATGACGAGTAATAACCCGCGAAAACGCGATAACCTTCGACCACGGCAGTGGTGATTAAACTTTCTTCTTCATCTGATGCGAATTATACGCCAACAGATTCCAATCACGGGCAACCGCGGGGATTTCTAACTTTTTTTACTGCGATAACACCAAATGACCAAATGATCCAATGATCCAATGACTCCGAGCAAGCGTGCTAAGATATTCTTAGCACCATATCGTCTACGGTATTATGCATAGACCTACAGGGTAGGTGCGGACTAGCACGAAATGGGCGAGCGGTGAGGACGAATTTGCGGCAGGAGGAGAAAACTTCCCTAACAAAAGAAGCAAAAGTAACCAAAAAAAGACCAAAAAACCCCCATCCAGGATTGTCGGTGCGACTTCGGTAAATACATCTGGAAGCACAAGACGAGAATGTTGCTTTTCTCGACACGGTTCTTCTTCGTATGGACCTCCTATTGGGGGGAAACTGGGGAAACCTGTTAGGTTCCGGCTTTTTGGCTTTGGGATTTTCTATTTATTTACCGGTAAGAGGTTGGAGGTGTTAGGTAGAAAAAAGGGGGTCGCGTGCACTTCCACCGTCGACTTTTCTTACTCCGTGCTTCGTGCCTCGTAGCTGTCGGTTGTTGCATTGTGTTCCTTTTCTTTTACTCTGCTTTGCTTTACGTTGCGCTACGTTCTTTGCTTCTAGCTTCCTTGCTCGCCCCCATCGTGTGCACTGCGTTCCCGCAACAGATCAGCTTGAGGAGGCATACACTTTGACGACAGTGGTACCGGTACACCGCCCACAGCAACCGAGCCGTAACGTGGAACAAGATGTTGGCACTTACCCACCACGAGCACAATGCGCCCGAGCTGACCTTGGCGGTTCTTGGCTGCGGTATGTCTCGAAACTCTAATGTCGTCGACGGGTCCGTTCCTTGCAGATCCGATAAGCTAATTCGAACCTTTTCTAGGCACTATGGGTATCGCCATCCTTTCCGGCATCCTTAGCTCTCTGCAAGAGATGTCCGCCCCGCGTCCCTTGCAAACCCCTTCCGGACGATCCACGCCCGCGGACGAGGTTCCCTCCCGACTCCCGTCCCGCTTCATCGCCTGCGTGCGTCGCCCCGAGTCGGCCAAGAGGGTCAAGCAAGCGCTGTGGGAACACAGTTCCTCGCTGAAGGTGGTCCAGAAGGAAAATGTTGCTGCTGTGATGAAGTCTGATGTCATCATCCTGGCCTGCAAGCCGTACATGGTCGAGGAGCTCCTGAACGAGCCCGGGTTGTCCAAGGCTCTCCATGGTAAACTCCTTATAAGTATATGCGCCGGTGTCACCGTCCCCCAGATCGAGAAGATACTGCATGGCGCCGTACCCGAGAAGGATCCCGAGGTGGACGGCCGTTGCCGCATCGTGCGAGCGCTGCCCAACACCGCCAGCATCGTCCGACAGGGCGTGACTGTCGTGGCGAACAGCAGCCCTCCCTTGCCGCCTCAGACCTCCAGCCTGGTGACGTGGATCTTTAAGCGAATCGGCGACGTCATCTACCTCCCTGCCCGGAATATGGATGCGTCGACCGCCCTCGCTGGCTCCGGCCCCGCCTTCTTTTCTCTTATGCTCGAGGCCGCCGTGGACGGTGCCGTGTCTATGGGTCTTCCCCGGGCCGAAGCCCAACGAATGGCTGCCCAATCCATGAGAGGCGCCGCCGACCTGGTCCTTCACGGGGACCACCCCGCCATGCTTCGAGATAAGATCAGCACGCCAGGTGGTTGCACCATCCAGGGTCTTCTCGTGCTCGAGGACGGCCGCGTACGCTCCACGGTAGCGAAGGCCGTCCGAGAAGCAGCGGTCGTCGCCAGCCAGCTTGGCAAAGGCACATAGAATAGAGTCGAAAGCACGGGGTTGGTAGATGTAGATGAGGATGAAAAGTGGCCAGGCATAGATCTGATCCGTATGGAGTGGAGTTCAAGGCGTTCACATCATAGATTATAGGTACTTAGGTAGATGCTTTGACAGAATGCAAGACGAGGTAGATAATTCACGAGGCAACTCATTGCGTTCCAGTTACAATTTTGCGACTTTTTGCATTGGTTTACTTCTTGATGCTACGGGGTATCTACCAGACCAGATGTGCGTCTGATCGTACAGGCGAGACCTCAAATTGAATGAATCTCGTTAAATACCCCCCCCCCTTGCAATATCCCTAGGTCCCAAATTCGAAACCTCACCAAGTCTTCATCGTGCCAATGCAGGTATCATGAAATCCAGCCAAACTCCCTTCCATGCCTCAATCCCCCCGATACCACCCTGGGTATGGCCATTGTATTATGAAAACGCCCTAGGTACTTGCGGAATAGCCTCTCAGTGCTTATTCTTGGTCTTCTTCTTGGGGGGGCTTGTGGTCTCAGCATCCCTGTCCAACTTCCTTTTGCCTTTGCCTTTGCCTTTGCCTTTGGCAACCGGGCTTTCGGGTGTTTCAGGTGCTTGAGGTGTTTCGGTAGGCTTCTTCGATTCGAGTCGCCCAAGGATCTTAGTGTACTCCCACTCAACATTATCCAGGGTCTCGTTTAGCTTAAGAATACGTTCGGTGACTTCGAATTCGCCCAGGAGAGAGACGTTGCGACGGTACAGGCGCTGTTTGAGTAGCAGACGCCAAAGCGTGTAGACATGCCTGTCTGCATCGGACACCACCCTCCTTCCACGCTTTGTGAGCCCCGTTATGTCCTCGGGTTGAACGGATTTGGGCAGCTTGGACATCAGATGCATTTCGACTAATCGCCAAAATTGCCGTGGCGCAATCTTGTTCTGTGTCCGGACGCTCTCCAGTTTGGCAACGTCCACGATTCCCTCTGCGGACAAGTATTCGTCTGACGAGAGAATACGTGTGTCATTGCACAGGACGCCGCCCTTCTCAGGAACCTCAATATCTGAGTTGACTTGTAGCTGGGCAAACTCAGGCACGTTCTTTCGCAGATATTTTATGTCGCACAAGTCCCGCAAAAGATCGAAATCCTCGTTAGGATCTTCTACCGTGATCTCGCTGGTAGAAGCTCTGGACATGCCAACCTCGAAGATCGTGTCGTAGAGGAACGCGCCAATTCCTCGTCCTTGGAATGGGGGTAGGATCAGGAACTGTGAGATTCTCATACGGTGAGGAGCATCCTCTAGAGAAAACCCACTCTGGGGGAGCTCCCAAGCATTGTCGGTGTTCGGACGGGGTGAGACCGGCGGAGTCAAGGTGAACATCCAGAAGTTGTAGACAGTGGAGTAGCCCTGGAAAGTGTATTGGATTTTGCCGGGCGTCTCGGGGTCAGCTTCCTTCTTGTACGCGAAGAAAATCGTCCATCGAGCCAACTCGCATTCGGGATGGTCATTGCCGTTGGCATCCTCTCCAATATAGGTCCCGCCTTCAACGAAGAAAAGAATGGCGATCTGGATGCGCTTAACTAATTGGAAAATGGCAGGATCGCTCAGTTTTCCGTACCAGATCTCATATTCATCACCATTCTTCTTGGTTGACTTGAGCAGGGTTCCGGGTGGGGTCCAGGTATCCGGGAGCATCTTAAGCGCCTGGTTGAAGTCTTTCTTCGCCTGGAATGCGACTAGAGGGTGTTAGCGACTACCACATATTATCTTACTGCCAATTGACGAACCAGAAGGGAGGTATTCCTTGACGACATGCTTCACATCGAGCGCCTCAACTTCGCCGACTCGAGTAAATTGTTCTTCGGATGCGACTGATAGGTGAGGTCGCAAGTCCCTAGCGTCATACTGTAGCTTGATCTTCAAACCCTTATGACCGAAAATAGTTTCATCTTCCCCAAAAATGGGATACGTGAATCGCGGGCCGAAAGAAGCGATCGTCTCGATTCCCGACGATCCAGGTCGCACAAGCGAGATACTTGTGGCCTCGGTAGAATTCACAGTCCCTAATGAAGTTAGCTTGAGCTCTTTGGCTAACAATGAATTGGGCTGCGTACACTCGTCCCCCATCTTGCCAGAGCTATGTAGGGAGCAGGTCTTGTCAGAAATCGGCGCCCAGGACAGAAGGAAGCGAACAGCGCACAATGTGGCACGATGCGACGCAGCGTGACGGGCGTAATTGAACGTCACTGGTTCGGAAAGAGGAATTGACGATAGCGATGAACGACTGTTGACTGCGCAGAGAAGAGAGAGGATGGTGATTGAGAAAGGTGGAAGAATTAAAAGCGACGAATGATGATGATGATTTTGTGCGATTGGATTGGGTTGTTGTGTAGGTGTAGGTGTAGGTGTAGGTGTAGGTGTAGGTGTAGGTGTAGGTGTAGGTGTTGTATGTGTAGGTGTGTAGGTAGATGTAGTTAAGAAAGTGAGCGGCGGCAGCACTTAACGCGCTTTGACTTTTTACGAGATCAGCGTCGCGTTGCAGCTCCGGGGCTGTTAGAAACCGCGACAGATGTACCAATTTCAGGTGGAGCAGTATAAATGCGGTACCTAGCTCCCGCTGCACAGGTACCACTCACTGCACCCTAGCCAGGCACTACTAGGTAGGTACTAGGTACCTACTAGGCAATTGATGTACCTAAAATGTACCTAGAGATGTAGTACTAGGTACAGGTAGGTACCTGCATACTAAACCCTACTAGGTACATACATGTAGGTACATCTGTATGTATTCAGTATGCACCTAGCAAATATTGATCATAGACAGCATTGAATTAATGAAGTTTCAGTCATCACTGGCGGGGGAGGACACAAGGCTTCTGATTGTTACGGTGTTTATCTATAAGCTCTTATAACGTTTAACTTTTCCAAGTTTTATATAGTTCCCTTTCGTAGCGGGTCAGCAACGAGATGATACCCTACTACTAGGTATGTAGTACGCGCCTTTCCACGGTTATGTATATACCTAGTACTATGTATGTATCATGATGAAATCAAGAATCTATGTAGGTAGGCGGTGCTACTCTAATACGAAATAATTAGGTACATAACCTCAGCACAGGATCATCATGGTTATCGCCAACCTTCCAACAAAGGTAGATCGCCGGTAAATAATCTTGTCAAGAATCTAACAGTCCTACAATACGATGTTAAAATATGATGCGTGACGCACGCTAAAGAGCGTCACAAACTCCGATATTCACTAAGCCACCATTCAATCTATTCAATAGCAACTGCTCTACCAGACGCTATGCTGGAGGCGGCCGGATTGCCTTTGGTTGTTCCACCCAATCGAAATCCTCTAGATGACGCATCCAAAACCCCATATCACTAGGTTTATTCGCTGTCCTTGGGCGAGAGCCGGTAACCATGGTGCCGCTTAAGAAGGTATGTGGGAACCCATGGTCAAATGGATACGCCGACTCGATTTCCTCGATATCTTCCTCCGTCAATGACACCGCAAGACCCTCCATGCTACCCTCTAGGTGCTCGACTTTCCTGGTGCCCACGATGGGAAAGACGTACGGGGTCTTTTGCATCACATACGCCAGCGCGACCTGAATAATCCCCACATTCTTGGCCTGAGCGACTTTCTCCAAGACCCTGGATACGCTTTTGTCGTGCTCTGTCAGCTGCAAAAGTTTCCGTCCCGGGTTGTGCTTCTCGCGCTCCTTGTACCCAGCCTCAGTCTGGAACCGTCCCTGGCCCAAAGTGCCCCAGGGGCAAATCCCCATGCCCTCTTCGCGGCACATCGGGATAATCTCGCGCTCAAAATCCCGCTTCCCAGCGCTCCACATGCCCTGGTAGACGACGAACGGACGTAGGCCGTTGTTGCGGGCGTATTCGTTGGCCTTGACAACCACCCAAGCGGGGGTGTCGGAGATGCCCAGGTATAAGACCTTTCCTGCCACAACCAAGTCGTTCAGGCTGTGCATCAGTTCCGGGATGGTGGTCGTGAATTCCCACCAGTGCACGTAGAATAGGTCGATGTAATGGGTCTGGAGTCTCTTCAGAGAAGCGTCAACGGAGACCTTCATGGTCTTTGACCCAGTGCCTCCAACGTTGGCCTTGGTCTTGGTCTTATCACCAGGCGCGAACGCGCTAGAATACTTTGTCGCCAAGACGATCTCGTCCCGGTTTCCACGTTGCTTCATCCACTCGCCGACCCAGACTTCCGACTGCCCAAGTTGGTAGATGTTCGCCGTATCGACAAAATTCCCGCCATTCTCGTAAAAGAGGTCAAGTATCTGGAAAGCTGTCTCTTTCTTGACCTCTCCATACAGGTCTTCGTGGACATCTCCAAATGTCATCGCCCCGAGACATAGAGGGGAGACACGAACCGCTGCTGATGGCGCTAGTTGTCGATACCGGCTCAGAAGCGGCTTGGGGTTCTCGGCAGTGTTCGACGCCATCGTTGTCTAATATGAAATTTGATTTAAATAAGGGAGACCACTGAGTCGAAGAGATACGATAAATATGAGTTTGACGGATAGGCGTTGTAAGCTACGTGCACTTTCTCCAGTTTTTAGAATTCGTCCTATGACCCACGATTACAGCTACACCGCGAGGCATGGCACACGTTTATATATTGACACATACATAGTATCTTAAGAACCTTGGGGCTCCGTATCGAAATGTCTACATCGTTGACTCGAAGGATGTAACGGCGATAAACCTTCTATAAGTCCGCTTTATAGTCATAGTGTTCATAGCTCTATTCGTAAGCTCGATAACTTAGACGAATTTGGCAATAGTCCGAATAGCAAAGGGGGTGATTGTGGCATCTCCACGAGCGCCTATATTGTATTGCTAATGAAGAGTTTTAGCACCGGACATATCTTAACGGATTTACGCGTTGGTCGGGCTCAGAATCACTCCGTCAAGCCATCGATAAGCGGGCTCGAGGGTGGTTTATTGGGGGGGTTTTATGTATATAAGCCTTGAGAGTATAAGTCGGTTGGTTTCGTGGAGGGATTGCCGATGATATTGCACCAATGGTAGTTGTTATTGATACCGATAGGATCAATATGTCGTTCCCATCTCCTATCTATTGAGTCGGAAGAGACCAATGGCTCTCTTTCTTTCCCTGATATCATTCAGGTATGCCATTGACAAAAATAAGTAACAATTTGAGAGCAACTGGGCATTGCACGGCGTTAGGCCATTAGATAGAATTCAAAGAGTTTAGATGAAGGATGAAGAAAGATAGTGGGGTGACGTCGTGCTTGGAACCGCCTAAACTAAACCTTTTCAGTATTGGCTCAGCGATTGGTTCAGCACCATGCTGCCATCATGGATGTACCTAGGTACTAGGTAGGTACCTGGCATCACCCCCTAAGCCGCCTAAGGTACCGCTCAAAGTGGAAAATCGGCAGTGACGTGCACATCGGTCCCGCCTAAAAGCATTGCGACAGGGGTAGAGGTATGGATGTACCTTACTTAGCCTTTAGTGGCCGATAGGTTTGGACATTTTTCAAGAAATTTGATCGTTTTGATCGGTTTGAACCATTTTTGAGGCTACCGTCGCAAAAAATATACGTCGGCGTCCAAGAAACAGCACCACTCCCAATTTTGTAGTCCCTAAGCACCACTCTTTTGTATTGTCCCATCCATTTCCATATTATCTGACGTATCAAGGTCCGGGTGTTCTGTTTGCTGTAGATACACTACAATTGAATCCTTCTTTTCCATCCCCCTTGTCATTGCCATTCCCTTGTCGTTGCCCTTCCTACACAGCACTGCCCTTAGCCAGATGTGGATTTGACATCAATCGGGTCAAGTTTTTCCAATGAATCGGTAGCAAGAAACACTACTTCTCTAGGTGCTTGAAGCAAAGTCGGCAATCATGGCTGGGACAGGGTTGTTTATCCTGCTAGCCTTGACGGTATGTTCTCTCCCCGATCTCTTGAGGCGTAGAAGCGAAGCTCACGAATGATGTGATATAGGTGGTGATGGCACTGGCGTAAGTCCCGAGAACAAATCACGTCAATTACCTCAGAGCGATAGAAGAACTGACTAATTCAGCTCATTCCTTGCCGGCGCGTTACCCCTTTCGATGACCCTTTCGCAGTCGCAACTCCGCTTTATATCGAGCATAGGCATAGGAATCCTCGTTGGTACTTCTCTGATTGTTATAATACCCGAAGGGATCGAAGCCATAACCGAGGCCTCGGCCCCTTCTACACACTCTCCCAACGCCAGAAGTATACACATTGCTAGACACGCGTCCATGGTGCAATGGGCGGCAGGTTCGTCTCTCAGTTCACGGGATGAATCGAATTGGCCGGGTGTTTTTACAAGGAGCGACAAAGGTCTCGACGCGCTCGACACACCGCCACGTGCGGGGGGCTTGGATGGGAAGGAAAGCAGAAGCGTAGTCGTAGCAAGCAGGGATGCAGCAGCAGAAGAGCCAGAAGCAGCACCTGGTGAGGAGGAAAAGACCGGCCAAGAAGATCACCACGATGGGGCGGCAGTTCCTACTTTCTACATCGGGCTCTCCTTGATACTGGGCTTCGTTCTCATGTTTTTGATCGACCGACTCCCTCGTCATGCGTCTGAGAACTTCCAACCGCCGCCGCCACCAAGGCATATTAGCTTGAGTAACTTGGCCGGCTCGTCCCTCTCCCGCGACGAAGAAGAAGCTGAGGGCTTCCTAGGATCTTTAACTCCTACGCCAAAACAGACTAGAAGTTTAGCAACAACGACGGGGTTGGTCATTCATGCTGCTGCGGATGGTATCGCAATGGGGGCATCGGCCACTTCGCCGGATACGAAACTAGGTTTCATCGTGTTTGTCGCTATCATGGTGCACAAGGCCCCAGCCGCTTTTGGTCTCACCTCGGTTTTGTTAAAGCAGGGTCTCTCGAAGCGCGCAGCACGAGGCCATCTCATTGTGTTCAGTTTGGCTTCTCCATTTGGAGCCTGGGCGACCTTCATTCTCGTCAGCTTTCTGGGCGGAGGCGGCGAGAGTAAGTTAAATCAATGGTGGACCGGGATGTTGTTGTTATTCTCAGCAGGGACTTTCCTGTAAGTTTGCTCACCACACACCCCTGAACGCCCCTTTCTCATCCGGCTACTACACAGCTACGTTGCGATGCATGCCATGCAAGAAGGCGACTCACCCTCTAGCCACGAGGGCTCCGCCAACGGCTTCGTAGACAGCGCCCAACGCAAGCATGCCCACCCGCAAATGCGAGAGACGATGGCGACGGTGGCTGGCATGTTCTTGCCTCTTCTCACACAGTTCGGTCATCATCACTAAGATAACTGGTCCGAGTTTCATTTTCTTCCACTTAATGTCGATGCTAAGGTCATAAAAGGAGTTGGGATCTGGAACTATATGGTGGGCATGCTAGTGAAAAGGAATGGAATGTTCTCTTACGTGCACTTCCCCTCGACCTAGTCGAAGGTCTGTATTACATCTCCATTGGGTGCAAACATCACGTTGATGCTGGTTCGTATATAGAATATACCCTCGGTGAACATACTCGGTGGAAATGTAATCACAATACTGTTTGGTTACTCGGGTTCTATTACTATTGCTTATCTGTGCAAATGGCAGGTCCATAAGACCGGTACTTCGTAGCTCGTATCATGAAATGGTATCAGTGATCTTATAAAGCCCAAAGCTAGGTGTTTCATCAATACCCAACTAGCATACTATGGTTGCTCTTACGTTCTTGGACAAGTCGTATCATATGTCGTCGTTTGCCACCTTTAGGGGGGCACTAATTATTTCGGTCCCTACCTAATTGATAATTGATGTCCTATTTTGCGCTTGGAGTTAAGCTACGCCTCAGTGGTAAGTTTTACCAAGTCTTAACTCACACTATCCGCACTGCCCTCATTAGTACGCCGTTTACACGTATTCTAGCCATGCTGTTGTCTACGTCCCATTCCAATGTGAGTCACCGGGATGCCGTCACTAGAACGGCCACTCGTAGATTCGATCTGGTTATATGGCATATGTTCACTTACGACGACGGCATTGGCCGGGATATATTGTCTATGATCTGGCTCAAAGATCTGGACAAAATGCGACGTGACCGGCGTCGCATGACATGCCGCCATACGAATCAGAACGATATAGGCTTTCTATTTTACGATCGTTTTGGGTTGAAGCTCGTAATCCGAACTGCGAGAAGACTGTTTTGGGATTCCTGTTGCATCGCTAGGTACGTATGCGGCTTGACGAGGAGTCGGGGACGTATCGTCCAGCATAGCCAATTTCTGAGTCAGCGCGTGCTTGCTCCGTCTGCTCAAGCTGTCATCTCTACGGGGTACGAGGGCGCCAGACGGAAACGCGCTGGCCATGTGGGCACCCAAGTTCGAATTGGGACACCGATGTCATCCCGCAGGCACTCCGAGACTAGAACAAGGCCCAACCAGACGGGCAACCCGAGTCGCAAGTGGTTTCCCTCGGACGAGCTAGTGTTGATGTCGACATATTTGGGCCCCGATAAAACCCAGATATCTAGCTACCTAGCTACCACCTAGCTACTTGGCTACCTACCTTGGTAGCTGGTCGCCACGGCATGGCAGAACCGGGCCATGCGCTGGCACGCTCTGATAAGCCGAGGCTGGTGTATTGAAGGATAATGTGATGCGCATAACATCGAACATGGCGAACAGACTTGGGCATATTCTGGTTCTCCGAGTAGGAAGACGGGACAGGAGCGCGAGCAAAGATGCAAGCAGCTGGATTACCAGGTGGGAAATAGTCCGTAGGAAAATAGGGAGGTGCCAGGGAGGGGGGATTGTAACGTGGAGGGGCATGCGATGTAGGCTCCTGTATGCGGCCACGAGGTTTGGCTGCTCACATCATCCACCGTCCACCACTGACTGTCGGCCAAGCGCGCGAGCGCGGCACCGCAGGTGGGAACTGCGGATACAGTCTCGAGAGGAGACCGGGAGGATATAGAGGGCCGACGACCAATGAAGGCAGGCGTATTGCGAGACAGCACCGACTAACAGATTTTGTCGCCGGGACGAAGACGGGGGGCACCATGGGGATTCGTAGACTCGGAAACAATGGCATTGACAGGCCCGTCCGTAGCCGCCGCCCGTAGGTGCATGAAGTGCACACACGTATAAGGTACAAGGGATGTATAGGAAGAGCAGAGATTTATACTGGGCGCATATGGGACTTCGGTTAATAGCTATGGCGCTATTAGAAATCTATGATTTCCTTTTACTACGTACCTAACATATACAAACCTAGGTAGGTAGTATAGTAATTACATACTAGGTAAGTACCTAGTGAGTGATATTTTATAGAAAAGTCTCACTTGACGACTCCAGACTAGTCCAGGTAGGCTTAGATTGTGAGCATTAGGGTGATCGAGAGACCCTAGCAAGGCGAAACGTTTTAGATTCCGACGGCTATTATTATGAGATTTCATATGTCCAAGTCCCCCGATGATCCATGAATGTACTGCGCGGGCTGTGCCAACACTGTGCAATACCTATGTCCGTCTACTTTTATAACCTGGAGTTGTCAACGATTCCTCAGCATCATACCTAAGTGTCGGATACTTCTTGATGTAGGACCATGCTGATTTATATGCTTACGTACCTACTCTTAGGTACATACCTAGTAGTAGGTAGTAGGTAGTATAGTATAATATCCAACTTATCAATGTTGAATTGTCCAGCTTATATGATCTCCAACGCATAGCCAGCAGACCTACAGCATCTAATATCAACCTTGAATGATCTGATGGCCAAGCAAAGTACCTACAGGTACCTGGCATAATACAGTGCGTGTACAGTGACGCTAATGTAGCACTTTACACCCCCGGCCGAGAGAACATTACCATGTACGTAGTAGTAGAACATTAGAACTTTAAAGGCAGGCGGCAGGTGGCAGCCCTGGAGGCTTTGCTTCGCTTTGCTTTGCTTATGAGGAAAGGCACGTTCCTGCTCATCTCTCGCTTCGGGGTCCTGCTTGTCCTGCTTTAGTTCCCAAGGCTCTTAGGCTTTTTTTAAAAGTCCTCGTCTTTTTTCGGTATTTTAGCATTTTAGCATTTCAGCACATTAGTTCCTAATAAGTTTAAGACTGTCCGCCCTGTCGCTTGTCTCCTGTTGGTCTTGGTCTTGGTCTTGGTCTTAGTCTTAGTCCTGGCCCCCATTCTCCCCCCAATTCCACTTTTGAACCTCGACCTTCGAACCCCCGACGCTTTCGAGATTCACATCTTGATCTTACCATCCTCAACTGACTTCACATTACCTTATTTCCATTACGCCCCATCCCTTTTCCCGTTTTCTTCCAAAAAAAAAAAAAAATAGAATCAATTTGGAACAACATAAAAACAGAAAACATCGAAAAGGGGTTTTCGTGGCATCGAACCATACGAACTCACTCCCTCGATTTGAATATTGTCTGGTTGATGCTGTACTTCTAACACACTTCCCGTGGACCCCTGGAGGCACTATTACCGCTCTCATATCCGCCAACAGAAATAGCCCTGCGAAGACGAAACCTCTTGTTCTATCCATGCCTTATTAATCAATTCAACACTCGTCTTCTTCGCAGCAAGCAACAATCTCTCTCGCGACTCCGTTCTTCCCCCAACGCCTTTCTCGACCTTCCTTCGTCGTAGCCGCGTCCGCCGATCAGAAACGATTCTTGGTTTGCTTTTACCCTTGCAAACGTTAGCGTTAGATGCTACCGCAGGTCGTTTGACCTACCAATTGTGTCTTGGGGACGACTGTCATTGATCCGAAGGTACACAGATCCATCCTTGTGCCCCTTCTCCAACACCCGCGCCACTGGACGGGGCGGTACTCCCTGCTACATACTACATGCTACAGCTCTACTACACACTACACACTACGACACACTACAACACACTACAATACACACTACCTACCTACGCACACACCTTCTACATACACCATACACACTACTAGGTACTGGCCTTCGCTGCTTAGGCATCGCTCGCCTTTCCTTTTCCCAACCAATTTCTTGTAACGCGAGATATCCCCATGTTTTAGATTTGCATAGTGGCAGCGCATCCGTTTCTCTTGTTTTCGTACGATAATTTCCCCTTCGAATTTTGCTCGTCCAATTCTCCTTGGGGTGCGGGTCTCGCCTCTGGCATCCGATTCTTTGCGGTAGCTAATTTCACATCAGGCCGAACCGTCTTCTGCTCGACGTTCCGCCTCTACCAACCCAGTGACTCGTTTCTTCCGTCGTGATAAGACGCCTTCGACCGGATCTCGTCATCCTCCTATATAAAATAGCTCGATTATGGCGGGCTACAATCCCCCGCTCAGTCTCGCGGGGAGGAGGGCTAGTCTCTTGAACTGCAGTGACGACTTGACATTAGATACGACGAACGCCAGCCCCGTGATTATAAACCAGAGAATGGATAAGATGATCCAACAACCGAGGCCAAGAGGGCCACCGACACCCAGCATGAGCACGCCCGCGCCCGATTTCGACCAGCAAGTGACCGGATCTCCCCCGCCTCCCCCTACGCCAGCCGCCTCGCCGGGTCCCACGGATGCGCAACCCGACTGGAGCGACGCCGCGGACGATGAGGACTTTTTTCTCTCACATGTGCGGCAACATTTTAAGAACTGCTCAGGGCCGCAGCGGAACCGGATCCTCGCCGACCTGTTGAATATGTGCACAACCCAACAACTTAGCTTCGTACATCAATTCGTGAGCCCTCTTCTCAAGAAAGACCCCTTTACCAGCTTACCGGACGAGTTGTGTTTGAGGATATTATCGTTTATAGATGACCCACAGGTGCTTGCGCGAGCGTCGCAGGTGTCCAGGAGGTGGAGGGATTTGTTGAGCGACGACGTGACGTGGAAGAACCTCTGTGTCAAGCACGATTACGGTCGTCGGCTTTCCGAGGTTTCCTACGGAATATCGTCTCATGCTCCGACCAGGCCCGGTGCCTTACCCCTATCCGATCCCGAGTATACCCATAGCTTCCCTGGCGCCGTCCCCGGCTCGTCCGCATTTCATGCCGCATCTCGCAGCTTCGACAGTTTCCAAGAGGGCTCCTCAGCTGCCGGACGGCCGAAGCTGCGATCGTACAAGTCGCATTTCAAACAACGATACCTTGTTGAATCCGCTTGGAGGACGGGTGGGCGTAACACAACAAGAACCATCACGCAGGACGGCCGAGTTGTGACCAGTCTGCACTTGACGCCGAAGTATATCGTTGTTGCCCTCGACAATGCGCGAATACATATCTTCGACCGAGAGGGTAACGCTCTCCGAACTCTTCAAGGCCACATTATGGGTGTTTGGGCCATGGTTCCATGGGAGGATATTCTCGTCAGTGGTGGATGCGATCGTGACGTTCGCGTTTGGGATATGGCGTCTGGGTAGGATTTTACCCGTCACTTTTTCTCGTCTATCATGGTGTTTTAGACCTAGCTAACCGGATCAACAGGAGATGTCTCTACACACTGCGCGGACACACGTCCACCGTGCGCTGCCTAAAGATGTGCGATGCAAACACCGCGATTTCGGGTTCGCGCGATACGACTCTACGGGTTTGGGACATCCGGCAAGGTGTCTGCAGGAACGTTCTTGTCGGACACCAAGCAAGTGTCAGATGCTTGGAGATCAAAGGCGACATAGTCGTATCTGGGAGCTACGATGCGACGGCCAAGATTTGGAGTATATCCGAAGGCAGGTGTCTTCACACTCTCTCCGGACACTTCAGCCAAATTTACGCCATCGCATTCGACGGGCACAGGGTGGTCACCGGAAGCCTCGATACCAGCGTCCGCGTTTGGGACGCACATACAGGGTAAGTTGTTGAACAAATGCGAACGGAGATTACCCACGCTAATACGCATAATGCGACAGGGAGGCGATCGCCGTCCTTCAGGGCCATACTTCTCTAGTGGGCCAATTACAACTACGCGGAAATACGCTTGTCACTGGAGGATCGGATGGGTCCGTTAGAGTTTGGTCTCTCGAAAAGATGTGTCCCATCCACCGACTAGCAGCACACGACAACAGCGTCACCAGTCTCCAGTTTGACGATACCCGTGTCGTGAGCGGCGGTAGCGACGGTAGGGTGAAAGTCTGGGATGTTAAGACCGGTCATCTTGTGCGTGAACTGATCACCGCCGAATCTGTTTGGAGGGTTGTGTTTGAGGACGAGAAGTGCGTCGCGGTTGCAAACAGAGGCAGCAGAGTCATGATGGAGGTAAGGTCATTCGTCAAGTTACTCCTACACCCTTACTTACAAATCTAGGTATGGTCATTTTCGCCTCCCGAGGAAGCATTCTACGAGAGGCCACTTTCCTTGCCTCAGAAACTTGCGGAGCCGTCGCCGACTCGACCCCTGACTGGCGATTTCCGGCGCTCCAATCTAGGTTTGCCGAGCACAGAGGAAGATTCCGGCAGCAGAGACGTCGATATGAGCGATGCCGGGCCGTCAACCGCGCCCCTGCCTGGAAACACGACTTTCTTCCGCGACGACTAAGGACAACCCTCCTAATATTCCACGGGGGTTCGTCCACGCTGCAAATTCCTCTCACTATCTGGCTTTTATACATGTTTGGTTTATCGAAGTTCGGTGTTATATCAACACTTTTGACACATTGCATCACGTCAGGCGTTGCAGCATGGTGGCATTTATACGTAAGCATCGGGTGTACCATTCTGGAAGGCGGGCGGAGGTGTGTCAAGCCAGCTGCATGAGCAGAACGGTGTGCAAGTGGATGGTTCGAAACGAAACGCAAGCCGGGACCGGCGCAGTGATGATCATTGGGAAGGCTGATTGTCTCGGATCTTTACTTTGTTTCGAACGTGAGAAGACGACTATGGTTTGTGCAGGACAGGAGGAGAGGAGACGAAGAGAGGGGGGAGAAGAGCGCCAAGTTTGAATGTCTTTGCTTGCTTGAAAGGGCGCTAGGGGGGTAACGGACGGGACGGTCTGAAGGCGGAGAAGAGGAATATAAGGAGGCTGGCAGACGGGTCGGGATACGGATACGAATAATTAGCCTCTTTATCCTCGATTGCCCATACAACTTCGACCGTAGGAATGGTTACTGATCTGTATCTATTGGCCCCGTCAGACCCAAAGTGTGTTATGTCTTTGTACGAATGAGTCGTGAATGGGCCTTCTTGATCCTCGTCATCTGGTTAGCACTTCTATCAAGATGAATATTCCTGCTTGGTCGCCAGGTATAAGGAGCCAAACGACGAAGTACGCAGATACATGAACAAACTGGAGGGTGACTATCAACTAGAGTGATCCCTGAGTCCAAATTATTCATGAAGCTAGCTGCCTGCACAAGGGGCCGCTTGAGAAACCGCTTTTTACAATCACCGAATCGATAAATATGAAGAATAGGTATACAGTTAAATAAAGAGGGGCACGATGTCCTTAACCACAGCCCTCAGGGATCAATGTTTAAGGCCCTGGTTAATCTCTAGTAAATGAGATAGGGGAATCTAAAGCACCACTTCCGCCATCCCCAATCCTTGTAATAGATGCTACAGCCCACGCCCGTACCCGGGTCCTCGGTCCCGAATACGAACCCGTAAATCCACCGCCGTAAGCACATTAACCAGCACGTAGAGTCAGGCCGCCGGAAGCAGTACGCAACTCACACCACCGCCTTGTCCCCAGCAATCCCCAACCACTCATCCGCCATGATCCTCCTCTCCGCCTCGCTAGCCCCGGGGTTCCTCTCGCACCACGCCGCGCCCCCCGCACCCCCCACCACCGCCCTCGCCATGCGCCGCGCCGCGTCCTCGTCGCCGCCCGCCGCCGCCGCCCGCTCCAGCAGGTCCACGCTCGCCCCGTCGTCCGCCGGCAGCAGCAGCGCGTACTCGCGCACCAGGTCGAGGTTGCCCGCCTGCCCCGCGTCGTACGCCGCGCGCAGCACCCGCAGCGCGAGCTCCGGCTGCCGCTGCCGCTCGTAGATCCCCGCCGACGCTACCGCGGCGCTCGCTCGCCACTGCCAGGCCACGGCGCGGGGGTCCGCGGCCGAGGACACGAGGGAGGACGCTGTGCGGAAGAGGTCCAGCGCGCGCTCGTCGGAGGCCGGCTGTTGCGCGGTGGCTTCTCGGAGGCCGGCGAGGGTGAGGGCGTCTGGGTAGTAGTAGGACGCCTGCGGGCTGCTGGTGTTGCTACTGCCGCCGCTGGCTTTCCGGGAAGGAGGCTTGGATTTGGGCGCCGGGGCCAGGGCGGCGGAGACGAGCTTCTGCAGGTTTTCTTTCACGGCGGCGAAGTGCGGGCGCTCGAGGACGTTGCTCTTCAGACCTGACCACGCCAGGGTGAGGATTGAGGGCGGGTAGTTGAGGAGCACGCCCGTGAAGAGGAGGTGGGTTGTCAAGACTTGCACGCTCGGGTGGCGTATGAGTATGGCGGCTGCGTAGTGCAGCGTGTAGATAGGAATTTTGCCGTCCTGTACTCCGGTGGTGGGAGAGGTGGTGAGGGCCTTTTCCCGCCACCCCGGACGGTCCTCGATGGCTAGCGCAACATACCGCCGGCACGCTTCATGACACTCGGTCGGTGTGACCTCGTCCCCTATAACTATAGGAGGAGCTGCATGTTTTTGCCAGAAGGAAAGAGGTGGGACATCAGCTTCAGTGAAGCGAGGCTTGGCGTAGCTGTTTCGATTTGGTGGCACGCGGACCTTGGCCAGCCGAGGCGGCGTTGTAGTTATTTGTCTGAACTGGACCCCGCTGGCATGACGGAATCTAGTGGTTCGTTGGGATGAGTTGCATAGTCGGGTGAGATGCCGGAAGGAGGTGGCAGACATGACTTCACTTGTAAGATCTCATAAGACCTTATGTGAGAAGTGATATGAGCTCTGTGGGCAGCTGGTCTCACATGAACGGCAGAGTGCTTAGTGTCCTATGCTGATTTAGGGCTTGTCTTGTTAGAACTTCCCAAACATCTTACGGGAAGACACCATATATGATAGATATGGAATGAGTCTTGCGATACTATCGTGATGATTTGCAAGTAACATGAATGATGTACTATAGAGAAAGTATGGAGATATCGAGGTGATCCAAAATGGTCTCTGTTTATATAATCCGAAGATTTCCCGGCGCATCTCAAATCTCAAATCGACCTATCGCGTTAACCTTAAGGTTATCAGGATATTTTTATCTTATCAATAAACAAATCCCAAAAAAGTTCGCAAGTTCATAGGAGGAAAGGCAGCAAGCAATCCTTGCATCCCGCGACACAGCGTTCATCTTATTCCTCATTCCTCACTTTCCACATCACGCCAACGTAAACAACCACCTACCTCAGTCTCTATACCGATTGAATACCGATTCACAGTGTCTCCTTCACAATATCAATTCAATTGCACTTCGTCCAGAAACTGCTATGGCTCGCCTTACCAGGCAACGCGCCCGAGAGCTCGAAGGAGCTACAAAGAACGAAGCGGATGATGTGTCGCACGGAACTTCACAGGAGAGACAAAATTCGATAGAACGCGAGAATAGCCAAGACCCTGAGCCTACGAGTGCCAAGCGACAGAGACTGGCTGTGCGCACGCGAGAAGACGAAAGCACAGGTACCGGGCGAAAGACACATTTTGAAGTCGAAATACTCGATAGCCCCAAACCCAAGGAGGTACAACACGCGCAAGACGTTGAAGGAGACTCGGAATTAGAACCAGCAAGTGCGTCAAAACAACTCGAGGAGGAAGCCAGCCAACGACTATCCTCGCAATCTATTGGCCCGGATGCGACTCCTATGCCCAAGTCCAAGTCGAAGCCCCAAGGCAAGCATCTCGTTTTCGACGATGACAATGACATAGAGAACTTTGTTGCTACTGCTGCGACGGCACAAGCGGATAAGGGGGAAGAAGAAGCTGCGGATGACGACGAAGATGACGACGATGCGCCCGAAGCTGTATCTACCCAAGCCGCTGCTAAGCAAGTGCATCAAGCCGCCCAAGCCGCTTCGGAGGCCGCCGAGAAGTACGTCCTTACCCATTCCGCCCTTTCAACGCCTACAATACTGACCTCCTTCCAGACAAGCCGCCTCCCTGAAACGGAAGCGCCAAGAAAAAGACAATCTCTACAAGCAACAAGCCGAGCGACGAAAGCGCGCTCGCGCAACCGTCGAAGTGCATCAGAAGAAGCGCACGACCAGCAAAGAGGACGCGTCCAGCTCGGAGGAAGACGCGGACCACGGAATCGCCGAGGTCGAAACGGCCGTGACCACGGGCCGCCGGCGCGCGCAGAAGTTCCACCTGCCGACGGTGCTGCCGGCCGAGTTCCTGACGGACTCGTCGAGCGACGACGACGACAACGACAACGACAACGACGGATCCGCCCTGAGGCGGCGCGCCGTCGCCAAGAAGCCGCAGAAGATCAACTTCGAGACGCTCGCCGGCGAGGTTGGTAGTGCTGGCAAGCGCCCGCGCGACACCACGGTCGGCGCTGCACGGTACAGGGTCCTGGCCGACCAGGGAGACCCGAAGCTGGCGCCGAGGCTGCGCAAGGATGCGCGCGGGTCCAAGGAGAGCCTGCTGAAGAGGAGGCGGGCCGGCGTGGTGACGAATAAGAAGGGGGGCTTCCTCGTGAAGAGGTAGAAGGGGTGTGGAAGGGATTTGCCTAGTACTGGCTTTATATACCCAAATGATACAATTCGTTGAGCATACGTCCTTTCTTATGGTGTAGTCATGCATGATCCGCGCTTGTAGGAGGCTGCTGAGCTGCAATCACATTTCCAAGAACAGGCTCGAAAGGGATAAGTCAGGAGTGCACATCCGCATTTAGACCCGTCCACTTCCCTAGTGCCCGTGTGCACCGAGTTATTAGCCGTTCCCATTGCCTTGGAACAGGGAGTTGGGGATGCTGATCGACGTCTACGCTAACGTGGAGTCAAGGGATGCCCCTCGGGTTCATGTCACGCCATATAAAAATTCACTGGAACCCAGTCTGCTACTTAAGCCCACTGTCGATGTATCATCTATTGAACTTCCTACATGTAGCACTTGACATCGCCTGATCTGACAACGGCAGAACCCTTTGCTAGAGCATAGAATACGACAGGTCTCGAATAAGTTTTCTATAAATAATATCACCCTGCGTAATACCCTCTGATCTCCGAGTGGCTTGATGGACTAGGAAACAAACAGGCTATTAAGTGTCACGGCATATCACAATGCATAATAGCTCGCTCGCGAATCTTGGCAATGAAACAAATCGGTCCTGAATTTTGCTTAAACCGGCTTTCCTCCCGGTGGGCGTATCTTATATAGCAGAAACATACAAGGGGTCGTTACTGTACAGCGCTTGGAAACCATAGATTGCCTCTCGCGAAACGACAACTCCGAAGACTCCCTCGCCTCCGCCCCCGCCTTCCCTCCTTCTCGGGTACCGCAGCTATCTAGGCGAACGAAAACGGCGCACGCGTCGGGCGACGATGCCGCTAACCGATGGAGGAGACGACTAGATAGAAAGCGAACAAGACCGATCTGACCGACCCTTTTGCCCCTGAACTTCCTGCCTTCAAGACACCAGCGTAATTCTGACAAGTGGTATCCGCCCGAACAAAAAACAAGCAAGCGATCCCTCTATCTAGATCGGAGGCCCCTTTTCAACCATTTCCCCTGGTGACCAACGAAACCAAAGCCAAGCGGCTGAGATGGTGTTGCAGATAGACCGTACATGTTAGCCGTGGCGCGGATAGGTAGATAGACACATTTTGCTCGCGTGGGTTTTGCGTAATAGAAACAAAAAAATCCGAAATGGTATCTTTAGGTCGTTAAAAAGAACTTGACTATGTAATGTAAGTCAAAGGCCCAAGTAGATGGGGCGTCGAAACAAAGAAAAAACGCGAGGCGGTGGTGGTAGAAGCCCCAGGAAAAATAGTAAAGTATTCGTTCAAAACGTGGTCCCGTAGAGATCGTTGGTCTAGCATGGATCTTGCCATTCTCGGCATCTGGGGCTGTCGGAAGGACGGGGAAACGAGGAGTCATTATGCTTCTTCGATAATTCCCTCGCCGCTCCCTTCTTCTCTCCATTCGCGACTCTTGTCTGTCAACTTCTTCACACCGCTCACGCGTCCAGCCCAGAGGCTCTCAACTGGCGTTCGGAACGTAAATGCCCGTTGGCTGCTGATCACACCGATGGCCTGCAAGACGGCCTTGCGACTATCGCGCCCGAACACGGCAGGGTGGCTAATCCACTCCAAGCTCGCCTCAAGCTCAGCGTCAAGCGCAGCGACAGTGCCAGCGTCGACACCAGCCGAATTGCTGAGCGTCAACCCATCGTTCGACCGGGTTCGGGGAAGTGGTGGGGGGAAGCCGTTAGCCCCCGAGTGAGCCGAGGCGGTGGGGGACGGCGTGTGCTTTCGGTCCGGTGTGGCGGAGATGGGAGAGGCGTCGGACCCCGGCTGGGGAGTGGAGGGATTCGATTTGGCACCAGGTAGTGGCGGAAGAGGGACGGGAGGGAGGCCTCCCTTGCCTAGGCCCTTCAAGATGGACCGAGTCTCGTTCAGCAGGGTGTGCGCGCGATCGTGTTGGCCTCGCGAGACCAACGTCAATGCTCGGGTGAGCATATCGGAGGTCAATAGTTCCATTCGTCGCTGGACAATATGTGGGTGAGGAGGAATGGGTGGGTTGTTTTGCCAGGAAGATTTCTTCGAGCTGCCGGGAGCTGGGAGCATTGTGATAGCAAGCAGCGATGGCCTAGGGAGATGCATCATAGTGCAGTCCCTAAGTATGTCGCCCCAAACGAGGTCGGCTTGGATCAATGGCAACTCTTCCACCGAAAGGGTCCTCTGGTCGTCGTGTTCCACGGGCCCACCCAGAGCTTCCAAACCAGACACGATAGTCTCCCACGGATCTTGGGGCAGCTGTTCTTGGGAGGAGTTGTCGGGGGCGATAACCAGCTGAACCAAGACATCCCGTTTGTCGCCAAATCGGAGGTCGCCAAGCGAGGCTTCCGCATCGCGGCCTGTGGCACGCTTGGTGATCTGCAACGCCCCGCTGATCTTGTGAAACCTCGCGGGAGATCCCTCTGGTAGCTTGAGTTTCAGTTTGACGTTTTGGTGAGAAAGTGACTGAATAGATCCAAGGCAGCCGGCCAAGCACTCGCGCAACATCATCCAATCCTTCACATAGGTGTAGGATGCCTTCGTCCGCGTCGATAGCTCAATCATGGTATCTGGCTTGTGCGTCATTCCAAGACCGAAGGAGTGGATCGTGATTCTATATACCATTAGCACTTATACCCTGGGCAGAGCAGAGCACGAAATAACTTACTTGGCGGCTTCCGCTCGCGAGACCACGAAATCAACGCTATCAGCATCAGACGTCGAAGCGTCGCTGATGAGCATGATCGTCGCGATCGGGTTGTTGTATTTGCGTTGCATGAGCAGGTCCATGGCCACGTTTGCGCCCTCTACCACGTCCGCACGATGACTCTTCTGCCCCACAGGCTTGATCGAAGCCAATATGTTGTTCCACCCGTGCCATGCTTTGGTGGTCATCCCAACAATAGGAACGCCGCCGCCTCCGGAACCAAACGTCACGAGACCCATGCGGTCCCGCTCGCCGAGTGTGTGGACCATGAACTTCAGGGCATCCCGAACCAGGTTAATCTTGACACCTTGCATAGATGAGGAGATGGGCACCACAACCACGACATCAATCGGTACGTGAAACGACGAAAGAAGCGGGCTCTTAGCGAAGGTGGTGTACTCGGTAGGGGCAGTCGTCGCGGACTTGGGCCCGTTGTACGAAGACGCCACGGACGAAACACGTTGGATTCGATTAGCTCGACCCCATTCATCCTCTTCAGTCTCCGATACTTCATTGCGCTCATAATCTGGACTCCTGACCGGAGATCCCTCCACAGCGTTGAGATCCAACAGGGCCTGCTGCCAAAGTTTTAGCCGGTTCCTATTATCGAAGCGCAGGTGGAACTGCGGGAGCTCGGCAACCGAGAGGCTGAGTGTCAGTATATTCTCGTCGACTGTAGAAAAAAGCGATTAGTTAGTTTTTCTCATCAATCAGCCTAGGCCACTCACTCATACCAGTTTCGGTTACTTCATTCAGATGCTTCTTGATGAGGATGGAACCCTTCAGGGTACACCGTGTAGCTTTGCGCGGCACACCGTTTTCATCCCATTGTTGCTGTTGCTGTTGGGCTTGGGTATTCTTTTTCTCTTTCACGCAAATGAGCATCTCAGCAAAGAGATAACACTCCAGCTCCTGCCATGAAACCCTATCTTTTCCAACTTTCAGGGTGCCATAGAGTCGAAGTTTTCCAAACCTAAACCCCATTAGTTTCCTGCGGTGTTCAAAAGCGCCAAACATCACCAGACCAAGTATTGAGCTTACCTGTTGAAATCAAGACCGTGCCAATTGTCGACCCGATTCCGTAGGTTTTCGGTCATCTCTTCCAGTACCTCTGGTGGTTCGTATGGGTAAAAGCGCGGCCGCGAGCTCCTTGCGGGCGACGGCGGTCTTTGCGTGAATGCTTCTTCTACACGTGCCTGCGGTGCCGGGTTGACGACTCCTAGATCCTCGGGGTCCGGCCTCCATTTATTGTCCGCGACTTCTACGGTGACAAGGCACGTCAATGTTTGCTGTTGCCTTGACCGAGTTATCGTCGGAAATTCCGAACGAACCACGACGGATGGCGGTGGGATCGGGTTGCGAGCCATGGCTCTCGGACTGCCTGGTGTCGTCTCCATAGCCTGAACATCGTAGTCATGCCGGCGCGCTGGTCCGCTCTGCGCCGTCTCGGGATAGCCCGTCGAGGAAGCAGCGCCGGTCGCTTCGCTGTCACTACGGCCATGCCTATGAGCAGCCACATATCGGTCCGTACTTGGCTGCTCCCGACCATCTCTCGCACTGCCTCGAGCAGCGCTCTCGCGACCGTTATTGGTACCCATGCTCCTAGCATTCGATTCACCACTAGGTGGCCGCCCACCGCCCTGGCTCTCCCAAGTATTTGCCGTCTGCGTCGGCGACGTGATGGACCTGCTTTCGCTGCCGGATGCGGATCGCACCATGCTTGTTATTTTTTCTATCAGAGGCCAAGATTAGCATGCATTCTCATCAACCGCTCAGCCCTTGGGTCGCGTCCTCACCGATATCAAGCACATTGCCTCCTCGGCTCGTGTCTAAATGCAATGGCGCATTGCATGACGGGCAATATTGCGACTCAAATTCGCGTATAAATTCGTAAAAGCATGCTTCGTGGGAAACATGTGAACAGGAAAACTGCAGGATTCTCTCGCCGCGAAGCGTATGTTCCAACGGTTCGTCGCAAACGGCGCATTCACTCCCCACGAACGTCCTCTCCCGCCGCGTTCGACTCCTTTCGGAATTCATCATGCCCGTGATGCTGCTCTGGCGTATGGTATCTTTTGATGTGGAAGAGCTGATAGAAGCGTTAGAGCGATGCGACGGCGCCCGCTGTGGTTGTGGCGTCGGGCGAAGAGTAGCTGCGGTGATGGAGTGATCTGGTGGTAATGCAAAACACAATCAGCCCACGATCGCGAAGGTGACACGCTGGGTAGCGGGTTACGAGGTGGTGGGGAGACCCCAATGACAGGTGCGCGCAAACGCAAGGCGCCGAGACTCACTCTTCTCGGGGTATGATGGAGCACTATGCAAACTATTCCAGTCTTCGTCCTTCCTCCGCAAAGAACGCAACGAGCGCGACTCAGATCCGGGCTTCAGCAAGCCGAATTCCAACAGATTCGAAATCTGACCGTCGCGAAATTTGTGTTCCTTAGAACCGCTAGCACCAGAAAAGCCGTGAGATTTCGACGATGATCGACTAAACATGAGCGACGTAGGGTTCCGTAAAAAGTCTAGATAGATAGGTGGATAGGTTTGATAAGGTATGTAGATTGGTAGCTGCAGATGGTATGGAGATGTGTGGCTAGGTAGGCAGACGACACCCAAGAGAAAGTAGAAGTAAGATCCGGGGATCGTTGCGTCAGAAAAGTCGTGCGTATATAGTTCGACGGACCAGTTTCCAGGTGGCTGTGACAACCGGGTGCTGAAGGACTGTTTCAAGTTGGTGGTATAATTATGCTTGCGACGGGAAAAGGCTGAACGGGAAAAGTGATGGCGCACATAAGCAGAAAAACAAGGCTCCTGAAACTGAAACTAGACGGTTTGCCGGGTCAGGTCGTGGGGGGTGTATATGTGCGTAGATATATTGTGTTATAAGTCGTTATGCGTACGACTTTTTCAATAAATCGACCAAATTAATCAATCTCTATCAATTAATCTGAATTCGCTACCCGTTTCCAAATCTCCCAACGATTTTCGTAAGTGGGTAGAGTCGAGGATTGAGTTGTCTGGTTTGCGTACTAGGTAGGTAAGGAAGGGAATAATAGCCTCAAGAGGTATATAAGGGGGTAAGAAAGATGGTCGAAGTCGTACGCAAAAGAGAGATCTCGGCAGCTGGGTAGTAGGTAGGTAGGTTTACTAAATGGTAGGTAGCAAGCAGGAAAGCAATGGCGAGAGATAATGTCCTCTTGTTTCGCTGGGACCCCCAATAATAAGATATTCGTTATATATGGTCCAGTTTTTGGTGGCCAGAAGCACCAATAATAATTCCCAACTCTTCCCTGCAAATTGGCTAGAAAGACGTTGATAATAAGCTGTAGTTTTATGGAACGGGACGGACAAGCTTGCCCGTTAGAAAGAAGGGTAAAAAAAGGGGACCTTAAAGTTGGATCTTATTTTTTTTTTCTTCCTTTTCAAACTGCTGCTTTTTTTTTAACCTCCCCTCCCCAGACCTGGTTAGAAAGCAAGGTAGACCCTTGACTCCAAAAGCTGAACAGAGTTGATCTCCCGTGATTCTTCAGTTAGGTAGATAATCGTTGGTTCAAGACTCTCAAGATGAAAAGGAACGACACGGCCATTCTGGGGAAGTGGTCGTCAAGTTTCAAGATCAAGTCGAAACCCAAGTTCAGGAGAAAGGATGACCAGCAAGTTTAGAACCAAGTTAGAAAAGGGAAAAAGATGAAATCTATGCTTAGGTTAGATGGGGGCCATAAGGGATCAAGTAAGTCCTCGTCCCCCTAGGCTACTGGGTACATAAGGTATGTAGGTATTGATGTAGGTACCTAGGTAGGCAGGCAGGTAAGTCAGTAAGTAAGTACCTACATACTCCATCCATGGATGCAGGTGGTTCAATTATTATCATAAACGAAATACTATTAGGAATACCTACTAGGAGGAGGTAATATTACCACGGTACTGAAATACTACCTTAAATGTTAGTGTTCTGGAGATCCCCCTCCCTGGGACAAGGTACATGATGCCGGCTCTCTGGCCAAGTATCTACTAGGTACATACCTGGTGGACCCGTGGACCGTGGACCGTGGACCGTGGATCGTGGACCTGAAGAGTTCAATGTTCTCTGGAAAGACGGGGAAAGTGGACTTGGACTTGGTTGTGTAGGTAGTGTATGTATAGGTACTCCGCGTGTATTTGACATGTACCTTGACACCCTCATTTGATCCATTATCCATCTTTGAGATGAGGTGGGTACGATGTAGGTAATATCTTCAGCGCTAACTCTGCAGTTGTTCTACCTATCCATACGGTAGTCCCATCCATACCTGACACTCGCCAGGATCAATTGATAATTACATGGGATTTCCAAAGGTGGCACTAGAGGCGTATATGTACTACTGTGTTAGGTGCCGTGGTATGTAGTAGGTAAGTAGGTAGTAGGTAGTAGGTATGGTGCACACATCCATCAGCTACGACGTTTATGATCGGTGACTATCGGTTCACGTCACAGCGCGCAAGATGCCAGAACCGCATTGCCGGATACGATCAATGGAAGATGAGGGCCATTTCCCCTCGCCTATCAAACCAGTCTGGTGGGAACGGTTCATAAACCGAAAGCTGGAAATCTGGATGAAGGTCCGAGTTGAGAGAGCTTAAAAGTGGGCGACGAACCATCAAACACCAAACCTCAAGGGCTCTAAGCAAGCAACGGCATTCAGGGGGGACCAGTTCCGTTGGGCGTTAGCACACTACCTACTCTGCTACTGCATACACTAGTAGTAGGTACTAGGTACTGAAGGTGATTTAGGTAGTACCCAGAATTGTGCTGCCAGACTGCTGCCAAATGCTAAGTAAATTCCCACTATGCCACCTGAGCACTCTGCCACTGCGGCCTAGGCTGGGTTGCCCTGGGTTGCCTGGGCTGTCTGGGCTGGCCAGGATAGGAATTTTTCCTGACCCCTGTGAACAGGGGGTAGATCCTTGTTTCCAACCAATTTGCAGTCCGTGTCCGTGGGTGCAAGTAACTTTGGTAACTTTGGTAACTTTGGTATCTTTGGTAACTTTAGGAGATTTCCAGGGACCGCCCTAGTGTACTTGCGAAGTACCGTGCCGTGATTGTCAGCTTGTTCCCATTTCCATTCTCGCATCGTACTGCATAATATCCCGTACATGGCAGCTATGGAGTTATGGAGCTATGGAGCTATGGAGCTACGGGGCTACGGAGCTCACGATGCAGAATCAAACACCTCCTATGTAGCCGTTGAAAGCAACACAACAATGTCAGCGAGTGCTCGTCTTCTTTTAGTAGTCAACCTCAACGTTTTACTCATGCGCTGCTGTGAAGCTAGAATCCAAAACAAGATGAGAAAGCCGTTTACCAAGCTCAGTTTGGTCACTCGGGCCGGCAGCATTCCGGTCAGCGGCTTCCGGTGTCGTTCGATAGCCTCTCAGCCGCTCGTCGAAAAGTTCTAAAGCAAGCTCTAGGGAGCCACTAGCATCGATAGATCTCGAACCGATCACAGAAACTGAGGAATTAGGCGCCAAGAGCATATCGGAATGGCATCAATTTGACAGGCGCTGGCGCTAACACTAGGAACTTTCTTTCACGTGGTCGCGGCGTCATGATAGCTGCAGTAGTTTCAGCTTAGGGGGGTTCCGCATTAAAATTTTAACGAAGAAAAGAAACAAGTGTCAAAGCGATTAGTATCAGACGGCGAACGTTCGACCGTTCGTTCGGCGTTGCCACAATCGTTGCAATTTCGAGTAATAGGAAAACCTCATCTATAAGTCAAGCTAAGCCCCTTTCCTTTCTCTTTCGACGGCCACATACGACGGGAGATAGGTTTGTTTGACATAGGTGGTAAGGATGAGTATGACAGAAATCTATTGATATTTTCGGCAATATATATCAAAGATACTACCTACTAGGTACCTATCAAACATCAATTGGTATTTCAACGTACGTAGTACTCATTCGTAGGCTCAACGACGAGTGCCGGGCTTAATGTCAATGACCCCAATAAATCACTGCAATGTTCTGAATATTCTGTCAATATTGGTTACACACACAGAGGTCAGGTGTAACGCCAATGTGTCCATCTACTAGGTACGTAAGCAGCACCCATAAGCCGTAAAATAGCACCTTGCTCTCTTACCCTACCAGGTTATACTCAATTTTGGCTGCTCTGGATGTGGCTTACCCATAGATGCTGTGATGCTGGAAACATTCCCCCTTCTCTCTTCAACCTATGAAGTCGATTCCTAATCGAGCATCACATCTACTGCATAGTATTTCGAAACTCCTTGATCGGCTACATAACTACTAGGTACGGTACATGACAAGTACCATTCCTATCACCTCGCTAATTGACTGCGAAATGGGAAGTGTTCCGGGTTGGTGCGTTTCCTAAGCCTATCTTGGCATCTCCCCAGTCTCCCAACCTCCACTCAACCAAACATCAATTGCTGCTAAGGTACCTACCTACTACGCAGTACATAGTACATAGTACTATGTAGGCGAGTGTGTGCAAGAATCCCGCTTTGACGGCAATGCATATATGACGACCCAATCACCAAGGCGATGGCGATGGAGTAGCTATTGTGTACAGCCCAATGTACATCTATGGGTGCGGAAAACGTACCATATCTGGGTGACGCCATATCCAATCCTGCGGCCGAATTTCGGCCAGCCAATAACACCCTCTAAGCTTGTCCGCACAAGCTATGTATAAGCGACAAGACTACGAATGGACGACAATGAGCCACCAGTGCATACCTACCTACACATACATAAGACGCTGTCAGCCTCCAAGACGGGTCACGGCAATTTCTTACCATAGGACAAGGCATATCCAGATGTACATAGTAGGCAGATATGGAGACATCCCGACTCGTCTACATACCTGGTATTATATCCGTCCCATCGCTACCGAGACATGCTGACACAGCCAGACAAGTAATGGCCTACGCCCAACGCCACCAGGCAACCTGTTCCAAGGTACCAGGTTGCACACACTTACACTCTGGCAGTCCTTTGGCTAGATTCCTGGCTGCCTGGATACCGTACCCCGCCATCGCAACGGCAAATGGGACCAACCGTGCCATTGCCGTAGACTGGTCGGCGAGCTATTTTGTGGAGGAAAGACGTCGACGACGGCACACTAGTCGTTCGCTAAGCACTACGATAAAAATGAGCAAGGACAAATGAACCGACACGAAATGGAGCAGCCAAAATTATGTTTCTGGAAATTACAAATTCTATTATAGTAGGTACATGTTAACATAAAAACCGCTATACGCGATGTTCCGGCGTCTGCTCCTAAACCCGGAACTGCCAACAGTTTCCGGAGGCTTAATCTGATTTTTACATGCCTGGTAGTGGTTCGGATGGGTCAGTAGGAATGCAATCTAGCGAGATGCCCCGGCGTTAAGGCTCTGAGCCTCCAACGGGCAGGCGATCAGAGTCTGCACATATCATTGCCACAGGATTTGGCCACGACTAAAATCTGACATGCAAGACAGAACAGCCACTCAAAGTACATCTGGACCAGGACGGCGGCACGAGGTCCTCATACGCCAATACGTCACGCACTACGACGTGGCAATAGCATTATGACATCCGCCCTACGAAGGGAAAGGTGTGCCAGTTAATATAGTGCAACGTCTCACATCAGCAGCTCCTATTCAGCTTCAGGTACTGTACTTACCTATCTTAGTACATAGTATCAAGCACGCAAAGATTTGAATCACACCAGCACGACGTCTCGGCGCCAACAGCCCGTTGGCTATGGTGGGGTTACGAGACACAGAGACACAGTATTCGGCTCACAGCAACACGCACTTTCCGGAGGGGAAACCTACATAAGGCTCGTTTTCCATCCACTCCGCTTCTAGTATTATAATTCCGACTGGAAAGCCACCTTTCTCCCTGTATCCGTAGATAGTTCTCCACCACGACCAAGTTGAGGCTCCGCCCCAGCCCACTTTGATCGGTTCCGGCCTTACATCAACGCTGGAGGGGCGCCATGTAAAAGCTAGGGATGTGTATATCTGAAGCGCGCTTAGCCAGGGAATTAATGAAAAGGCATCAACGTCGATACCAAATTCGCGAGGCATTGCAACCCACGTGCGCGGGTCCCATACCGACAGGTATGGGGGGCATTTCCCGACCTCCTAGTGGACCATCAAGCGACGGCATCTCCCCGTATCTCCCGTCAGTTTCTAGCCTTCGTCCGGATCCAACCCGAGAAGATAGCGCGGCTTTGCTAGTCAGGTAAAGGATTAGTCTCCCCGGGCCGGATATTTCTTCGACTGAGTCTGCTAAGACAGCTTCCAACCGTCGAAACAAAAGCGCATACAGTCCGGTGTGGTGACTGCTTGAACTACTAGCTGATAACACCTAGGCTACCAGCGCTTGTTGGGCAGGTAGGTAGGTCTTTAAGCCATGGCAATCACACGCCATTTTCAGGGCGGCACTTAGCGAATCATACTTACCCTCCTGCATTGCACCGTACGAAAGCTTCAATGGTATATCAAAGAGCTAGCTTCCACGATAGTCCTGCCGTGTGAAACACTCCATAGCAGAATGTCCTCAATGACACCGGACAAGCAATGAGTTCAAGTAATTAGCAAAAAGGCGTGGACTCTATAGCTAGGTACCTACCTACCTAACCTACCTACCGAAGTAGATAGGTACACCAAGCAGATTAAGCCGAACATGTCCCCCTGGTAAGTAGTACAAGAATCCTTCGGCGCCATCGATCTACGCTCAAGCCAATAGGACTACAGAATGGGGCAAGCAACCGCATGTGGAGGATCAACAGATGTTGCGCTCCCCTTTTGAGGATACGACAATGATACCCAGCCATTAAATTCACAACTCAAGACGTTCAGGTTTTCGAGTAGCCTAGCTGCCAGCGGTTATCTTAAGAAAGATTGGCTATTAGCGCCATTATTCCACTGTAAACATCATTACACCACAGTCCTAGTGATTCTCTTACTTGATGTCGATAGACATGTGCTAACCGTATCTTGATGAGGGCTTTCTGGATCTTCAACTTAATCACTCCAGATAAAGCTGGGATACCCTGCTCTAGCGTCTCAGAGGACCCTCGAGGGTGTTTCTGAAACCTTCAGGGAACGCACAGGCGATCAGGGGTTGAGAGAACGAAATAGGGAACCACCTACGATACTACCTAGTGCACATACAGCACTTGCTAACCTCTTTTTTACCGTAAAGAAGCAGTATCTCGACTTTGGCTATCCTGCACGGGCTTGATGAGTTGCATTCGTCTAGTTACGGTGCCACAGCCGCCGGTCATATGTTCCGAACGTAGAGATTTGGCTGCTGCATGGCCCACTCTAGTACTACCGCTACAAAGTACAGGAGACAGGCAAGCCATCCATGGATGCTTACATGTAGGTGCAAAATTAGCGAGCGTTCTCTTCGCCATGCAAATCACTCATATCAACGAATGAATTTATCCATATCTACCTACCAAGGCATCTATCCAGCCACTTCATATTGGATATACATAATGCTATCTGATGCGTACTTTCGAACTGTATGTGCCGAAGGTCTGTGAGCGGCCTATCCCGTGATGATCTACTTCCAGATGTCAGACATCCTCCGGCTTAGCAGCGCACAGACTGGTTCGTTAGGAGAGATCTCATCTTGTCTGGGTACCTATCTACCGAACCGAGGTACGTAGGTATGTAGTTAATATTCTGCCTCATCCTGCTGCGTAAGTGCTATACCTACTTCAATGCTATCAAAAAGACGACATTTCTTATTGGTAATTTCAGGCCCCTTCTTTCATCCAGTTCCTTGTGGTTATGACCGTTACATCGTTACCTCGCATTGCGTCCTGTCCACGTTTACTCCCTGACAGGGCGTACAGTTTGACTTCAACCCTTTGCAGTAGAGGCTAAGGAAGCCATGTACCAGCGCAATGTTCAATGAGGTAGATCCTGTTAATTATCCCTCCGATCGTCTAGAACTTTTCTATGCCTACTTCCACCACAGTGCTTCGTCTTACTTGATTCGTATCGCTGTCGCATCAAGGAGCACGTGTGCACTAGTCGTCGTATTCGCTCTACAAGATCCAGGCTCGTGCTTTCAGTCAGGGTCACCAATAGTCCGCTACTACTATACCACGGGTTCACGAAACAATTACTACGCATGCAGAGCTCGTTGCAACCTCATCCTTTGCTTCTCCACCAACCCCACCCCACAAACTTGGTTGAGATGCCTATATCTGACGAACGTTTACAGGCTTCATGAGCCATCCGACTTACACGTAGGGCCTATCGCTTTACCGTCTCCGACTTCCTACGCCACACAGACGGAGTAATCTTCCGTTGATGAAATAATCGCCAGTGAGTCTGCCCTACGTGTTACTATCATATATGTATGTGTGTTAAAATTCCAAAAGGACGTAGGATACCTACTAGGTACTTGGACGAGGTATAGAGTAGGCGTAAGGTAAGATGAGAAAGGCCTAGTAGGTACCTACCTAGGTTCTTCCAAGGAATTAAGATCAAATTCCTACCCAGATCCTTCTTATTGATGGCACACCGCTAGCAAGCCTCAAGTCTCAGTCGCACACCTCCACCATTGCCAAAGTACCTACATATGTAGATAGGCACCCCAAAGTGTACAACTTCTACACCCCTGCCTTTGCCACCGCAAGTAATTCGTGATCATCCTAGAATATCTGGAAAAGATCATGAAAATCGGGATTCGGAAGTTTAATTCGACGGCTGCAGCGACAAGGTACGCAAGAGTCTCTAATGGTCCCGTTCACCATCCGTGGCCTCAAGCCGACGGCATCCTCCACGTTCAGTCTGCGTAGGCATTTTGCGTCCTGTCTTTGGAAGATTCCCGGCGTGATCCTTGCATTCCCGCATCGTGGTACCCCGGTCGCCGGCCACACACGGAGGCGTTCATCTGTCTAAGACAGCGGTTACGCAAGAGAGATCTGTCACCCTATTCCACCGTGGAGACTTCCATACTACCTACGTGATACGCCACCTTATCAGTCGGAAGACCAAACTGCCGGCCATTTCTTATCGTCGCAATTGGTTTGCTCAAATACGTACGCGCCGCTGCGCCTCGACTCGTCGGATTCCGACATGATATTGCTATTTCTGTCGGTCCCGTACGCATCAATGGTAGACCACATATTCCGTACCCAGCAATGCAGCATGTTTCAAATAGCGTTCTCATAGGCTATAGGGGCGGACTATGGGAATCTCTCCTCGTCGCCTTGGGTAGCAACCTTCGGCTATAATTCTTTCGAACTGCCTTCTACGGCTTCCATACATACAACCAAGTGGGGACCTGCTGACAAGAGATGACGGGTAGGTCGACTCGTAGGCATCTACCCTGTCTTGTTAACATCACGTCAATGGCCCGTTCGGCCTCCACGGGCACTTAGAACGTGTATCAGATCATTCCTTCCTTCTTGCCACATGGTGTTCAAGGGTTTTAAATGAGCATGCGTACCTAGTAGGTAGGTAGGTAGGTACCTATGCTAGGTAAGAAAGGGTACGATAGCGCGCATACGCATAAGGTCGAGAGTAGCATCGTGAACGGCGTACATCTTGGAAGTGGGTGTTGCGTAGGAGGGACTATGTAAGCGGCCGGAAACAAGCCGCCCACACATGCCCACACACGCACGCCTCGCTTTCCGATCCAGCTCGGGAAGATGGCCTTCCTAAGGCGCGGGCGGAACTGGCGCATACCTACGAGCCGTCTAATACCTGTTCGATACAACCGGTCTACAAGTCGAGTACGAGAGGTGTACTTGCGCAGTCGCAGTTGCATAGGTAGATATTGGTACCGACCTACCTCAGGTAGCCATCAATACACTGGCCGCGAAATAATAATCCTTCGAAGCGGCCAGCCGCTCCCCCAAAGGCGTGCTGCGCTGTGCCCCTCTCCTGCGTTGCCTTAGCATCGGCAGACCTTCTTTCTTGTGCCTATCGCGTCCCAAGTGCCCCGCTGTTGGTTCGCTGGTGCTTGCAAGCACTTTCCTGTTCCTGCGCTACCCTAGCTCCCGAATTTCGTTTGGCTTTTGGGGGGCTTTCGCAATCCGTAGCTGGGTGGGGAGCCACCTTCTACTTTCGCGCACCCTTTTCGGCGCTCGTTACTTTTTCCTTCTTTCCAAAACCCTTTTGCTTTTTTTTGCAGCCGTCGTTCGACGATACGCTACGCGCAGAAGTCTCAGCTGGATAGGCAGACAGACGGATAATGCGAGGGATTAGTGAGCAAGCGGTATAGGAATACGAGGCAGAATCACAAGTGTCTCTGCTCGCAGGCCGACACGCAGCTGCCTACTGGGTAAGGAGGGAGGGAGGGAAGTGCCTATCTCGGGAAGCAGATAGCCCGTAGATGGGCATACTAGTGCCCGGGGACGCACGTATGGAATCGGCTTCCAACCCTACGATCGTCGACCGCTTACCCAGGCGGGCATGTAAGACAGCAAGCCGTATACTAGGTGGGTAGATAAAATTCAAGGCGGCCTAAGCCGGAACGGGCAGTTCTGTCTGGGTTGCGGCGACACCTGCAGGCTGTAGGAATGTCTGAGATGGAGGTTGGCTCCCCTTGGGGGCCGAGTTTGGGGTTTGCGTAATTGGATGCACACCAAGATCTGACTGGAGGCGACAACGCCTTGGTTTCTCTTTCGAGCGACTAGCCCGGGTTATATACTGACGTAAAGGGCGGAGGAGTAGGAATGAAGGAAGAGGAAGAGACGAGGTTATGATGTTAAGTTGCATTTTTAGGATCGATATTGGTGCGAATCAAACGGCAGGTTGTTCAGGTCTACTATCATTGACGGTATTTGCCTCTATGATGGTTACGATAGTGGAATTGAATCGCTTAGTCAGTCAAGGTCGCCTCAGTGCAAGATGATCACGTGCTACTTATATGATCCGAGTAGGTACGCCAGAAGAAATTATTGCTCCATCAACTTTGATATCAAATGAAGTCGACACGGCCATATCAGCAGTCTGCTTAGCATATAGATATGCTATACAGGATGTAAAGCAAATGCACGGAGGTGCCCTACGCATTTTAGGGATGAAGCCATCAATGGTGTACGCTTCCCCAATTCCGGGCCATCCGTAACCCATCCATTGAATGATGTGACGAACTGGGTGCGGGAGCACGCTCTTGCGGCAGCTAGGTGTTGGCTTCTATATCAACTACATTAAACCGAACTCCTCGATCTGATAGTGTTACCATATCTGCCTTGAATTCCCTCAGTTAAGACCAATAATAGTTTTAAATCTTCATATTGGGACGGCCTCTGATTTAGAGCAGAGACCTTTAACATCAATGCTAGCTCGAATACGCCAATCGGTTTCCCAAGGGTGTTTATCTGGCTTCTAGGCCGTCCGAAAAACAGAACACAACTACCCGTGTTCGAACATAGGTGGAGATGTCCACAGCCTCGTCGGCGGTGGCCGGACCACCTACCTTTTTCTCTTTAATGGGCAGCGGCGTCTTTGGCGGCGTGCACAAACGGGAGGCCGCAGTCAAGCGCTAACCACCATCGCCTCCTATTTGGAGCCCGGCCGTTGACATTCGGCTGGGTTCAAGATGTATTCGGGATGTATTCCAGACTACTCCTACAACCGATTCCTCCTCGTAGAGACCTAAGATAGGTTCTTGTCTCCTCGCCAATTTGGAATACTTGTTTGTCCACGATTGTACCAGTGACCACGTGGGATTGGCTGGATGAATAGGACAACCGTATCATAAAAGAGGCATTGCGTGACATCATGTCCGAGGTTTCGTTGGGCAAGGGGTGACTAGACTTCAGGGCAGTGCTGCGACCCAGGAACTCATCTGCTATGCCCGTGAGCAGTGTTAGGGAGAATTGGCGGTAGCGAATTCTCGGTTCGCAATAGCGTCACTATTTTTCGCCCAATGACATGACGACACTTCATTTGGCATTCAACAACCACAATCCTGTTTCAGGTTCACTGGCCGATTCCTCGCTCTACGTGGCCTGGCTTCGGTGTGCGAACGGTAAGAACAGTGCGAATAGTGCAAGCGCACCTAGGTAGGTCAAATGCCTCGTTCTGTTAGGTAGCATGGCTCCGTACACGAAGTGATGTATCGTACCCGTCGCGCACCGCCTACGCTCGCGTATATTAGGTGTCAAACTTCACCACCGCTGGATTGAGATGACCCAGGTAAGCGGCATATTGCTTTTGCATCACAATACCACAATATTTCTTCATACTGTTATGCCGGTTGATCAAAGTGACGGGGCGAGGCAGCCTCGTTGTCCGACTGTTGACTCTGAGCCACAGGACGCCGAGTGTGCCATGGGTGATGTTTCCTCTGTGGCCTCCCAACCCGGGCCCAAGATGTCCGTCCAAGGAGAGACGGATTCAAACAACCATTTCATGAAAGACGCCCCCGGGCCTCTGCTGGCTGCCATGGCTGCCATGGCTTCGGGCGATAGTCTGGAGAGAGTTTTGTCTTCCCGTCTGCCTCCGGTCGAAAGCCGTCGCGAATCTGACAGTCCCGACCAGCATGCGGCCGAACATAGCACTCCAGTCAACACTCGCCCCCGATATGACGATTCAGGGTCAAACGTGTCATCCGAACCGGGATCCAGCTCTGCAACTGTGAATCCAGGAGGCGAACGTCAAAAGTCGGATGATCACACCACCTCACAGAAAACAGAACGACGGGTACAGCCCTGGCGAGTGTTCGACCGGGCGCAGAATGACCTAGATCGGATCGACCTGGGGCGTGTAAAGGCTTTAAGGGGTCAAAAGCCTCTTCAGATTTTACGCAATTTACCATCCATCCTCCCTTATGCGGTGCGCGAAACGGCTGTCGTCGCACATATCGTGGATGTTATAACAAGTCACGACGAAAATATCGCTTCTGATACTACGGCATATCCGCAAGACTTATCCGACCTGGTGTCGTGGGCGAAATGTATTCCACAGTTGTGGCCCCAGATAAAGAAGCATCGTCCTAGAGTCCTCGACTCTGAGCAGTTTGCGTATTTCGTCGAGCAGACTCTAGAAAGATCTCTCAACATCCCATCAAGATCCAAGAATCAGCAATCACAGCGAAGTGGCTTGGACCCTTTCGTGTACACGAGGCTACCAACAGATACATCGATCAGACTTCTGTATTTCGACTCACAATCCCTGGTCGGCTCTAACACCATACTGAAGTTCAAGATCAAGGAGTTTGATCTAGCCCAGGGGCCGGACTTTTACGCCGTTTCCTACGTCTGGGGGGACCACCGGGCACCGGTGAATGACCAACAGTCAAATGTGCGCCTGGAGAAAAGTGCGGATATTATCTGTGACGGAAGGAACGTCGCTGTAACAGCCAATCTTTTCTGCTTTCTAAAGCGACTAGCCGCGGCAGAGTCCGGGCCGTTGAAAGAGATACAAGCCAGCGGTCTATGGATAGATCAAGTCTGTATCAACCAGGACGACGACGAAGAGAAAAAACAACAAATCCCATTGATGGCGCAGATCTACACGAAATCACGAGCAGTGGTGGCCTGGCTTGGCGAAAAGGACAAGGAGACGGACTCTGCACTAGAACTACTCGGTTCTATTCGCAGCCATGTCGGTCAAGACGGATCACACGCCACCTTAGACTCTACAAAAGCATATCCAAACGCATCCGAAGCGCAATGGATGGCTCTAGGCTCTCTCCTCTCGAGAAGGTACTTCATGCGAGCTTGGATAGCGCAAGAGGTGATCCTAGCTGCTAAGCTTTTGATGTGTTGCGGCCCCCACGAAATCTTCTGGGACGATCTAGTCGCCGGTTCACACCTCCTCCTCCAGTCCCAAGCCGGCAAATTTCTACCCAAGTGGGTCACCCTCTTCCGCACATCAAGTGGCTCTGTCCGGTTCGACCGCTGGCGGCCACCACTACGGTTTGATCCGCAGCTACCAGTCCTGCTCAAGATCCGAAATGCGATCGACGAACAGACCCTGCCGCCCGAAGACTTCCTGCTGCTAGGCCGGCTCTTCGACGCTACTAAAGCCGAAGATAAATTCTATGCCATGCTTGGTTTGCACGCGAAAAGGATGGCGAATTCGAGCTCGCAGGAAGGGCGTAGGCTTGATCTACTCTCCGTGCGTACCGGCGACTGCATAAAAGAGGTGACGATAGATTTCATGAAGTACCACATCGAAAGCTCGAAGACCTTGCGGGTGCTTTCCCTCGTCGAGGGCCGGAACGTCGACAACGCGACACTGCCTTCGTGGATGCCGGACATGAAGGCAAAGCTACTGCCCTGGCCCGTGGAGTCTTCTGTATTTGAAGGCAAGTCATCAAGCCCGTGGCGTTGCTGTGGTTCTACGGATGACGTCGTACCGGCGAGGTTCGATGGGGAAGCACTTATAGTTAAGGGCATGCCGATTTGCCGCGTCGACAAAGTTGCCGCCCCGTTCACGGCCATGGCCGAGAGCGGAGAGTGGTTCCGGCTTTTCGATTTCTTGAATCGGGTATCGTGGCCCGAGCAGAGCGATATAAATCTGGGCGACGCTACTTGGCGGACTCTTAGCATGTCCCCTGACCCGCTTCGAGGGGAGACTTGTGCTACGTCGTCCGATCTTAGGATCGAATTTGGTGAGTGGTGCGTTTCTCTGATTCATTCGATTCTGAACCCAGACATCAACTTTTCTGAACTCTTAACCCTGTTCGAGAGGGAGTTCAAGGAGCGGAGAGATGACAACCTGATTGCAATGGCCTCCGGTGGAAGAGCGACGTCCATACCGCTCATCTCACAGCCATTTTCCATAACCACCCGCATCAAAGACGACGAGGAATGTCCCGGCGGGTTGGATAGACAGATCACAGCATCCAAACTCAAGGAGTCTCTAGTCCGTCTCTCAGAGAAGGTCTTGGACAGCATGTTCCCGACTCCACGGCAGATGACACAGACTCTGGAGCTCCTGAGAACCCCTAACGAGAAAAGGGAGGGCAATCAGGATTACCAAGAACTTCAAGCCAGGGTCAGCCGGTTCAACATCGCGACTGAGCTAAAACTCGAGTCGAGGAGGATGTTCACGACAAAGGATGGCCGCCTAGGGATGGGACCTCAATCCCTAGACGAGCACGACGAAGTCTGGTTGCTTCGCGGGGCTAATGTTCCTTACATTCTAAGGGGCGGTGGTGAGGGGAAGTATCGCCTTCTTGGCCAGGCGTTCTTGCTTGGTGCGATGCATGGAGAACTACTCGAAGACGAGCGGCAGCAGCATGAATTCGGCGATGTCACGCTGGTTTAGGTTTCTTGGAAGTTATGAGCTATGATTACTGGGTGGACATGAGGCATGAGGACTATTTGAGAGGTCTGGACATTGGACACAGGCTGGTTTCATTTCAAAGCTCCTAATAGTACCTAGGCAAACATAATTAACTACCTATACATTATATCAAATAAGAGAAAGTTATGAATTCAGCATATCCTCCTGTATAGTCCAAGTATTAGCACCTAATAGGCGTGGCTTCGTACAAGCCGTTGACGAGTATTCCCCGCGCGGAAAACCGGCCTTTGGTTACGGGGTAGCCATCCATCTGCGCGGTCGAATTGCCTAGGTAATCTTAGCGAAAGCCCATAAAAGAACGACAGGAACCAGCTAGCAACCTGGCAGCCAATCCACCTAGCCGGCATGCCCCTCGTCCAGTCCTCTGCGGATGATCCGCACGCACTTAAGCGCAGCTCGACCCGCTCGACCCGGCCGGAGTCCGAGCCCGCTCGCAAGACGGGCCAGCTGATGTGCTCCGGCAGGATTCCTCAGCCATTGCGTAACCCCAGGCGCAAGATCCCCGCTGGGTGCCTGCAATATCACAGCTCGGCACCCCTACCATGGGATCCACTGCCGCTGCAGTCAGCTGAGAAGGACGCCGCCTTCCCACGTGGAAGCCGCATCGCCGTCGTGTCGCTATGCGCAGCAGGGGTCCCGGTGGATACGCTTGCCAGAGGGTGCGCGTAGAGGATCGGCGCCCTGGATCTTCCCTCCTTCGATACTTTCGCGTCGAGGTCCGTGATGTACTCTGGTTGACCTGTGCGTGCGTCCTGGTGTATATTCGATCTTGCGAGTTTGGCTATAGGCTACCCTTGTGGTGGGCTAGATTCAGATCCGAGATCCCCCACCTGCGTAGGATTTGTGACGTCCAACTCGGGCATAGATGGATCTTGTGTGCTTCCCGAATACCTGGACTACGCTAGATTGTGAATATCTACAACTCATATAATATTGCATTCATACTAGGTACTAGGTATTCTACGAGCTCTGCGAACGATTCACTGCCTATTATAATCGAGCCTGGTAAAGAAAGAGTCATGGCACCTGTTCGTCCGGATGATACTTGCATAGAATTCCTCGACATTACGATAGCTGGCCCTTGGGCCTCGGCTCTCCATATTGTATTCTCTATGTACCCTATAGGTACCATGGCTATTGAGCCGGAAATGGTGGTTATAATATCTCGCAATGTTGCGATATACGAAACGAGTTAGGGAGAAATAATTATCCTCGTGGTCATATATTCACCCTTCCCGTCCCCTCTGGGACGCTTACTACCTACCTAATAAGCATGAATTTGTTTCGCCGTAGCGACCGAATGGCAAGTGGCGTTCACGCCTTTAGGGTTGACTTGGTACGCGTCTATTCCCCTAGGGCAGCAGCTACTAGGTATCTACATGCTTAGCTGTCATACACACGGGCGAGAACAGCGTTCGTAGATATAAGCATTACCAGAATATAAGCACTAGATGACTGAGAAGCGATACCCACGGTACTCAGCACCTAGTCACGATCCTACCTACCCACATAGTGGCTTTCCGCCCTCCCGGGTCTTGACGAACTTCGCCAAATAAGGTAGCCCGAACTACACTCGGATTTAAACGGGGTAAAATTCGCCCCGGGGCGTGATCTGACGGGTTACGTCTCGGCCTTGCCCAAGCTGGGCGTGTTTGATGAGCATACATGCGCATGTAAGCCGCGCTGCCCGGCCCACGTGGTTGACGAAGCCTTCGGCCCAATCCGACGGCACGGAGCTTTCTTAGAAGCTATTTTCATGTGTCAGAGGCTCTTTGCTATCTTGTAAGCTGTCTAAAACACGGTTACATGCCGTAAATACGGAATGGGTGCCTCGCTGTTGACTCAGTGTAGTTGAGGGGGTGGTTTCTACGTGACAAGGCCTATAACTTGCTGGTGTATGGAACTGAGACGGCTCTAGCTTACCTGGTAGCTTTGGTATATTTTGTGGTAACCTGGTAGTCGCCGGAGCAAGATTATGGCGTTGCCACTGTGCTAGACCATTCAAGTCCCTGCTCGTACATCCACAACAGGCTGCTAATATATTGATGAACCGTCCGTTTCCGTTAGCAAAAGTTGATACTACTGCCAATGGCCCCCAGGTGCTCGGATTATTGCAATAGCCAAGTATCTTTGAGGTGTTGTTAGATGAGCTGTAGTATATACCATGAGTTCATCGACTTGGTCCTGCTAGTTTAATCAGTGAGGTACGCCGGCCTCATCACAAGCCGTTTCACTTTGCTCGCTACCTAGGTACCTACTAGGTAGGTAGACATTTGGATTGTGTTCGTATGGGGTATTAAATAGATCCGAATGACAACTGTTGCCCCTATTCTTCTATGGCCCCGTTGTTCGTTAAATAGCCCGGGTTAATGAAGAGACCGTTTCTACAACGGCTTTCTTCTTTCGCGTGGGCCTATTAGTCTGCTCTCTGTCTTTACGGTATACTTGGGCGAGGGCAACTTGAATACGAGTCATTCAAGATGACGGTCCCAACTTGGGTTTCAATGCGACTGCCTCTACAATAGCTGGTTCAAGATGATTTGACGACTGGTCATCCGGGATGGAGTCAAGACGAATAGTAGGGCTACGCGCAGACATTATGGGTGGTTTGTACATCGGCTCTCGTGCCCGTTAGTTATCAATTAATGCTAATCGGCGTTTGTGGTATTTTTCAGGTTAACCGTCTATATTTACGTACAACGCCGGCTCGTCCCACAGGCCCTGAATGATCTATTTCATTCCCGACGGTCGATGCTCGGCTTAGTCCTCGTCCCAGTTGGGGTTGGGTCCTGGGGGTTTGGGTCCACCAGCTTGTCTTGCTACGATGATCTGGTCAACCGATAGTACAGTTCGTGCGGCTTCCGTTGCTAATTTGATAGCCCAAGACTTGGTGACCATGAGGTCCAGGATACCATTTTTCTTGGCATCTAAAGTACCAGTGTTATCGTCGTTCTGCCATGAAATATTAGTGTGCTGCTCTCGAGTGACTTGAAGTACAAATGGCTTACCTCAACGTCGACGCCGGTAGTCCAGCCATCTTTCTTGTTGTGTGCGGTGTATAGTCTGCTCAGCACTTCGGTAGCGTCTAAACCGGCGCTCTCTGCTATCGTCCTTGCCACGACTTCAAATGCTTCTCCGTACTTTCGGATGGAATACTGTGGCAGTCCCGACGTCTTGTCTGCGTGAGCTTGTATTCTTCCCACCAGCTGTATTTCCGTTGCACCCGCGCCCGGCACGAGTTGTGCGTCGCGGGTGATGGCCTTTACCACGTTCACCCCGTCGTCTACCGCTCGCTCCACATCGTCAAGGTGGTTTTGCGTAGCACCTCGGAGAACGATGGTCGCCGTCCTCGTAACCTCGTCTTCCTGTCTGAATACGGTAACGCGGTCACCGCCGATCTCGAGGGTCTCGACGACATCCACGGATCCCATCTCGTCCGGCATGGGCGCGCCCAGTCTTGCGAGAGGAGTGGCACCGACGACTCTGCACACTCGCCGTAACTCAAACTTGCTTAGAATCTTGATGAAAAGGATGCCGTATCGGTTGAGGTAGTGCATAGCGAGCTCGCCTACGGTCGACCCGGCAATGACAACCCTCAAACCGGCATCGTGCAACTCCTTGATGGCGGCCTCGAGCTGGGTCTCCTCGCCCTTGGTGAAATCCATCATCTCCTTGGCGTTGTGCAAGAGCACGGTGCCCTTGGTCTCGGTCTGGCTGATGTCGATGGGGCACGAGAAGACGCCGACCTTGGCTTTGGTGGCCTTCTTGACAGATCCGTCGGGCTCCTTGGGGAACACCATGCCCTTGACGACTCTGCTCTGCTCTAGGCTTCCTCCCATGATCTTGACCACTCGGATGTTGTCCACGTTGAAATTGACAGGGTTCTTGGGGAGCACGGCAAGGACGGCCTCCGAAACGAGTTGGGCTAAGGCATCTTCGTTTCCGTTCTGCTTGCTCGCCACGACGGTTCGGATAGCCTTGCTCAGCTGCTCCTGGTCTCGGATGTCCTCGACCTTATCCACAACAAGCTCCTCCAGTGCTTCGAGAGCAAATGCCTGGGCGCGTTCGTACCCGGTGACTATATCGGCGGTCTTGAGGCCCATCCGCAGCAGGTCCTCAGCTTTCTTGAGCAGCTCGCCGGCCAAAACAATGACGAGGTTGGTAGCGTCGCCCATCTCGGCCTCCTGCTGTTGACTAGCCATAACCAAAAGCTTGGCGGCGGGGTGGACGACGTCGAGTTCCTTGAGGATGGTGGCGGCGTCCGAGGTGAGGATCATCTTCTGAAGGTGGTTGATGATGATCTTATTTCGGCCGTAGGGACCTAAGGAGGTCTGGACGGTCGAGGCAATGGCTCGACACGCGTCAATGTTTCGTAGCACGGCTCCATCTTCAGCGTCGTAGCTGTCGTATCAACGGATGTTAAGACTTTTACAAGAACGGCGGGGGTTTAAGGGTCAAACATACTTGTTATAGCCTTGCTTGAACAGACCCGCGTTTGGGGCGCTAGGGATGTTAAGCGACATGTTTCCTGTGTCCGTTTGCAGAGATCCCAAGCTGCTGAATTGATAACGAAAGGGGTCGCTGTCGTTACGTGGTGGTCCGAAGTGGAATAGAGGAGAGACAGTTGATAATTGACAGTTGAAGCTCCCGCTAAGAAAAAAAGTAGTGGGGTTTAGAAGTTATCAGAGCTTGCCTGGGGCTGCTGGGGATAAGCGGGTATAGGTACAACGTGGATGTATACCTCCAGCTACAGGAATGCTAGGTACTTCAAGCTGCTGTAACCTTGGGGCTCCAGTTGCTATCAGGTACCTACATCCATGATATATACCTACTAGGTATGTAGGTATCTACTAGGTATTGATACATTGATAATAGCAGGTAGCCTCCAGCTGGCAGTCTGGTCTATTCGCGTACCCATAGAGACCAATATACATCCATGGATGTGTTGTGTATAAGAATAAATAAAAACCAGTAGCCAGTAGCCAATTAGAATATTTCATATTTCATTAATTAATAAGGTCCAGAATCTCTCTCTCAAAAAAGAAGAGTATTATGTAAGCCAATTACTGTTTCCACCGTCGTAACTTTTACGCAGTACGAACTTGATTAAACATCAATGGATTGATATCAAGATTATCTATTGATCACACTGGGCTGGACTGGGCATGGGCACTTAATCCCATATCTCGTCGCACTTTTTATTTGCGTTACCTTTCTTTCTTTCTTCAATTTTTCCTTGTCATCCTCATCATCGTCGCCTAACTTACCATCCTCAACTTTGGATGATTGGTATAATCTATCGCGACGGACCCCGTTCGATCTTGATCGCCTACTCGTCCCTGAGCCATTCAACAATAAACATTGAATTGTCCATCTCGACGGATCAGCCTCAACGTCAACCTCGTCAGCAACATTTGAATTGATCGTGTGCCTATTACCCACGATCCAACCCGACGACACGCTGTCGCATTTGAATTTGAATCATTCGATTCCTAATCCTAACATGGCTCCTCAGAATGGTATGTTTGATTTTCCTTCCGCAACCTCCCAGGTCATAAGCAACCCGGAACCGCGATACTTCCTTGGATACCATCATTCACTTCGTCTCTTCGCCTTTCAATCAACGGATCGCAAGAATGTCTCGTCCATTCCGAAAGTCTACGGCCGCTTCAAGCGCGCTGCATGCTGCACCTCTCTCCCCTGCGGATCGCCGCGTGGAGGTCGGTGAGCCTGCGCGCTCCCAGGTGATTCAGAATGGACCGGATGCTATGGACTGGGAGTTTGAAAACCCCACCACCCACGACAAAGCCACGAAGCCCGAAGCCGGTCCCGTCGCAGACGAAGGACGCTCCCTTTTTGGTTCGGGTCGTGGGGAGCGCGGGGGACGCGGAGAACGCGAAATACCCATCTTAGCTACTTCTCCCACTTCTGATGGCTTTGACTCTAGCGACTCTGATCACTCTGGTGACTCTGGTGACTCTGATCACTCCGTTGCCACGATTGCCCTGGATGCTTCTACTCCCACTGCTTCCACCGCCGGTACTGCTGCTACCCAGGGTTGGATCACATTTACCTTTTCATGATGCAAAGAGCGCAAGCTAACTATCGTGTTTTCGCAGCCAACCCGCCGCCTCTTCCTCCCACTGTGGAGGAAGCGTACCGACGCAAGTGCATCCAGCTGAAGCAGCGCTCCAAAGAAATCGAGGAGGAGACCAGTGCCTACCATCTGCGACTTACCCGACTTCAGCGCCAGATCCAGAAAATGCGTCTGGAGCGCGCGTTCCTGCTCGAGCAGATTAACAAGCGCACGAGCACCAACGTGGAAGATTCCGATGGCAGTCCAAGCCCCCCACCAACTGTATGTGCTCGAAACGTTTTTTTTTTTTTTGGAGATACTGGACTTCGGATCTAACTGCGCAATAGCCCAAGGACAAGCCCCTGCGAACCAAGCGTGGCCACCGAAAGCCGTCCCTACTCCCTGCTTCTGAGCCCGGTGCCAGTGCCAACGCCACTTTCATCAGCCAGAACCTGACTACGCTTTCGCCAAGCTCCGATGCCTTTTCGCACTCCCAGCTCGACTCCCAGAAGGACCCAGGTCGTGGTGGCACCAACGGTATCGCCAAGCGCCCTAAGCGCCCCAGCAACGCTTTCGAGATTTACTGCAACCAGCAACGACCCCTCCTTCAAGCCAAGCACAAGGAGCAGATCGCTGCCGGTGAGTTCCGACTCGAGGAGGAGCTCGCGCGAGGCTGGAAGGACCTCCCTGATAAGGACAAGGAGGAGTACCAGACTCGCTACGAACAAGAACTAGCTCAATACAAGGAAGCTGTCGAGGAGTACAAGCGTGGTGCTAAGGGCGAGGCTGCTCGTGAACGCTCGCGCGTTCGAGACCACGGTAGCAGCCGTGCCAGTCGTGGAGCAGGATCCCGCTCAGCTCGCTTTGAAGTCCAAGACGAGGAGGTCGACGAGGATCAAGATGTGGAGATGGCGGAGGCTGGTGACGCTGAGCCACTCGCAGGCGATCAAGACACCGACCCCGAGACCGAAGTCGAGGAGAACGACGATGTCGCCCACGAATAGGATCTGCTCGTCTCGTCTCTCAAATCAAATAATGGCACCACTGAGGATGTCATTTCGCGTAGCATTTTGGGACCGCATTGGCGAAAATAATCATGAGGGCCGCGGATCCTATTCTCTTCGGTTTCTCTTCAGTTTTCTTTGCTTTACGCCATACGCTGTCCTCGTCGGTCCCTTCATTATCCCCGGATACTAATTCAGCAGGAGGGAAAGAGAGTGGGGATATATGCGAAGGGAGGAGACAAATGGAAAGGACAACACATCGATCACCACGTCGATACGAGGCAAAAGGCAGAATAAGGGATTCTACGGATGGCGTTTATGGTCGCACGAGTACTTTGCTTGCATTTGCATTTTGCGTCTGTCTCCGGCGCGCGTGTACACTAGTGACACCAATTGAAGCATCGTAGCTTCAAAACAGAAGGCTAGGCTGGGGGAAAAGATAATTAAAGCAAGAGACCGATGCAATGATAACGGGACGCTGTCCCCTTTTTCTTACATGGTGTCGTTGACTTTTTGCAGTAGGAGAGTATGTGTGGTGAAAATTGCTAAATGCCTCACATCCCATGCCCTGCTCAACTCAGGAGAACGGGCTTTTCCTTACTGCGGTATGGTAGACAAGATATGGTATTTAAAAAGGTATACGTGACATGATCCTAATACTATGCCAGTCCACGCCTTTAACTTTTCTTCGTTGATTATACCCAAGTGTCCGCAGACACCGATCAGAACGGGATTGACGGGACAAGCTGGAAGTATTCCAGGAGAGCTATGGCAAACTAGAATACGCCGGCTATCCATAGTATGTATGTGCATCATCGACTTGATCTCTGGGCGCGCAGTATACAGTTATCTCCAGTGAAACGCCGGTAGGTACAAGCAAGCATTTTCGCGAATGCGGAATATACAATAGGCAGACAGGTAGGTAGGTAGGTACGGATCTATGGCAATTGGCTAGATGTCCTCGCTACGCCCGCTCCTCAAACGCCTTTTCCCTTTGTTCATTTTCGCTCTGATTATTTATTCGGGGGGCGGCCCGTTCGTCTTGTTACTATTAGAAGGCTGATGGTGGTGGTGATGGCAATGATGGATAATGAAGAACACGGTTAGTCTACACCCGCGTACAAATCAACGACGATGTTGACGGCCGCGACCAGAATCTCGGCGGCAATAAGCACAATGACTAGTTAAGCCGGTTAGTAACGGCCTCGTCTGCAACTGCACACAAGAATATGGGGGAAGGGGGCTCTGAGAATCAAAAGACATACCGATCCACTCCAACTTTTCCCCATGCCCGTGACTGAGCTGATCCTTCAGCACCGCAAGCAAATCCGCAATGACATCCAGTCGCTCAGTCAACAAGCCCACGCGCTGGTCCATCTCAAGGTAGCTCCGGACGGCCTGGTACACTGGCTCGAGATGGGGCTCGACCCAGAACAGCTCCGGCGTATCAAGCACAGAGCCGTTGAGGTGGATGTTGATGCGTAGGATGAACAGCTCGCCAATCTGCATGTTGATCTGAGCGCGTGATAATGCAATCTTACCTGTCAAGGCAATTTGCGTCGGGATGTCCTTGCAGGTGTCTATCGTCGTGGCGATGAGCTCCTCGAAGAGAGAGGTCTATTGATGAGATTAGTTAAGGGCCAAAGGGGGCCATGAGAGGATATGGAAGCTAGGCAGATAAAAGGGGTAGAAGTACCTTGACAGATTGCGCCAGCGCATGGGAGATGGCGAGCTTTGTCATATAGTTTCCCTTGTCCCGTAGTGTGATGAAATCGTTGTAGATGCGCGGCTGGTACTCGTTCGTGTAGTAGAAATTGAAGCATTCCGTCTCTACGTCGTCTGGTTCGAGCTTCTCAAGCTCGAATTTGCCGATGTCCTTAAGGAATCGTTGCTCGTGCGCGAGTGACATCCCCCATATCACCACCACGCCGTAGTCGAACAAGAAGACTTCAGGGGTGTGAACGTGGATGTCGAAGTTGACATCATTCGATTGGTGATCTAAATGAGGATCGTGCATGCCACCATCGTCGTCCGGGTGTGGCGGGTAGGCGAGATTGTTATGGATATCTCGGCCATTGCTGAACGTCTGCTCGGCATCCGATGTCCCGTCCTGTTGCCGCGAGTGAAGATTGTGCATGCTTTCCCTTCTATACGTTTCCGAGTGTTCCTCAACATCGCCCGTGGAATGTCTCCTCTCGTATGCGTGAATGGGCCTTTCCCGAATTTCATCGACTGCCTCGGCCCGTTCCGCCAGCTTCCCGAGCGTGTAGTTGTACGGCGAATATATACATTCGTCGATGAGCTTGGGATTCGCTCCACGGTTCTTGCCTCGACCCTTGAGAAACCGCATCAGACCATCCATCTGGTACTTGGTTGCGGTGCAGTAGGCCGTCACGCGCGGGAGCCTGTCGCGATCCGCCTTGCCTAGTCTTGCGGCATCTCGCCTGGCTGTAGGATCTTTTATGCGGGTGTATTGGGAGTACACATCCCTACCACTCTCCTCATCCGGTCCTTCCTCGTCCAGCTCAGGATTTGGCAGCAGCTTTAGCTTCTGCGCGTTCTTGGAGCTTCGTTGGGGCCCGATCTTGGGGATAGGGCCGACAGACGGTGGGAGGGCGGTGAAGACGGCGCCGTGGCTGTTACGACGACGCAAGCGATTGTTCAGAGTGGACAGGATGGGTGGCTGGTTGGCGGATCCGCTTCCCGAGGCGGCGGAGGCTGCTGCGCGTGGGCGATCGAAGGGATTGATTGTGCTGGGCGAAGAGCTCAGAGAAGAAGGATCGGGATCGATGGTTCTGGTGACGGGGTTTGGGTTGAAGGTTACGTTGCGCGCACTCCTGGGCCGGCCGGTATCCTGTCTCAGGAGAGGAGTTCGTTCCGACGATGTGCCTGCCGAGCTAGTGGACGGTCTTGGTGAGGTAGCCATCTTGGTATATTTGTTCTACGACGTTTCTTGGTTTCTTGATACACCGACACGAGCTGGGTTGTTACACGGGTAACTAGGAACTTGGCGATAGCTTTGTTTCGTGTTATTGTGCTGCCATGTGTAATGGCAAGCTTCCGGGTCAATTGGAACCGTTTGTATGTCTTATCAATGTTGTCGAATGAATGGATGAGCGTAACTCCAAAACAAATAACCCTGTACGATGTTTCTAATCTGGTTATTAGTATCTGTATCTCATGGACAGCATGTATGGGATTGACCTCGAGAGGATCTATGAATTTGATGTATTTGATGTATTTGATGTTTATGCAAAGCTAAGAAATTAGAAATTCTATGCAAGTTGAAGCTAAGAGCTTCTCTTATGACGTTTGGTTGGTAAGGTCCACGGTTCATTAACACATTATCATGTACCAAGGTACCAACCCAATATGCTAGAAAAGACGAAAGGAAAAGGTGAGAGAAAAAAGATGAAAAGGTTAGCTCCGGCTTGTCGCGCTTATCCTTGCATGATTTGCGGGGAAACTGGACATCCTTTGCACGAGGCCCGTCGGACAGCTCTACAGCTCTACAGCTCTATGAATTACATATATCCATCCATAGGTGGAATTCATATTAATTTGAAAGGCATTCGTCCAAAACGAACCAATTCATTCTATCTCAGCAGGCCGGCCTTGAGATAGATGTGCCCAACATTAAACCGCACATACCCAAGTATTTAGCCACACACACACACACACACACACAGCCACACGTCAATGCCAGATTAGCCATACGCTACGAGCCACAGGGGTTGGCCCAGAGCTCGTTTGCGGTGAGGTAAGCAAATCGTGGTAGGAATCGATTACAAACCAATGATTGTAGCGATGGAGGTCGATAGAGCAATATCTAATCATTGCGAATATATACAAGAAAAAAGGTTTGAAACCATAAAGCTAGATCTTCCAATCGACGCAAATGGCTGATCCGAGGCTTTTCGTCGAGGCAGATTGCCTCAACCCCTGGCAACCCCTAGCAACTAAACTAAGCACTATCACTCGTTGGTACCACCATCACCACGACTATCCTCAGGAACGCAAGGCTATAGGGTATAAAAGCCTTCGTCTAACAGCCAAGTTGGCATGGCCTAGTGGTTGAATCGAGTTGTTCGAAACGTACAGCGGAGGTTTCAAACATCTATCCAGCAGCCATGGGCTTTGGGGTCCGATTCCTTAGCCGGCTAAGATTTATTAGTCCCCCCCCCCTAGGCTAATGGTGAAATGGAAAGACGAGGCCTTTTAATCGATGAGTAACGCAGGTTCCTCAACTAAAGATTTCAAGGCTTCAGATCCTCTAGCCTTATAACCAAAGAACCAGCTCTATGATCGATGGGTAAGTTCGACGACCCACCCCATTACCAGCATCATAGGAATAAGTTATAGCTTCTTTAAGCGTCGACAACCCTCGTCTCGATTTTAAAGCCAACCGTGTCAAGACGATCAATGTATCCTTGCCCAAGGCAGGCAGGGGTGTATACACCCCCGGAAAGCTTGATATCATCTTGTAATATCGTGCAGGCGGCTTGCCCAAGGAACGCTGCGGTAACTACAATTATCATGTTAGTTTGACCTCGGTCGGCTTAGGAGAGCTACTATACTTACGACAATACGTGCCGCCAATGTATTCGGCCGTACAGCAAGCGTGTTTGCCTGTCTTCGGTTCCACATCAGGCGTTGCTATCCCCCGAAAACGCACATACTCCTTTTCTCGGTCTTCCTTGCTTGGGCCCTCACCGGGTTGTGCGACGTATTTCCGCATTATCTTTCGAAATAGTGGGAGCATGATCAACAGGCCACCGATCATGAAGCTATAATGCATCACCAAGCCCTTTACAGGGTTTTTGGCTTTCATGAACTCCCGGTAGGTAAAGTTTGGGCCGTAGTACTGCTTGTGTAACGACGGTTCCTGTTTGGATAGCCCCCACGTTCGCTGTACGACTGCCGTGTTCGTACCTGAGGTGATGGATGTCGACAAGAGACCGAGATTAGGTACGGAGTATAAGCCCGTCAGCTTCGAGAAAATTGGAGGCTTGGGTGCCCGTTTCGGATTGGAGACGGGCGACAGGGCGTATGGCTTGTGAGATTTCGCCACAGCCTTCCAGTCGAAGACATCAAGAAACGACAGGACCGTCGCAAGAGTACCACCAGAGGGCGCGCCGCTTTATTCTGTCAACTTCCCGCCGACTTGAATCAAGAAGGAACATACCTTATCTCATGAAGATCAACGACAACATCGCCGACTGAAGCTGAGAGCTCGGACCGGATGCACGACGCCATTGAGAAGGTTAGAAGGTCCGAGGGCGCGGACTCGAGAGCGGATTGGGGAAACAAGCAGGCACCGGTAGCTTTTGCAATCGCCTCGTACTTTTCGATCATGGACATGTGCCAGACAGCTTCGCCCGTGCAGTCGAAATAATGGGTACCGGATTCCGCACAGGCCTTGAAAGCATACTCTCCGTATAGAGAGTATGGCCCGACTGTCGTGATAAGTGCGAACGTCTTCTTAGCCAACGTGCTAAGTTCTAGATCATTGAGATTGCATATTTCAATCACCGGGGGTTGGCGATCAGTATTGAAAGCCTTGCAGTGTTCGATGACATCTTGCAGTTTTTCTGCAGAGCGGCCGGCTACAGCCCACTTCAAATCCGTTGGGAAGTAAGTTGTGATGTGCTCCGCAACCAATCGCCCAGTATAGCCTGTCCAACCGTTAGTCATCGAGCATGTCACCTTTTATATCTACCTAGGTAGGTAATGCGTGTATTAAGACCTCTGGGCAGATACATACCACTAGCACCAAAGACTACCAGGTCATATTGGCGAGAATGTTTCTTGAACGACATTACAATCGTATCCTTATAGCTGATATGGTTATGAGAAAACTTGGGATGTATAGAAAGGACAAAGCACAGTGGGGTTAAGGTTGAGTATATGAGAGAAGAAAGATATTAGATATTAGTTGCCTGAGCAGCGAGTGATGTAAGATGAGAAGGTTGTCGATATTAAAATGCTCCTGCACCTGCACCTCGAATATGCTACCGTAGCAGACACCTAGATAAAAGACTGAAGTCAACTGAAGTCAAAAAAGACGACTCCGGAAAGGCTTCAATATGCAGTAAACTTCTTCGTCCGGCCCTCCCTCAAGAATATATAGGTACATTGACGGGATTTTCGCGAGTGCGGATCGTGGCGTTTGATATCCCCCCCCCAAAGTCCCCAAGTTTCCCCCCTCCTCATCTCTGCATCGGCTCTGAAAATTAGGATCCATGGACAGGTTATCAAGAAGGTTCGGGAGGCGGTAATGACGAAGCGCACTGCTAGCTATGAAAGGAATCATGACCGCTTTTGCCTCGGCTTCCTATCTCTAAAAGAAAGTGTAGCTCCGGTGTTTCGTGAATGACAATCCGGTAGGGACGCCGTAGGTTTCGGGTGATTACCTAGAGGGGTTTAGTTTCCAAGGTGATCATCGCAAGGATACCTTTGGCATGCCGCGACAGGTACATGCTATGGCCTATGGGGTGCCATAGTTTTGTTGAAGATGCTGATGTACCTATTGACATCCATGGATGTACCATAGTAGCTTATACAATGCTGCCGTGCATAGTAGGTAGGTAGTTTGCTTTCTTCTCCGTTCTCTCCGTTCGCAGATAAGCCAATGAAACCGGGGATCCCTCGTCCGAGCTCAGACGAATCGGGGCATTTTCTCTGTGGCTTTAAAAAGTGTTGATGCAATTGGTAGACGAGATTGTGATTAGTCACTTTGTGATATGTACTCAGGTCACCGGTCACCTGACCTATCAATTCACCCCTCCTTCCTTTTACATAGATACCTACTACGTAGTAGTACCTACCTAGTACCTACTACGGTAGTAATTCATCAAGGATTACACTAACCGAGGTGGTCCAAGCTTTTTACAAAAATACCCAGTACTAGGGTACATAGTACATAGGTACAACTGTAGGTATTTTTTTCATTTCTCGCTTAGACCCTAGGCCAGTCCACCAAGTTAAACATTTTTTGCGCAAAATACCAAATTTTGAGCATTAGCATCCAACCAACCTGCAAGCCCGCAGCACCGCAGTGTCAACCAATTCTAACTTGGATCGAGGAACGAATTTCCTGACCACAACCCGAAACCACCCACACGCACTTCGCTCCCTTCCATCGTCATCTACCGCTCGATTTGGCGAAAACCCTCACATCCCACAGACAAAATGACGAAGCGCACGAAGAAGGTCGGTGTCACCGGCAAGTACGGTACTAGGTCAGTATTTATTTCGTTGATTCCTTGCGCACATCAGCAGAAGATTAGGTGCCGTCGCTATCGTCGGTAATTGGCGATAGTCAATACCACCAATCTAGATCGAAACACTCCCTGAGTATATTCGCTGACGATTCAATTCCTCGATTAGATACGGTGCCTCCCTGCGAAAGCAAGTGAAGAAGATGGAAATCACCCAACACGCCAAGTACACCTGCACCTTCTGCGGCAAGGTCACCGTCAAGCGCCACTCCGTCGGTATCTGGGATTGTAAGGCCTGTGGAAAGACCGTCGCTGGAGGAGCCTACACTGTCTCGTACGTTTTGCCTTTCTTAGTACCATCCCGCGATAGCAGATTGGCACCGGGAGATGGGTAGGAAGTGGTTGCTAATCTTCGCTGTGCTGCAGGACACCTGCCGCCGCCGCCATGCGATCAACGCTGCGACGACTGAGAGAAATCCAGGAGGTCTAAACTCGGGGCGAAGGATGGAACGGGGTGCTTTCTTTGCATTTGGCTTCGGTGTACGGGAAAACGGATTTTTCTACGCAAACCCATAAGGAGGGTCATGACGACGATCGATGAGTTTCTCCAGCATCAATAAAGATCGCCCATGGAATCATCGATCAGAGAGCAAATGCCAACAAGAATTACTATGAACAAATACTCCGGTCGTGCTGGCGTCATATTCCGCGGCCTGGCTTTCTATCGTGCCTTCTGTGAAACCTGATTGAAGACTGCTAATGCTCCCATACTGACCCGGGTGCTCCAACGTACAACTTCGAGTCATCGATGGGATCAACGCGAGCAGACGAGTCATAGCCCAGTATTGGTTGAATTCGATCTCGAGCGTTCATCATACATCGATAGCTACGTGGGGTAGCCTTGCCCGGCTTCGTCTCTGGGGGAGGTGTGAGGATACGATACGTAAGTAAATCGAGACAGTGTGTGTCTACAAAAACGACACTCGCGGGACTAGAGCCCGACGCCTTTCGCCTTCGCCAGTATCCCTGAGTGTGGGGCGCGGCCGCCCTCGTGGAAGTGTGTTGTCGGTGCTGCCTACCTAGGTACCTATCTAGTATCTGTGTGAGTCATCTGGCTCTTTGGTGGGTTCATTCTATGAGCAAGCATCTGCGTTGACGCATCGCGCCAAGGAGAAGCCCACGAGATCGTTTGAGACAAATGTCAAATCCGAGGGTTATACTTGTGTCTACGATCTAGGGTGAGCACACGGACTCCTTGGAGGTAGTATAAAAGGACTCGATCATGACGGGATTTGCATCTCGCATCTCGCATCGTAATCGGCTATTTTTCCTTGATCTAACTTGACCTAACCTATACGTTATTGATATCATTATCCTTCCACCTCGCACGCCTTCATTCGGTGATGTAGGTGCCGTCTTCTCATTACACCCGGTACCCAAAACCCCCCTGCATTAACAGACGGGTCAACGGTACTTATGACCATTGGCCTTTAGGGTGTCTGAATTCGAGTTTATTCCCCTTTCGGCAAATTACAGATCCCGTGGCACACATTTAAGAGACGCCTGCTCTTGGCTTTCGATCATGTACAGCAATGCTATAATACGATCATAGCCGAAACAACCGGGTTTTGGAGCTTCTCCAACAAGGTGATAGAAATTGGCCCCCAGCAGGTAGGCCAGGTGCCAGATAGGTAAGAGGTCGGAAAGTCGGCGAGTGTGTAGACGAGTGGATAAGCAGTGCAGCATCGCAGCATAGCATTTCTCTAGGATCCAGGCAGTAAGGCCTCAAGGGTAGGTACTCAGGGGAGAATGCATCAATGATGTGAGGTATGTTCCTTTGGTAATCCTCCCCAATTCGCGGACCATTAGAGAAACGAGAATAACGAATGACGCTGCATTAGCCGCACCATCGCAGGTACGAATATACGGTCTCTTACTAACAACGATACCTAGTACGTGCTCACCCATTTTCCTACTCGCTTTGGAAACGCACACGCGTGGAAACGAGCAAGGCGGATGAAGAACCCTGTTGGCGTCCGTCAAACTGGTAGACTGATTTCACATCTAGGGTCCGATGTTCGAGTCCAGTTCGCCTTGAAGATTACAGCTGCACCTCGTTGCGTTTATACTAAATTTATCGCCAACGGACTCACTTGCCCGACTTCCAGGGCCTGACTTACCTAACAGGTACCGAATCAGCCAATCCATTAGGTACGGATCAAACGATTGATCGATATATCAATAGATACTTTGGCTATTTTTGTCACGTAGAGTTTTGGAGGCTTGTCTCGTCTTAGCAGTGCCATCGTATAGGTCAGATTAGGAGGTTTCGAATGACGTACCTGCGTACCTGCTCAGGTGAGAGTCCACCATACTCCGCTACAGATAGGCGGGCTGAATACGGCGGAATGTACCTACTAATGAATGTACCTACCTACTAAGGCTGTTCTAATACGACCACGAACTCCGAGAAGACGAGACCTGCACGAAACGAATGGCGACAATTGGTCAAGTTCCCTTTAATCACTTCTCTCTCTTTATAAAAAATCAAAGCAAATTCAACATTGGAATTTTCCGAGGTACTGGGTAAGCAATCAATAGTCAGATCTCCCCCGACTTATGTGCGTATTCTTATTCTTACACAGCCGTAGTAAGGTTCAATTTCAATGGTACCTAGTAGGAGGTAGCAGCTCGCAATGTAGGTACCTATTTCTTTGGTGTTACAGTACCTGCCTACCCACCCTAGTTCCTAGTACCTAGTAGCATATACATAGTACATAGTAGTAGTACATCTCCAGGGCTCTATTAGCATGCACAAACCAATTGGTGGCTTGCAGCCTAGAAAGCTGCAAGGGTGACTCTGGGTGACTCTGGGAGAATTAAGTGAACTGGGAGAAGTAGGAGAATCGAGAGAATCAGACCAAGCAAGGCAATCCAGGAACTCACTCATTTAGCAATTCAACTGCGCTGCAGTTTGCAGTCCACCGCAGTTTTCCACCGAACGGTACGAAATACACGAAATACCCGGCCCCAAAAAGGCTAGGGCTAAGGTTAAGGGTTCAGTTGGCGTCAGCTGATTGGGTCCGGCGCAGGTCCGCTCTAAACCAGCCAGCCAGCCTACTGCTGTAACTGCCTACTAGGTACCTAGGTACCTACACAACTGTACCTGTACCTTGATACTATCCCTGGTACCCAGGTCTACCAGGCCTTACCAGCCCAAAGGAGACGAGCGACGAGCGCTAACTTCGTCAAATTCCCATCATTGATCACTGATGCCAATGCTTAATGTTCTTTTCCTTGATGCTTCAAGGTTCTGATGTTCTTTTTCTTCCTTTCAGGACCACCCCTCTATTCTTATTTTTATTGATGACTTTCCTTTCGCCATTATTCATCAGCTAACCTGCTAAATCTACCTCGCCTCCAGACTGCCTACAATTTGGAATCCAACATTGCCCAGGTGAACTCTGCCGCCTTCTACCTACCTGCAAATCCACTTACGCATTTATACACCTATTTCAGCATATCCAGCATCTATCCCACACGGTACCGACCTATCGACCTACCTAATCATTCATCAGCACGCCGCTAGTCAGTAGTCGTTACCTATACCTACCTACCTACCTTTCCGTGGAACAAGAAACAGTCATCTATGATAATTGATCATTGATGTTTCTTTTCTCCCAACACTTGATAGGTACAAATCTATGTCAAACAACGAACAACCACTCTTCCCCCATTATTGTTCTTTAATCTTCCCTTTTTATACCCAATCACCAGGGTAAAGCGCATGTGGTTCCGGCTCCAAAGGTTACGCACACTCTACGTTCCAGGTACCTAGTCCCGTACGAAATCCGCCACATCGCACATGTACAAATTGAGGTCTACGGTACATACCTACAGTACCTAAGCAGTACCTTAGGTAGAATTGTGCATCCAATTAATACGTGCGGTACCTTCAGTAGCACCCCTCTGGACAAAGCTCGGTAGAACCGACCAACCCGGTCTTTTCTCCAGACGCCCCCAAAAATCAAAAGCCAAACCCTTGGCTTCGAAGCTTCTCCGGAATCGATTCTTTCTTAAAACTAACGTCAGAAAGGGGAAGGTTTTTTTTTTTTCTTGTGTGAAGCAACATTTGAACAATTTGGCCACCCAACCCTGCTCTGGTCTGGTCTGGTCTGGTCAGTCAATCTTGTCCCGTCAATCAAGGTCTGTCAGTCCAAGTCAGTCCCCCAAGAGACAAGCACGTTTTCTATCATCTTTTTCCCTCCCTCCAATTAATCAACGCAACGCTACCAACCTACACTACGCACCGCACCGCAAAGCAACGCAACGCATGCGCAACCACACCCACGCCTACGTCTACGTATAATTCACTTTTCAAACTCAACGAAAGTTAACTTAACTCAGCAACTTGGAGCTATTATATTCTCCGGCTCCATTCTATTCCTCTGATCAACATTTTTCATCGACCATTTTAACCTTCTTGTCTTTTTGCACATTTCTGCATCTCTGCCTCAAAGAATTACCCTTTTCCTCAATCCACCCCCTCGAATTATCCTCGACTCCGTCTCTCCCTCCCATCCCACCTTATCAACCTAAACCTATCAACGCAGCCCACTTCGAAGTACCTACTTCCACTCCAATCACCCATCTACCCATCTACCCATCTACCCACCTATCCATCCAACCAGTTGCTACAAGCAGCTCTCGACAACGAATTAAATAATCCACCTCGGTTTACAAAGGTTTGCTGCTTTAATTAGATTGCAGCAAATCTTAAAAAGGCAGACTTACACAAAGTCACTTATATGTTGTATTCTCAACATCGACAATTCATGAAAATCTGCCCTGATGGCTGATCAATGTATTGTCTGTCTAGAGAATCTAGACGTCCAATCATCGCCGCCCTCACCACTGCACCTCGCTTCGGAAGAGGACGGGACATTGCAAAGCGGCTGCTCGTCTAAATCCACCATCTCTGCAGTCGCAGACGCATTGGTACATTCATCATCAAAATCTCCACTTGGCGGCGTCACAGATGCTGTCAGTCACCACCAAGACGAAGACAGCAATATTGCCGTCATTCAAGTTTGTGGTCACGCCTTACACGACGCTTGCTTGCGAGAATGGACTGGAAAGGCAAATAGCTGTCCCATTTGCCGCCAAGCTTTTCACTTGGTGAACGTATTCGACAAGGTTGGAGGTAAGTTGGATGCATCGTCTTATGGTGGCTGCGCACACCCTGGTAAGCAAGAAGCTAATTGTCTCTTTGTCTAGGTACCCAGTTATCCTCGTATAAGGTCGAGGACAAGAAGCAAGTCGCCGAATTCGACCCCCAAGCGTGGTTAGACGACAATCCCGAAGTGGAAGAGGAGTCTAGGCCCTGTCCCATCTGCGAGCGAGCTGACAACGAACATGTGCTCCTTCTCTGCGACAATTGCGATGCACCATACCACACCTATTGCGTTGGGCTTTACCGTGTCCCTCGAGGACACTGGTTCTGTATGGAATGCACCGATACCAGTGACGAGCTCCTCGCGGCCGAGGTTTTTGACGTCGATGTTGTGGAAGATGATTTCCCCGAGAACTCCGGCTACTTGCCCCGCACTCAAGCCACCATGCGACGAGCTAGACAGCAAGCCCGCTCGAATGATTGGCAAGGCGCCTGGGGGCAGATTGCAGGCCGAGTCTGGGATGCGTTAGACTTGGACCTGGACAATCACGACGACGATGAGGCCTTGCGAGGCTATCGAAGGTCGCAGCAACGAAGAGAACAGGAACGACGCGAGTACCAGAGATGGCAACAACGTCTCAGCATCGCTGGCCGCTTTGGTGCTCGTGAGGTGTTCGCACAGAATATCACGCGCGTCATTCCTCAGCCGGCTGTACAGCAACCGGCGCCACCTCCCCCGCCGCAAGAGACGGCGGCGGAGAGGCGAGCTTGGGGCGCGCTAGAGAGAGCGATGGATGCTAGTAACGCCGCCACTCTTTCGACGCCAAACCACCGAAAGCGGAAGTCTCGTTCCGTCACCGCGTCTCCAAGTGAACCACCTCAGCAGCCAGAACGCAAGCTGAAGCGACCACGCACAAGACGGGCTCCCACGACGGGAGAAGCATCTTCATCTACATCACGCCCGATAGAACCAAACCGCCCCGCACGGGGCCGTCCCAGTTCAAGCTCCACCCCAGGCCAACCGAGTAATGGCGGGGCTCCTTCGTTCTTATCTTCGCTATTGAAAGAAGTCGAAATGAGCGCGCCCTCCGACGACGAGAACGTCCGTACACTTTTCAACGGCCCGAGATCAGGAGCTGACCCGTCATCACCTGCTTCATCTCCGTCTCTTTCGGCGCACAGCAGTCCGCGAGCTCTCTCCACTACCCCACCGCCGCGGGGGATCAACGATCGCCCCGGCTCGCCCCTCTCTCTCAGCTCGCACATCGAGCCTATCTACCCACCTTCCAACTTCCTGGCATCGCGAAACAACGGGGATAGCAGCGATTCCGAATCGCGACCCCGCCAGCACAATCATCGACATAACGGAACGAGCAATGGCACCCCGGAACTCCGACAGCCCCGCCCGCGACGCCACCAATCCAACAACATCAATGGACATCTACCACTCGGGCGGGACGCCTCGTCTCCACGCATAGCTTTACCGCTTGAGATGAAAGAAAGCATTACCGGAATTGTCAAGGACGCTCTAAAGCCCCATTGGAAGTCCGGACACATCACGTCGGATCAGTACTCGTCTATTAACCGTGACCTAAGTCATAAGCTGTACAAGGAGGTCTCGGACGATTCTTTGAACGACGATGCGCGACAACGCTTCGAGAAGATCGCCACTAAGGAGGTGGCCAGAGCGGTTGCGGATCTTAAGGCATGATGACCCGGCCATGATATTGTCACGAAAAAAGGACACGACAAACAACAAATGCGGACACTGGGCAATGTTTTTGTGGCGTTTCAAGGCTAATTAGGCATCATTGGAAGTTTCGGGGTGACCTACAGAGCCATTGATCTTGACAAGATACCCAACCTAGCGCGGACTTCCGTTTTCTTTCCCGAGGTCGTGATATCTCGAAACCTCGTTTCCTTTTTTTCGCATACCCGGCGGCGTTTGGTACCGGATGAACAGTGTGTCTACTGCTTTGAAGCACGGTTGGACACTAGCATGCGCGCATCGGTATAGCTTGAGCTTCTATTCTGAGAGGGTCCTATTGAGGAAGAGGCGTTGTGAAGAACGAAGTCTCATATTGATTCGGCACGCCTTGTTGGCGCGTTTTCCGGGCGAGTATGACCAAAGCATTAGATAGGGATAGGCGAGCAAGGTGAATCGATAGTCAATATCATATGGCTCCTGGAGTCTTGCATGTCTTAAAAAATTTCATTTGCCTCTATTGACAAACCTCCAAGATTCCAAGACTTACTCGTAGTTAATTCTGTATGAGCTTAGACATCTTGCCAAGATTGTGAAACGAGGTGGCAGACAAGAAACACATGCCGAGGTGTGAGGTTCACTCTGCGACAGTCTCATGAGGATTAAATTCGATGAGGATGAATCAGGGGCTAAATGCCATTGAAAAGGGGTGGCTTAAGCCACAGTCGGGACCGTGAAGCCACACCAGCCCCCACCATTCCAGTAGTTCCACTTTTTTTATTCACGTTTAAGTCTTTAAAAATTTCGTCAAAAATTTCCTTCCTGTTTTTTCCTCTTTCTTTCATAGAATCAAGGCACCATTCCTTATCATCAAGGCTCTCCCAGTTGTTCCAACTACACCCACGATGTCCTGATCATTTACGCGTGCCGAGAGCGGTAGAGCAGCCTTTTTTCGCTAGCAGTACCTGCAAGATTGCTCACTGGGTTCGCTGTTAGATAGACGCTGCTGACATTCGTGACCTCTTCCGTTGTTGCTTTTCTTCCGTGAGGCTTGCTTGGGTGGGATCTATGATGGCGATAGAGACGCCCGGCTTACTTCGTCGCGTTAGGTTGGAGACTTTGGACTCTGGTCGCGCGGTATATGCCAAGGTCGGGCTGTATCGTGTCTTGCGCGTTCGTTTGGTGTACGAAAGTGCTGGCTCCAACGTTCGAGGCGCCTCTGACGTGTAAGAAAGCCGCTGATGTAAACCGTCCCGAGTCCTCTGGTTGAGACATCGGCCAAGGCGAAGAGGCCATGGTTGTCCCGATTTGGGTGATTGCAAAGTCTGTTGTTCGTTCGCTACTACTAAAGCTCCAAGGCTTTTCATGTCCGCATCGTAATCCTCTTGCTGGCTCACTTGTTTGTCGATGTAGCCTTGACATCGCGCGATCCACGGGATGATAGATTTGTTTAGGAATAGCGGGCTTGAGCATTACGGCGTGCCAACATCCTTTCAAACCTTTCTTCTCTCTTCTACAACTATTCGAATTTGAATGGTGTCCTGGTAAAATGAAGATTGCCCCAGAGCTCGAGATCCGAACTTTAGCGGGCTTAACCGACCTGGGCCTAATCTAGTTGCGGCGTTCAGCCCTAGGTGGAAGCAGTATGATAGCAACGAAGCAGCTCGTTCAAGATTTTCCACAGCTATGGTGTTCTAGTATGGCATTGTCTCGACGTGAATTTCATGAGGGGTCATGCGCCGTTCGTGGTGATCTACGCTCGAGAGATAGAAGGAGTTGATACAAACCCATGGAGCTCGAGGTGTGCGTATCTACATACTACTCTTGTATACTAGGCACTTACTCGATATCTTTTCAACGATCCAAAGAAGTATGCTCGTGGTATCCTAGACTGTCGCTATGCTGGCAATGATGCGCACATAATCCAGGTTACCATTCGTACTAAATTAGATACTTTTCCTATCCAACTATGTACCACAATAACTCCATATAACCTTATCGTCTCATTGGGAAGAAATCGATCCCACCCGTAAGGAAGACACTCTCGTATCGACGACGTGGGCATGCCACTGGCCTTTATTGCAATATTCATAAGCGTTGAGGAGACACTCACGGTCGATGCACTTCGAACAGACTCACCCACCCTATGCAATTCCCGGGCAGTGTGCTTGCGTTTTATGTCCCATACATTTTGAAGCCATGCGATTATGATCTCTCTTAATTGCCTAAACAAGGGGTAAGAGTTGCCAAGTGCTTGGACTCTAGCAGGGGCTTTGCTCTTGCGTCTCAAGTTGCTTTCTGGATACCGTGGATTAGTTCGTGGCTCGGCTATCAAGCAGACGACGTTGAGAAGGCTCCGGGTGGATCAAGGGCCACGTAGAGCCTGGTGAACGGCTCACGACAGGATTCTGGCGTCGACAATGGGCAGTCTGTTGGCACCGGGTAGGTAGGTAGGTATGCCGTAGCATGATGTAAATCCGCATCACGGGCCAGGGAATGCACTGGGAGATACCCTCTCGCGTCCCTTAGCTTGGGAGGCAAGATATCTAGCATGTGTTGGCAGCGTACTGCCAGCCGGTGTCGTTGCTGAGCGAAAATCTGCCTACGGCGATCGTGCCGTTGTCTACTTAGCTACTTTCTCAATGCCACCCTTAACAGCCTACACGGTAGGTCGTAATATTCGCTAGGCCAACGTAGTCGTATCATGTATTGCAAAGTCATTCACTAGGGGGGAGGAAGGCGAATGCGTGCGTGCACGGCGGGGAAAGCCCGTGCTTCAGGCCCGGGCTTTCCTCCGGGTTTCGCGGGAACGAGGAGACGACGATCGGCGCGGACTCCCCGGCGTCCGGGACCGCTACTATCAATTCGTTCACAGGCCCGGGGACAATGCTATTACGCCCCCAGGCCACGGCCTGGTTGAAAGCCGGAGATACCGACCAGCCCAGACGAGAAGAGTGGTGAGGCGTAGGTACTACTAGGCCGTCAAAACCCATCACGGACCCAAGCAGTATAAACGAGAAATATTATCTACGAATTATCGTGAGCGTAGACGGTCTCAGTGAGTGGTAGTTAAATTGCGCACCCCGTCTCTACTCGACGGGGCGTATTAGGAGCGTGGGAAAGGCGAAGGAGCATCTTTGAAGCAGCAAGCGTCGCCGACCAGGTGCTCACGTTGACTATGAAGTTGCAACGATGATGTAGGCATTCGAGTTCGGTATTACTATGAAGCTACCTGTTTAATTATCAGGAGATACGTGGAAATAGAAATAGCAATAGAAAAAGACAGGTTGTCGTCCCACGCACCTACGATGGGCAAAAAGTAAAAACAGCTGACGACCATAGAAGGATGGAAAAAACGAAAAAATGATGCGGTGAGTGCGGATCGAACGCACGACCTTCAGATCCCAAGGCTGAAGTCAGTTTCTTCAGTCTGACGCTCTCCCAACTGAGCTATCCCCGCTTTCGTTGGAATACTGGTGGCTTAAAGTTGATTATATTTGTTGATGTGGTGCGGAGGTTTCTTTACGTGCGGCTCTAGGGCTGCTAACACCTTAGTGTCTTGGTGTGGCGGGTCTCGGGATAGCCAATGGCAGAGCCACTACGCTATTGGATCTATTCCTCATAGTATGTAGGTAGCTCTCTACTTCATATCTGGGTAGCTGTCTACCTATACTACGGCTTGATGTATACTAGGGATCTGGATGCTCTGATGGAAATCCTCCTTCAATGTGCCGTATACAGGTAGATAGGCCAATGGCGTCATACTACAGCAGCTATACTTCTGCTTTTCGCTCCTGGGTTAACCCTACACAGTAGCCGAATCACGAATTATAGGCGTTTTGGAAATTGGTTCAGCGATTTGTATTCTCAGAGGATTGGTGAAGGGTTGGCTGATTCCCAATTTCTTTTTATGCTGAGTATCACAAACTTCCCACCTATGTGCGGGCCAATGGACTTCTTAGCTTCGTTATCTGTGCTTCATACCCCGAAAGCTTCAACCGTCCAATTCCTCTCGCCACGGTACTACATGATAGGTAGCTTCGACATGCATGCCATGTGCGGGTCCCCGTCCCCTCATGTACTAGGTAGCTAGCTGCCACTTTGTACATGTGCTACGCCCGTCAAGGCAAATTAATTTGAGGGTTTCATATGAGACGCAGCATCGGATCAAGATCCCATAGGCACGGTCGGAGATGCGAAGAGGAATCATGGTTTCGCCCTATTTATAACCGCTCAGAGCTCAGAGCTCGAGCCCAAGCTTGAGCTCGCGCTACGTCGTAGTTGCAACGCTGTCAAGTTTCAACCGAAGTATTCCTCCCGTGCTGCCATAATATGATTTTTGACGCCATTACCTATGTTGGTGAGCTTTTTTGTGCTTTGTGCAAACCGTACTTCCCGCTCCCGTATATCATCAATGTTGGGGACTTATATCGTCCTCCCTACCCCTCCCCTTTTGCAACCCACCATCTGCCCCCATGCTCCGCCGGGAAAGGACGGGAAGGTATAGAATGGCCCGAATATGCGTGGCATCTCGTGGTCGTTCAAGTGCGTTCAAGTGCGATGGTCGCGTTACGTCTTGGCGCCCCCTCCACCCGGTGGATCTTCGTCGCTGTCGGCAGACCCAGAACTCAATTTCCTGCTCTCGGCGCGGAGGGCCGCTCCCTCGTTTTGCTCCATGTTATGCAGACGCTGCTTCTTAAGTAGCTCCTGCGCGCCCGTTGTGACTTCGAACTCCCCTTCAGAGTCCGAGTCTGACTCGTCGCGGTCCGGCGATTTCTTCTCGGCGGGGAGACCCCCCTTGTTCATGATGGCGAGGGCTTCCTTAGATACATCCGGGACGGATCGGCGGCCATAGCTCTTAAGCAAGGTATTCGGGTCGATGGGCTTGATGGTCGGATCGTAGGCGGCCGGTAGTCCCACGGCTACGGCGACGCGGTGCGCCTCTTCGTCGGCGGTCAGGTTGGGCTCCAGCTCGTACACACTACTGTTCTCGCTGTCGGCCTCGTGTGGCTGTCCCAGCAGCATCTGCGCATAACTCTGCCTCGAGGGATCGTGCGCTCGCTTCGCCTTCTTCTTCTCGCGCTTCTCGTTGGGACGTACGACAACGACAGGCACGGGCGAATATTGCAAGCAATACTTTGAAAACGAACTACGATTCACGAGGAACCCTTGAACTCCGTCGAGACTCCTTCCCTTCGTCCCGACAATTAGCATGGAAGGCTGGTATATTTTGATCTGGCACGGTTTGGGTCAGCACAGTAATCGATAATCGCCTTGGCGTGGCAAGGTTGGGAATACTGACAAGATGTTGGAACGTGTTGTGTAGCTTCCCAACAGCATATTCCAAGACTAAGCCAATCGCCTTATTTTGGGTGTTCTTGGACTGAATGGATTCCATCAAAGCCTTGGCGTCTTCTTGGTATGTCCTGTCGGCCAGACGGACCTGCGTCTCGATGACGCGGACACAGACGATCTCGTCGCCATCGTCGACCAGTTCGTCCAGAAGCCACTGCAAAGCGTGGTCCGAGTACGAGTTGTCGTCTACGCCGACCATGAAAGTGCGGTGTCTTCTTAGAAACTGGAAGCCGGCATGCCGATAATTTAAGGTGAACGAGATAGGATTATACTCGGTGGACTCGCCAAGCGGAATGTTGTCGAATGCGACATGAGATTCGAACCTTTGTGAGCGGGGAGATTCGGTCAGCGTCTCGGTTGCCATGAGCTAGAAAAAAGAGTAGAGCAGAAAAGGGGTGTACGGGTAGACAGAAAAGGGGCGATGTTAATAGGTCGATGGGAAGGAAGCAAAATCGAGCTGTGGAGGACCCTCTTGCGCGAAATTCAAGACGAACGACTGGGAGGGAAGATCCAAGTTCAGCCCAGGAACCGCTAATGCCCAGCTTTCTTAGGTTGCTGCGCCTTCACCACTCAGCTGTACGAGTCTGACGGTACATACGTACATACGTACATGTCAAACAAGATACGTACGGGGTTAGGCCTTGGTTCTTTGGGTCTTTGAGTCTTGGGTCTTGGGCCTTTGGGATCATGAGTGGGGGATATAGTGAGCGGGGTAGCACGGGGGAAGTCAACGAATGACGCTCGCTTTAGAGTCGACCAAGCGAGTCAAAATCGGACTAGCTTGACGATCCTGGCATAGGACGACATGCGACAGAACTTTTGGAATACCGCCTTTGTCATCTTCTATCGACTACATGAGTCCATGAGTCCATGAGTCCATGAGTCCATAGACCGAACCATCCTTTATCAGAGCATCATGCAAATCGCAGCACCGGGATACGTGGGCTGCTCTCACGCATGCAAGGATGCGGTATGATGTTCCAACTCCCGATGGGCGAATCCCGAAGCAGGCATGTATGATGTAATGGGTAGGACAATGCACGCTTTATAGGAGGGACTTCCACCAATAACTGCCACGGCGACAGTCTATTCGCCTGACCGCCGTTGGCGACGGCGGTGTGCAGATGTGGCGGCTAATCAAGGCGTGGGCGTCAAGGCGATAAGAGAAGAGAAAGGAAGAGGGGGAGCAAAGAGAAAACTTCTCGACTTACCTACGATGCGGTGGTGAAGCCGCTCGGATTCGACTTCCCGCATGCGGTTTCTTCAGGCCCTGCGGCAAAGATGGGTTACGGGGTGCAAAGGTGACGGACGAGATGGATCCCTTCCTAGACGGAGGTTCACTACTACCTGCACTAGAGGCCGTCTCGCCGGGAGTCGTCGCGCTCGCATCACCAGTGCTCTCGATGCTCTCCTTCCCCTTGCTCTTTACGTCCGCCAGATTTACGGCGACCGTTCGCTGCGTAGGCTCCGCTCGAGGTGTGCTCTTGGCGCTACCGTGCGGGGAGCCGGCGCCAGGAATCGGGCTACCTTTCTTCTCGAGGTTGAAATAGTCGGTCTTCTTAGACGTCGGTTGTGATTTGGGAGAGACATCGCTCTCGGGGCTTCTAACCGGGGTGGGTAACCCTCCCGACATTTTCTTCTTCTCGTCTCCTCTTCTCTACCTAAGGTAGGCTATGGGTGGTGCAAGATAAAAGGCTGAACACGACTATCGTTTATACCTAACTCACGTTTCCTCAGCAAGAGGGCGGAGGAGGCAGATTCGCACCGACGGCATTGATCACGAAAGACTCAAGAGTGATGCTCAAAAAGGATAGCTCGGGGCTATCCGCTGTCGATGTGGCCTGATGACCGCGTGGGAGAGGGACAAAACGAGCTTGGAGAGGTCTCGAAAGATCGATTCGAACCAGCCACGTGGGTCAACAAGGATAATTGCTAAGGATGAAATGTTGGTGGTGAAACACGAGCTGGTTGATTGGTGGATGGGATGACTCTGCTTGTTCAGATGGTAGTCATATACGGAAGGGAGATAGGATGGGGTTATATGCGCCCTGCCTTCTGACTTCTGGTTTCTAGCTTTTGGAAGTGCGAAGCGGATGCTAGGTGTGGAAATGAAGGTGATAATGAACGAGGGAATCCTCTACTGGCTGGCCCTCAGCGATGACTATAAGAATGGGCGAACGAAAGACGGTTCGGTTCTCCAGGGCCCAATGAAGGTAAAGCAGATACGTAGCTTGGTGGTATTATTGTATGAACGTCGCAGCTGGTGATTATGTGAAGGGTGGCTTGGCTGTCGTGCAAAACATCAGTAGTTCCTTAGCCTGCTTGTCGGGTTTCGACCTGGAAGCTTGGCTAGGTATAAGCTTCGGCGGCGGATTGGCGCAGAAGCTGGCGAGTTTACCGTATGGCAGGGCGGATGCTTTTTTGTACACAACAAGTGGAGACCAGGACCGTTGGCGACTTTTTAAGTATCCAAACGGCCTCGCGACGAGGCGACTGGGTAGAGGAGTGCTAGATAGTATACCTAGTAAAATAGGTAGCTAAGAAGGATAGGCGATTTCTTAGTAGACGAATAGAGAGATGGATCGTGTAGAGAGAGAGAGAGGAATGGGAGGAATTAGTGAAAAGTTTAGTTTAGTGTAGTTGAGTTGAGTCGAGTCGTGTTGAGGTGGGTGGATTTGTGTTGGTATGTGGTTTGGGTTACAAGAATAAGTAGAGGTGAAGTAAGGTAAACGGTAATAAGCTAATTTGAAGATACATGTATTGAAAACAATCACATATTAAAACTCGGGATAAAAAATTCTAGTTCGAGAGTTTTTACAACAGAAATATGGAAAATATTATGTATGAATAGGTAGATTGGGCGACCATGGAAAGGACGGCGTTGATTTACATATGAGGTAAGGTGGCCTGGCAGCCTGGGTGGGAAGATGCTAATTAAGCTACGCTGTAGCGTAGCGTAGCTGCCCAGGCGACTCAGGCGACTCAGGCGACTCAGAACTTAGCGACTTCTAGGGCTTGGAGACATTTCCAGGTTTCTAGGCCTTGCCAGGCTCCCATAGCAACCCTCCAGGGCTCGGGCGAGAGAGAGAGACAGAGAGAAGCTCAAGCTCTTTTCTTTTCCAATTGTACCTAAACTTGGTAGACTAGAAAAAATGGGAAAGCGAAAGAGCTGGAGCCAAGAAACCCGATCCTAGGTTACGGCAGATGACTGTGCTTTTTTCAAATTTCCTATTTTTACCTGCTACAGCGCCAGTACATTGATTGCCCACACCCATGCCGCCATCTCTCAAGTATCTTATTAGGTATGTACATGTAGTATCTCAGGTATTCCCATCATTCCCATCCATGGATGTCTCACGCCCAAGCCCACCTTTACTGGCCTTAATAGCCTGCCGTACTGCCGTACTTCCCCTACCCGCATGGTACTATAGTACCTTTAGCACTATAATACCCTGTGTATCTACCTACACCCCTACACACCCCTCTTAATCCTGGCAAGTTCATCGGCTGAGCCACTTACACTAGAAGCTTTGATGCTTCGGTTTGCGCATATCTCATGGATACCAATGATGCCAATGATGCCAATGATGTACCGCATTGAAGATCCCTGATGCATTTCGGTGATATGGATATACTAGGTAGATATCAATGATATGATGTTGATACCTAGGACTCTTCTTCGGTATAAATATATACATAGGTGACGAGGGCATCACACACACATTATAGATACATACCTACCTAGTACCTAGGTTGTAGGTATGTACCTACACATAAAGTATGGGCGCATGCATGTAAGTCATCTTGCCTCCGACTAATCTAATTCCAAACTCCTCTCTTCCTCTCACAACTCAAGATCGTTTTCGTCTTACTTATTTTCCATTCCACTTTCTCCCTTGTTCTCCCTTGGTCCAATAATACATCCCACGGCAGACGCTCCAATGCGACATCAAGGTCATCGTAATCGTCAGATCGGCTAGCAAGCAAGCAATCTTTCAATCTTCCAGGACCCCAAGGTTCCAGGGTTCCAAGGTTCCAACCTCCCCCAGGTCGATTCGATATCCCGTATTGCCGTACCCCCAAAAGGGTATCAAACTCCAAGTGCCTATATGGATGTGCTACACACGGATCCATAGTATCAATCGATATTCCCGTAAACTCTCGCAGCAAGCACCGAAACACCGATACCACGGCGTCTTTATGCTATGTATGGTGACGCTGCTCGTATTAACACACGACATCTGGTCGACGTAGCACCGCGTGTCTAATTTGGTAGAATCAAGCCTTTATCCACAACGTCCTGCGTTAAGGAGCCAACCGCCATTCCCAGACCGGCGGGTTAGGGCCAAGAAGGAACATTCGCCCCTCCTCGTCCTCTCGTCTATCTCTCCAATCCCTTTGCCCTCTTGTTCTTGGCCGTATCCAGAAGGTAGCTCCAAAAGCTTGAACGTATGTACGCCGGACTGTAAATATCTTCCTATCAAGCCAGCAACGGGATACATTAACTACCGACGTGGCTTACACATATCCGCGCGACCTGCCTCCGCTTTCTCCTAACCCGACTGCTCGCATGATGAACACCTGGGTGCCATGACGCTCAAGATCCGCAAACCCTTAAGTCTAACCGAGAAGTCTATCCTCCCCCAACAGGAGAGAGCAAACCCACCTGTTCCAAAAAAGTACCCAAGGCCGTGGGGAGTCGAAAAAGGGCGACGAGACGTACGTGAGTGATACAATCTTGCGCTCTTGGCGAACTTGGCGCATATTCCGCGTAGCCAAGACATTGACGGGCAAGGATTGCTTCCCTTTCCAACTTTTTCTACCGTGATGAAGTGATGACACATCTGTGTGCGACTCCTGTAAGAAGGAGAATAAGGAAAGATGAGCGCGTGGCACGACGGCGGCAGGCGGTTCTAACTCGAGAGCCACAGAGCCACATTACAGCATTTTCTTCATCGCACGTTCCAGGTTATTTCCACCAAAAACACATTCCAAAAAGTCTGGCGTATCTCCGCCTCTAAACTCCACCGCAACGTAGCAGTACCTGGCATTACGTCTGCGCTACCAAGCATGGTCCCGAACGAAGTGGGATGAGGTGAGAAGCCAACGACGAAACGGCCAACGGCTCGACCCGTTTCGAATCAACCATCCAACGCGATCGAGCGCTGGCAGGTTAGCTACCTTCGTTTGGCCGATAGCTTCTCTCGGATAGGATAGATCTTGTCACATCGGCATTGCTACCCGTCAAGCGCGAGGGAAGGGAGGGAGGGGAAGACCACCCTACCTTTTCCCTACATGGTAGACTACGATGTGTAGGTACGTACAATGGAGCCACAACGTCACATGGTATCCATTGGAAATAAGTTTGCTGTAATTCATACATAATGAGTACCTATATACTACCTAGGTCTGTGTGCGCATCCATGGATATGTGTGTATCCATGGATGCTGTATAAGGATGACGGGCAATACTTGATACATACGACACCTGGGCATGTGCGTGGGCTTACCCGCGATTCGCGAAGGTTCCAAGCCAGGCACGGTTGTCGCTCGATGAGGCTACTAATCCGTGCTGCAGATGTACTATGTAGGGAGGCTATTCTCACATGCTGGAAATCCCACGAAACAGAGGATCCCAAAACGGCACGAGGTGAAATGATGAAATCAGTGGCCCTGACCTTGGAAACTGATAAGGGCCATTGAGCGTTACTAGCAGCCCGGGGGGTGGCCATCCATCGACTGCTAGACCAATTGACCACTGAATAGTGAAAAGGGGACCCTTGTCCCCTATAGTTGCCCATGTCAACCACAGACAATGCAAGAAATCTTGGCTTCCTGCAGCCTCACCAAATACATGGCAGATTCACGACCTCGTGGCTCCTATGCGGGCTAGAAGGGCAGCAGGGCTACAGCTCCGTTTGACTATTTGCTCACGACGACCCGACATTTCCCTAATAAATTACAACATTCTTGGGCTGCCTCACCGCACCTCATCAAGACGCGAGAATCGAAAGATTGAGTTGATCTTGAGCCTCGCGTATGCACAACAACCAATGCCGAGAGATTGACGAACTCCCGTCAATCGCGCCTCATGAAGGACTATGTACCTAGGCAATTAGCTACACTTTGACCGATTCGTAACATCTACAGTGTTAAATATCAACACTGCTTGACCGCTATTCAGCTAGGTATGTTACCTGGTTCAGATGGTAACAACCTAATCCAAAGAGGTAATCAAGGTCGCGACAAGTCCTACAGGCATGATTCGTTGCTGCCCGACATTGTCTGCCTTCGAACATCCATGGTTTAGACCAGCCCATCCAGCCAGCTCTACATTATGGTCATCCATGGCCATCAAAATCGCTTGGGGTGCATTTGTCGCAGATTATTCCGTGTTCGCGTACACTCGATCGATATGACAATTTAACCCGGCAATGGTTACAAATTGGCTATGCTTCCCAGGAACTATTTTCGGTGACGGCTTGATAAGCTCCTGCTGGTTTCCCTGACCAATTATTACTTTCTAGGGTTATTCTCCAACCCAAGCTACATGATACTACATGGTAGCCTAAGCCTTGAATCTTGGAATTCAGCCGTTTCACCACCAGCTATTGAGGGGTCAGACTTCGATACTCTCATCATAAGCCACCCTGCCACCATACGTGTTGTACGTGTCTGGAAGTTTAGCCTCTTGGCTTTCGTACTTAACAACGCCCTGGTGCTCAGCGCTAGCTTGTTACGACAAACGACTATGAATAAGTCCTACGGCAGGAGGATCGACGAAAGATCCTGAAGAAATCGAGCGAAGGAATAGAGATGATGCAATCGACGTAATTGGATTATCTTGACCAATTCGTGGATAGGACATATAATTTTGAATCGTCTGGCGAGATGTTATAATTGTGCAACGTCATGAGTACCTACCTACTACCTACATATGTACCTAGTAGTAGGTAGATAATGAACCTTGGGTGTTGATCTACATACTAAGTACTGTAAGTACCTATTAAGCCTTATGTAGGTACCGAAGCTGGCCCTAACACTGGGACACCAAATGCCCGTGGACATCAATGATGGCTCTAGCCCTAAAGCCTTGGAGGTCGGGAGCCTAGACCCCGGGGCCTTGCTTAGGTGGACCTCGGGACGGACCTGTTATCGATACATGATTGACCCGATAGAGTTCGGATGAGACAGATCTCTTATGTAATAAGATCTGAGTATTATGAGACAACCTGCTTCTCTTGGGAGTTTCTCTCTTCATACATATCTACACACCTCCAGCACATCTTCGTAACAAGCTTTTATTTTCTACGAACTACTAACTATGGTGTCAGTACATAAACTACCTATACAACCAGCCAAATCCATCACTTGAAGGTCAACAACAAGTCGGATAAAGGTAAGAGACTATATCAATAGATAGATAGATACATTCGATATCATCACGGTTCAGAGCCGGATAGCCACACTAGAGATCTATAACTTCGAACAAGGTCCGTTGCTTTGAACCAAAACAACTAGAAAAAACACATGATCATACTAGGTACCTACCTAGGTATATATACGTACCGTGGATATCAGCACGAGAGTCACGCCACGATATATTTGTCTTCGACTCTGGTACTTCGACGCAAGCTCGACAGGTTGATGTACTGCATAGCTGTATACCATCTAGACCCTTCGTGAAATGTGGAATTCCCTTTGACATCTAAGATTCAAAGTACCTACCCACTACCTACGTGGGCTCTCAACCTCTTAGATACCTAGGTAGGTAGCTAGTCTACCAACGCCTACCTGAAGCGTCACGCGACCTTTATTGCCTGGGTACCCGGTAACTGTATCCTCCTCAAACCCACATAACGTGTAGAAGCTAAAGTACTAGGTATGGGGGAAAAGACCCCTATATGCTTTCCGAGAAGCATGGCGAACCACGGATTGTAGAAGAGCAGTCCGTTAAACGTACTCCCTCGGCCCCCGGAAAGCCAAGTAAACCCAATCGGGACAATGGCTGGGCAAATGCGGAGGTTAGCAGTCTATCAAGTACCCAGGCGATCATCATCTAGGAACTGTTGGGTAAGGGCTTATCTACAGGTGCTACGTACGTCATCCAACACGAGTAAATATATGCTGCTAATGTTGCTTCACATACCGAACACCATATACGTCTGTCAAACATGGGACCATTGCAATACCTACTAGTTACTATTTAGCCCCTTGTTATCCGGTACCCAGTGAGTAATATTCACGCGCAGTCGTATCGTATGGGGCATATTTCCAAAGACAAACATTCGCACAACTACCTACCTACCTAGGTAGGCAGTCAGAAATTAGGCAAGCCATGCCAGCAAGTATCAGGCCGTATAAACACCACTCGACAAGACTAGGGATAATGCCGATACTTCGGACCCCCTACCCATCTCTTAACACAATGTTGATATATTCTTATACCTGGGTTTTGACCTACATGTACATAGTCATGACGAAACTATAACCAATCTAACAGAATACAGGCCAGCTCTCTTACCAACAACTACGACAAGACTACAGCACCCGGGGTAGGAATGGTGCGAATCATGCTGCCGATCATCCGCCCTATCGTCACATTCGGCACGCTGGTGCCGGCTGGGGGTGGCGGTGCGAAACATGTGGTATCTGATGTCTGTCAGACCGAACCGTGGGCCACGGGCTGACTGCCTAGTACTTACTACGGTATGTCCCTGTGTACGGCGACGATGGTGCCACAGGGTATCACGGACCCTCGTATGCGTCCAGACGGTGGATCGTCAGTTGCAATAAACAGGTAGTACATTGCTTAGGTAGGTACCTAGGTGGGTTTTCCAACTACAAAGCTATCTTCACCACTCCTACACGTGCTTATTCGCTCATCACCCTTAACGTCGTGTCCGGAAGCGGGACGATCTGGGGTGTGTGGATACGTGGATGTGTGTGCACGTATGCTGGATCTCCCAACACCTCCCAACCGGGGAAGCTTGCGTCGATGGAGAACGATACGACCGATAGTGTAGTGTATCGCGTCGTGTCTGCGCGGTCGTTAGCCTGTGGAGGACTTCCAAGACAACGTCTGGCCTCTTCCTACATATATACGTACCTACATGTGTTAGTGCCTCCACGGGCTATATGTAGTCCAGCGCCCAGCTAGGATTAGCTTCTCTTACCCTACCCTACCTAAGTCTCTTGGCCCTTTCTCAGCCCTGCGTGCTACGATGCATCGTCACATCGAGCTAAGAAGTCTACTCAAGCCAAGTCCAAGTTCAAGACGGGACAAGACGACGGGTTGCGCGCACCGGATTACGCCCAAATCCCAAATTCACCCTCATCATCCTCAGCATCCCCCACCTCTTCGTGATCCTCATCCGGCTCTTCCTCCCCTCCCCTGCGTACCTGGATATGGATACCTGGTCGACTGCTACGGTACGTAGTAAGGAAGGGGAGGTACCCATTCCTTGGCTTTCCGCTTGGCGCGCAAAACGGTGAAAGCTCAAGCCCATATCGCGGGGTGGAGAGCGTGCGTCGAACCGTAGAAAGCATCTGCTTCACCGGGAGGCCTCCCAGATAGCGAAAAGACGGTGCCCACTGACCGGTCGGTTCGGTCCATCTTTTTACGGCACATACAACGCACCAGAGAACCCTACCTACAGCACAGTTAAACTTCTCTAGCTCGCATACCTATCGATCTGTGACCCTCTTCCCCCCCTCCCCCATGTACACACATACGTGCGTACGTAGTATGTAGTTCCAGCCCACCAGCCCACCAGCCCACATACTCCATGCTGTCTGTATCCCCTGCCCAGCTGAAAAGCCCTCACAAAGGGGGGGGGACCGAAGCATCATAATACATAACCAAGCGATTGTCGTCGTCGCGGGGACCCAGTCCAGTCTGGGGCGGCGGAGTGCCCTCCACATGTGCTGTAACGTGACTGATAGCGCACGGTGGAAAAGGGTGGAGTGTGGAGAAAGCAGGTTGGCAATAATAATAAAGAAAAGCTGCGCTTGCTTCCTCCTCGTGGCAACACTTTTTCCCCCCTACACACATATCTACGGCGGGAAATATACATCATCATACATCCTACGTAGGTACGGTGGGTAGGTAGGTAATGAAATCCACATGCGTCGGGATGGGCATGTGCTTAAATATCGAGTCTTGGCTACGCGACCCCGAGACCCCGAGCAAATCCTGTGACTATGGGGTTACGACGCGGAAGGCGGAAGAGGCGAGTCGCTACGATCCTTGGTCTGGTCTGGCCTGCTAGCGTTGTAAGACGTCGAAAAAAAAAAAAGGCGATACGCGTTGCGAATCAAACGTGTCGTCTTAATTATCTCGTTCCCGCGTGACTACCTAGCTAGACAGCTAAGGAACGAACCCCTTGACCATATTTTGGTTCTATAGCCACCTCCTTTCCTCTTTTTTAATTTCGGCCAGGCTAACTTGGCCTATCCGCCGGCCGACCAGCCTACCTCCTGTGGTCGAGAGTGACATACATAATATCCCGTGACGCCTGTGCAATGCAAACTTGACGACGAAAATCCGAGAGAACCGTCTTTTCTCTCATTTCTCTCAACGGCTCGTTCCTCCCTTTCCTGCCTTTGCCGAAGAGACGTTGAGTGTGCCGATACGTGGACGACCTGTCTCGAACCGGCTCAGTTGTACGTTCGCGACAAGTTGCGCAGGTACCAGTCCACCAGCTTGCGTCCAACCTTGGCTTCCGAGATGTGAATCAAATCCTGTACGTCTCTATTAGCACAGTTGTACGATAGAAAGCTTGACAGTGGCACGAAAAGCTTGATCAATAGCGAAAAAGGAAAGAAAACTTACTCCTTGCAGGGCATAGTCTAGGTCGCTAACATTGACCCATTCGCCTTCGAGGAGGGCATGGTCGGACCACCGCAATTGCTTGGTTCGCTGCTTGTTGACTAGCAGCCAAGATCGTAGTTCCTCTGGTTGCACCTCTAAAAACCCAGCGAGCTTCTTCAGATCCATAGTCGTGTAGAGGCGTAGGTAGGATTTGACGGTGGGGTTCCACATGTTGGTCTTGACCTCGTCCATGAAGATGGATAGGTGGTGGTCGATTGGGTCCACGTTGGCCTCAGGGTTGTCAAAGTCAGGAGGGACGGGGGAGATGAACTTGGGGCAAGCAGCCTTGAACAGCTCCTCGAAGATAGGCAGCGACTCTGGACCACCCCGCTGCAGCTTGAGAAGCTGGTCTCCATACTTTTCTCTTAGGGCGGTGTGGATGGTGTCGTCCAGGCGTGTGGGCTGGAAAGCGACGCAGATGGCGATCAAAGCGTACATCTGATCGTTCTTCTTGGTGATGGAGTCGTACTGGGCGTTCTTTTGGAAGTTCTTGGTACGCGACACGTAGACGAGGATGTGGCTAAACATGCGGATAGCGTCGGCGTATCGATGCATCATCATGTAGGAGAAACCCACATAGTAGTAGGTGGTAAAGTGGGCGGCCATGACACGTGCGAACATGGCCTTCTTGTTCAGCTCGATGTCATCAAGCGTCTTCAGTGCCAGGCTGAAATCTCCTAGAAGGCAGTGGACGCGCAGCAGGCCGATGATGGAGAAGTAACCGAGCATTCGGTAGAGTGTCTTGGAACCGTACTCCCCAGCCACGGCGGCGGGATCCTCGTTGCGCTTCATAGCGGCAAGCTGCTCGGTGATTTGCGATCGTTGGATCAGGGAGTATAGGACGTTCAAGACGCTGTAGCAACCCCAGGTGTTGGGGTTCTCGCGTAGGATCTGTCGCTCCTCCTCGTTATCTCTTGCTTGTCTCGCGATTCGGAGTCGGTAAGAAGAGAAGGAGTTGAACTGGTAGATGAACTCGTCGATGACATCCCAAGCCCAATAATGCTAATGTTTCCATTGTTAGTGTACTATTCCACTATCATATCATATGCGTTTGCTTCTTCCAATTTGGATGGAAACACGAGAAACAAAAAGGTTACGAACCGAGGGAGGTTCCAGATCAACAGGACCATCGGAGTTGAGGATAAAGTGGAACAGGTTACAGTAGGCATCGTAGCTGGAGAACTTGACTTCCAGAGGAGCAGAAAAGTCCAAGGGCTGGGCGGCAGCGACGAGCCTGGACTGAATATCGTCGGCCTGCTGAGCCATAGTCATCGAGTTGACCTGCTCAAGCTCCTCCATGCCATCCTCGTACTGGACTTGTTCGCGGTAATCGGCCACGAGGGCCTCCTCCTCAACATCACTGTCATCCTCCATAGGGCGCACAGGCGCGGAGCCGTTTCGAAGTCCGCTCATCGTGAATAATTCCGTATTCCGTATTCTTGTCTGGGATGGGATCGGAATGATATCACGCGAGTATCATGGAGAAACCCGATCTTTTTTCGACGAAGGGGTATCGTGGGCTATCGCGGAGGGGCTTTTGGTCGCAATTTTTTTGCTTTCTTTCTCGGGTTGGGAAAGTTCCACAGTTCCAGGCGAAGAGAGACCACAAAGTGAATCACCGAAGTTTACGCGGATTAGGGCTTTTTTTTTTAATGTGGCTCGTGCGTTTGTCACCCCTCTTGCTTCCTTTTTTTCTTTGTTCCCTTTTGGCGGGGTAATTATCGATATCGAATATCGATATGAATACCTATTTTACCCCACTATAAAGTTTGTAAGTTTCCAAGTTGTCAACGCCGATGGATTCGCAGTATTTGCCTCGTAAACAGTCAATGAATAGTCCCGCCCCTCGAGAAAATAGTAATGAAATGGGTTATTCTCCAATGCTTTCTCTCTGGAGTACGTAAACAAATGTACTGTTGTGGGCTTTGCATCGGATGAGTTTAGTCATCATCGATGCCTGGTGGAGTCGGGTACGTGATTATCTCGATATGATTCATAGTTAGTCATTTATCGTGCATACATGCGCATGGTAACGCATTTATTTATACTCGTCGCATCAATCGGCCCAATCAGCTTTTCATCTATTCGTCTTAATAACTCATCGCCCAGACGAGATAAGAGGCTCTAGTCTAAGAGTACTAGGTGTTTATAATACTTAAGTCGACTATAACTTTGGAAGAGGACCATAAGTTCAAGGAAAGACCAAGTTCGTATTGCATGGTGAGAAGCAATCGTCGCCAACATGCCTGTCGTCACCCCAGAAAAGCTTGCTAGTCTACAGCAGCATGCCGACGATATAAGAAATGTACCCACACCCCTCCATCTTCTACTTTGATATACCTAGACTAACATACCCCAGATCTGTATCTTGGCGCACGTTGATCACGGCAAGACGTCCTTAACAGATGCTCTTCTTGCCACAAATGGCATCATATCGCCAAAGCTGGCCGGCAAGATCCGGTACCTCGACTCGCGGCCTGACGAGCAGGTTCGAGGTATTACCATGGAATCTTCCGCCATATCACTATATTTCTCAATGTTACGAAGACCGGCACCAGACGCTTCACCTGTGCCAAAAGAATACCTGATCAACCTCATAGATTCCCCCGGTCATATCGATTTCAGCAGCGAAGTATCCACAGCATCACGATTATGCGATGGCGCGGTAGTGCTGGTGGATGCTGTCGAGGGTGTCTGCAGTCAAACAGTTACCGTCCTCCGCCAAACATGGACCGAGAAATTAAAACCTCTGTTGGTTATTAATAAGATCGATCGACTGGTCACTGAGCTGAGGATGACGCCGGGTGAAGCCTACATCCACCTGAGCAAACTCCTAGAGCAGGTGAATGCTGTGCTGGGAAGCTTTTTCCAGGGCGAGCGTATGGAAGAGGATCTGAACTGGCGAGAACGTATGGATGAACGAGTTGCTGCCGCTGCTGCCAAAGAAGCAAAAGTCAACGACATCGAGAGCGAGGCAGGAGACCTCCAATTCGAAGAACGAGATGACGAGGAACTCTATTTCGCCCCCGAGAAGAACAACGTAATATTCAGCAGTGCTATTGACGGCTGGGCCTTCACCGTTCGACAGTTTGCGAGCCTATACGAGAAGAAACTCGGCATCAAGCGAAGTATCATGGAGAAAGTCCTATGGGGTGATTTCTACTTAGATCCAAAGACGAAGAAGGTCTTGGGCCGGAAACATCTCAAAGGCCGTAATTTAAAGCCCATGTTTGTCCAGCTTGTGCTGGAACAGGTCTGGGCTGTGTACCAGGCGACTACAGGGGGTGATCACGGAAAGGGGTAAGTCGGCTTGCCTCATATCTCTCACAGTTTCTTTCTCTGTATCTGTTGATACTTCAAAGTTTCCAGGTTTAATAATACGCTAACTTTAACATAGAGATCCCGCCCTGCTGGAAAAGATCACGAAATCATTAAACATCACCATACCGCCTCATATCGCAAGGTCAAGAGATCCCAGATTACTTCTTACTACTGTGTTCGCATCGTGGCTCCCTCTCTCTACCGCTCTACTCGTTTCCGTTATCGAATCTCTACCATCGCCCAGGATAGCTCAATCTGAACGACTACCTGAATTGCTAGATAATTCACCTGGATCAAATTTCATTGACGCCTCGGTCAAAGATGCTATGGTGAACTTTAAAACCACCAAGACTGACCCTGTCGTGGCGTACGTCAGCAAAATGGTGTCCATTCCCGAAAGCGAACTTCCAGAGAATAAACGACGCACAGGTCAGCTTAGTGCTGAAGAAGCCAGAGAGTTAGCTAGGAAGAAACGTGCAGAATTTGCACGTGCTCAAGCGGCTGAGAGCAACGGAGTTGACGATCTTGCGACGGCACTTGATAGTACCACGATAGACGACTTTGTTCCCGAAGGGGACGAGAAGAAGATCGACCCGGAACACCTCATAGGATTTGCGCGTATGTACTCAGGTACGTTATCGGTGGGGGACTCGCTCTACGTGTTGCCGCCAAAATTCTCTCCTGCCGATCCTCACGCAGCCCCCGAGCCACAGAAAGTGACGGTGACGGCTCTGTACATGCTCATGGGTCGCAACCTGGAGTCTCTCAATTCGGTCCCCGCTGGTGTCGTATTCGGTATCGGCGGTCTTGATGGACATATCTTGAAATCGGGAACCCTATGCAGCCAACTGGAGGGCTCTGTTAACCTGGCGGGTGTCAACATGGCGGGCAAACCGATCGTACGAGTTGCGCTCGAGCCGGTGAACCCTGCGGACTTGGACAAGATGATCGAGGGTCTAAGACTGTTAGTACGGAGCGATCCCTGTGCCGAGTACGAGCAATTCGAAAGTGGCGAACACGTGCTACTCACCGCTGGCGAATTACATCTGGAACGCTGCTTAACCGATCTCAAGGAAAGGTTTGCGAGGTGTGATATCCAAGCGGGCGCGCCCATTGTGCCATACAGAGAGACTATCGTGCGTGCGGACGAGATGCGCCCGCCAGCCAACAAGGAGCTGGGGAGAGGCGTTGTGGTAGGCGTGACTAGCTCGAAGCAGGTGAACGTCACTATTCGAGTACGACCGTTACCATCCAACGTCACGGAGTTCTTACTCAAGAACCCCGGAGCAATCAAGCAACTGTACTCGGAACGGAAGGTCCTTGACGAGGTTGAGCAAGAATCAACACTCGAAGGAGGCCAGAAGATCGAGGCGGACGAGGATGTACAGGATGGAAAGGGTCTATCGGTCGACGAATTCAAGAAGCAACTCCAAGAAAACCTGGAGAGCGGCAAAGGGCGTGAAGGGTGGAAAGGCGTTGTCGACAAGATAACGGCGTTTGGACCGCGGCGAACGGGCCCGAATCTGCTCATCGACGCTACGAAAGGCGGCTATTTCCCCAAGGTCTTCGCCCCAGAGAAGCACGAAGATGGCACCAACCCAAAGGCAGACGAAGCCCTCCAGGCTGCGCACTTTTGCGACAAGGTCACGTATGCGTTCCAGCTAAGTATGAACCAAGGCCCGTTATGTAATGAGCCGGTACAAGGTGTCGCTGTCATTGTGGAAGACCTCACGGTCACATCCACCGACGAAGAGACCTCAGCTCGAGATCGTCTCGGCAGACTCACGGGAGAAGTCATCAAGACGGTACAACATTGCATCCGCCAGGGTTTCCTAGACTGGTCTCCACGTCTCATGCTTGCCATGTACTCGTGCGAGATCCAGGCAAGCAGTATGTCTTCCCATCCCCCACCCCCCATCTCACGACACTCGCATCTTCTCCTTTGGATCAGATACTAACACGCAACAGCCGAGGTCCTAGGGCGGGTGTACGAAGTGCTGACGCGGCGGCGGGGGCGGGTGCTGTCGGAGCAGATGAAGGAGGGGACGCCGTTCTTCACGATCCAGTCGACGATCCCGGTGGCCGAGTCGTTCGGGTTCGCGGACGAGATGCGCAAGCGCACGTCGGGCGCCGCCCAGCCCCAGCTCATCTTCGCCGGCTTCGACGTCCTCGTCGACGAGGACCCCTTCTGGCAGCCCTTCACCGAGGACGACCTCGAGGACCTCGGCGAGCTCGCCGACCGCGAGAACGTCGCCAAGCGCTACATGGACCGCGTTCGCCGCCGCAAGGGCCTCCTGGTCGAGGGCAGGGGACAGAGGGTTGAGGCGTCGAAGCAGAAGACCCTGAAGAGGTAGTGTGGTTCTACGGGTAGCAAGGTGCTTGGAGCCTTGGGGCGCGCATTGATGTGTTCCTGGATAGGTGGATAGGGGATAATGAATCACGCAAGAAGCATAGGGCAGGGCATTGCGAGAGGAGTAGAAAAGGATTGGAGTCTAAAGTCTCGACAGCATTCACAATTCCCAGTAAGTTGAACAGTAAATAAAAGATGTAATATATTTCATCAGATTAATTCGAGGATTATACTGCGTTTCAACCTTCCGCATCTTAACCGTCTACCTAGTATGGATGGAGCAGGGTCCTTTGCCCCCCTTAATATGATCACATTACATATTTTCATGTTCGCCCTTGATCTGTCCCTTGTAGTTAATTGGCATGTCGCTCTTATACACCCACGGCGTCCATAAGCCCCCATGTCACCCTTGAACCTATCTCAAGCAGGTAGTGTGCATTGTATGACAATAGGAGGCTTGGGCGGAGTGTGTAAGTTCGGACATGGCGAGATAAGGAACGGACCGAAGGGGATGGAGAATCGGTGGACAAAATATCGACGGTGGCTTTGGAGTGCGTTGTCGGTATATCATACATGCATGGTTTGGCTGATTTTCAAATAGTATACGGCGATTATAGACTCGCCGACGGGTTTGGACTTGTCCCTTGACGCCCACTTAGTATTACCTAGCATCTCTAGTCCCCAACGATTCTTAGAACTCGGCAGCCCTCGTACTTCAGACTTCATATATCAAATATAGGTACTTAAATCTATACGTTGCTCTATACATCATCTCACGCTGCCGACCACAAGACCGACTAACGCCCGTGTGCACATGCAAGACTATGCTCGTTCGATCGTTGTTTTGTTTTGTATTGAGAAACGACCCAACCTAGCCAAGGCGTATCGACCTTTCCAATTCGTCCCCAACTCCAGAAATATGTGTAAATGGATGTAATATCATATATTTGGCTTCCCCCTTCCGTCGCCCCCCTTTCACTTTCGATCGTCCTAACCCCCAATTTTCCGGGTATCCAAATACCTTTCCGCCTCAACTACCTTCCGTTCTGTCACCAGAGTATTAGGACCAACAGGAACCTATGCAAGACTAACAATCTTCAGGGTGTATTGTAAACTTCGTGCCGACGAATGGATCGGCATTTAGTAGCTTGTCTCTCGAACTCATACCTGTGTCGGATGGGTGTGTATGAGAGGACGCTGGGTATCTTAATGGGATCCGAGTGCTGGCGGTGTGCTACTCGGTTTATATAGGTCGAGCTGAGACCGGGGATGGGTTCAAGGATGGGTTCACGACTTCGTCTCTGTGTCATCCCAGCCCCATACTTGGGAGAGGTATCTCTCCATGTTGACTCGCTTCGTCCGCATTTCCATCATCCACGGGTGCTCTAGCATTCGCCATGGGCTTGCCCGGCGGCTGGGTTCCTTCTCAAGGCTGTGAAGTCATGTCAGTGTCTAAGATTCGTATCAAGATTGTCAGATAACTTACCAGCACTCAATGAAATACTTGAAACTGTCGCTCCAAAAGATGTTGGCATCTGGCTCGTCTTTTAATTTGGGTATCGGCTGTCGAACGATGTAAGTCAACAGGTCGATCAATCCAGCTCTGGGTTGCATCTCGGTTCCGTCAGCAGGGAAGGGGAATCGATGCTGAGCAACCTCGAGGAGAGTGACGCCGGTGGACCAGACGTCTGACGTGATGGTGTAACTCTGGCCGGTGATACGTTCAGGGGCCATGTAGTAGCTCGTGCCGATGAACGTATTAGCCTCGCCCTTGGTACCAAAGTCACCCGAAACACCAAAGTCGCACAGCTTGACCTCTCCGTTCCGGCAAAGGAGAATGTTGGAGGGTTTGATATCTCGGTGAATAATTTTCTTGCTGTGGAGATAAGTCAAGCCTCGGAGCACACCTTCGGCAATTTTGCCGAGGACTTTTTCGCCTGTTCGACCACCAAGTCGCTTCACTTCTTTGTAGATGCTATCGAGAGATCCACCCTCGCAGAATTCCATAGCAATGGAAATGGTTGCCGTGGCAGGGTCACCAAAAACTCCGTAGTACCGACAGATGTGTTCTGAGGCACACTCCTTGTTGAAATTGATTTCGCGGAAAATCTGTTTCTTGACATCCGGATCCGGGTTGGTGGTAATGACCTGGATGATGTTAGTGGACGTCCAGGATCGGAAACTGGTATAGGGGTGACAAACCTTGAGCGCGAACACCGTTTTTCCTCCCTTCAGTTTGCAGCGCGTAACGGCACCGCCAGCACCTTCGCCTAAGCTACCCAACTCAACAATTCTATTCTCGGCACTAGCAATTCTCCACCCGTTGTCATCAAGCTCGTCGACATCGGCGGTTCTTGCTTTCTCCAAGGTAAGCTTATCAAAGCCTTCCTCGAGTCCTGGTAGGCTGCCATCCCGCTCCATGCCGATACCTCCCTCGCTTCTCTCGGAATAGATAGACCCAACGGCGGAGATAGGATCCGGAGTACCCTGAGGCCTTCCACCGATGCCATATTGCGATGCGAAGGAGAGAGCAGAGAACTGGGAACCCGCAGATGTAGGGTTGCTGGCCCTTCCGTCGAGGGGACCGAAGCTGCCCGACCGAGAATGTGCTGCACTGCTCTCGCTACCGCCACTTGCCGACTGCCCCGGCTGAATGGATGGTCTAGGCTGCTCGTAGGGTGCGACAGTGCTACCCATCGGGGTGGCAACGTGAACTGTGAGTTGAGGACGTGCGGGGCCGCCTGCGGCTGCGCTGCCCACAGGTTTTACATTAGGGGACGGAGGGATGGCTAGACCAAGCCTGGGTGTTCGTCCACCACTCGGTCTGCCGCCTGCGAGCGCGGGTCGAAGAGGAGCGGGGGAAGAGGACATGAGGGGGATGGGCGTCGAAGCCGGCGGAGGGGTGCCAACAGCTGCATCTAGAGATGCTGCAGTTGAGGCCTTCATGATGAAAAAGCGTTAGCATCGCAAGCACGGCAGCAAAAGAAAGCTTGTTTGACTCAAGCCGGGTGAGGTAAGAACGGGGAAGAGAGCTAGAGAGCTAGAGAGCTAGAAGGGGGGCGAGGAGATTAAAGCTAACAGAAGATAGGGTAAGTAGGGGGATCAATTACATTCTGAGCTGCGGGCTCCGAGGCCTGAGCGGAATTCTCGTGATCGGGCATCTTGTGCTAGTCCGACTTTTCAGACGACAGACAAACGGCAGACCACGAGCCAGGAACCACGGACCACAGATTGCACAGCAAGCCTGTGGGCGTATGCGTATGCGTATGCGGTATGCGGTATGCGGTATGCGGTATGCGTGTGAATGCGAGGCGAGTATGCGTGTCCGCAGCGTAGATAGGTGGTTTGCCGAGGAAGCGGTCGGGCTGTTCGAGTTACAAAGAAGAAATAAAAGGGCCGAAGCTTGCTGTATGTAACAGTCCGTTGACAAGACTGGCTCGAGAAGGTAAGGTATAGCACTGCTAACAAAGCCCTTGCAAGTAACACAGCACGGCGGGTTAATATATTTGGCGTGACGTATTTTTCAAGATTCTCCTGGTGTTACTGCGCAGATGGGTGAATAAGCAATTCCGATTCTATTCGATATCGTACGAAGTTAAAAAAGAATGGAAATCCAAGCAACCCGGACAAGTTGAGGAAGAATATGCTCCAAGGTTGAAAAAGTTGGCGGTTGATGGATGATCAAGTGGGATGAGCCAGAAAGGATAAGTGTGGAGGAGGAGTAGGATTAGAAAGGGTCCGGTCTGGCAATGGTAATGGTAATGGTAATGATAGTTTGCTTGTTGCCGCGCGTAGGTAGTTGATCCCTCCTTGTAACCTTGCAACTTCGATGCCCAGCAAAGCAGCTTAGCTCGAATAACGAATAATCCCCTGGTTTTGGTTCACTCTTTCTGGAAGCGGAGAAGGGGACTTGGCTGGGGCCACGGGACGCTAGGGGATCTGGGACTATGGAACAATGGACTTATGGGATGGATCATGGAACTTGGTGCAGGACTTTTCAGTCGATTCAAGATCCCGAGCCGTCTCTGGCAAATTTTGTGATGGTCCTTGCCAACCCTGGCTGTTAGGCTTGATACAGGTTTGAAGCTGGTGTGTGCTGTGGTGCCGTGGTGCTGTGTGGTGCTGTCTAAATGCTGTCTGGTGCTTGTCGGTGGTGGAGATGCGTTTTTCGCTACCGCACCAGTAGCAAGAAGGCGGGACAGAGAGAGCAGAAAAACAAGAGTTTGGTTACAGGGATAGCGTTGTTAATACAGCGCTTTCGTAGCCAGTCGGTACAGAATACCTAGGATCAAATCGATCATAGATGTATCAACAATTGGAAACCCTAGGGGCTGGGGTATCTAATCTCATTTCCCGTCCAGCGGCAATATGCTGGGTGCTGGTGCTGGATGTGATGTGTTGTAGATCGGGAGACAGAATGACGACCGAGCAAATCAACGAGCAAATTGATGTGGGATGAATTGATTGGATTGTTGCTAGTCGAATGCCCGCCGCAGTGTAGAAGAGCGAGGAAAAACGGTTTTATGTGCGATGTACCCAACAAGCCAATGGTCGTTGTCGTTTGTGACTAGAACGAGAATGAGAGAATGCGGGATGGGTTTGCCCAGACGATACTTCCATAGAGGGGTATCGAGGTATTTGTAATAGCAAGATGAGCGGATAGATACTTTGCCAGGCTCTCCAATGGATACAACCCGAGTACCCTTTCTGAGTCTTTAATGCCCAGCACCCGGTAGATGCTAGGTACCTACTATGTAGTAGGTATAAGTGGTATGAGTGCCCACCTGGCAGTTGCTTGAGGATCAAATCAATTGATGGGATGTCAAGTAACCAGGTAGGCTAAGCGGGGGACCTGACCTCACAGGGCTGGTAGACAGATAGACAGATAGACAGGTAGACAGGTAGACAGGTAGACAGGTAGACAAGCAGACACAAGAGAGACTTCGAAGCTGCAAAGTTACCAAGTCCGGCCCGAGCCTAGATGTTTAGCTGCGCTAGTACTATGGATGTAGACAATTCAACTCAATTCAATTCGATTCAATAGAAATGGATCAATAGTGTCAGGTTGTCGGTGATGTGTCGACGTTAGGTTTCGGGTACGGATACGAGACAATTGTCTGGCGGTTAACAATCAACAAGAATGAGAAACACATGCAACGAAGACGAGAGTTGAGAAGCATTGAAGCATGCCGGGGGCCTTAAGGGGAAACAGAGACATTTTACAGAAATGTGTTCAAGCATCTGTCCCCAACCGCCGCCCCCTAGTACCCTACCTGAGATGTGACAGCGCTCAACTCTGAAGGGATCATCGTCCACATGAATGGACAATGAAAAAGGTGAGAACGACTCGTCGTGCGCAAGGGGCGATTTTGGAGTTGCACACTGTGCCATTACACCATTACTCCATTAACACCATTCAGGGTCGACTGATCATCTTGGGGGTGGTATGGTGGTCTTCTGGAGTTCCAAGGATCAAATCGTGGAACAGCAATGGTACGACAGTACATTCATGGATGAGAAGAACCCCTGGCCGCTTGAGGGGACCTTAAGGGACCCGACCCCATCTGCCCATTCAACCCTTGTAGCATATCTCCCACACCCACCACTCACAGGTGGAATATTTGCTGCTACCGAACAATGCTTGATAGCTCGAAGGACGGTTTTGTCGTAGCTGACATGTCTGATTGTACGTCAGACTCTGATCCAGGACCATGTCCTTTGCTTTCGGAGTAGGCGAGATAATCTCAATTTTTGTCAGGGGTCAACGTTCCAGGAAAGGAATGGTGAGATATATTGCTGGTAAGCCTCTAATGCTACATAGTATATGCCCAGCGCCTGCATCGTTGCAGGTACGCTTCCTACTTTAGCTGCCTAGGTACCTACCTGGTACCTAGTAGGTAGTAGGTAGTAGGTAGGTTATCTGCGATGTCAATAATCTGACCAAGGGTAAGGTGAGACGGAGGCATTCGTCTAGAAAAGTGCAGAGATCCTGTTCGTATGTATGAAACCCCGGCTTGGGGGGCTTGCATGTGTAGAGGAGGAGGAGGAGAGGGGGGGGAGCCTCCCAAGGTTGCTCGTCGTCATGTAGCCCTACACGCAAAAGCTAGCACCGTACCCCAAATGTGTGGCACTGAGCACCATAAGGCACGCGGTAGGTTCTTGGGGTCCAGCTACGCTCTGGGTAAGACAGCATGGACCCCAACTCTCGACAGCGACACGAGGCTGGAGAAGATTGGCCCGGATGTCCATCTGGATGTCCATCTAGAGCTTCGCACCCATGAAGATTGGGGGCCAAAGGATCCAACGGTACCTGATAACGAATTCCTCTTTCCTGCATCGGACAAACCATGCCGAACGATGGTGGCTCGACAAGGGGAGGGAGGCAAATTTTCACAATTTGATTCTTTCAACATCACTCGGTCCAGATACGTGAGCTCTGCAGACGTTAACGGACCTACATGTATGTAGTTCAGTAGTGCGCAGACTGTATAGAAGGTAGGCAGATACCAGACAACGTCCATTGGTAGATGTATGATCCGCATGGGCCTGAGCTTGTGCGGTACCGCGCTATGGATGTATATGCACAGGGGTTACAACTGCTTGCTTCCGTCTGGGCCCAGCTTAAGCTGCCAAGCAACGGCGAGGAGGAATGCAGCATAGTGACACAGTACTACGGCATTGGGAGCGACGTTGACTCCAGGTCGGGCTGAAGTCAGGTGCGCTAGACTCCATCCAACACGTCCCAAGTTCATCGATGGCTACGGATGTTGTCAATCATCGCTATTATTCCCGCAAGGTCCAGGTCCTGGGGATGCTGTCGATAAGAGCCCGGGATTCTTGGTTTCAGGAGACGGATGAATCCTTCATAGATCGTTGATGTATGTACATACGTAGTACCTAGGCGGAGGCGGGATGATTTGCATAAGATGTGGAATCAGAATATCATAGATGTTCTATGTATATAACGCAATCCATCGATCGTCTATTTGCATAGGCGATATAGGTACCACCAGAAGTACTTAGTACCTACTATGTACCTAGGTAGACTCCAGGCTATCAGAGGGAAAGACTACAGCAGCAGGGAAAATGGTGATAGAATCGTTGATACTTCCAAGGTTATTGACGAATAAAGCGACCAGTTTTTGCCGTCAACAGCCGCGCGTTTAGTAGCGTGCCCACCTTGCCCACTGTGCCTGGATTGGTTTCAAGACGCCATAATTTCATTGGCCTTAGGCACCAGCATTACCCCACATCTTCTTCTTATCCCTGTTCCCAATTCAACTCGTTATCATGATCTCTTTTTTTTTTTTTTTTTTTTTTTCTCTCTCTGCAGTCTTGGTACCGCTCGGTTTAATAATAACACTTGTTAATGCGTCCCCCTTTCAAAGTAGCACTCGATTTGACAAGCTGTAATATCATTCGACTTCCAATTAGTGGCCTATAGCCTATCATATCAGCCCTAGCATGCCATCATCTGTGGCATCGGTCGGCATAACCGCCGACTCTGAATCTGGGTCGGATGATCAATCCTTGGTCCCGTCGCCGCCACAGCGGCACTCAGGATCCGACCAAAGTGAGTCCGGATCAGAATCAGACCAGGAATCCGACTCGCTCGACAGTGCCGCTTCTCGTAAGAGACGTAAGCTATCTACGGAGCCCATCTCCGCCTCCGCTGATCTAGGTACGTCGTCGATAAACGTACCGTCTAGGATCAAGCGGAAGGATGTCGGTGTTGTGCAGACCAAGCCACCGGAAGACCTGCCACCTGCGGCTGTCCCTGTGAACACTCCTATTGCTGCTCCGATAGACCGCCACACGACCTTCGAGTCGCTGATGTTGAAACCATGGCTTGTCCGGTCTCTCGCCAACATGGCCATCAAACGACCCACGGGTATCCAGAAGGCCTGCATCCCCGAGATTCTCAAAGGCCGAGATTGCGTAGGAACGAGCAGAACCGGTTCGGGAAAGACGGTCGCTTTTGCCGCCCCTATCTTGCAGAGATGGGCTGAAGACCCAAGCTCTATCTACGCCGTGGTGTTGACGGCCACGCGGGAGTTGGCTCTGCAGATCTACGAGCAGTTTAAGGCCATTTCGTCACCGCAGTCTCTCAAGGTAATCTTGGTTACTGGCGGATCCGATATGCGTCCACAGGCTATCGCCCTGGCGCAGAGGCCTCATGTCGTCATTGCTACGCCTGGTCGTCTGGCAGACCACATCCGTTCTTCCGGAGAAGATACTGTTGGCGGCTTGCGAAGAGTCAAGTTTGTGGTTCTGGACGAGGCAGATCGATTATTAGCAGCAGGCGGTCCTGGAAGCATGCTACCCGACATCGAAGAATGTCTGGGTGTCCTTCCTCCTTCAACCCAAAGGCAAACGCTACTTTTTACGGCTACTATCACCCCGGAGGTTCGCGCGCTGAAAGACATGCCACCAAAACCCGGAAAGGAGCCAGCTTTTGTTTGCGAAGTTGACACGCAGACCCTTGCTGTTCCGACCACTCTACATCAAATGTACATCCAGGTCAACGTCACGCACAAGGAGTACTACCTACACGCGTTTCTCCTCACGGAAGCCAACATCGAAAAGTCTCTTATCATCTTCTGTAACCGGACCTCGACGGCCGAGTATCTACATCACCTACTAAGGTTACTTGACCATCGTGTCACGTCTCTTCACTCTCGGCTCCCTCAGCGCCAGCGCGTCGACAACCTCGGTCGCTTCCGGGCATCGGCCGCGCGCATCCTTGTCGCCACGGACGTCGCCTCCCGTGGTTTGGACATTCCCGAGGTCAGCCTCGTGCTCAACTATGACCTGCCCCAGGACCCGGACGACTACATCCACCGGGTGGGTCGTACGGCGCGAGCCGGACGGAAGGGTGACGCGGTGACATTTGTGGGCCAGCGCGACGTCGAGCGCGTTCACGCCATCGAGACGCGCGTGGGCCGGGAGCTGGAGCAGTGGGAGGAAGAGGGCGTTAATCTGGAGAGTAGGTTCATACGCGACCACATGAAGGAGGTTGGCGAGAAGAAGAGGGAGGCACTGTTGAATATTGAGGAGCACCGGGAAGTCGGGGGCAAGAGGAAGAGGAAGAAGCTGCGGCTTGAATGAACTATTGGTCTATGCTAAGGGAGGTGACGGCCTTCACGTATAGACGAATAGAATATGCCACCATCACCGCCCGTTATCAACGTATTGCCACACGGAGAACGAAATGTCGCAGTCTCACCATAACGTGTATCAGATCCCACTTTAGTCTCGATATTTTACTGGCGTCGCCATCTTATACCCCTTACGTAGACTAAAGTTAGAAACTCCTCACCGTACCAGAACATCGCCCATACCGAGCTCAAGACTACGGGATACTTTATACAAGTAGCAACAATAATAACTAACAAGTATTTGTTGTATTTATTGTAAGCCGAAGAGGTACTACGGCTAAAGAAGATAAGACTAAACTAGACCCGTCGACCTCGTAAGCAAGTTAACTCACAAACTTACGATATACATAGTAGACAAGCCTGAGTACATTGAATTTGCAATCGCGACATAAGACAGTGGCGAAGATTCTTAGCAGTCGCGTGTCTCTCAGTCGATATACACCCGAAATCTGCCCCTGAAAATCCCCATCGAACTCATCCAGACGTGCCACGCAAACGGTAGATAGGAGTCGAGTCCCTGAAGCTAGATCTCCGAGACCTGGTCACCACTCCGCAACTGCCATGTGGCGATCCTGCAGGAACCTACCTACCTGCCTGCCTACCTACACCACACCATCGTATCGATGTCTTGCCTTACATACCAGCCCCGAATAGCCATCGCAGGATCAATAACGCCATGAAAGAACCGAACATCCCCAGAGACGTCCCCGTGATTGGACGTTTCACGCTGGCTTACGTACGGGCTTATGCTTTCGCACGAGACACCTCTATCGCCCGGCTGACGGGCAACCGCAGCGCCAGCCACTCAGGCGCTGGCATACGAGAGTTTCAGGGGGAAGCTTACGTCCAGCGCACGGATCCGGGTGAGCAGCCCTATGCAAGGAAAAGGCCTTCTAGCCGTTTTCTAGAACAAAATAATAGCGCACCCATGCGCTAGGGGTCGTAGGAACCCTGATCCATGGGCCTGGGACGTGGGCTTCGGGGCCGTGACTCGTCCGTGGGCGCTATGCGGCCAAGGTGAGCGGGCCAATGGGCGGGCGCCGCAAACTCCTACCCTACGCTCGGCTCAGCTCAGCCCTTGGGTGCGTGGTACCTCGCTCGTCGGCCCAGGGGCTACCCAATTGGACGGGTTCGGCATTTCTGCACTTCGCTGCCTGGCGCGTACTTATCGTGCCGGGGCTTACGGCCCCGAGTGATTTGTCAATGGATGCGAATGGGTGTGGGTGTCTCGACCGGGACCACGTGGAGGTCCGTTCGTATGTTGACACCTCCTGGAACGAACACGATCCGTCCTAGGCATGGTACATAGATGATGCCGGCGTGCCGCGTTTTCTGCGCCGATGGTACTTATTCGATTATCTCGCACTATGAGAAGATATCACGGACGGAAAGGGTAAGGGTATAAGCATATAAGCAAGCCCATACACCACATCTGTTGATCGTCACCTGCGACGTTCCCCAGAAGGGGCTTCATGTCGTGGGAATCGACCGTTATTGCCGTGCTCCTCTAAGCTAATTCGTGCTACGATCCGTATCTACAAGGTAGCTGGGAGGTATTCAAAGCTCGTCGTATGAAACCCCAGTCTGTCGTAACCTCAGTCAATCCTCTCCAGGACCATTCTCGTGCGTCCCCTGGGTACGGTAATCCCGCCTCGGGACGGTAATCTCCTTGGATGCCAGGGGATCTGAATACCGTGTTCGCAAAAATCTCCATGCCAACTAGGTACCTTTCCGAGCGGATAGGGTACTCGCTTCATGTACGATACATTAAAGTTGACCCAAAGGCCTGGGAAGACGGGGCCGAGATCGGCAACGTGCGTGCGTCTCTCGTACCTTTGCAGGTACCTCCCCGCCGGATATGATATGCATCAATACTTCCATGCATGTGTCAGTATTGATCGAAAAGGGGATGATGGGAAATGTCGTGACCTCCGCCATTCTGACGTAAGTAAGAGCACGCTATCCCAACCGGGGAAGCCGGTGGCCTGATACGGCGTGAGTCTTAGGTAGGTAGGCGGATAGGTACAATACATAGATAGGGTATAAGGGCGAGGGAGAGCATCGGCGATAGCTACCAGCCACCACAGCTGTTCTGACATAACATAATCCATGGGAATGACAGGAGATGAGCTACGAGCTACGAGCTATGGGCTGTTTCAAGCGCAAGCCATTACGAACGACACGGAAGGGAGAAGAGATACGAGAATTCGACATAAGACAAATCCACCCGTAGGGCCCGAGCCGCCCTTCCAAAAACCCGTGGGGTTACGGACACAAATAGGCGGAGAGGGCGCCACGGCTTACTTGCTTACTGCGACTTGCACAAATCTATGAAGAGGGCACATATCGCGCATTGTATCACCCTGAGCTGATTGCGAACGCTAAAGGACTCATTGCTTGCTGTCTTACACAGATGAAGAACAGCACTATCTAGAAGCAATGAAATGTGAATTCGTCTGAATTATTCATCGCTTGCTTACATATAGAGCAGGCTTTGTGTTGATCAATTGCTATGAAAGACGTACATTCGCAAGTAGCAAACAATTTTTTCCCAATATGTAATCACTGTGATTATATATCAACCATTGCTTACATATCCGATGCCATCTTAGTTACCTAAGTAGGTTCGCTATGCGTGTGTGGGATGTAAGTACCTGCTGCGTGCTACTGAGTACATCCGTTTTCGAGGGGATACAAGGCGTTGCCGGTGACTAATTAGGAGAAATACAACTGCCTATTCGGGCACGATACATACGGCACGTACATCATCTCGCGCGTGCGTTGCCAGGGTTCGTGGGGTGGGGGTCGCCGCGCACTCGCAGAAGCCACGTGCGAACGGACCAGGGGACGCCGGCAGCCAAGCCCGCCTTTTCTCAGTGTGTAGTGTGCTCCGTCTCTCAGTACGGATTCATATATGAGCACAACGATCCGTAGGGATTTGCGAATAGGCGATGATACCACGAGTGCAAGTGCCGTAGCTAGTGTACCATGTGCCGTGGCGCGAGCCCACGGACAACCCGACGATATCGTTCACCTCGCGCGACGTCCCGCCGTCGATTTCCCATAGACTACGCATTATCGGACACTAACTGGACTTGTGTTGAACTATTGGGGGAGAGGTGGGACATAGCGCGAGGCGCCGGTCGGCTGTTCTCCCGGACTATCGTGCGAAGGGGTAAGGCGGCCACGAGGGCGTAGGCATGTTTCGCCTGCATGATGTAAATCATCCCGCCAGCCTTCGAGGATACTTGACGTTCGAAGTACAACCGACGAGGCCTCGAGTACCTACCATGCGAAGGATCTCTTACGCGCACATGCGTACGCACACATAATTTCGATATTGATGTCGGAGAGGAAATCGGTGAATTGGAAGTCTGCATTGAATAGGAGTGCAGCAATATCGCGCACAAATTCAAGCTGCTTCCGATTTCATCTCGATGATGGTGGGCTGCGCGGATAGTTGATTCGATCCCCTGATGGTATACGCAACATATCTGCACACCAGACGAAACTGGAATTGTTGGCGGAGGGCATTTTGGTAGCTGATGTCAGAGGGGAGATTAGACTGCCGAACCGTCTGGGAGGGTTGCAATGCAGGCACCATGGATTGCCACGTTTTTTCTGAACAAGGTGGAGGGTAGTACAGAAACGAGAGACAATATTCCTTCGCGCCGTCGTAGCCAATTGGTGTATTGGTGTGGCAGATAGCATAGACACTTGTAATGCTGATTGGCACATACGGAGAGCGAAAGGATTCGAGGTCTGCCTCTTACCATCACATACTGCATAGTATTGTTACCGTAACGGCTTCCGCATCGGATATTGTGCCGCGACTGTGCAGGATAGGGGTGCTGGGCGGTGGTGGTAAAAACTGGCCGGGAGCGAGAGAAGTGGGATGCTTACAGTCCCTTTGGAGAATCCAGTATGCCAGCCAGGCTTGGTAAATAGTTAAAAGGCTATGATGCATTCCTTAGAAGAAATTGGGTAACATCGTCATGCTGGGTGTTGTATCAGATCCGCAAGTCAAGTAGCCGAAGCCGTGGGTTGATTGGCTCATTCGTTTAGCTGAAAGATATGCTGCTACGTCAGCAACGACTTATCCACGTGTATGCAGGCGGGAGAAGTCTTCTAGAAGGTCATTCGAAGGTCCGACGTTACATGGTCAATATAGTCTCTGCAACTCTCATGCTTAGACTCGCAGCATCTCGCTTGTAAACCTAGCAGTCTAGATATGCTAACGAGAAGATATTCCTTCGTGGTATTAGTTAAATTAGACTTATCTACCTACCATCCAATCGAATGAATCTGGTCTGGAGACATTTCCACCTGAGAGGCTTGGTATGATGGGCGAAAAGTATCCGAATGAGCTTAGCACTACCACTCGGGCGATACAATGGAGGAGAGGCTAATTCCGAATCAGTGCCGTCTTCCCCAGGGGTTCTGATCTTGATCTTGATTCCACGGCAGAGAGTTTTTGGGTCTTGGCAGGGACACGGACTACCCTGTGCCACATACAAGACGTTTTATTGACACCCATCCGCCTACATTGGTAGTGACACGAACCTCGGGTAATGCTTCTGCGTACGGCGTATACGTCGCTTTTGCGAGTTGCCGTTGCGAGATTGCAACATAGGTCCACCGCTGGTTACTTAGTAGGTAGGAATGTGTGGTTCAGCATCGTTCATGCCGTATTGCAACATAGCAAAGTACCTATCCACGAATGTAAGGGAGCGTCAACCACCTCGCCGGCGGAGAAAATTAGCAAGACATACTATTGCAATTGCGATGATACATCAGAAGAAGCGGTAAACGACCTTTGCGGTCTCTGAGCGACTTGGCTGTCGCGGTTCTCTGGACGTATCGCACAGATCGTCAGGTTGCAAAGCCCGTTCAACCTATAGAAAGTCAGCTCACGAGAAGCAAAGATGCGGTTCGTTGCTACATGAGCCAATGGCGATAGACTGATGAGCTCTCGTCCGCAAGGGGTTGAAAATAGCGAAATGTGGCGTTGGTAAATACCATCATTGATGTATTGATGTACGGAGAAAAGGCCAATTGGGCTTGCCGGAATTGAAAATCCTGGGGTAAATACCGTAAACACCGTAAATACTAGGTAGGTACGCAAGTAGCTGACCTGGTGGGGAGATTTCCTGGGAACTAAGCATCTTAGGCTAGGGATAAGGTTCATATGAAATCGAAAACACGGGATTCGCGATGCTGTGCCTTCGGATGCTCTGATCATTCTGCTTTAGATGCTCTGATGTTCAGACGCTTAGACTACGAATGTTGATACTATTACTATTACTGTTACTGGAAGGTACATAAGTATTGATACTATGGTGCTACTATGTAGTCCTAGGGATACAACGGGGATGGCACAATAGCATCATAGCGTTATGGCACCATGGCACCATGGCACTATGGTACGTGCTTGTAGGAGCTGGAGGTACCATATGTACCCGTAACGGCACCAATGGGGAAATTCAGCCCTACGATGTACTGTACTTCTGGGTCGGTCAGGTACATACAGCCATCAATGACACAACCCCTGGGCCCTGGGAGACATAACACATACGCCATGCACACAAACAATCTGGAGTCGCAAAAGCAATAAGCTGACAGGGGCTGCGATGGCCGTTAGGGCCTTTTACGTCGTATAATTACTTGGGCAGAGATGGTAGAGGTGCTGTGCAACACTATCCGGCATGCCTAGCAGCCAAGCAGCCAAGCAGCCTTAGCTTTTTCATAAAGTCGGTGCCGTAATATTTCACAAGTCGGGTAACGGCGTCGTACTTTTTTCGGCATGCCAGTCGCTGACTCGATACCACTGCTCTCCACATCGCGCGGTTTCGCATTCGCGAATAGCTTGTTCAGCGAGTGCGAGCTAAGCATCGCAACGCATGCTACGCTACCTGCCTGAGAAGGGAAATGTTCTGGAAGTAATCTTATGAGGTGGTATCAAGAACAATGCAGTTTATGCAAGCAGGTCTTGGATGATGAAGCTGATGAGACGAATGTCCAATCACTTCCATCATGACATGATGAAGGAGAGCAGAAGAACCTGGGGGACGTTATCCTTGACGATGGCTATACTAGTTGGGCTGGCATCTACATTACGCGACAGGGAAAACTGACAAATCTCAAATTTACCGCATTCGTCATCTCGACGCGATGATCTTTCCGTGCGGTTGCGCTCATTTATGAAATCAAATCAACAAAGGTTACGACGCAATTGTCGCAAGACGGGGTGTACCATGGTTGCCCTCGTGACGCAGCTTTCAGGGTTTGGTTGTGTCGCAAGTCGCATTCGCATGCGTCTTCCCCTAAGCTGCGCCATGTGGACAATGAGTCGCCCTCCGCAAAATAGCGAAGGAAAGGAATATATGCAAGCCTAAACGGACCGCGTGTTTCGTTTCGGTCACGAAACCCGACTGAGGAAATAGGTGCGATATTACACAGAGGCAGTTGGTTACTTGCTGCCTTGTCCCACTGCGCGGCTGCATACATGTAGATATCATTGATCATGGATGCAAGTCAGCCACGTACTGCTAGGTAGGTAGCCAGCCTGCCAGCCTGCGCGACCGACAGTGATCTCCAGGTACCCCAAGGTACAGCCTCCAACAGGCGTTGGTACCTGGACGCCTCAGTGCCTACTACAATCTACTACCTAAGGTACCTAGTAATTAACACGGATGAAAGAAGTTCTGTGGATACCACGGGATGGCGGGATTAGAACGGGGCCGAGTCTATGTCCCTAAGAAATTGATCTACGTAGTAATCCGTACGTAGGAATAGTGGCCTCGGGTTTGGTTTAGGCGTTGTGGACTGGATTAGGTAAATAGCATATTTGCGAATTCCGATGTCCGTCTCTCTTTGCCTTGCCAACCTGGTGACAAGCTATCCTTGTGAACAATTGCCAATTGGCACCGTTGTGACCACGAATCAAAATGACAATACGCCGTGATAATTCACTGCGTTTCCTTGTTATTCTTCGTATCATAGATGCGTTGTACGTTCCCTGGTCTGCCTACCTGCCCAAGGTATTTTGTGTATTTGTCATTTTCATTTCCTGCGGACTGCAGGGCGGGTTTTCGATAGGTTTCAAGGTTATGTCGTCATTACATAGACACGATATTGGGATCTTGCAAGCCGAACCTTGGGCTGCCGTAGGGTTATGCATGTGCTGAAACGATCGACCGATCCTGTTTGCGTTCGTGCGATAAGATAAGCGACGATGATTGCGGAGATCTACGGACTTTACAAATTCGTCACTCAAACATGCCGGGGGTCAATGCAAGTCGAGTTGGGTCAAGTCAAGTCAGAGGTTGCAGTGGTTGTCAGTTGACGATGTTTTGTATCTGTTTGTGGGAATGTCATGGAATCTATCAAGGTTGGTGATTTGTAACCTGGTACTCGCATCCAATGGGAGGGTTCCTTGTGTCGACCACGTTCGGAGTAGATGATGAATCATAACAACATTCCGAGATTGCCCACAGGTACGGGATAGAAGGAAGCACAGGGAGGAACCAGGCAACTTGAACCCTAGCGGCCGTAGCGGCCGTATCCAACGAGCGACGAGGGAGTTTAGGGGCTATAAAGGCTTGGCCCGATTTTTAATCGCCTCGGCGTTATGGTTGCGCCTTGCCATCAAGGACAAAAGAACCAGAAGAACTAAAAGAACTAAAAGAACCAACATCATTAATAATCTACTAGGCACGGCGCAGGAACTCTGTCTATCCGACTCATATCCATAGACGCTTCGTCCACCCGGCCGAGCTTCTGGTATAGTGCATGCATTACTGAGCAATCCCGATACAGATCCGATTCATCAGCAGACCATAGCGGCCGATAGAAAAGACATCCATGCAAGTATCATCATAGGTAATATCACTGATGCAATACATGGAACATAAAGAACAATATTTCAAATACCATGTACTTCGGATGAGCATGTATCAAACTAGAAGAGCTAGGAGTTCGGTATGTGTTGCTGGTCTTGCTAGCTGATCTTGCTAGCAGTGACTGAGGAGTAAGAATGATTGACACAATAGGTAATCCATCTTACCTGGCGGTATCAATACTATGCAGTATTATCAATTTGATGGTCGGATAGGTGGTATACCGCAAGGTAGGTATGCTGGCCGAATTGGCCAAATTGTCATGTGGAGACAAACGGGCAGACCTAGAGACAGGCTTAAGTCAGATACTATGTAAGACTACCTGGGCAGGGAAGTCGACTATTCAGAATGAGCCATAGTTGATGGCTGCACTATACGGAATATGTACCTAGTATGTAAGTATGTGCGGTGTTACCGCAAAGCCACAATCCGGTCAGCAGTCAATCCCGACTTTTTTGGTGGTTGATGTGGTTCAAACAAAATATTTGGCTATGAGCTTCTGCTATACGGGAGCGGGTCGTTTTCTCGCCGTTGTTCGCTGTTCGCTGCCCGCTGTTCGCGAATGGATACTGCTGCTGAAATGCACGAGTGCTTGTCTCCGATGGCTAACGGGTTTTAAGTTGGACTTCCCACTCCTCCCGACTGGTGTCACATAGGCTGGATGTAGACGGAGGTAATAATGTACCTGGCAGCTAAAGCAAGCTTGAATCTATGCTTCAGGAGCATTAGGAGCATTAGGAGCTTTAGGAGTCGGTCGGCGAGGTTAGGTAACCGCGAATCAATATTTTGTGCGAGCTCTGCAGAGTCTTGCAAAGTCTTGGCCCGACTAATGCCCAGAGAATGTACACTCATACCGCACTCATACGTGGAGGCAGTAGGGTACTTTGTTGCGGTGAGAGCAAAACCAGAGCGGACCAGAGCATACCTAGTACACTTACGTGCATCGCGGTAGTCTCGCATTTGCTTAAGGAAACAGGGGTCACTTTTGAGAGGTTGCACTAGCGAGAGAAAAGATGCCTGCCAGGCTTGGTTGCCTTGTCGGTACCGTACCACGTAGTAGCAGCTCAAGTATGTACCTCGAGTATCCCAAGTATCCCAAGTATCCCAAGTATCTCAGGTATCCTAGGGAGAGATCCATGTTGCAGCGGCATGTATTGTACAGATGATTAATGATTGTACAGATTGAGTGTACAGATGTACTGCTCGCCCTGGACATGTACTGCCACGCGCACACAGCACCAGCACCCAGGCGGGCACATTTGCGAATCATCCGAACCCCCGTCAATCCGTTTAAGCCCGAGCAAAAGTCCATCGTAACCCCATCGCAATTCATTAACAAGCTCAGGCTCGATGATATTGATTGCTTGGTTAGTGTGTAATGTGTAAAATCCAAAAACACGCACACCAGCACAGCTCTCAGACAATCTTGTCAGCGGAACACCCGTTATTACAAAAGAAACCTCTCGCCCCCATTCCCCTCCGTCTTCTCCAGTTCTTGGGTTTATAATTCTTCAACCTTTTGGATTGTATATCCCGTCTAGTATCCTGTCTAGCTACTATCTGGCAACCTACCTACCTATCCATTCGACACTAATCTGGTCAAGCCAAGCTAAGCTGATCACCACAACCACCACAACCACCATACCACGGCATATCCCTCTCGGAGACGAGCATAACGAAAAAGCACGCAAGCAAGTGATCGGATCCGAACCTGACGCAAGAGAGCCTCATTCCAATAACCTGAGATCTTGAGATCGTGGCACGGTCCAGAATTCAATATTCCCGTCAACTCTTCTATCACAACTTGCTTTGCCCAGGTATTACGCAGATATTACCACAGGCACGGCGCCCTTCCAACGCAGACTTGCAACTCCACACCGCAAGCCGCAAGCCTCAACGAGCGGTCGGTACGTGTAACACGTACACGCCTGTACCGTACACAAGTATCCAAGTATCTTTGTACATCCATCCGCATCCACATCTACCACAGTACATCCATACCCACATCCACACATCCATCCATCCATCCATCCATATAATACAGGGGTACATAACCGTGGACCTTGGCAGCATTGGAAGCGGGAGAAGAGAGGCCCCGCCCAACGCAGAACGCAGAACGCTGAACAACGATTACACTCCACACCCCTGTCAAGAGAAAAAAAGTTCAACCATCGTAGTTGAACATAAAAGACGAGGACTCGCTGTTTGGTCATTGCCTTGTCACGCTTGGCCGGAAATCGGTGCCTGACTCACACAACACAACAAAAAATAATTGCAATCTATTGCACCATATCTACAATATAACCAGACACACAGTCACAGACCACCGATCACATAATACAAAATGGGTTCTACAATCTCGCCGTCACCTTTCCACTCCCCTTCACATCCTTACCCATCCACCACCCAGACACCCACACCATCCGCACCAGCACCCAGGAGGAAGGCCATGTCCATCACACAGACCTACTTCCTAGCCCACAAGGCACGGGCTAAGCTTTCTAACGAGGCTGCCCGCCCCGACCACAACCTTCGTCTACTTGTTGGTCACGCAAACCTGCTGGACTCCTTGATGGTCGACCTTGCCGAGGCCGAGCGGGAACAAGAGAGCTGGTTCAACCAATCCGTCCGAGGAGCCGCACCCAAGACAGAGCAGAGGCACGTGCAATGGGTCGACAACACGACCATGGAGGACGACTGGGAAGCCGACTCGTCGGACTCGGACAGCGACTCGGACGAGGAGGATGACGACATCGAGATGGCCGACGCATTACCACTACAACGAACAGTTTCCTACTCTGCTGTACCACCGCCATCCCCTCAATTCCATGCTATGGATGAGGATGAGGACGACTTCGAGGATGACGACGAGGACTACGAAGACTACGACGCTCTATCCTTGACCCGATCACCATCCCACATAGTGACGTCGCCTCCCGAGCTAGAGCACGACTCCGACTCTTCAGAAGACGAATCCATGCCCCCATCACCACCAGTCGCATCTATACCTACCTTCTCAGATAAGCAGAGGGAAACCACAGTCACAGTCACAACCAAATACTACGATCCTAGGCAAGACGAAGAGGAGGATAACAAGGCCGACTTCTACAACGACGGATACTACCTGCCGCCGCGAACACCATCGCGAGTGGTATCCGCGATACCGGTCTACTAGTAGGACAACACACAGCTCTACTATGTTTTATTACCTCATCATCTTCATGACTTGCATTAGCATAGGATCTGGGTGGCATGTGCTTTCTTCATCTGCATCTGGGCGGCGTTTCAAAATACCAATAGCGGCATGGCATTTTACAGCGCAAGCGAATTTCATTTGATTTCTGGTTTTCCTATGTCACACTTCACACATCACTACTACGGACGGCCTGAGGAGGAGGATAGTATCGGGTATTGCCGCAGCCTAGAACCAGGCTGGGCTTCGCATTCGCATTGGGGGAACATGTCACCGCTCACATACGCACTTCTTTTCTATTGGAGGATTATTGAACCAAGGTTGCCGAAAGCGGTAAACATTTGGGCATTAGGTAGCGGGGCTTGCTTCGCTCCCTGGTTTTCACTCATGCACTATGTACGCTGGGTTTTGAAAACGCAAAGGTTGAGTGGAACAAGGAAAAAAAAACGTCTCGCTTCACCGAAATTCAATCTACATAGCGAAGGCTGAAAAGCTGCTGAAAAGCAGTCAAAGCTCATCAATTCAAAAAAATGAAAAATAATTAGTCAAAACACCGTGCTCCTCAACATGCAATTTCGCTCGCCTTGTTGTGAGTGAACCGCTACTGAATAGTAATCTTGCAATCTTTCAATCTTTCGTATAACTCGGTTGTCGGTATGCATTACTTACTAACCTAGCTAGGTACCGCGATCCTCAGATATGAGAGCTATCGAATGCATCGATCCAGCCTAGCACGGCTCGTGAGCTATTTGGTTGGGTACCTAACTAACCTACCTACCCTACCTAGCATCTCTCTACCCAAGCACGGGGGATTGTTGAGTCATGTGCGTCTCAAATGGATTGGCGTTGACACTTGAGGGCAACAAAGCGCGCATCGCGATATCGGGAATAAAAATCTTGATTGATCGTTCTTCCTGCGATCCATGGATGCCGAGGGACCGTGGATCTCATCTTACTAACTCGCTATCAAATTCATCCCAGAGACAACCCGAGACTATCTGTCTAGCACACGGTAGAAAATTCCCATTCTTCCTCACCGTTCGGTACTATGGTACAATAGCTCTAGCATGCCGAAATGAGATGGCTTCGGAGAGATGACAAAAACCCCGCCCTAGCGCCGGTTACCCCGACCCTGAAAGCTTCCGAGGTCCTTTTTGACGTTTTTTGTGACAATTTTTCGTTAATTTACCTACGTGCATGGTGTTATGTAAATGGATCCCGCCAGTAGTTTCCAGCCCAGCCCAGCCAGCCAGCGAACGCACCGAGTACCTAGGTAGAAATGATACAGCGTAGTTACAGTAGGTGCCTAGCTTAGTAAACGTCGACGATAAGTCCGATGACAAAGAAACCTTGGGTCGGTTGAAACAAAAGGGTCTCGTGAAACATGACGCACGCGAAGCCACCAATTGTGACTAATGTTCTGCTGCTTTTTGGACGAGAGTGATCCCTTCTTTCGGCGGAAGAGAAAGCGGGATGGTAATTCAGCGATTCTAATGATTTCTAACGTACGTATTAACGCCACAAAGTCCGAACCTGCGCCGCCTACGCCGGTATGAATATATCTTGACGACCACACAACAACAAAGGCTTGGCTTGCAATAGGGGACTAGGGTTATGTCCGCGATCGTATAATACCTGGTAGGTACACATCACACATCCAGGACTGGCTACTAGGAGTAGTAATATCGTTACGCGGGATAGGAGAGACCACATAATACCCTTCGACCTCGCCTACCCCTGCCGTATTGCCAACAGGGATGGACGAGATGTTGAGTCTTCTGCCAATTGTGCACAGGGCCGCTAGCTTGGACAAGCACACACTTGGGCGCTAAAGGGCCAAAGAACGATAAAAAGTGACAGGAATGACCCCGTCGTCGGGTCGTCGGGTGATTATCTGAGATCCACCAGGGTTGGAAATAAAGTGGTGTGCGGTAGTGTAGGTACCGGGCTGCTAACGGGAACGAGGCTAGTTGGTGTGGACGAACCCAGTCGTAAAAGAGCAAAAATTGTCCCAACCGTCTGGGTTTCCCGAGAACGAGCAGCCCTGGAGAGCAAATTGAGGTGTTGTAGGGCCGCATGTACCTGTGCGGCCCGTTCACCGTCCAATCATCCCCTGCCGCGCGACCCCTAGGGCAAGTCGTGGTTGGGGAAGGGTTGAGAGCAGCTTGAGATTGCTTTCAGCTTGATACGGATTTGATTACACCTACAACAGCAGCAAGCAGCAAGCACCAGCAGCAGCGTAAAAGAGACGAGCAGGTGCTGGAGTACGACTAGTGAATTGGAATAGCCTGTGACACATCCCCACAATCTCGCTTACCGTCTCCCGTACCAGGGCTGCTAGTGTAGCCCTGGAGGTCGGTAGGCAGGCAGGCTGATAGGTACCAGACCGAGTTGATGCCTCGAACGGGTATCTTGTCCCCTGGTCCTACCGAAAGCCTCATTTGTGGAGATTTTGCATTTTTGCTTTTAATTTCCTAATTTTCTTTCTTGTGTACATGCCATTGACGATAGCTTCCAGCCGCTGACCATTCGAGCTATGGCCGCATTGCGGATGATCTGATACCGACTGTACGGACCCCTCCCCCTTTTGGGACGTTCTGTGGCTTTTCCTTTGTTCCTCTCCGCAGGGTCTAGATCCCATAATCTGGATGATGCCCGCGGTGAGCTGCCCGGTGTGCCCTGTAATAGGCAATACGGGATAAGTGTACACATACCGCCCAGCAGCGCAAGGGGAATTCGACGCAATAAGGGTCCCCGACTAAGCTGAGCTCGTCAGATCCAGTTCAAAGGGCATTGGACGGCATCGGACGGATAGCTTGTCCTCGCATCCGGAAACGAGTTGGACAAGGCATTGGTCTGGGTAGCCCTATCTACCTACCTACCTAGGTACCTAGGTAAGCATGTGTAGTCTAGCTCATCTAGCTCATCGAGGTACTTGTGGCTTGCTTCATGGAGTCATCCCGGGAACCATTCGGCGAGGACGCTATGAAGTTGAAAATTCTTCGTCGCCAATTGACCTATCGACTATCGCCTAATTTCTGCCTCTTTTCTTTTTTTACGAGCAAAAGGCCAGGGCATGCATTTGGAATTCGTCCGTTCATCCATCCCAGACTATCATCTCATCTCCCCTAGAAAGGGAAACTCGAGCGGAGAAGCTCGACTTCGAAGACGATAGTGCTGAGATAATACGCTCGAGCGATGGGACAAGACGCACGGCCACGCCTTTGGAGACACCCCTGATCTGTTCTCCCGCATAGGCAAGTAACCCATAATCTGCGGTCAGCTTCGAACGCTTGTCACCGCCTGCCCCCATCGGTGGGACACACGGTGCTGGAAGCTGGCCACTCAGCGCCCGCGGATGTCGCTACCGTTGCTCTTGTTGGGTTTCATTGTTCAAATGCATTGGTCGAAATCTACTGATTATGATTGATTATGATGACGATGATGACCGTAGATGGGGTACGCAATGAATTGTTGTCTATGCAGAATGCGACGGTTCTGCTCGCCTCTGCCTGCTCCCGCCCGCACTGATTTACATGATATATTGGCTGGGGAGGGCTACTTAAGGCAAGTAAGATCGTGAAGATTGCCGTTGCTGTTCAAACCCCGAGGATTCGTGAATCCCTTATTCAAATCACGACTGCATCACGACACCGAGCATAGCGCAAGCCGCTTTGCCATTCTACCATTCCACCATTCCAGCATCACCACACTACCACATTGCAACATTGCAACATGCGATCTCGTGTTATTGTCTTGGATCGTGAACGGGTTGCATCGATGATTTGCGCAGGTCGTAGTTTTCGTCATATCTAGGTAAAAGAGCATACACGATATACCAACTACTGCGATGGGATAATCGCCGAAATGGCATTACGTGCCAATCGCTCACCCGAGTATCATCTATCCTTCAAGTGCACACCATCCATTGAGAAGCGGTCACATGTCGCTGCTGTCTTGGTGTCGTGAGTACGGCGGTGCAATCACACAGTTACAGATGGACGGTCTCAAGTCCAGAGAGATCTAGATTCTACGCCTCATGATCTACTCATGGTATGGACGCGGACACAGATTAATTAAACAAACCGGCCCCAGAGGCGCGCGCACGAACCCCAAACGGGGGGTTTCCCCGTGATCGATCAATCGCTCGCTCACTAGACTTTTAGACTCTGATACACGGCTTCACTGGCAGAAAGGGAAAGCAGATGAAACACGTCTGGAGAATGACTCGGTGAAGAGATGTCTGAACCCTACCGTCTCGGGTCTGGTTGGTTGGTCTCGGGTAGGCCAAGAACCGTGACGTGTGGCTACGACCAGCAAGTAAGGCAGCTAGGTACAGATTGCTTGGACAGGTCTCGGATAGTTGCTTGCACTAGGTAGATCAGGTAGTCAAGGCAGGCCCGAGTTAGTCATCCTGTCATCGATGCAACAATACCACTATAGCATGGGACTACCGTCGACCGCCAGAATCTGGAGGGGTTTACTGAGGAGCAGCCACACAGACGGCCCCGCCTGGTTGCTAGGGCTGTCCGGAGAAGCGGTGAGGTTTTGCAAATTGGCGGGATGCGGGCAAGAGAAACAGACACAGAGGGTTGCGGCGGCGGGGAAGCGAGACGCTGATTCCATCAATCGTACGTTTCGTTTCCGCGGTCAACGGTGTCGTAGTGTATACGTTATGCGGGCTGCATATTAATTGACCAGACAGCGAGATGCGGATCATTAACGAAAGTCTGGATATACGATTCCGCGTGATGACTAAAGTTGCAGTTGTTTCGGCTATTGGGCTTCTTGACTTGTCCGCCAGCGTCCACGGATACTAAGCCACATCACACGTACATCGAGGCCTGGTACTTACGTACATACATACCCCCATACCCATACACATCTCCATCTAGCAGTGGGCATACCTCACCTTACTTATCCTATCTGCCCTAATTTGTCCTACCTATACTTGCTGCGCTGATACTGGATTGATGTAAGGGCATATAGCAGATAGATACGTTACAGAGGGTGACACGATACCGGGCTTTGCTTCAATCTCCTGCTTCTGGATACGACAAGAGTATAGCCCGACATCTTCGGAAGAGAGGTACAACGGGAATCAGAAGAATACATGAATATACTTTTCTCGACTTGGTGACCTCCAAGCTGCTGAAATCCATGTTGTGCATCGCTCGGCGAGTGTTGCCTATGGCCTCGGTCGGCTGGCTGAATCCCCATACGCGAGAAAACGGTACAACCCCGAAGCCGAACGCCCTGCCGTTGTAGCACCAACGGTCGGTGATATAAGTGGGTTAGGATTGGCGATCCCTGGGCAACCTCCAGGGCTACTAGGGCAAATTATCGATAAAATCACAAAATCACTACGTGCTGACGTGATAGATGGCCGCAGTCCGGAATGCACGTATCCGTCCTTTCGCGGACGGCCTGCTGGAAGAAGAATAAGGGTCCAGGTAGCGTCGGGCTGGTCGGACACATCGGACACAACGGACACAACGGACACAAGAAACACGCACACCCAACGCGTGGGCTTCGGTGCCGACTTGGGAGAACTTGGATGGCGAGGACTCTCAAACCCGCTTAACCTACATATCCTGAAACTTGCACGTTGTCACAGCAATCCCAAAGGAATGACTTGTAAGTCCGAACCGATTTGTCTACCTGCCTACCTACTACCTACCAAGTGCGTTTAGACGATCTGAACGAGATAGGAATTAATACGCGGGTGTCGCGGGATCCGGATCGCCTGCATCCCCAGTACCTAGTAGCTATCGTGGAGCCGATGCCAACCTGGAGGCCCAGGTAGGTAAGCATAAGTGGTGTCTTATAATAAGGCCCTCACGGATTACACACACGTAGACGTAGATCGTGTCCCGGCCCAACGGATCCACAAGCGGGCTTGACTCTAGGCATTCATATCAATTGATGCTACTAGGTATCAATGATAGGTGACGGAAGCTAAGACATGCATGAATAACATCGAAGCCTGGAGCTAGGGCGCTGGAGTTTAAGGGCGATAATATTGACCCGCAAACCGAGGCTATGGTAAGGTTTTGCGGAGGTGGATAGGATGCTGGATACATACCGTAGGATGCTGACGCTATAGGATGCCGAGTACTTAGGAACAGGATAGAAAAGGATAGGATGGGATGGATGGAGATAAACCCTGCTAAATTCAAATGTCCGTGTCCGTGTCCGCCCGTATGGCGAAGAAAACTCGCGATGTCTACCTAGTACTGAAATGACTGAAATGAGTAATATTATTAGTGTTGTTACTGACGTTACCGGTGCTACTAACAAAACCAGCATCACTGCCTGGGAATGACTAAAGTTAACGATTCAGGAACAAAGGATTTCGGTCCTTGTCTATCCGATTTCCGATGACCGATAGTCCGATAGTCCGATGCCATACGGATCTTAACTAACAGGTCCAGGTGTGTTATGTATTCCGCATACCGAAACAATACCGATCCAAGACAGCACAAGAGCGCCTATAGCTTTAGCGCCAACAACAGCGCGGGGCGAACAGAAACGCGAGTGAGTTGCGAATTAAGTGCAAGTGCGAAAAAAAAAAAAAAAAAAAAGGAGAAAAAAAAGAATAATAATTGCGACGCAATTACATCATTCACAATCTTGAACCTCTACATTTTACGATTCATTTCGTACCAGTACCTTTCGCAATTCGGAATCTACGGCTCCCGCAGCAATTGACATAACCCAAATTTGATACCTAGCAAGGTAGCAAGGTAGCAAGGTGGCCTGGTAGCCTGACCTTGGCTTGTATAACCCATCCACCTAGCCTCATGACAAGCGTGACGAAGCTCCGCAGTCACAAGGAAGGATCCGAGATCGTGCCGCGGAATCCGGTCAAACACGGGGTTGCGGGATGTACCAAGAGTTACTTTGAGACCTCGACCATGAGACCCTGAGTACTTCGAGTACATGCCGACCTGAACAACCTTCACCCTACCTGGTACTTAGTAGAATAGGTACGGATACGGACGCGAGTCCACATATACACATATACAGATACAGATACACATATACACAAAAGGCGTAAACCCACACGCACGCCATGCAAACCCTATCCCGCACCGCAGCCGCCCCCAGCTCACGGGCTCTAAGCCCCTTTCCTTTCGTATGCCGAGCGTGCCAGCGCTCCCTGCGGCACTTCTCCATGACCACCCCGGCACGCCAACGAACAACAGGGCCCCCACCACCCCCTCCTCCGGCCGGCTATGCGCGCCTGACCTCCCGTCGCCTGATCAGCATCGCCGGGCCCGACGCCCCACGCTTCCTGCAGGGCATCATCACGCAGTCCGTCGTCGACGAGCCCAGCACAGGCAGCAGCAGCAGCAGCGGCCGCCACCGACACAACGCGCCGCCGCAGCGCAGCAGCACTGTCGATGCGCCCGGCTTCTACTGTGGCTTCCTGAACGCTACCGGCCGCGTCCTGCACGACGTGTTCGTCTACCGCGACACCCTAGGCCTCGGCGGCCCGGACGCTACTGTGGCTGGCCAGGGCTTCGTCGTCGAGGTGGACGCCGACCAGGTCGACGCGCTGGCTCGCCACATCAAGCGCTACAAGCTGCGCAGCAAGTTCAGCTACCGCATCCTAGACGAGAACGAGTGCGCCGCGTGGCAGGTGTGGGACGACACAAACCCCACCGAATCCGCATCCGCGCAGCCGCTGTCCGACCTGCGGGACAGCATCGTGCTCCCCGACACGCGCGCGCCCGGCATGGGCTTCCGGGTGCTCCGCGCCGGGCCCAGCCTAGACCTGGACCTGGACCCCTCCTCGGACGCGGCGTACCGCGTGCGCCGGTACCTGCGCGGCGTGGCGGAGGGCCAGGCCGAGATCCTGGGCGGCCAGGCGCTGCCCCTCGAGTCCAACCTGGACGCCGCCGGCGCCGTCGACTTCCGCAAGGGCTGCTACGTCGGCCAGGAGCTCACCATCCGCACCAAGCACCGCGGCGTCGTGCGCAAGCGCATCCTGCCGGTTGTTCTGTATCCCTTCTCCGAGGCGGCGGCGGATTCGGCGCCGGGGGTGGGGATGCCGCAGTCGTTGGAGTATAGGCCGTATATAGGCGGCGATGGAGAGGGTGAGGGGAGTCGAGAGGATGGGACAGGGGGAGAGGGTGTCGTGTCGGCCGAGGACGTACCGCCGAATCTGAGCATAGGCCGCCATGGCGCGAGGGGCCGCAGCGCGGGCACTTGGCTCCGGGGCGTGGGAAACATAGGGCTTGCCCTGTGTCGGCTGCAGATCATGACCGACGTCGAGCTGCCTGGGGAGACGGCCGTGGGGGCGCCATTCGACGCGACAAAGGACGAGTTCGTTGTCAAGTGGGGTGCGGATGAAGAAGGGTCTAGTGGACAGGCCGTCAAGATCAAGGCGTTTGTGCCGGAATGGCTGAGGGAGAAGATAGGGGAAGGCGGAAATGGCAGTTCTGCGAATGGCCACTAGGCGGATGGGCTACGGAGTGGACTTGATTGTATGAATATGTACATACGTATATTTGGCCATGGCCGTACGGATTATGCGATGCCTCGCTGCTCTAAAGATGACCTACTGTACCATCCCTGAATCCAGGGGAAGAGACCAAGGTTACCTAGGTAGATTCAACTACTGAATGGTACCGATTTGGTACTTAAACTCAGCACTGATTGGGGAAGAATACTAGTCTTTGGCATAATCAGTAATGCAAGTGGACCATCTATATCTATATCGTCTCATGCTCTATGTAGGCGGTAATGCGATCTGTTCTGTTCTATCAAAGGTTGGGGTATCATAACGTGAAGAGAAAACCAAAGGCTCTTAACTGAGATCATGATGGCATGCAACATCATACTCTTGTACCATCAACTGTTAACTTCGCCTACAGGAGCGTCTGCCGCAGCAGCAGCAGCTTCTTCCGCTTTCTTCTTTGCGTCCTTCTCCGCCTGTGCAGCACGCAGCCTAGCCATCGTCGACGAGAAGTCCCCCTTGACTCTGGGCCGGCTACCAGCTGCAGAACCGTTGCTGTTGGATGTGGGGGTGAACGAGAAGGACTTCGGCGCCCCGGCTGCCGAGGACGAGGCGTTCTTCTCGCCGGTTTGGGGCTCTTCTGAGTGATCTGGGGTGGGTATTTGGGCTTGGTGTACGCCGTTCTTCCGCGATGCCTTTTTCTCCTTTTTGGCAGCCTTTCGTTGCCGCGCTTCTTCTAGCCGCCGCTCCAGATCCGCAATCTGGTTATCGTAGCCATCACCGTCTTTCGCTGGCGTTGGTTCCGAGTCGATGTCCATCTTACTCTCATCGTCCCTCGAGGCGGCTTCCGGCGTTCTTCTTCGTTCCCCATTATGTTCCTTCGGCGTCGTCCGCGGCTTTTGCTGAGTCTTCTCCCTCTCAGCTTGTTCTCGCAGCCTCTGGGCCTCACGCTCCTCCGCCTCCCGCATCAGTCTTTGTCGCTCCTCCAAGCGGCGCTTTCCCGCCTCCGCGAGTCGTCCGCGCTCCGCCTCGCTCATCGCGTTGGCCTCGCCTGCGCCGCGCGGGCGCTTCACGGCACCGCGCTCCCTAGCTTCGAGGTCGTCGATCATGGCACGGCGTTTGGCGTCCATGGCGCGCCGCTGCTCCTCGCGCTGGAGGGCGGCGGATCGCTGCGAGTCGTACACCTCGCGAGCGGCCGCGTCGGACAGCACGTCCCGCGCCCGCTCGAAGAGCTCCCATTTCGCCGGGTCGAAGTTCGCGCCTGCTTTGTCGGGATGGTATTTGAGACTGCGTTTTCGCCTGCGGAGAAGGTACGGTGTTAGTAGATTGGATAATGAATAGCTTTGAGCCGGCTGGCGAAATGGAAGGGAAAGGAAGGGAAGGGCACTTACCAAGCGCGATGGATGTCTTCTTTACGTGTGTCGGATGTAACACCTAAGAGGTCGTAGAGATCTTGCGTCGAGGCATACTCTTTGGCGTATATTATGAGGTCTGACTTGTCCATGGTGGCTATGTCAGTTTGTTTGGTCTCGTTATTTCGGAAGTTCTTCGATGTTTAGCTTCGCAAGGTACCTAGATAAAGTCGATGGTAAAAGGCAACGATAGTGATAGTAACGCCCCACTAAATAGGTATCGTGGGGCAAACACCGGTAGTTGCATGATACGGGGCTTTCACTAACTGCGATAAAACAATATCCAACCCTAACCCTATCCCTATCCCTGGGTTGCTACCCCTAACCAAACACACGTTCTCTCCACAACCTCATATTGAGGTCTGCAAAATGTCCGTAGCCAACTAGGTAGTTTACCTATCTGGAACTTAGAGGATAGAAATTAGACTAGAACTTGTCATCTATGATAGAAGGAAACTACCGCGGAGACGATATCTAAACGGGGGATAGATGATACTAGGTTGGTATTGCCCTTAGGCTTGTTTCCTTTCCTTCTATCCTTGGTATATAACTGAATCTTTCTCGGCAATTCCCATAGATCTTGGACCATTGCATTGACCTCCTCCTGTGGTGGTAGTGTGAGAAGCCTTTGGAGCGAGCGATAAAGTGGATTAGATGATGAAAATAAGAAGGGGCAATCCATGAACAGAGCACCTCACCGTTCGTCAATCAAAGGGGGTTAAGTTTGCCATAGTAGCTAGCACTACAAGGTCAGGTCGATGTGTTATACTCGAGCCTGTGAGTGCTTATTGAAGGTAAGGCCCGCAAACTGAAAGTAAATGGGATCTACTAGAATATCTCAGCAAAGCTCGGGACAGGCAATGGGGGTTCGCAAACGAAAGGCTGCTTAGGGGATACATATATATCTTGACGTACCTCCTAGATTTTGCGTAGATTATCCCTAAACCTCAACCCATAGGTAATACTCATTGTATGAAAGAAACCGTGACACAGCTAAGCCCGATATGTCTTATGCTCCTATTCCGCATGTACCACGGTGGACAACCCACCTACGTTCTTGGACTTCCGCAAACTCGGCCCCTCAACCATCTCCATGCAACTGTAAAATCTCAACAGCATTCCCACCCATGACCGCCCTCGCGCCATCACTACCCTCTCCTAGTGCCTTCCGTACCGCCTCGGCATTCCACGTCACGCTCTCCCACTCGCCCTGCTCGTCGCTGTTGAGGGGCGGGAAGAACGGGTGATCGGTGCCGAAGAGGAGCCTATCGACGCCGCTGGCGTCGATGGCCGCCTTGAGGCCGACCTCCGAGTAGACGACGGCGTCGAGGTAGATCTGCTCCTTGAGGACCTGCCAGATGGTGCGGCGGGCGGGCCCGGCCTTGCCCTCGCGCACCAGGTGGCCGTCGTGCACGACGCAGCTCTCGATGCGGCCGGCCAGGAACGGCAGCGTGCCGCCGCTGTGCGCCAGGATCATGCGCAGCTCCGGCGCCTGGTCGAACACCCCCGCCAGGTACATCCGCGCCACCGCGATCGTCGTCTCCATCGGGAACCCCAGCGCCAGCGGCAGCACGTGGCCGTACTCGTCCGTCGCCCGCGGCCCCCACACCTCGCTCGGCAGCCCGTAGTGCGGGTGCAGGAACACCGTCAGCTTGTTGGCCGCGAGCGCCCGGAACACCGGGATTAGTGCCGGATCGTCGAGGCCTTTCCCGAGGCCGGACGTGCCGAGGATCACGCCCCGGCAGTACTTCAAGCTCCGGACGTGGCCCACGGCCGCGAGTAGGGTCTCCGGTGGCGCTGTGAGCGGGAGCGTGGCGAAGAAGAACAGGCGTGAGGGGACCTCGGCGCACATGTTGGAGAACTCCTGGTTGATCGATTTCGCGGTCTCGCCCGCGTCCTCGGGAGCTACGAAGTCGAGCCAAGGGTTTGCTAGCGAGATAACCGAAATATCAATTTTATGGGTGTCCATGAAATGCAGTTTCTGGGCCAGGGATGAGTAGTGCGTCGTCACGGGCCGGCCCGGGAGGTGGGACGACGAGGCCGCATCTTTGGACGAGACTTTGTCTAGGGATTCCGCCTCGGCGGGTAAGATGATGAGGCGGGGCTCCTTTGCGCCAGCAAACTTCCGAATTAGGGGTATGCTGGTTCTGGATTCGAGGAGCTGGACGTAGGTAGGCGGGTACATGTGTGTGTGGATATCCACCACGTGGTGGGTTGGCGAGGCCATCGTATCGATGTTCCAGAGCCAATCCGTGCTGGGCTGTGGGCTCGCCGGACTCGCCAATTTGTCGTTTGGGAAGAGAACCAAGCCAGCGGCGATTGAGGTTAATTTAATTTGAAGGTAGGGAGGGGATCTTGTAGGCGAGAACGAATCGACTGACAAATCGTTGTTACCTAAGTCGCTTCTGGAGTTTGATCCAATTATTGGGCGAGTAAAGAGTCGTTTCTTACGATATTACTATACTATTCGGTATACTACCAGAATCCCTATTCGAGGTTGTATGTCTTAGGAAGGTAGGTAGCTACGGATAGGTGCTTTAGGGGGCACGAGGTTAGCAGTATGATCTAGGATTAGGGTATGATGAATGTGACGCAGCTTGGTATCTGGAGTTCTGATCCAGGCCTGGCACTAATGGGAAGAGGGGGGTCATCGGCGTTACCCCACACTTGACTGATGGCTTATACGGTTCTGTCTCTCCTAAGTTGCTTATCTCATGCACGATCTACTGGGTAGGGACCTCCAGGGTTCCGGGTTTTAAGGTCGCAAGGGGCAGATAGATGGGTATGCTATCTTCGTAGCGGGGTGCATCGATGGATGGGCATAGCTGGAGATAAGGGGGTAAGCCATCCATGCCTCAAGGACGGTAGGTAGCATCCAACTCAAGTCTTTTGATATCATTAGCATGCCATTAGTCACAAATTCAAGTATCTTAAAAGATTATCCCTATAGAGCATCCCTCGTATGACCTGTACGTGTAACGTCAATGGTTGACTTCGAAGATTTAAAAGGTTCTGGGGATGCCGCCTTCGTCGGACGAAGGCAAACTTTACACGGATTCTGCGTGACCTAAGCTTCCCCTCCTCTTCCCACGTAGAGCGAAGAGACTTCCCTTCCATCCATCAAGCTGCTTCATCAACATAGGTCAGATCAGTTTCAAGCCTGGATAGTGGCTTGTTCTCGTCTACAATCGTAACCCGTAGTTGATATGGAGGCTGTCGCGGTAAAAAGCGAGGGGCTTCTCATCCCGGTAGGTCGCCCAGAATGGACAATCTTACGTCACCTTAGAATACATGGCTGAGCGAAGAGATGCTAGCTTATCGACTTCTCGCAATTTCTGAACGGGAATCCGGAACAGAGGAGAGAGACGGCCAAGGCTATCCTTCATGGGTTTCAAACGGCGGGATTTATCTACTTGAAGGGCCTACCTATTACGCCCAAATACCGGAAACACGTGTTCGAGACATCAGCCAAATACTTTAGGCTCCCGGTCGAGACGAAGTTGTCGCATTGCTGGACTTCGCCTGAGGCAAATAGGGGCTACTCCGCCCCTGGTCGGGAGAAAACCACGTCATTGACCAATGTCGACGACATCAAGAAGCTGAGAGACGAAGTGCCCGACTTGAAAGAAAGCCTCGAGATTGGTCGCGAGGACGAGCCAGGCCATCCTAACCATTGGCCTGATGAGCAAGGCGAGCTCGTGGGTTTCAAGGATACCATGCTAGCCTTCCATAACGAGTGTAAAGGGCTACACATAGAGGTAATGCGCGCCATCGCTGTTGGTCTAGGCATTGATGAGCATTGGTTCGATAAATACACGGACGTCGGGGATAACACTTTGCGACTGCTTCATTACCCCGAGGTTAGGAAGGATGTCTTCAAGATCAATCCGGGCCAGGTGCGCGCAGGCGCGCACAGCGACTACGGCTCTATCACCTTGCTCTTCCAGGATTCGCGGGGTGGTCTGCAAGTGCAGAGCCCGACAGGCGCTTTTGTCGATGCCGCGCCCATTGAAGATACCTGCGTTGTCAATGCGGGCGACCTCCTGGCTAGATGGAGCAACGACAATATCAAGAGCACCATTCACCGCGTGGTAGAACCCCCGTCTGGTGACGATGATGTCTACCCGGCTAGGTACAGCATCGCGTACGTATTCCCAACATTCCTAGACTTGAGCAAGGGATTGACATTATTAGGTACTTCTGCAATCCAAATTTCAAGGATTATATCGAAGCGATTCCTGGCACTTATACTGCTGAGAAGGACAGGAAATACGAGGGGATCAAGAGTGGCCAGTACCTTGTCCAACGACTGACTGCTACTTACTAGAGGAGGCATAAACTATGTATTTTCCCCTGACGATGGTTTGAGTAATTCTGAGTGCCATGGATGTCCGAAGCAATTGTTTCCGTAGGATGATGCAATTTCCTGACAGGTCTCGAACAATGGGTATCGAGTTAGCAATGTTCTCTATAACGTGTCGATTGTAACGGAGCCTGGAGGTCTGTGAAATAAACTTGATGTTTTATACTTAGGGTCCTATCTAGGTATGTTTGGGTGAGGTTCTCTTGGCCATGGGAATGTAGTAGACTTTTAGGTTTTTGGAGCATCGACATGGCTGGTTCTGGAAACACCATAATCATTACTCGAAGCTATTGTGGGACGTCCACGATGGCTTCGTCTAAAGGGGCGGGCCTGATAAGCCAACTTGAAAGCAAGGGAATTTCTAATATCCATCATTTGTGAAGATCGTGAAGATCATGGATCGTGGTGGAATCAAACGAAGTCCCATTGCTGGGTGGTTGGATTAGGACTTTTCGTCGTGGCTGTCAAGCATTGGGCCTACCGAGAGTTTCCTGTATCGGTAATATTTCCGATTTGCTAGTTAGTACTTCACTGTATCGTACTGCATTGTTCGAGCTTTGAAATTGACACGATGAATTGAATTGCATTATCACATGGAGAAGTTGTAGATCGACGGTTCTGATTCTTGGTTCCACGTGTAAATGAATCCGAAGACCGGGCAATTGATGAGTAGCTCCGGAGGAATATGGTGCATGGTGTGTGGTGTGTGGTGTGTGGTGGTGATATGGCAGTATGGATGGTGATAGGATGTTTATGCGTGGAAACGGGATGATACAATTAGGGATTTTGATAGTGGGACCAACCCGCCTGAAGAAGCTGAAGAAACGGAACAAAACGTCATTTTAGTAGGAGCCAGCGGAACCAACGAGGAGACCATAAGTGAGATACCTACATTGTAGTGGGGGGACACCCTGGAAGCGCTGAAGCGGTGGTTACATGTAGGGTGGTTAGGTGGCAGGGTGGTTAGCTGGCACTATATCGAGTGCTGATGGATCATGCAGCCCTACTCAGCTTCCCTGTCTAGCACCGTCTGACCCTTCTAATCCGCGCTGTCCGTGGTTCCCCTAGCCGTCGCTAACTCCTCCTGAATCTACCTTTTTAAAAGTGCATTGACTTATTCTTATCCTTTTTCACAGTTTTGATTTCTTTTTTCACTTTCTCGATGGGGATCCAATATGAAAAAAACAATACTGCTGTGTTTTATCCACGGCTTCAAGGTAAGTTCCTCTTCTCTTCTCTTCCCATTTCTCTCTTTTTCTATCACACTCTTAGCCCCTTTAGCCCCCTGTCGGAAACATCCCCTCCTCTTACTAACTCGAACCATAATTCAGGGGGGTGATGATACCTTCGGTGAAAAGTCCGAGTTTGCTCAGCACCTCGCCGCCCTCGTCGGTGCCGCCCTCCCTCGCGTCTCGGTCCGCGCCATCACCTACCCACGCTATGAGACGCGTGGCGACCTGCACGAGTGCGTGACCCGCTTCCGCGACTGGCTCCTGAACAAGGTGATCGACCTCGAAGTCGCCAACGGCACGCCCTCGCCCACCGTCGACCCCTCCGTGCACACCATCCTGATCGGCCACTCCATGGGCGGCATCGTCGCCGCCGAGACCGCCATCGCCATCGCTTCCGAGGTCCCCATCGCCACCCCCCACAAGCAGGACAACCCCCGCTCCAGCACCCACGTCCTCGTCGGCGAGCCCCTGACCACCGGCCTCATGTTCCCCTACATCCAGGGCGTCCTCGCCTTCGACACCCCCTTCCTCGGCATCTCGCCCGGCGTCGTCGCCCACGGCGCCGAGGGCCACTACAACAACGCCACCGCCGCCCTCAGCCAGCTCAGCGGCCTGTCCAGCATCTTCTGGGGCAACTACAACCAGGCCGCCGGCAGCACCGACGCCGCCAAGCCCGTGGCCGCGCTCCCCGAGCCCGAGAAGAAGAAGGAGGACGACAAGCGCGCGAGCAAGGCCGGCGGATGGGGCTGGGGCCAGATTGCCGTGGTGGCGGGGGCGGCGGGAGCCCTCGCGGCGGGTGGCGCGGCCGCGTACATGAACCGCGACCAGATCAGCGTGGGGTGGACGTGGGTGAGCTCGCACCTGGAGTTTGTGGGGTGTCTGGCCCGCGGGGAGGAGCTGCGGCTGCGGCTGGCCAAGATGGTGCGCCTGGACAAGGAGCTGGGCGTCGGGTTCGCGAACATGTACACGCGGCTGGGGAAGGCGGCGGCGACGAAGCAGGTCAGCATGGTCGGGACCGTGGTGGGGAACCAGCGGACGTTTTGCAACCTGCCGTCGAAGGAGCGAGCTGGGTTGTGGAGGGAGGCCATAAATGACAAGGCGAGGGATGAGATTGGCGCGCATATGGGTGAGTTGCCTTTTCTTTGTTTGGTTTTCTTGACCGAGACATCAATGGAGCTAGTGGATACTAATGTGATTGTGCAGCTATGTTCGAGCCGAAGGAAAACCCCGGGTATCGCAGGTTGTCCGAAGACGCGAAGAACTTGATCGTGAAATGGTCGCGCACCGAATGGTACGAGAGCAGCAGTCGAGCAGCGATCAAATAGGCGAATTATTATGTTAGAATATGGTGTATGCACGTTGAAAAATTGTTACGAGTCACGATACTCAATTTGTCTATATGTCTATAGCTCCAGGGTTGTTTATATGCGACGGCGCGGCTCTTCATATAGCTTCTTGTTCATGATTATATTCTCTTGCGCGTAAGGCTTCGATACCCGCTATCCTCGTACGGTTCAAGTCGAAACTAGATCCCAAGAAATGTCTACTAGGTATCTATTGCGTCTTGCCCTCCGCCTTTGCCGCCCTCATAACCTTTCGCCTTTGAGTCATCATATGAGTGTACAAGATATACGCCGCTGTCATGCCCCTTATTAGCGCTAGCACACCCAGAGCAGTCAGGTAGAAAGGGTATTGTATCACTTACACGGGGGATACACCAACGCAACGTATCCAAAAAGCACGTTAGAATATAACGGGCTGACAAAAGTCTTAGCGGGTTCGACGGCGCGCCAGATAAGATAGGCCTCGCTGGAGATGCCAACGGGGTAGAGGATAAAGAAGGCGTGGTAGCGCAGCCAGTGCAGGACGTAGGGGGGCTTGCCGCCGGACGCAAGCGACAGTGCGAAGTACGAGTATCGGATCACCTCGGTAGTACCCCAAGCCACAAGCATGCTCGAGTATGCAAGCGCGCTGTACGAGTCACCAGCACCGAAGCCGAGTGCTAGCGTTGGGAAAAGCCCCGTTACGCCCCAGACGATGGCGTACCGGCTGAACACTTGCATGAAGGTCGTGAAGAAGGGGGCGCGGACGATGCCTGTGGTTGAGCTGGGGTTAGTTGTTTTCCTCTCCTCGCCTTGACCACCGCGTTTCGAATCCTCTATCCTGATTGTGCCATGCTCCACGACTAATGCATACCTACCCATAACGAGTTTTCAGTCGCTTGGATATAGGCGTCCAGTATACGAGCGTAGTCAAATCTCCGACGTACCTAATAGCGAGTGCAAGACCTCCATACCCGCAAGTGTCTGTGTCCATTTACAGAACTCGCCGATGGTAGGGTACACGAGTCTAGGGTCGCCTCTCGTAGCATTGACGTTGATGACACTAAGCAGCACCGTGAGCCAGAGGAAGGCCGAGGCGGCATTGTAAAGAATCAAGTAGGCATTCTTGATGGGCGATGATTGCCTCGCGGGCTTCTTCGTATCGGCCATCGTTCGTGATCCAGTTCTCGACGGCAGGGTGAGCTGGAGACTTTGGGATTGTGTATGGGTGATAGGTAAATATGAAATGAACAGAAAGGTTATGATGTCGTGGGGAAAGAAGAAAAAACGAGCTTCAGCTACCCCTGTTACTTGTGGGGAGCTAAAAATTGGTTGGGAATTGGCGTCGATACGTTGATGCAAGGGGCTTGATTGAGCTGATTGGGCTGATTGGTAGGGCACAGCACCGCCAACTCAGCATATTCGGCGAGCTGATCTAGGCCACTATAGCACTACATACCTAGATGTACAGCCTGGCTTCTCAAGGCAAGATCTCAAAGGGTTTGGAGGTTGTTTTACCACCATCCTTTTACATGTACAATCTAGTAATTCTAGCGGTTTTCGAGGTCCTCGATACAAATAGAATCAAAGATAGCTGGTTCCTACACCTCAGCAAGGCATCTGTAAAAATACACTTCCAAGTATTATTAACAATATCGTTCCATACCCCAAATTTCCCAAACCCACCAGTGTGCAGCAGTGGCTCCGATACCACACCAGGTATCCATGCGTTAGAAGGGTTTGTCTCCGTCCAACAGGCCGGAGATGGAAGACATCCTGTCTGCAATTAGCACGACCCGCCTTACGTGTGCCGTAGATGTTAGGTAGGTTGATGAGGCGCTCGACCTAGTTCGGTAGCGACCTGGTCGGTTTAGTCGTCCGTTAGGTCGATAACGCCCCCCTCGTTCTTGATAGGGGGGCGACGTGTGATTTTCGTCGGCCGCGCACTCTCGTTGCTCAGATCAATGATTTCGTTGATCTCTCTCTTGACGATGGGCTTACGCTCTTGCTTTACCTCTCGCTTTACATTCCTCGCTCCCTGGAACCTGTCAGCTAGTACTCATACCCGGTTTCCATGGGAAGACTGCAACGACTCACTTGTATCTGCTCGAGTCTCTCCCGTGCTAAACGTTCCAGCTCGGAACGCGACATGCCAGCAATCTCACGTGCCGAACCTGGGGATGGTGATCGAGGAATGACCATCTCTCGTCTGAGAGCATCTGGTAGGCATTAGTTGAGATGTCCTCTGAAACAGCATGGATATATCGATCTTCTCCGATCCTCTTACCTTTCGATCTGTAATGGAATCGAAATAACGCTATTGGTCCCTTCTCTGGATCGATGTCTATGGTTGTGCAATAACGAGGGACATCAATCCTCTCGGCGTCTGAAAATCTTAACGCGAAGCTCCGTTAATACCCGTGCCCAAACGCTGGCCACCTGGTTAAAGAGACTTACGACGTTCCATGTGATATCGCTTTACCTTTGAGCGACTTCTCGGCGATCTCTAATTTGGTGGATCTGTTGATATTGTGTTCCGGTGTTGCTGGCACATCATTTTGATGATGGAAACATCGGAAGACACGAATCTCGATTGTTCCAAGATGTTTAGAGACCTCCATATCACCTTCGACGCGATCCTTTTTCGCGTCGTCCACTTGCACATATTAGCAAACGGGTACATTTAACGCAGGTAGAAACGCGGCGCGTACCGGTGGTGACAGCAGAGAATCGAAGTTTCTGTAAGATCCAGTGCCCTTGCTCAGGACAGTACGATTTACGACCCTCTACATAGAGATGTTCCGGCCTACTCATTATTTTCCTCCTGATACATCTTCCATCGACTCGGACACTGAAACGAATGCAGTGGCCGGGTGGGTTCATCCAATCATAATTCTTGGTGGCAGTGAGTTTGATCCCGAACTCAGCGCCATCAATGCACTCGATGAACTTGGATGAGGTAGGCTGTTTGGGGGGTTCCTGCTCTGATGCATAAGGATCGTTGTACTCCGTAGCATTGGCGTTATTGGTCACAACTGTGACCTCGACACCAGGGATATCCTCGAGGACTGCCATAGTGAAGACTATTTAGTTATTTGATTGACTTTTGGTTGATGTTGAAACAGATGAAAAAAAATAGTTCGTGGTGCGTGCGTTTGGTGGAAATTTGTAACACACAAACGCCCGTCCGTTCTGAAACGCCACAGGAGCATTATTTACATCCACGAAATTCATCAATGTACTTGATCAATCGTTTGTTAGGAATTTCATTTCCGAACACTTGCGAAAACCAAATAAATTTATACGGTGAGTCTCAAGCATAATCACTATCCGGCTAAATTTTTTGAAAAACTAGTGAAAGCATTTATTTGGTGGATTATCAGATTTCACAAAGCGGAAATTAGACTTGTACATTAAACTTTCGTGTCCGTGCCGAGCGAGACACCAGCGCTGCTTGGCGTCCAAAGAGATCCGATTGCTACCAAGTACCTATCAACAAGCCGGTTATAGATAGAATAGCTCAAGCTCAAACTCAAACTCAAGCGTCAGGTCGTTGTATATCCATTTGCTCCTGATTAAGGAAATCTTGGAACAACGCCAGGTCATTGAATTGGGCTGCCAGATTCTCTACCCTCGCCGCCTCTGGATCTTGGAGCGCCAGACCCATATCAACCATAAACTTGGCGCGAATGTTGTCCTCGAAGTTGGTCTTGATGCTTTCCAGTCTTCCTTCTCGGAGCTCGTCAACGATGCGATGGGCCTCTGTTCCCGTCATATTGCTTTCTCGCATTGTCATGGATAGGAGTCCTTGAACGATGGCCTCCGATATCCGATACGGGCGGCTGAGGCTTTCGTATCCATAGATGCATAGGAGAAGGTAAAGGCGCCACTCTGGGTCTTTGGTGTCCTTTAGTACGGCGTTTGCAAGGTAAATAAGCCCCGTATGCCAAAGGATCGAATATGTGGACGCCATAGACTCGCTACGGTACTGGACGACCAGCTGTTTCAGTTGATTGACGGACGCTGTATAGGCCGCGTCTGGGGAGCTATCCGACGCCGAGAAGGTCGTCAACCGGGGTCTTTGGTCGGTTGGACTTCCAATGAAAGGCCGAAAGATGTCAAGGACAGCGCAGTGAAGCCATATGCTGTGTTATATTAGCAAATGGCGTGATATAGGCAGTGGTTTGCGAAGGATGCTCACTGAAGTACAGTAACTTGTTGAGGCCAACCCTCCGTTCGGAGTAAGGGAGGAGGAAGACTCTCTGCCCAAGCGAGGAGCTCCCGGAACGTGTGCTCAGCAAGAATCATCCTGTAACGAGCAGGCGGGCCGCCTTGAACTGGATTATAAATCCATTCAGCTCTATAGATAATTTGCCAAAACTGACATACTGCGGGGAATATGCTTTCTATGAGATTCTCATCGGCAGAACTCTCTGCAGACAGGCTGCTGCCTTCTTGCCTTGGTGTTGTTTCCCTCGGTATAGGGAACACGGGAACCGAACTCGGGCTTTCAGAACCAGGTTGGCGATAGAAGAATGATATAAGTCTGATCCGTAAGTGTCTGCTAGCAAATGACTCCGAGGGGTCCACCTACACATTCCAGTTAAATGCCCCCCATGATGCATAACAGCCGGCCCTTACTTCGTCCTCCGACGTATCCTCGTCCCTCGTAACCGCTTCGCCTTTGGTTTCGAGAAGTTCCAGGCGTTCGCCCATTGCTATGGCATCAGTTGCGTAAGAAAGGACCGAATGATCTCTGCCACTCCCTATGAGGGACAGACTGAGCAACACTGCTCCGGCCATGGCTAGGTATGAGTCCTGCTCTCCTGTCCATAACTTTTCTGTTTCCTCACAGAATCGAGTGGCGTACTGCATCGCGTTCCCATCAAAGGCGCTGAACATTTGCTAGGATGGGTCTTAGCACAGCTCAAGACCGAAGCCACTATCCTACTCACACATCCTAAGTACATTAACGCATGAAAGAGAAACCTCGAACAGAATCTACTCTGCTGATTTACTAGGTCAGTGATGAAGAGGTGCGGACTGAAAAGCCCCAAGAGCGGATGATCTGTCATGACGTATAGAGAGACGACTCGCGCAGCGAAATCATTCGTGATCGGGATGTCGGTCCAAAAGCCCACATCAAAGTCGTGAAGCCGGTCATCGCAATACTTGACCTCCTCCCCGGGACTTTTGGGGAGCTGGAATTGTCTCCCCACCACACCAGCTTCGATTCGAGGCAGTGGGTCGCTTTGGCTAAGAGCGTCAATGCTAGATCCTGGCTCAAGCTAGTTCGGCCCATGGAGTTAGAGACGACATACCTCAACTGCGATTCCGCGGAGGGCGGTACAGGACGTACAAGATTGCTCGTAGCCAAGACGGATGAGTTTATCGGATGCAAGGACGGGTACGTCTTGGGATGCTTGGCCATCAAATCCGACTCCAGCGGACTCCGGACCGGGGAACGCTCCTGGGTGCTTAGCTGCAAGGAGGTCTCAGCTCCCCCGCTAGTATGCTCCTTGAAGGTAGCCAAGGCCTCAGCGGCCTCCCCACCCTCTCTCAACACTCTTAGGAGGGCGAACGCGTTGCCTTCAGGCAGCGACTTCAGAAGTTCCAACATTTCCATCGTCTCAGGGCCGGCCTTGGTTTTATCGAGATACACGCAGTATGCCGTACCCCGTTTCGAGCAATTTGAACATTTGGGCAAACCGCCATCACACTTCAACCAATGTGATTAGAAACACAAACGGTGACTGACTAAGGGCAATAAGAGAGTCAGAGATAAAGGGTCGCTTGCCTTGATCTTGCGGGTTCGACACTCGGTGCACGCACCGGCTCTCTGGCGCCGGCCGGCGGTCTCCTGTGCTAGAGGTCCGGCCGGGAGAATCGGCGGATACCTTCGTAGTTGTGACATATTCCGATTAGTTGGTTGCGGGAATAGAGAATTGCTAGAAAGGGTTTCACGGCGCTGCAAACGTCACGATGACGGGAATGTGACGGACGAAGCACTGACCACTTTGGTATGAAGCAACTCCCGAGTACCTACAGAACTCCCCTGCCATCTTCTTCTCATTGGTCTGATGGTCGTACAGGAAAGGCGTCGACCTTGGGCGTGTATGACCTCAACTGGCCCATGATTGGCTCACTTCATATCGATTTCGGGTCATCAAGCGAACATCCTCGGGGCTGGATGGATCTATGGATGGATGCAAACGAGATAGTCGAAGCCTTGAAGCCCCAGAGGGAAATAAACAACCCTATCGATACAAGCACGTGATGACTTGCTCAATCCCATTATTGATGTCTTCAACAGAAAGTTGCAAATAATGTGGTGGCAATCTTGCATTTTCGTGGTGATATTAAAACTTGCCAAAGAAATGGCGGGAATCCAAGCGCCCAGTCCCCAGCCTACATGGTATTAACATATAACTACCAGGGGTTATACACGCGCTATGACTGTGTCGATGGTAGATTTAATAGAGATGCTATCCGACAGTTCGTGATATTAAGAAAAAATGGCGACGGGAGTTTGTTTACTCCCCTAGGATTGCCAATGTACATCAAACGCCTTGAAATCAACCTTGAGCGACTCGGTCGCGTTTTTCTCTGGACGCGCCACCAACGGGCTGACGTCCAAGGTCCACTCCTCGCCGTTGTTCTCGTCCGCGAGCGCCCAGCCGATTTCCCGCAATGGAATCTTCTCCTTAACCTCACCCCCCGCGTCCAGCACTAGACGGTATACCCAGAAGCTCTGCCCGTGTTCGTCTCCCTCGCGGGCGATCTCGATGGTCACCCCGCCGACCTCTGCCGGTGGCGCTTCGCCCTCCGCCAGTGCTAAGGGCCCAACACTCCAGTCTGCGAAGCGGTCGCAGCCCACGGTGCTGAGGTGCGGCTTCCCAAGGTAGTACTCGATGCCTGTCTTGATCCAATGGTCCGGCGGCGCGACGGACGCCCTAGATGCGGGCTTGGGCACCAGGAGAAGCCCCGCCTGGTCGTATCGTTCGGTCCAGTCCGCCCAGAAGGTTACACGGGCCGATTCGAATTTCTTCAAGGGGCCTGTGGAGGTATGGGAGATTGGAGCTGTAGGGTGTTAGTGGTGAACTAGAAGACCTGATAGGAATGGAGAACGCATTACCATTCCAGACGTTGGAGGACGGCTTCCTCCAGATGTCGGTGCCGGGCCCCGCTTCAAGAACAAAAGCCATGATTGAAGATTTGACGAGTGTCTCAAATATCTGCATTTGTGTCGCTTCTCCGTCAATACGAATACCTAGATGTTCTCGAAGCACAACGTACCTCGAGGTTTAAATAGACGTTTCTAGGTCGGGATTTGCTATGTCAAATGGATTGGGGGCCGCGGCCCCGACGAGAGACCGACGGTTTGCCAAGAACTGTCAACGGAGTTGCCAAGTTCAACGGCTTATAACTGCGCAATATCTTCCAAGGTTGAGGGTATAACAAGCGATTTCTTCGTGCTCCTTTCTTACGATGTACAGTGTCGCGTCCGTGATGATGGCCCCCATATTGCAAATGGAACAGTGTCGGGGGCGGAGTTTCCGAAAAGGGGAGATATTAGCATAATTCCTCGGCCAGCGTCCCCGCAAATCGATGCGGAGGTGCTTAGTGTTGATCACCCGATGAATCCGCTTGGCCTCGGCGTATTAAGCGACATCGTCAAGTAGCCTCTTGATCCTGATAAGATACCATGTACTTAGATATCTAGACTACGACGCTCTAATAGATACCTAAGTATTGACCTGTATGCTTTCCTAGGCATAAAGTCAGTTATGGGTACACCGATCTCTTTGTATAACGTCAAAAACAGACAGATCGGATTGGGTGTTCACAGGATTGGTAGAAATATTAAGAGAGTACACAGCACCAAAAAAAAAAAAAACATTGATCACGTACTGTAGGTATTAAATACTAGGTAGGTAGGTAAATAGGTAGGTAGGTAGGTACTACTCCATAGGAATCAGAATACCTCCAATGCCAGGAGTGGACGAGCAAGCTGTTGATAGCTTTTAGTATCGAAGCCGCAATGCATTGCAACACTTTGGGGGATGAAATGAATAGTTGATACACGTCTAGGCCCTCCTTTCCTTATAAAATCCCCCCATGGTAACACAAAGGAAAAGGGAAGACTGAGCACTCTTGTACTTCACTGCCTACCGGCGTATCCGGTACTGGGTACCTACCTGGGTATCTAGTAGTTACGGGGTAGCCAGTCCTAGAGATATTATGAATCCGCTGACCTAGGTTCGAATAACGGTCCAAGCACAAAGTGAAATTCTTGATCGAACGTTGATACCTGATTTTATTTATTTATTTTACATCGTGACTCGTGATAAGACCTGGAGTGGAATTCACGTATGTGTTTCGGCGGTTAGAAGTTTCGACACTTAGTGCAGTAGTCTACCTAGATTACGCATGTTATGTACCTATACATAGTACTAGGTAGGTAGTTATTCACCAAATACTTACATAGTAGGTACTGCATTGTTGATGGTGAACCAGGAAATGGCTGATGTATCATTAATGTTCTTTTCTGCTTCCAACAATAGGTGCGTAGAAAATATCGATGGACGCCAAGGACCTGTCTGCCTCTTATGAAATCTTCTTTTACCAAGATTCGATTCCACTGTACCTCTTATCAGATACTAGGTATGAGTTGAGAAATCATTCCTCGGAGCCTGAGGCCATACATACAATGGTACCTGTAGGTATAATCTTTATAATGAGTACATGCGGGTAAGAAACCGCCCTTGGATTCCACGCCTGTTCTGTTGCCTTTCAGACTCGCTACATCGTGTCACCTGTGAAGATCGTCTGGTGGTCTATGGGTAGATGGATAATGCGAACTATACAAGACCTTCCTCTTAGGACAAGCATCTCCCATCATGTAAATATCAAATTCCCACAAAACAACCAAAAATACCCATACTGCTGCCTCACCCCTCCTGACAAATAGCTTCACTCCTAACCATGGATCTTCCTAACTACCGAGATAGGCTGGAAAGAGTAGCTTCGGTGTTTCAGGCTGTTTTGCTGGGTTTTCGAGAAGGCGCTCTTTTCTTCAACCCGAAGACCATCGAACTCGTCGACGGCGTGGTAACAATAACCCATCAGCCCAAAAGGAGTGTTTACTGTCGACCCTTCCCGAAGGACGTGGCCAGGGACAACATGATCAAGGACGCCGTACTCGCCTACAATCAGTGCAGCTTTTCTGCTCACTTCTTCGCTCCGTTCCTTCGCCGTCTCCTTGCAGGTGAGAAGTCCAAGTCTCGGTTATCAGTGTAATCTTACGTACCTAGGCATCACTAACTTAAAACCAGGCACCATCGATCCGGATCTCGAGGTAGCACACGTCACCGTTAAGCCGATTATAAGTTGCAAATATGCGCATATCGACGAGGACGCGCCACTACACACCATCCTGATCGCGAAGACCAAGGAGGATGGAGACTGGATCATCGACATTTCGGGCTGCCAGTTTGGCTTCTTCGAAACCGCCATGCCTCGTGACAAGTACTTCGACAATCGAGTCAGCAAGGTTGACATCAAGCCCGACTTCTTCCAGCAGAAGACTCTGGAGGAGTTTTACAACGACATGAAGGGCCTGGTCCTAGAAGAGCGCGACCACAAGCATCCCGAGTACATCGTGAAGAGGTTCAACAACGAGTACAAGCGCTGCCAGTACATGAAGGGATTCCTAAACGAACGATTCCCCGCAATGGACCACGAGGGCTTCGATGATTTCTTCGACTGCACCGAGAAGGAATTCGACGAGAAGCTTGCCATCATCAGAAGCGAGATTTGCGAGGAAATCGGCGACTTTGAGTTAACCTTGCCTCATTAGAGGGAATCTGCAAAGGCGTGGGATAATCGTATCCATGGATAGGGTGGCTCTCTGGCTCAAGATGTACAAAACTTGGAGTTATGGACAGGGTTTGATTATTGAGGGCTTCGTTACGCTTGCTGGGCTAGGCCCGTCCGCCTTTGGCCCAGGCCCTCGTTCGGGTTATCAATGATGAAAGCTGGGAAGGGAACTGGCTCCTACATCGATCATGGACTCCCATGCAAATCCTTTGTTGATAGGCCTTTCTCTTGATAGCACACATAAGCAGTCAGTCCTCTTTGCTTGCTAATGGACAAGATTTCCGAAATACTTTGCTAGGCGAATTCATAATCTTTGAGGTGACGATCGCTGACGCCTCGTAAACAAAAAAGCTTGGCTGGTAAATATTGATAGATGTTACTCACCCGGCCGACAAGAAGGTGTCCACGCCATTTAGCAACCAAAGTTCTGAGTCTTTGTGTCTCCTAGAGTGATTGTCTGATGTTATAATATATCAACCAAGATCTCAAGGTTCACAGGCCCTGGAGGTACAGCAGATCTGGAGGTAAGGATATCTATTGCTTATCCTGACCTTCCAGTTGAAAAGGACGTAAAAGATCCATGAATTCCTGAATGACGCCTACGAACAGTGCCTATTCTATAGTGGCCTCATTGTTACGATCAATCCCTTGGGACTATAAATATGAACGATCTTGCCCGGTGTTTATTTCAAATAGGCTAGTAGCCAATCCTTTGGCAGTGTACTCTTCGCATAAGGTCTAGAGCGAACGTATTGAGACAAGCATCGTTGATTTTTTTTCTATATTTACCGTGCCGCCTCAAGGCAGGCGTACGTTGACCTTTCGACAAATTTTAGTTGTGTTACCCGACGAAAAGGGGCACCAAGTTGTTCGTTAGCTTAGTGAGCTACTTGGTGCGAGGAAGGCTGGATAGGTAGCTAAAAAATTCCATCTCTTATAACTCCTAGAACTTATGAAAGAGCACCCTCTCAGTATATTCAGTATATTAGAGAAAGGTATTGTGTCAAATCAAGATAGCCATACCAAAACACATGAATAGGGGGAAAAGTGGAGTCCATTATCATCCACCTGTCGTACAAGTAACCCGGGGATGTGCAAAAGACTAACTCCTGAACTGATATTGAGTATCAAGGGTCGCATGTTATTATTCAGTTGTATCCGATATTGGATGTCCGTAAACAGTTTTCTTTCATACTGAAAGCCTGGAAATGGAATACACTTCACTAGTACTGCTAGGCATGATCGTCCCATGTATCCAATCCTCGTATCTTGTTATGAATTGAGAAGACTTCCGGAATCCCAACTGATCAAGAAGTGTATGAGTATATAGACAGGTAATTAATCCGATTCTGCCCTCGGTAAAGTCATTCCTAAAGTACGAAGTAAGTGTCTATCCTCGCCTATGACGGTCTCCCGGAAATCGTTTTGACCGTTCGCCGATGAACACCATCCCATTGGCGAAACGGAGCTAGAAAGTAGCGGATCTCTTGCAGTGCCCAGCTTAACCATCCGGACAACCTGAAGATGAGCTCGTGGCAAAATCGGCTAGCCCGTGCGGGAGACACGTTGAAGGTCTTAAAGCTTATTAAATTTAGTATCCCAGTAGCTGTTTTCTCTATGGTGCTTTTGCCCAGCCATCGTCAACGATTGATGGCCGGAATTAAAGTCAAGGTGAAACACCATCGCTCACATCACACCTCCTCGGTTGAAAAAGGAGGTACTTTTGCGTTACGATATTCCACATACGTCCCGAAGGTCGCTATATTCTCGTCGATGGCGCGGCGCTGTGACACCCCATATCCTTAAACGACGACACGAGGGTAGCTTGCAAAACGCTTAACCTCTCTTAGTAGTTCGGCGTGAGCTAGCAATGAATAGCAAACACTACCCGCACATCACCTTCGTAGCCAGCGGGTTGAGCAAGCAGTAATGCCACCCTGTTCTGTGAAGTCATATCTCTCTCTGCTCTGTGGATCGCTTCTTGAACGCATACACACACCCACACTCACACTCACACCGTACTGCCGGGATTTGGGCCGACCATGTGGAATCTACCTCATGCAGCCCATCCAATGCCCCTTTTGCCTTCAAGGCCATGTTTCAGGAAGCACGCTGGCCGAGTTAATAGTGGCGTTCGTCGTTCGAGTCAATAAGGTGTATTACCTCATTGACCTTATAGACGTCTTAAGAACCACCAAGCCGCTGCCGCGGGTGTTGTCGTACCTTTTTTCTACCTGATCTCTACGGCGTTATTCTCATCCAGAGCCTCAGAACATCTAGGCCCCATGACAAAATCACCAAGAGCCCAGTTCCCCCTTTCATAATTCCCTTCCGGGCCCTTAGTTTCGGGAGCCAGACAACATGAAGTTCTTCCGTGACCTCTGTCTACTTCCTGCCGTCATTCATACAGTAGTCATACTGGCAGCCCGCCCAGGGGGTTTCAATGGCGTTGGCTCGGGCGGTACTAAGGGTAACTCTTACGGAGGTGCCAACCGCAATGGAGTTGCTGGTGCGAAAGGCCACTCTAATAATGGGCATTCGTCGCCCGTATCACCCGGGTCGCCCGGCTCACCTGGGAACAAGAACACAAATGCAAATACAAATGTATATGCAAATGGAAACGCAAATGGAAACACAAATGGAATTTCAAATGGGAATAGGAATAAAAACGGGAACGGAAACAATAACGTGGCCGGAAATAGAAACGGGCAAGGGGCCACCGGCTCAAATCGACAAGGACAGAATAATGGAGTGAACGGGATCAACGCCCACAATTCACTGGGTATCGGTCCCGTTGTGAATTCTATACAAACTGCTAACAGGCGAGTTCAAACGGCGAATCGCGCCATACAGAACATACAGGTTGGAGGTACCGTCGACCATCTCGATTCGACGTTAAGGTCGCTATCCGTCTCGTTGAGGACGACCTCTAATGCAATCACTGCGGCTGGGTCATTAAATGCTGGAGATCTTCAATCTCTGAAACTGGCCATTCAGCCATTACAGCGGTCCATTGGCACACTAGTTACTCAACTTATAACTAGGAGAAATACCATTTCACAGCTTTGCGGGTGTCGTATCATTGAGGGCGCCTTCAATCAGATACGAAGTTCTTCCCAACTCATGTTCAACGGCATAAGGGCTCATGCAGGCCGCGGCGGCCCTCCACATGGCAGACATGGATTCAACAACCTCATTTATCCTTTGGACTCAGGTATAGCTAGCTTTCTCAATCGTGGGTCTGCTGCTTTTGGCTTTGGAAACTGCGTTGTAAGTTAAGCTGGAAATATTCCCTAGTTCCTCGTCACATCCTAGCTGGCGCATTCGATAAAGAGATGGAGAACAGTTTTCTATGATATACCGGTCGTTTAATGTCATCTTACTAATTCTCTTTGCAAAATAGAATCAAGACTATGGAGGCTATACCTCAGAACTTACCAGCACATCGACAACCGCAGATGTTAGTACTTGGACCCCTACCACAATGACAGATTTTACAACAGTGGTGAGTGTTCTGCGCAATGCCCTATTCGACCTTATACTATCTAAGACTTGTGGTCCATCCCTTCTTAATATGACAAGGACCATGCCAAGTGCTTAAGTATAGTATGATCGGGCCGTACTGATACTGAAGATAACAGGTAGTTACGAATACGGTTGTCAAAACGGTGATCAGCACATCATGGTATACGGACATCGTGAGTGATACCCAGCTACGTAGCCTTTCATACCCACAGACATTCCATTGGAAATATCCTAAACCCTTACTGACTTTACCTGCAGTATAGTACCTTTATTACTAATTACGCTTATACGTCGACGACCTGGACACCCAGCTCGGTGAGTTCCAGTCGAGCCTTTATGTTCTTGCGTTGTGTACCTAGTTACCTTTTCCGGTTTTAGGTATCTAAGAACTGCGTAGGAAACGGCTAACACTATCCCGCAGACTTATACCGGCTCCTATAGCTATGGCAGTGGATATCAGGGTTCAAATGTGCCTTCGGATTCTTCAGGTTTCGGCAACGGAAACAGCGGAACTTCGAACACATACGGGTCAGTAAGCACTACTACTGGTACGACTCCGTACTCTTTAAGTTTTACTAACACTGACATGAGCCGCTCCTCAGCCGCCGACACGTCGATCACTAATTCCGTCACGAGTTCAAGTTATTCGACTTGGACTACAGGAGCCGAGTTCGGTCTGGACACCTACACATCTACCTACACTAACACTATATCGGAATCTGGCAGCGTATACCTATCTGTGTGGACAAGTACAGAAACTAATCTTGGCTTAACGACATACACCTTCACCTTCACCAGCACCGGAACCAGTTCGAGCTCTGCTGCTACATACACCTCTACTTCTACATTCACTCGTACTTCGGTATTCACTTTCACTAGCTCAGGCACCTCATATACATCGACCGTGATTTCGTCAACTAGTGTAGGCCCTACGGTAACCCTAACATCGACCTACACAACGTCCGGCTCAACAGTCACATCCACGTTCACTTCGACAGCGACAAGAATCTCTGTGCCCACAAGGACAAGTACTTTTACCTCAACTTTCACAAACACCTTTACTAGGTCAGGGAGTACTGTTACATCGACCGTCACGAGCACATATACGGCATCGCGCGGTACTTCCGCGTCCACCTTGACAAGAACAATAACGAGCACCGTTTCGGCATCAGCAGCAACCCCTTTCGCATCAACAATCACGGGTGCGTTTACTAGATCGGGAAGTACGTTCACCACCACGTATGTAGCTACTGGGCTGAATACGGCAAGCGTGGCGGGAATTGGAACCTACACATCAACTCTTACAAGAACCTTCACCAGCTCAGGAAGCACCTTTACATCCACACTTACGTCCACTGTTACGTCCACTGGAGTTGCGACGCCGAGAGTGTCTGGGACAGTAACGTACACGTCAACAATCACAAGCACACTAAGCGGTTCGGGGTCAGGAACAAGGACTCTCACATCGACATTGACAAGTACATTCACGTCTGGTTCTCCTAATTCCGCAGCTGGCGCCATCAACGCAACGGGTGCGGTGGCAAACGCGACAACCAGGGCTAACGGCGCCAGCGGTAGGATATCTACCTTCACCATTACCGGAGCCAGCGTCGCAAGCGCCTCGAGAACGAGAGCTAGCGGCACGTTGGCGTCTGCGGGCACGAGGACAGTAGTAGCGGCAAGCTCTATATCCGGCTCAGGATCTACCTCCAGACCGGGGGCGTTTACTTTCACGAACACCAACGGAGGGACCTTCACCTTCACGCGGTCCGGGTCGGTGAGCACAATCACCATCGACTCGACCGGAGGCGTGGTGTCGTCGGGTGCGAGTGCGGCCACCGCCACCGCAGCGAGGAATTCCGGAGCAAGTGGGGCCACCGGGCGTGTTACCACCACCACCGCCACCGCCACCGTCGCCCAGGACTCGAGCACTTCCGTAAGATCCCCCGGCCGGCGTCCTAGATTTATACTCTCTGTGCGCCTATGCTCGGTTCTTGGGATAGAGCCTAGTCTTGCATACTCGTAGATACCCAGAGCTAACTTGCGCTGCAGACCTCGACTACCTCGGCTTCTCGTACCACGACCACGACAACGTCAAGGAGCGGGGGCGTGTCTAGGGCGCCGCCGAACTACAGGCTCCTGACGGGGGACTTGTTCGCTGTTATCCTCGGTCTATTGTTATAAGAATTCACGTAACGGGCATGCTGGAAGACGTAGGCACTTAGACATGGGCGGGGAGAGGCGTCTGGAGTCTGGTATATAGTAGAGCTACCTAGTAAGAACAGAGGCACCTAGCCTCTGAGGATTGTTTGGATACTTGGCGCCTATTTCTAAACCGATGATAATGCTGGTGCCTATTTTGGGATTGTGTGGTAATAAGCATGTCGCCCGCTCTACGAGGCACAGCTTGTGGTACAGGCGGGATCTCCTTCTCTGGGCAGGTGTGGGAAATTTACCTACTTTCATGTGCTCGGAATTGGCAATGGCTTACCTAGGATACATACGGACCACGCATGGATCAACACAGCCGTAAAGGCGAACCCTGATGATAGGAGTGGCTGACTTGGAAATTAATGGGTAGTACGAGAGCAGCGTCTGGTAAGGTAGGTAATGAATATGGCGACGATGGATTTCACGTCATGTGTTTTCTGGAATGGTGTTTACGATAAATTCAATAGTTTCTCGAGATTGTAACAACTTCATAGGTTGAGCGAAGCACTGTTGGTTTGTGATTCTACGTAACTCGGGCCCACGTCTAGCCATGTGGATAGATCAAGATGTCACTCAATAATTTAGCTACGACAGCTAGGCAGCAGCTCGATAGATTTGAATCCTGTAACTTTCTACGAGTTTCCATGTTGGACTTTATAGCTATTTTATCCAGTTTAATTGTGCATTATAGGTACCCGGTAGGTAGGTAGGTACCTAGTAGGTACCTAATATATGAACGGTCGTACGAATTCTTGTATCGTGAAAAGGGGGTTTGTAAAACCTGCTAGGTACTAGGTACTAGGCACCTACACGGATAGGTCCAGCCCAGAGCCAAGACACTTCGCAAACTTATTGTACCTAGGGCATCTGAAGGCAGGGTGTCATTATCTTGATGCCTTCCAAGGTTATCAGTCGCCCGATGGTCCAGCTGGACGTTGCGCCCTATTATTCCGATAGCCTACGCCTTCGTGTTTTTTATATATAGTAGGAGTCCATCCAGGCATGGGTATCGGGTCGGCTTTCCCATTCACCCAACTCCTTTGGTCATTCCATCTAGATACAAATATCGTCAGTAATCATACTCTCCAAATCTGTGAGACCAACTTACAGCAAGTCAAAAAACATCACGTAAGTCCCAATATTTCGAACGGCTCTCTCTGGGTAATATCGTGCCAAATATACCACACGCGCCATTCCAAATGCTGGCTCATCCAACTGGTTGCCAAACTTGTCTACCGCTTTTTCTAACAAGGTGTCAGCAACGAACCAGCAAGATTGAAGTGATCGATATCCTGCAACGTACCGACCTTGAGCCATTGCTTATCCTTCCAGATTCCGTCCTCGAAAAGAAGCTTGAGCCTACAACAATGGTGGCAATCAGTACCACATTAGCGAGTTCGCATAGGATCAACTTACATCTCCAATACTAGAAGTGAAGAGAGGGACATTTTCTTATCCGCAGGATCACCGGGGTTGAAGCGGTCTGGGTTGTCGACGGCAGGAAGATCGAGGCCCGCTTGGCATATCATGATAAAATGCAGCTCGGGAATTGTGTGTGCCAACCAGTTATCGATACAAAGTTTATGCCCATCTATTGGTGACTTGGTGTTATAATTGTCAAACCAAAATGCTCTACGATGGCTATACCAGAAACTATAAGGATCAAGATGAGATGTTCAGTGTGTAGTCTTTCAACACCCAAGCCAGTCTGGAAACTGTCCTAGGCAGGTAAGTACCTAAGGTAGGTATTCAAAGGTTTGCACGCACCCGTTGGGATAATGAGGGTCCTCCCGTACATAAGGTACTCCCCCGAGTTGAGTTGGGGGGTATCTTGGGTCCTGGTCGTCGGGTTCGATAAAGCGAAATGTATTGGGTGTGCAGAAGAGCGCACTATTTCTATCATGAGGACCATTCTTGTTCCTGAGCAAGGCGTCCCGGAAGGTTGAAACTACCTAGAAACGTAATCAAATAACCTGTTCGTAGACTTCCAACGTCTAGTAGAGGTAGGTACCTACCTCCCGAATCGTCGCAAACAGATGGGATTGCCGCTCCACCACAGATGGGTGATTAACATCTTGTGCATTCATATGCAACCCAAACATCACTTAGGGAAGAAGTTAACGGGTGGTCAACGAATGGATGTTGATTGGTTGGTGTAAGTAAGGCGAGGAGAAAATATTACTGTGAAATATTCCAAGGAGCTCCTTTGAGTAAGCATCTCCTTTCTGATGGCGAGTGATGCTTCCAAGCAGATCCGATCCTGGTGTGAGGGAAAACATCATAACGTTGGCAAGCCTTGCTTTCTTGAGACGGCCAAACATTGGCGAATGGGTTAGTTCTTAACTATTAGGTATCGTATATTAATGTTGTAACTAACCTCGTAGGCGTCGCCATAAGCCGCTAGTATGTTTGCGGTGTCTTTCTCCGTACAGCCATACTTGCCCAGTATCGTATGGACTGGGTTCTTCCCGCGGCCGTTCGTTCTACCGTCCGGAAAAAAACTCAGCAGTTCAGGAGGACGCGCTCCTAAGACCGCCCCGATTATCAAGGATAAAAACAAACGTACAAGAATGCCGCAAATCAACATCTTAAAATCGTTTTGATTCAAATAAAACAGAAGTAGGGGTTTGTGGAGGCAGAAGGAAGGATGGAATAAAGAGAACTGATATAAGGACCAAAATAATATTTCAGAATGCCTATCATAAGCCTATCTAGTACCCAGGTAGGCTATCTCATGATAACTTCATTACCTAGGTGAATTTCGAAGTATCTTTGCCGTGTGAAATGAGGCACAGCACATCACTACGACTCTGCTGGCGCGCCTTGACGCCTCACGTCCAAGGTTCCTACCTGGTACTTTTCATGGCTGGTCTCTGTGTACCTATTTTGGGCGATCCCAATCGGCGAAGACGGGAAAAACAACTTTCTCTGGTACTCAGAGCATAAGAGTCGAGCAAGAAAACGTGTAAAAATAAAGGGCGATAGTCGTAGTAGGTCAGCAGCAGCAGCGCCATTCACGCTAGGGTCGCCCATGCTTCCCACCACCACCACCACAAATCCCGAACCAGCTCCTATGCAAACGCCTCCCTCTCCCAAAAAAGCGGGCAGGTGCGCAAAGAACGATCTCGAAGTGTCATGCCGCGTCAATACTTTTACATGTTAACTAAAACCGTGCCTATCAATTAGCCGGCTAGTGCTTGCCGTCATCTAAATTCCAAGCCACCTGCTCCGCCCTAATTTCCTTCCTAATGCTTAAATCGATGCTTTCGAGGCCTTGGATGTGGTCCTCTCGAACTCTGACGGGTCACTGATGCTCCTCTGCCGTTCCGTTCTCTGCTCGTCCCCGGAGCTGCTGACGGACTCGTCACTACTTTCTTCCCCGTAGACGATGTGCCGTAAGACGCTCTTGTCGAACAGCTCGATCACGAGGTGTCGGTCTGGCAATCTGTAATGGTGGCATTCCAGCATGGATAAGACCTTGCGGAACAAAGCAGCCTGCCGGAATCCGGAAGCCTTCTTATGTCGAAGTTGGAACAGCTCGACCTTGGCCTTCTTATAAAGGACCATGTTACCCAGTTCTGTCATCAGCTCTAAAATCCGCCTGTTCGTCTCGTCCTCTTCCTGGAGTTCCATGGGCAATGTTTCTGGTATGGTCTTTTGAGTGTCGAGGAGCTGTACTGTTGCAGGTATCTCGTGCTTCCAAGGCTGGCAAGAGAAGAATTTGGAGAGATTCGATGGGACGCATAGTCCGAGCGATATGCCAAGGGGGGTGGTATTGGACTCCCAACCGTGTTCGGAAAGTATCTCTAGTCCGTGTGTGGATCTGGATATCAACCCTAGGACGAAGAAAGCAGTGCCTCGGAGACTCATCACATCATGAGACTCGGCAATCTTGACGATATGCTCCACAACATCAGTCGACTCTAGAAATGGAGCGCCAAGTTCCATAGAACCAACATTTCCTACCGCCCACAGACATCCCTTGACCTTTGTGATGAGCTCGGGGTCTTCCGACTGCATTCCATGTTCTCGGATTGTCGCTGTAAACTCTTCAAAATGACCCTTGTCTTCGAGTAGTTTGCAGCCTTCTTTCGTGCGTGACAATTCGCGATAGAAGTGAGGAGGCACATGATTATCTTGATCCGTATCCATATCGTCTTCATAGATGCTAAGGCGATGTGGCTGATCTTCTTGGGTGTCGATGAAGGAACGTGCAAGACTAGCCTCGATGAGACTGACATAGGTATCGTTGCGTCCGAGAAACCAGTCGTCCATCTCATTGCTAATGTAATCCAAGCCATCTAGATAGTGGTAACCGATAGAGGTGGATAGAAACCTGAGTAGCAGCGGAGCACCTATCTCGCCGAGATGGTCCAGTGCAGGGCGGCATTCCACAATGTATTCCAGCAAGGCTTTACTATTACATGCCTTCTCAAGAATCTTCACGGCTGTGGCGCAAACTTCGACCTCAGGATCGTATAGCTGCGTGACAAGCAGCTGGATCGCCCACTTGGAGTCGGAGATGAGCTGACCCGTTGGCGTGACTCGCTGCCTCGTGGCGTACTTCCTAAGCACGTTAGTCGCGTGTATTCGCATGTCCTTCGTGCCAGCCGTTAGAGCTTTCGATAGTAGCACGCGGGGGTGGCCTTGAAGACTATAGTCGAGATTGGCGAGGAGCAGCTTGATGAGATCCGGTCGTTGCTTAAAATCGACAATGTGATACATCATGTTGAATATTCGCCATCTTTCGAGCATCTGCAACCCTCTGGGTTCACTGCTTAAGACACCAATCATGGGAAAGTAGCCACCACACAGCGTATCGGTGAGACGATCTCTGGAGAACATGGGATACTGGGCCGTCAAGCCGCTAGTCTGTAAATACGGGGTAAGCATAGGTATCTTGGCTAGGTGTTCTTGTTGAGTACGGAAATCCTTACCGGATCGCACTGAGCCAGACACTCAGCGATCTGTCTCAGTAGCTTGTTGTCTGCGAGGTATTTCGTCCCTTCCGCTGTTTGCAACAGCGTGTGTATTAGAGCACAACCAACACGTACGTATTTTTGAGTATTTCGCGTGCTCTTGATCTCGGAGAACTTAAACTTGAAAGGTCGATAGAAGCCCACGAGCCTTTTCGCGAACTTCGAGGCTTTTATGGCCTCTTCTAGGCGCTTGCCGTTCATCAAGGGACCTTCAATGATCTTGAGCACGACATCCCAGTTCCACTTGGAAGGGTTTGAGTGGCCGAGTACACCGGAATCTATCAACAGCTGACGGAACGTGGCATCATCAGTGTTAACCAAAACATTGGCCTTGGGCGTTTCTTCAGCATGGCCCATATTCTCGAGCATGCTACTTGAAGGGAGGTAGCCCGCAGCATAACCAGACGAAGACGATCGGTAGAGCGTCCGGCTGACACTAGATATTTGGTAGACGATTCCAGTCGCGTTGAAATGCGAATCATCTTCAAAATGTGAGGCTGCCGCGAAAAGCTCAGGGAGCAATTGAAGTTCACCGCTCCAAGAAGGGGGAAGAATCCTACTCGCAAGTTTCAAAGTCTCGCCGATGAGTAAAGTCGTCTTTCGCTTCAGCATAGGATCGTCAGTGTCTTGGGCAACTTGAAGCAGACGGGACATCATCCCTGCCTTGATAAATATGGCTAGGAGCAGTGCCGTGTAATGCTCGACGAAGTTCTGTTCCGCCCCGTCGTCTTCGTAGATAGTCTCCTCCTTGCTTGTTGTTGAGGACTTGAGTGTCGTTACTCTTCCATACGTAGTTAGGCGCCGCCCTGCCAGATACGACGTGGCCCATGCAGGGGGTTTTATTCGCAGAAGGGAATATAGTAAGTCTACTACGGTGTCCCGAACAGTGGGACTGGGTAGCATCAAACTCGAAATTAGAGAGCCGATCGCCCTAAAATTGTACATGGACAGGGTCATGAGTCCGGACCAGCTCTTCAGAGCCGAAGCGATAGCCTTTGAGTTTTGTTTCACGACTCCTTCATACGAGAATAGGACATCGGTGAAAGCCGTGAACAAAACCTCCAGCTCGTACCCGGCTCGTAGGTATTTCCGAGTATGCGGCGCGTCCAGAAGGTAAAGGAAGGCGGCAGACAGCGACTCGGGCGATTTGTAAGTGCCTTCAGCGAGTGCCTCCGAAAGCGGTGCCAAGCCGCCAGATGCCACGAGCAGCGCGGGATCTCGCAACAGGATCTCTGCGAGGGTCTCGAGGCAGATAGGTCGCAGTCGATCTTCCATCTGCTCGGCGATCGCTGCAACAGTCCTTACCACTGCCCTGGACACCTCACGGATGCCATCTTTTACGTCAAGAAACGCACGAACGAATTTGAGGGCCTGCTCGCGTTCCACATCCGCCTTGCGATCCTTGGCAAGAGACACGACTACCATGTAATCCGTATTTAGACCACGTAATTTCTTGAGCGAGGCCATGTCGGAGATGGCATATCGTAACATGCGGTATCCAGCCGCCACAACTTCCCTACTACCACTAAGCAACATGACCTGCATCCTGTCCCCAAAGACAGACCATACCAAATCATACTTGAGTGTCGGGTGCCTCTTGAAGAGATCCACGAGGTTGTTGGCGCGTTCAACGTAGTACTCGGGTGACATTCCCTCCATTTCAAGAGCTTGTAATATCTCGGCCAACGCGAAGGTTGGGGACTCGGTAGGTTCGTCGAAGTCGGAACCAGCGCCGCTCCGGGACGCGCTGGGGGGGGATCGCAAGTTGGTATTAGGGAGTAGACCCTCGTTGCGTATTCGCGTAGGCGTACTGGGGACCCCCTTGGACCGCTGTGCATCGGTGATCTTCTGCTTCAGTTCTTTTATCCTCGAATTCGAGGCAGTGAGCTCAGCCTCGACCCTCTGGCGCTGTTCCTTCGTCTGCTTTGCTTTCTTCGCATTCAGCGCCTCTAACATATTCTCACTTCCCTCCTTTATCTTCATCTCGCGGCTGAGCGAGTCCTTAAGCGCGTTGAGGGTATTCTCGACGACAGACTCCTCATCCTCATCCAGCTTGTCGCGAGTGTAAGCATCGGCCCTGGAACCGGCTCTTGACTGCATGGTCTGGCTGCGCAGATCTGCGCTAAAACTCCCGGGAGCTTGAGAAGGATTCAAGGAGGCACCCCTTGGGGCAAAGGAGGTGCCCGAGGAGGATATAGTTCGGGCACCGTTGGCGGTGGTAGGTGGTTGGAGGCCGCCATCTCTATCGAGGCTCGTTCGCGGAGCTGCGACTGGAGATGTGATGGGGTGTGCAGGTTGCGTAGCCAACGACTTCTGAGTCGGTGTCCCGGAGCTGCTCAGCATGGTGGCAGACCCGACCAGATGCCCACCGTTTGGGACAACGCCGCGGCGCCGCTCATGGAGAGGATCGTACGCTTATCGAATCTGACGAGTAATGGGACGGGTAACGGACGGGTAACGTGAAAGGGCCTAAGCATCAGACTGCAAAATGCACGCGGCTCGTATCGTGCTGCGGTCGTACTTGTGGGTGGAGGACAGTCTATCTGATGAATACGTTAATCCGGTCCTTGACGACCCAGGTACTACTGGAATAAAGATAAAATCGCGGAGGATCAATCACTTTGGACGATTAACAAGTAATGAGGTACAGATAACCGATGTCGTTTTCATGTCTCATATCAATGTCCATGTAAGGAGTTGTAGTTGTGGTGGTAGTATTTCGATATATCTGCAGCCGTAGCGTGCAGCAGTCTCAGGGCTGTAGGCAAGTCTGTAGGTATAGATCAAGATCAATTGTATTGATGGATTGATGGCATTACCTAGTAGGTACCTAGTACCTCTAGTAGTAGGTAGGCAGGTAAGGCGGCGGGTCGGATTGCAGCCGCTCCTGATGCCAAGAAACCACAAAGTACTACTAGGTACCTACTACATACTACGGCAGTACCTACATACTTACATACTACTAGGTAGGTACATACCTATCATGATATCAAATGTATGTACATATAGATACGTAAAATTCTTAGGGATAAGAGGGTGGAGCACATGTAAATGTACTTCCATCATGATGGTTATCATCTCTCCGAGGGAAAAGCGGGGAAAGAACTTGGAAGTTGGGGAATTTCAAGGTCCCAAGGTTCCAAGGCAGCAAGGTTAGAACGAGAGCATCGTATCACTGACCTACTACCTACATAGTAGTACTATAAGTAGGTAGTAATCGAAGCTCGAGTTCGAAATTTTAAATATCAATAGATCCATGTCCTACCATGCGTATCCCGTTTGATATCAATACTACGGTAGGTACTAGGTAATTAATACAGCAGCGAGTTCATAGAGGCCGATAAGTGCTAGGTAAGTCAAAGTACTAATTTGGAGGCTGGGTGAACAGGTATCGTTACCAATTGCAATCCAAGCCATTGGTGTCTATAAGGGTTCCAGATCGTTGAAAAATGAGCTGGATTCTTTCAAGGCTCCTTGTGCAGCAAACCTTTTGGTTCTTCCCAGCACACGAGACGTTCATTGGCATGATCAAGGCATGTAGGTCCTTTTTCAAAGCTCTCTGGGACCAGCGTGCTGAGTTGGACCTTGCAGTCACCCGAGTGCCGAGTAGTTGCCCCTCTATTCTGCTCAGAGGGCAGCATGATGTCAAGCACCTAACTTGACTGCTAGATACATGTATCCAAGCCGTGCCCTATCATCCTAGCACCTATAGGTACCTAGGTAGATAATGAATTATCGTCGTGCCTGCTCCCGATCGGTATATTGTGAGTAAGGATGTGCTGGCCATGGATCATCTACTGAAGACCCAGGAGTCAAGCCCGCTCTAGAGGAGAAAGGAGGTTGAAAAAAGAAAAAGGATGAAGATAAAAGCTACCACATACTACTACATAAGATAGATACCTAATGTATGTATTATAACTTCATGACCTAAGAGTGTTACTGCTAAGCACCTGGGCATCTCGCAGCCCTGGAGATCAACGGAATGCACCACTACCTATGGTCCTGAAGCCGAAGATAGGGAGACAGGGTAGCAGGAGTAAGGCAGCTGACTACCGATTACGGTAGGAGGTGGCCTTGAAATCTAGGGGAGTCGGCGGGTTCCGTACGGCGCCCATATGGTGTAAGGAGCCACTAAAATTGTTAAAATTGCTATTGGACGAAGCTCGCGGCAAGCTTAGCCCTGAAGGTCTTAAGACCCCACCGGGAGCTTTATTAACTGGGACCATTTTTGTCATTTTTTAGGAACTTCCCTTCAACTTCCCCTCTAAGCTCTGTCATAGTAAGTCTTTTTCTAACTCACCTGCACCCGTGGACGTCGGTCTCCTCTCTAAAGCTCTATGTTCCCCTCTATTCCGTATTCCGTAATCTATTGATATCATTGATCTCCCCTCTCTTCTCTGCCTATCTTGGTAGGTAGGTACCTACACCTAGTAGTAGCACAATTCGCCATCCTCTCCATCCTCTCCATCCTCCCCATAGGTTCCATCGGGTTCCCGTTCCTTTGCATCACCACCAGGTACTTCTTCGTACATCGATAGTATCGGTAATCAGCGGCTCGGGGGGCGTGAGCCGTCTTCTTGTACGCATCCACTTCAGGCGCTTTCCGGTCTGCAGGGAAGTTCATGTTACCAGTTCTCCAGACCTCCAGTCGTCCAGTCCTACTACATACTACATACCTAGGTACATATGGTACACACACGCAGGGTCCGGATTTGCGTCAACTGCTATGCCCCTGCATCTCCTTTCGAACCTACTTTTGGTCAAGCTTGCATCTCGATTAGAGTGGAGGCTCGGTAGTAGCCTTCGTTGGTTGACCAAGGTTCCAATATGGACCTATGGGCCCATGGAGCTATCTCAACGTACATACAGTCACAGTCCCTAAAGGGGTCTGAAGTAAAACAGTAGCTCCGTGTAGAGAGCCCAGGATCTAGTATATAATCATGCCGGAGAGCTTCTTTCTCTACATGCCATTCCCATGCGCTTTTTTTTTTTTTCTGCCCATACCAGTACTGCCTCGATCCAGCACTTCATCCGTTGAAGTTCTTAATTCCAGCAAAATCATCCCCTAATCCCTTTTTTCAACAGTGACCGCAACCCCGTAGGGATACAGTTACTTCCCAACAGTTGCATCGTGTTGCGTTGCACTGTATCAGCCACTTATAAGCCGTGAAATTCATCAACTTAGAAGGCCTTAAGCCCGCTAAATTTCTCATATTTTCCCCAGAGAGACGGGCAAAAGGCAAAAGAGAAGATTACCTTACGCTATGCCTGTCGTCTCAGCAGCCCGCTATGGAAAGGACAATGTCCGTGTCTACAAGGTCCACCGAGACGAGGCCACGGGAACACACACAGTAACGGAGATGACCGTATGCTGCCTGCTTGAGGGCGAGATTGAGCAGTCGTACACTGTGGCGGACAACAGCGTTGTCGTAGCCACAGACTCCATCAAGAACACCATCTACATCAAGGCTAAAGAGCACCCCGTGAACCCGCCAGAGTTATATGCTAGCTTCTTGGGACAGCATTTCCTGGACACGTATTCCCATATCAGTGTCGCCAACGTCAAAATCGTTGTCAAACGATGGACCCGCATGGTCGTCGACGGCCAAGAGCACCCTCACAGCTTCTACCGCGATGGCGAGGAGACCCGGAATGTGGAAGCCCGAATCACGCGCCAAGGAATCGATATCACGAGCGGTATCGCGGGGCTCCTAGTTTTGAAGAGCACCGGGTCGGCATTCCATGGTTTTGTCCGAGACGAATTCACCACACTCCCTGAAACCTGGGATCGGATCCTGTCGACGGATGTCGATGCCAATTGGAAGTGGAACACGATCCCGAGCGTGGCGACCGTTGAGCAGAAAGTAGCGCAGTATGACAAAGCCTGGGAAGACGCCCGCCGGATCACGATGAAGACCTTCGCCGAGGAGAGCAGTCCTTCCGTACAACATACCATGTACAAGATGTCGGAGCAGATCCTCGAAGCCGCGCCGGAGGTTGCGACGGTTACGTACGAGCTGCCCAACAAGCACTACTTCGAAATAGGTATGCCTCCAACTTGCTTACTTTTGATATTGTCGTCAGATCAGTGCTAACCATACTTTCCCGTTACAGATTTGTCTTGGCACAAGGGCATCAAAAATACCGGGAAGGATGCCGAGGTATATGCCCCTCAATCCGGACCTAACGGCCTCATCCGGTGTGAGGTCTCACGCTCTTAAAGCCCCTTTTCTATAATTATGTCAGGTTTCCGGCGCCCGCATGGTTGGATTTTTGCCTAGGGATTATGGTTGGTAATTAAATTGAGTCGGGACATGAAGTAGATGATTGCATCACCAAGGGCTACCTTTGTCGTATCTAGATACCACATCGAACGAGTATAATATTTCACATAATCATCCGCGTTCATATTATTTCATATCGTAGCATGCACTGCGTCGTCCTCTACGCGCCTAGCCCGAATAACTGTTCCACGTCCGGCTGCACCACTTGCCGCGCGACTCCTGCCACATCAATTGCCATGAGGTGTTTTTCGTTGTATGCCTATACACAATGTAGTACAAAGCGGATACGCAGAGCTAAGCTTCGGCGTGGTGATTCACTGCTCCCCGAGCTCTTTGAGCTGCCTTATTGAGCCGAGCTTCTCAATGATCTATTCCCTAGGCATCCGCCACCCGAGACGTCTCGCTATAACCTCTCCACATCCGCCTGCCTGATGGCCTTGACGGCCTCGCTCCAACCCTCCTTCCCGACCTCGACGCCGCCGAAGCGGATGAGGTTCTGCTTGTAGGGGTGGGCACCACCCTCGAAGGCCTTGAGGCGGGCGAGGCGCTTGTCGCGGAGGCGGTTCTTGGGGAGCATGCCGCTGACGGCCTTGCGGAGGACCTCAGCACCGCCGTGCTTGGCCATGAGGACGTCCATGGTGACGGCGCGGAGGGAGCCGGGGCGGGTGTTGTGGCGGTAGTAGGTCTTCTGCCACATCTTGCGGCCGGTGACGTGGAGGGCGGCGCAGTCGGTCACGACGACGTAGTCGCCGCAGTCGGTCGACGGGTCCCAGATCGGCTTGTGCTTGCCCATGAGGATCACGGCGATGCGCGACGCGAGCCGCCCCAGCGACGGCGGCGTCGTGTTCGGCTGCGTCGAGAGCGTGGGGTGCGGCGCCGACGCCGAGATGTGGTGCCATGCCCGTGAGTACGCGAGCTTGGTCTGTTGGGTGTTGCCAAAACACGGCGAGAATCAGCATGTGCGCCGTTTGGCTTCAATGTGGGGGGAAAGGGAAAGAAGGGCAGCGTACCAGCCCTATGGTCTGCGACATGGTGACGGCTCTCGAGGGAGCTTTAGCCCCTCGTCGTCAACAGTTAGTGTCCTATTTTTTTCAGGATTGCCGACGGGAGGTGCGTATAGGATCCGAATAAATTGCTTAAGGAACACAAGGACCCGTTTGTCGTCGAATTGGCGATTCTAGTCTTCTTAGAGATCGAGGTTTGGAAATGGCAACAGAATTCGATATTCTTAGCATCACGTGCTCGGCATGGTCCGTACCAGCGTTGTGGTGTGGGCGCCAGACCTAATTGGAACTAAGATCTCCCATCCCCACCTATGTAGGAAGTCTATCTATCGATAAACCGATAAACCGATAAACCGATAAGCCTGCAGACACCCGCACAAATGACGCCAGTCCCAAACGCCGAGGACCGAGTCTGTAATCGAAAGAAATAACGATTTCAAATCAAAGCAACTCCTGCTTATTACATTCGTGGATTATGGCTCGGGGAAAGAGTGGGTTTTGATCGTGTAAGTGAATGGCTTCCAGCCCATTCCATCTGAACGATCGATCAATCCGATATCATGAAATCCATTCATTCCCCTGGTCTTCTACCCCTCTAAAGCTACTTGCCTACCCGGTAAATCAGCTAGTTTAGCTGTACGATGCTGAGATATTTTCACGGTATCTCGTTTCGCTCTTTTGTAACCACTTCTGGCTTTTTTGGTCTGGGTTTTGCTACCGAATCTTACTTCCATCCCAACAAGCGAGAGTCACGGCTCAATTTTGGCCATTTTGGTAGAGACACTATTGCCACCGACAAGATGGCTGTTCGAAATCAAGTCAAGACTCCTTTTCAGGTTCGTATACCTACGTCCAGTTTTTTGTTCAGCGGCGGAGGATTTAGTCCAAACCATTGTGTAGAAGGAAGACTACCATATTATACACAAGTTACAATATACTGATAGAAACGCAAACACGACTCGTTTAGACCTTATTCGCTGTGCCGATGACCTGTGATTCTTGTGTCAAGTCTGTGTCGGATGCGTTGTATAGCCTGGAAGGCATCACCAAGGTCGAGGCGAACCTAAAGGACCAATTGGTGGCGGTCGAGGGGACTGGTAAGATGCATACGCCCTTGAAGCCTCGAACGATAATAGGAAATATCCAAAGAATACAGAGTCAAGACTGACAGGAAGTGCCCCGTAATAGCTGCGCCATCTGCTATTGTTGGTGCCATCGAAGCAACGGGACGGGATGCTATTCTACGGGGGTCTGGTGCATCAAACAGTGAGTACGAGATTATGTTGGATTCTGTCTACAAGCGGGTTGGGTTTCATATAGCGCGTCGGTCGTCACCTTTGCTTCGTATTTAGAAATACCTTTTTTAGGCTTACTCTTCCTGCCTTCGACTTAACACCCAAATTCCTCAGCGTCACGTATTGCTTTAGGAACAACATAACCCCTTCAACTAGCTAACACAAATCCTTCCAGGCGCAGCTGTATGCATTCTCGAGACATACCACCGTAGCGAGAAAGGTGGTGAAGCGTTGGTGCCTGCGTCAGCGCCGGAGGCGGCAACCGAAGGATCAGGAGCAGGCGACAGGGAGGTCAGGGGCTTAGCTCGTATGGTGCAAGTCTCCCCTACCACGACCCTGGTGGACTTGACCATCCGCGGTGTCGCTCCCGGGACCTACTCGGCCAGCATAAGGGAGTACGGAGATCTCAAACTCGGGGCTACGTCTACGGGCCCGGTCTGGGCGGGCGGCAGTGGCACCACTCAACCTCGTGGCATCATAGGCACCGTAGAGGTTGGGAAGAACGGACGGGGCGCAGCGTTCCTAAACCACCCCTTCCAGGTCTGGGAGATCATCGGGCATGCGATGGTAGTTTCCAGGCAACAGGATGGAGTCGCGGAGGCGGGGTTGAAGAACGATGAAAACACTGTAGTTGGTGTCGTTGCAAGGAGTGCCGGCATGTGGGACAATGACAAGACTGTATGCTCGTGCACGGGGAAGACCCTTTGGGAGGAAAGAAAAGACGAAGTCAAGAAGGGTATGATCTGATGTGTGGATTAGTTGAGTTCGAGTCCCCGGATTCCCTTACTCCTGAACTCAGTAAGGATCGCCTATAAAAGCCATCCGCGTCCACGGGTTAGCTATTGGAAAATAGTCCTAAGAAATTTCAATACAGTCTTATCGAATTAGAATCCCCGAGCGCGCCGAGCCTGTCCAAGACCCTATTCCTTCTCGCATAGTCCAAGATTAACAGCGAACCAGATCCTCTCGTAGCTGATCATGCAGGGAAAACTCCAGGAACAGGGTCTTGCGTATGTATTCATCCTATACAGACCCGTCACGTCAACGCTCCGCAGCAGTTCGGCATTCACCATTACAAGCATACACTGGATGACGTTACATTAAATCAGATGACAGATCTGCCCTAATCATGCCACTCGATTTATTCTAGAGAGAAATAAGCCTTATCAATATACGAACGCATCTATGTTAAGGGTTTCGGAGCGAGAAAGCCGAGCGGTTCGCTATGAACAACTCCGTGCGGCATCGTGTGATATCTTTTGCGCGGTGGCACCACGGATCGACCCATGGTGGCACCACGCCACATTCATGTCTGCGTGTACGTACACCTGCCTGGGTACGTACTTGGTATAGTAGTAATCTCACGATAGAGTGCTGCCAAGAGCTTCCTCGTTGGGATATCGCTGCTACCTCTTGACTACCACCATCCGGAGAACAAAACGAAACAAACACTGAGGGATGAGATGAAAACTGCTGCGGTTTACTCAACCCAGTCATCTTGACACAGATAGTTACCCTGGAATCAAATCCTCAAGGCGAGCGAGTATGTTGACACGTCCAAGGCTATCTACATAGTATATCCTAAAGCAAGAGGGCGTAATCATCAATCTGTCGTTGACAGAAGCAGAGCAGTCCATGGGTAGGGGTTTCCTAAAGCCAAGCCTTTCTTTTGATTAAGACCCAGGCTCAATCTCACCGCTGTCGTCTAGGTTCTAGTCGCCAGGAAATCATCTACATACCTGGATACAGGCGTATACCTACTTACCTGCCTACACATAGTGTATGGTAGAAGCGAAACTGGGTCGATTCACACTACGATGTGCCGCATCACTGGACCCTATCAAGACGGGTATCTTATCTAGGGCTGATCGAGGTGCGCGTTGACATTGGCTGCATTCTTCCTAAGCATGAAGCTTAGATAACCTTACTTCAAGCTGTGCTGCCTGTCTGCCTGTCTAATACGCGCAAGGATTGTGGAATCGGAATCTGTCAATGCGATTGTTGTCGCAGAATGGCGGAGCGTCCCACTTAGTGGTGACCGGATACACGTGGAATGAGACGCCGTGAGATCAGTTCAAACACCATGTAGGTACCTGGGCAGCCCGAGTCAAGCATTTTGCTGGGCAAAGAACAAAAAACCCAGGGTGACGGTACCTGCCGATGCACGCACAGGAAGCAGGGATTCCGGATGAAGACTAACACCAACCATCGCAACAAACTTTTGAGAGGAAAAACAGATGAAGTGGTAAAGTCCACAGACCTGTATGCAACTACTTTAGCACATTCGAGGTTAGATGTTAGCCGCAGGTGAAGGATCAATAAGCCTCATTGGGCCCTGAAATGTCGCAATACGCGCACAAGCAGCTGGTGGTGACCCTATGGGAAACTCTGCTCTCGCCCGTAGCGAGGGGATCGAAGGACCAAGTTGAGAATCCTCCCAGTTTCGATATTTAAAACAACAAAGCAAGTCACTTCTGGCAGAAACCTGATCCGTCAAGTACGTACCTACGTACGTACATAGGGCTGGTAGGTTAGATCGCAAGATGAGCGCGGATCCAGGAGGATAATCACCACGACCTCCTTCGAGATTTGAGGGACATCAAACTTGCTACCCTGTCGAATTGGTCTAAGGCTTTCCATTATGCATGCCATTGGGTAGGGTAGGTAGGATGTAGACAGGCTGGCAAGTAGATATATCCTAGTAGTATTGGCATAGAGTGCTTTAGCGGGACTACCCGGTCCATAGCGGATTTGGATCGGAAACGTTGATGGACGGGAAAGCCGCCTGGGACGCTCAAACACACTGAAGGGAAGCGAGTTTCGTAACAGCCCGCGATGTTGGGTCCAGATCTTAGAGTCTTGAGCTACTTGGACAAGTACCGGAGTCGGGATAATGTGTTTCGTTGTTTGGATAGGTACCTAGGTATGTTATCTTGATGAACACTTCAGATAGGAAAAGAGAAGAGTAAAGGCCATGAGGATGAGGCATATAATTGCTAGACATGTCACGTTGTTCGATATCAATTCACGCAGACAAAGCTAATGAGGCATATGCTCGCCGAATGGGTCTGGTACCTACATACACAGCTCCTAGATGGGTAAGTGGTAGACAACGATCTGAACGAAATAGGCATCGTTTGTTCCTACATCGTCACCTTGCATTGATGCAAGTGATGGGTTTAGGGTGAGGTGACAGGAACTATAAGGTCTGTGAGCGCGTAAATGAGATGATCAGAAACCAATTAGGGTAAAAGAGAGGAACGACGATGCTTGCAGATTGCCTAATTCAGATCAAAGATGGGATGACTGGCAAGGCCGCAGGTGTGCTTGCATTTATGGATGTGTCAATGGATGTACTGTATGTAGGTGCAAGTGTGGGAGAGAAAGTTCTCGAAGACATGGTATAGTATGTAGGTGATTGATCTATTGTATGCAGGTGTTGCGATTATACTATGTACCACGATAATGCTCTCATATGATGGACATTGTATCCACGGATGGATGTACGGAATACATGGCGATGTCCACATTGTCCGCAGTCCGCAGTCCGCAGTCCACAGCAACGCATAACATGACAATGTCGATTTTCTACCCTGACAGAAAGCAAAGAAAGCACCAAGATCGTTGAGTGGCTCAATTCGGAATTTAGGCGCCCTTGGAAACGCCTGGCGTCCGAGATTGCGGGGCCATACCGAACTACCAGAACCAATCATTTCTTTTTCCATCACATTTTGGAACACTTTGTGCTTGAGGCACGGGAGGAACAGACAGGGTTGAACAGGCCTGGGGGCTTTTTTACTTGTGCTTTGAATACCTAGCATTGTACCTAATGTACCTAATAATACTACTACATAGTAGTAGGTATGTACTAGGTAGATACATGGCTAGAACAGCCAAACGGCCAAGCGAGCCAGTGTATGTGTACGTAGTAGTAGGTAGGTAGTAGGTACTAAGCAAGTAAAGCAAAGCAAGTAAAGCAAACATTGAAGTAATGCTCGCCACGGTCCGAACCAAAAAGCAACTTTAAGCAATAATCGACACCAATGATCTTCAATCAATCAGTGATCTCTAGCAATGTACAACCTCCAAGTATTGGACGCTACGGGCCCGGGCACAGTTCAGCTGTTGTGAGATCGAACATCTCGATCTCGCTAACCTAGGTTCTTCCAATTTATCGTACCTTAGTTCGGGACCAAGCTGTTCGACATAGGCCCAACCAGCCTCATCCTCAGACTTCATTGGAAAAAGCAAAAGCAATCGAGGAGTGAGAGAAATACCCCAGACATCCATGATACCACAGGCCTGGGCTTGAAGGAATGAATCCGACGACTACTAGGACGACTAAGTGGTCATGATCTTGGGCTATGCTGTCTCTCGTGCCTTACATCCGTCATCCGTCATCCATCATCCTCCTGCCCTATAAACGGCATAGAAGTTATGAACTTGGAATTTCCTCTTGGGGGCTTTGCTAGCCTACAAAGCGACCAATGTCTAGATACGTACAGTAGCCGCGAAGGAGCAAGCCAACAAGCGATTATACGCGCTTGTTGTCGAGGCCGTAGACGCTTTCGCCGCCAGCTCCCTCAAGATGAGACAGTGCAACACGTTGATTTTCAGATGGTTGTTCGTTGAATCACGGCAGGTCGAACGACAGGTTGAACGACATTCCTCTCGAATGCTACTCCAAATCGTGGTAGCACTAAGATACCAAGATACTAGGTGCCTAGTAGGTTAGTAGTTGAAGAGTGTGAAATGCTGAAGGGGTTAGGGAAACGGATGGACGGCTGGTGTTCATAAGCACCCCTCCCTCACACTCTTACTCTCTTAAGCCTAGAGCCCAAAGATCCAAAAAGTCCAAGCCCTCGGCTGGGCAAAACCCCCTTAAACCCCTGTTTCCTCCCCACGTCTCAACCCTGGTTGGCATCATCGTCGTTTTGACTGTTCGCAAAAGAGGTACTCCGTACCCACAACATCACAATCCCCAAGTGGCCGGGGCTTTTCATTAATGAGCGTGTACATAGTACACACGTCCCTCATACCTACATACATACACGGCATGATTCCCAGCCAGTTAGCCAGTTACGACTCTGATCCAGAATTTGCCAGTCCCTTTTTCCCCATCTAATGCTTCCTTGGCACAAGGTCTCGTCCTCACCCATTACTGTCTTTTCCGGCTTCCACCCACTCCCGGTTCTTCTGTACGCGCTGGCTTCGTTGTCGTTCATCCACTCATTGCTCTTCCTCGACTGCACCTCTACCGTTCTAATCACCGACCTAATTCCCATTCCTTTCGGTGCGAACGAAAGCTAATAATCTCAGTCCCTCGTGGTCTCAAAAAGTCTTCTGTCTTTTCCGATATCCTGGGCCCACCCCCTTAAATAGCACTTGGCTCGTGGCCCGTCGTGCATCCAGTACCTACATATCTGACCTACACCCCCGAGCTTTTTTTAACCTGCCACAAGCGCCGCAAGATTCGTCCCTGCACCAACAATTTCCCAGAGACCGAACCGCTACCCAATCCCTACACACATTAACCGTAGCTAGCATATTGCCAGTGACTTCAACTAAGAAGAGGGACCGAGCATCTTCCGCTAGAGCTTCAATTCTCCAACCAAGGCGATCAACCTGCCACTAGCCAAGACCGTTGTGAGCAACACGAGCATCGGAGGGGGGATAGCAGTTAGGGCTTTCCGGGACTAGTAGAGCAATCACCCAAAATTCTTAAAACCGTCCAGTCTAGATCAACACACAAGATTAGCAGTCAAGTTGACTTGGGAATTGATTTAAACCCGATCCTCGAAAGACGATTCTCGGCATTGGCAATCGCCGACTGGATTAGCCCTCACCTTTGCTTTCTGGACAAAGCAATTGGTATCTTGTTAAGGCTCATCCCGGCGACGCAATGTCTTTGAAGCAGGTAAGGTTGACACTGAAAAACGGAGTGTAGCTTGAGGTGTCCAGTAGGAGTGAAGTGCTGACTTTGCATCCAGGAAATAGAAACGTGGGTGGCGGCCCTCGCCCGATACGACAACAATGAGTTCGAGGAGGCATTGAAAGAGTTCGACGGCATCGCGGATACGTCCAAGATCCTATTCAACATGGGTGTTATACATGCGACTCTCGGAGAGCACGAGAAAGCCGTAAGAGAACGAAGTATCCCGCAATCCGCTTCATAGTATACTGATGTTATGTTTGCGTATTTAGGTCGAATGCTACCAGAGGGCGATACGACTGGATCAGTATCTTGCCGTGGCTTATTTCCAGCAAGGTGTTTCGAACTTCTTACTGGGCGACTTCGAGGAAGCACTGGCGAATTTCAACGACACCCTACTATATCTCCGAGGCAATACCATGATTGACTACGCACAACTGGGTTTGCTGTTTAAACTGTATTCTTGCGAGGTGCTTTTCAACAGAGGTCTCTGCTATATCTATCTGCAGCAGAAAGATGCAGGATTGCAGGATTTGAATTATGCGGTAAAAGAGAAGGTTGTCGATGACCACAATGTCATTGACGAAGCCATCAGGGAGGAAGCCGAGGTAAGGGTTTAAAGCTCGGAAGCTTTGCATTCTAATTCTAACTTCCTACAGGGCTATACCGTCTTTTCCATCCCTGTTGGTGTCGTGTATCGACCTAATGAGGCCAAGGTACGGAATTTGAAGACAAAGGATTATCTAGGAAAAGCTCGTCTAGTCGCCGCTTCTGACAGGGCTAATGCTTTCACGGGCTTCGCTGGATCGGAGATCAAGAATGCTGGAAGGGCCACCGAGAAAGATGATCGCCCAACAGACAACATCTCGTTTGCTGCTACGAATCTGGTCAAGCCTGGGCTGCAGAGTAGGAGACAGCAGTCCGAACCCCCCACTGGCCGCAATGCGTTCCCACCAACGCCACCTCCCGAGAACGACAAGCCTACAACGATGAGCCGCGGTGCCTCGGTTCGCAATGGGCCTAAACCTATGCCCGCTAGACTTAACATCCCCGAGCAAAGCAAAAGCAACCGCTACGACAAGACGAGTTCCCCGGCGAGCGAACGCAAGGCACCCTCGCGGGCTATGTCTGAGGCAAGGTCACCGCCACAACGGACTTACTCGAGAGCCGAGCCTAGGATGCGACGCTCAAGAAATGAGGATGACGGGTACCCCGACGATGTCTACGACATGTATAATGGTGGCGGTGGCAGTGGTGGTGGTGGTGGGAGCACTAGATCACAAGGCCGTCGGACTCAGCAAAGATATATCGAAGAGGAGGAGGAAGGCAGTGACTACGACTCCTTCGATGAAGGTGAATTTGAGATGGTGTCGAACCGACGGCCGGGGACGTCTGTGGCTGGCTCGTCGCGTGGTGGCTCGAGACGACCCGATATCCGTAAAGTACGAATCAAGGTTCATGCCGACGACGTTCGATATGTCATGGTTAGCACGACGGTGGAATTTCCCGATCTCGTGGACCGAATTCGTGATAAGTTTGGCCTTCGTCGACGTTTCAAACTTAAGGTTCGGGATGAGGATTCGCCAGGGTCTACCGATATGATTACCATGGGAGATCAAGACGATCTTGACATGATCATGATGAGCGCTAAGCAAGCGGCACGGAAACAGAGATTGGATATTGGCAAGATGGAGGTAAGCATCATGAATGTCTTTTCTCTTACGGTGGAGACGTAGCTAACGAAGAAACACAGATCTGGGTCCAAGAAATCTAGACCCTTTTTCTTTCCTTCGTGTGCGGCATTACGATTACAACGATACCCAGCATTGCGATCTGACTTCATGCGATGTAATGAAGAAATAATCTTGATTTTACCCATCATTTATTATTATTAATTTCATCGCTATCTCTACTCAGATATATAACACCTATTATTTTTATTGCATCCATATACCTTTTTTTTCAGTCACCTATCGCGTTTAGATATCTGCTCATCGAGCGATCGTGGGCCTAGGTCAGATTTCGTCATAATGCGTTATGAAACGAAAGGCGCGACAGTTTCATATTCGATACCTCCATCGGGGCGATCCGGACCCAAAGACGAACATCACCCAGTTCAGCGGCTACAGGATCAGCTAGCGCCAGCTTGTTTGCCCTACGTCTCTGCCGTTTCGGATTAATCCCTTTACATAATGCGTTAAACGTTTATCATCACCATCATCATCATACAACAGCATATCCCAGCTTAGAATTGGATAACCGGCGAATGGATTTCACGGCCGATCTGGTGGCAGGGATGGAGTATAATGAATTTTATTCCATTCGATTGACTTGCCTCTTTTTTCTTTTCGATTCTCGTCGTCTTTTGATTTGGGGTCTTTTTGACGTGAGTCGTTTTGTTGGTCGCACCGCAACCCACACCAAGGACTTACGTAAGACTACGCATTCGAGAAGGGAGGGAGCAAAGCGACGGAGCAATGGAGTTCAGTGAATCCAGAGCAGAAGGGCATTCATGTGGGCTTGTAGATAGACAAAAAGAGCCGAGGGCTTGCAGTTCGTAACATGGTACTTCACCTTGATATTAAACGTCAATTCACCAAATGAACGACCCCGATGTCGCATATCTATGGTGGATGGAATGCGTGATGATCTTGCTTGGCCCCCCTCCTCCCCTATTGGGTACTCAACGAGCTATTAATGGAGCTTTTCAGCAGCTAGGTACCTTGCTGTTACGCCCATAATACCAAGTCACGAGCGACCCTCTTCTCATCGATCCCGGAACACTTTTGTTTCTTTCAACCCGTACCTAGATTACAATGTACAAAAATTCACACATATCCCCCCTCCCCATTTTAGTCGAATTACCAACTCAGACCCAATTCTTTCCTTCAGTAATGACAGTAGCTACGTTACCCAGCGTCCCCCGTCGCCTCGGCCCGCCGGTCCTTCGTCGAGGTCCTGGTGCGCGACGAGGAGTGGCTTGTCGAATGGCTCGTCGAGTGGCTGGTGGACTTCCTGGTTGTCGAGCGGGACGTTGAGGTGGACCTGCCGGTGGATGTCTTCGTCGTGCGGGTTTTACTACTACTACTACTTTTCGTCCCCGTCTTAGTTGTTGTTGTTGGAGGGGATGGTGGTGGCACAGATGTTGATGTTGACGTTGGAGTTGGTGGCGGAATGACGGTGGAAGAAGAGGAAGAGGAGGAGGAAGATGGTGAGGCACTAGTGCTGGAAGTAGGTGGTAGTGTGGTGTCAGGAGGGGATGGGTCGCTTGCCTGGCAGCCGGAACCAAAGCCCGGTTGGCATCCTTCGCCGCAGTAGTCGGTCGTCGAGCCGCACCAGCCGTGTCTACGGTGTTGGCGTGCAGTTAGTAGAGTTCCAGAAATAATAGAATCTTGTGTCTATGCGCGTAACCCCCAGCTGGAGTGAAGATGAGAAATGGCTAAACTGACGATGAGCAGCAGTCTCCAAATTCCGAGCCGTCGCAAGTGAACCCATCTCCGCAGTTCCCCTCGATGGATACTTGAAGCGTGCCTGTCGGAGCCGGACCTGAGTTCGTCGTCGTCAACGGGTCGTCGGGGGTGCCGGTGCCGGGACGACTCGGTAGGGGGAGATCGGTGGGGATGTTGGAGTCGGGCTCCGAGCACTTGCCAAACTCGGGCTGGCAGTTCGAGCCGCAGTAGTCGATCGAGCCGCCGCACCAGTGGTTACGAGAGCAACCTAGTGGCTTGGATTAAACTCATAGCCAAGCAGATCACCGGGACATACGTACAATTCCCGAACTCGGACCCCGCGCAAGTGATTCCGTCGCCACACCGTCCGTCGGGGCTCACCTCTAAGGTATTGGTTGGCTCAGCTGGTTTGGAAGTGGTCGAGGTGGGGGTGGGGTCCAAGCAGGTAAACGTCCCGGTGGGGGCGCGGGTGGTGAAGTCGTACTCGGGGACTTCGCTCGAGCCGGCGCGGTACCAGTTCTCAGGGGGGTCGCCCAAGCATTGCCCTACAGTAACAGACCTATAGCCATGGTCGAACAAGGACTCGAGGATGTAATCTGTGAGGTTGTAAACGGTCTGGTAGTGGATATCGTGCTCGATCTGAAGATAGCTATCTTCGCAAGGGTTTGATCCGTCGATCGCTTCATCCCAAATATCCTTGCTGATTTGGATCTCGTTCACGCCGTCATGTAGATATCCTTCCGTGTCTAGGTCAAAGTAAATGACATGATAACCAAGGTTAGCTAGCTGAGTTTGGCAAGCGGCTGGGCAGATAGAATAAGGGGGTCTGCGTTAGAATTAGTATATGTTCCTCTATAAACGAAGAGCCCACACTGACCGCATGTAAGTAGGGAAATATCCGAGGATGTCGTTGAGAGCGATTTCATTCCATATTATCTGATTCTTGAACTGCTCTGTGGTCAATTGACTGAAATTTTCATGAGACCATGTATGGCTCGCAATTTGGTGGCCCTCAGCGGCCATTCGCTTCAAACCGTTAGTCTTCCCTTCTGAATCAGTTTAGGATACTGGCGAGCATATACTTGAATAACTGAAGCCCAGGGGTATTCTGGATCATTTATTTTTCCTTTACCCAGATTGTTGCCGGTAATGAAGAAGGTAGCCTTCGCCTCGTATTTCTTCTTCGCGTCAGCTTCACCCTTGAGCGATGAGTCGTTGTAGTACGTACGGCAAACTTGTCGAGCAGGTCGTTGGTGTACTTGTATGGGCCATCGTCGAAAGTTATGGCGATGTCGCCGTTATTTACGCAGTCGTAGATACCAACGCCACCGTATCGTACCTTGCCCACTTTACGACGCGAAATTTCTGCCGTATCCTCGCCCTCGGGTTTCTGATTCGCATCACACCCGGGTCCGTAGTTGATTTGGCAATCAGGCGCAGTGCAGTAGTCTGAACCCTGCCCACACCAGCTTGTGGATGTTAGCACGTCCAAGAAGGCAGACTGAGAGACCAACTAACCCCTCGGCCGAGCAGCAATAGTCAGTCGCACATTTGCTCCGGCCTGCACCACACCTCCCGTCTGTATTCTGGCGCGTGTCGAGTTTACTCCGCTCCTCGGCATCCTGCTCGAAGTGGGCTTCCGTCGTCTCCGTCGTCCATGAGACCCGCGGTATGCTGTCCCATCTCCTCTTCGCCCTAAGTTCAGACAGGAATCTTCGAGCCCCGGCAAGCCTCGGTATGCTATGGTGAGGATCGTTTGGATCTCCGTGTGCGGCCGCTTGGCTCGCGCACGCAGCTAGAATCAGAGTGCTCCACCAACGCATTGTGAGAGATTGTAGTCGAACCCGTGGGTGAGCGATTGTCACGACCGAGCACGATTCTTGACGCCGTGGGGATCTCCCCGATTTAGAGAACAGCTAAGGCGAAGTTCCTAGCAACCCAATTGCGAGAGGCTCAATGGATCTTCAGCTGGGGGAATAGACATTCAAGTGGTTGGCGATTCGATACCTATATAAGAACCACGCATAATCAATGATCGCCAATAGTTGATGGGGCTTTCACAAAACACATGTTTCCCGAATCGGGGATTGGGCAACCCTGCGAGGAGCAATCTATATATACCCGGATGCTACCCTGGCGGCAGTCTACCTGCACCAGAGGGCCAGTGATGGGAGCATAATGCAGAGACGTTCCCGTGCTGAGTTGCAATTGCGGTCGCTGTGGCTTATTTAGAAAGGCTAGACTACCAACGTAGCCATGCGTGACCATCAGCGCACGAACAGAAATACGAGGTTAGAAAAGCTTGAGCAGACGAACATCCGATGCTGACACTTAGAGTTCTTCAAACGTATTACGAAAACATACTACCTCCAGGCCCAGTTTTGAACATCCAAAATACGCTTTAATTTCTTCGTCCATAGACGTAAGTTCTAGAGCGTCTTGGTTCGAGTTGCCATGAGGCCGGTAATGGGATTGTGCAGCGAGCGCTCAATGAAGAGCCTCGCCTGCTCCGACACGGGTCTGTTGCAGACGAAGATCTTCACGATCTGCCAGTCGCTAATCCGACGGGAATAAGACTGACTCGTCATCTTTCCCCAGACGGTCGGCAAAGCGAGTGTCGCGCGTAAGAAGATTCGAGTGTGACAATGCAATAGATGGCAGTGTGGGGAGAGAAACGCGTCCCTGGATGGAAGTGACAGTTCTTTCGGGCCGCCAAGTCTCGCCTCATAAGCCCAGCCCTTCATCCAGTGCACGGTTGAAGCGACGGGTTGGGATTGTGAGATGGCTATATTGTATTAATTTGATAATATCCTAAAAGCAACCTACCATCTGCCCTGCATTGCATGAGACCTAACCCCCCAATACCCTGGTATTCTTAGCCGTGCTTCTTCTTCAACCATTTCCTTGCATTGGAAAGAAAAGAGAAGAAAAAATTATATTAACTGCGATGGATTGTTACGTTCTCGTAGCCTCTTGGAACCCTTGACGAACACCACGCGCTGGATGCTCTATTCATAGCCGGAATGGCGCAACTCGGATATCCGGGCATGGGGTAGATCATTCAAAAGGATGACGAGTCTCGGTATAGTACCTCCGTTACGGTCGGAAATGCAACAAGAAGGTTGCCTTCAAAGTTGAATTCATACCATCGACTTTCTGATTGATTTGTAACATGCCCAGGTAGGTAGACGTCAAAAATCTATCTGGTGACAGGTGTGTTAGAGGTGAAAGAAAGTCAAGTTCTATTGGAATTTCATTTTTATGTTTATTTCAGCGACAGGTTCACGAGTTCGTCACGTGGCTCCCCGCCCCCTAACCCCTATCTTTGGGTCTCCCGGTAGTACTTGACAGCACATAGCAGTAATATAGCTTCGTTCAATATCTCAATAAAGACAACGATTACTCTTTTATTTCCTCCTTCTTTTTTGGTATCATTTCCTTGTATACTAAGCTTGGGAAAGGAAGAGTACCTTCTTTACGTTAGAACTGTTCATATGAAATTGTACTAGTCCCCCAACTCCAAGGTTTGCATGTAATTGAGGTTTCACGCCAGACGCTGCCAATTCCCTTCTTTGCCATCGGCGCTTCGAGACCACCTTGGAGAGAGATAGCATTGAATGCTCGCATGTAACGAACCCTCGAAGCGCTATAAGCGTTGCCAAACATAGACCGTAGCATAAGTGAGAGGTGTGAGTGATATATAGGTACCTAGTAGTTATCAACAACATGTCTGAAGAGCGGTTATCTCATCCAACGTTACGGTCGATATGCTTAAATCTTAGTAGGGCGGAACGTATGCCAGTTCCCTCAACGTAACGTGAGCCACGAGTTATCGAGAACCAGACGATTAATTGTATGTGAGATGGCTTCTTGGGCAAAGGTCTGGATGTTCACGGGAAGGAAAGCAACGTGGGACGGTGAACTAGAGAAATCATCTCGAACTTGGTCAGTTACGGGGTAACGGGAGAGCCTAGCTACTTGATTTTCCTTGATCATGAATCTGCGTCACCACTTAGCCTGACCAATCCTTCGCAGCTATGGAGTTGCCATTTCAATGTAAACATCATCATCCATTCGTAGGATAACTCGGCAACTCAACTCTGGCGCAGCTTCGTGATCCGGTTACATGCCCTCCTCCTTTTCTCCGCAACTGGCCACTCCCTCTCTGACTTCTCTCTCCCGATCAAGCCTTCGTATCATCGCCCTCGCACTTCTCCACCTCAAGCTTCACGTCCATGATGATGCTCAGCTCAGGGCAGTAGTCGAGTATCTTCTTCCTCTTCATCGGATCCTTCCAGACTTCGCTGGAGGGTCTGTCGCCGCCGTCGATGACCTGAAATCCCATTCCGTGGTCGAGGTGGGCGTTCCTGTCGAGCCGCTGGGCCATGGTCCCCGAGGACACCTTGGCGTGAGGTAAGCCTAGCATATGCGTTCGGAACCAGTTGGCTTCGGAGATGGTCGTGCTCTGGCGTGTATAGGTCGCGAAGACTTGCTTCACAGTGGACACACGTCGAAAAGAAAGCCCGCCGCTGCCGAGGTGTCGGCCCACTCCATACCTAATTTCTAGTGTTAGTTGGAGGATAATCCTTCCTGGGAGATAGTATCTTACTTCTCTGAGTCGGTCCAGTCCCATTGCATCAAGAAGTTCAGGCTTACGTCCGAGTTCGCGCACAGGATGGTGTCGTACCCATACTTAAGAATCCACTTGGCGTCTGGAAGGAGATGGTCATAGAAGTCGGGGTTGGTGAGGAGGTTGTCAACCATCTCATAGCGACGGGCGGTCCAATTTCCCGGGAGAACAGTCAGGTGCAGTTTTCCAGTGGCCTGTTGGTGCTTCATAGCGCGGCTGCGGTTGACGCTTGCGACAGATTCCTCAGAGCCCACGAACTCGAAGCTCCAGTCGGGAGGGACGACCGAGGTCATGTGGGTGATCAAGGGGGCGAGATGGGGCATAGGCTGCGGCTCGATCATCAGTGCGACTTTGGACGGGTCGAAGAGATGGGGACGATCGGCCGGCCAGCTTCCGGCGCACTGAAGCTGAAGGCATTTCGCGATGTTGATTCTCTCGGCAAATTTAACGCCCCATGGTGATCTCAGCCAGAGGTTCCAGAACCTGGAATAATTTCACGACATATTAGCGAGACTTCCATGGATATTCAAACGCCTACATAGCGCGACCTACGTCGTTACGATGGTGATGGCAGTAGTAAGTTGGATTGCCGCAACCGCCAATCGCATCAAGTCGGGTCCAGGTCGCATGGTGGGCGAAGTTGGCGAAAGGTGAAGTGATGGATGAGGTTGAACAAGATGTAAAAAAGAATAAACGAGAAACGAAACGAAAGAGAAGCTACCTGTCCACTGCCTCAGCAATCGTTGATCTCTGAGAAGATGTTGATGCAGTCTGTGGCCAGGAGATTTTGGGTTGGGATGAAGAAGGATAGTGAGTCAGAATTATTTCTATTGTGGGAGGATGAATTTGCCCTGGTTTAATATATTCAATAGGTGCCTAGGTACCTAGTTGATAATGGAAGCAGGCTTCCCACGACGATAGGTTCTTCCGACGCTGATGTACGAGTAACTACCTGCTAGATGCGAGGCGGTCATTGCCAGAAGTTACATAATACTTATAGGGTTCTCGACGGGACTCCTGGTCCTAAGACTCTGAGTACTAGAGTATCTCTAAGGGTAAAAGAAGAAGAGACTTTGGGTTGCAGGTTGATTGGGAATTGGACGTGCTGGTGATATCCACCCAGGTATTCACTCATACAGACAAATCTGGTATTTATCAAATATTTGATCATGTACCTAACACTATATTCATCTACTTCCCCAGGGCTAACGGCGAAAGGGGCTCTTACTACATTAACGATCTCCAATGACTGATGGCCGCGCATGTGCCTTCTCGTCTTGCCTACCGAGCAGGTTGACGAAAGGGGCTCTCGCAAAAGCAACAGTCTGTGCGATAAGTTGATGGCTCCGTATATACTTTCCTCGATTAACGCAAGAGAGAGAAATATTGTAACATGAGGTTTTCATCGATGTTACGATACTTAGTTCCCCAATTGTCCTGTACGCAACCCTCACTCTCTTCAAAACATAGGTTTGCTAACAAAACAAAACAAAGCTAAACATTACAGGAGCTCTGAGAATATATTTCTTGGTTACGGATATTAACGAACGTCTGGTGAGAGAATATCCTACCAAGACAGAAATGTTTTGATAGCCTATTGGGATATGCGTAGCTTTGATCGGACCGATCGATCGAACATGCAGGCAGAGCTTTGGCAACTCATTAAGCTTCTATCTCCTGGTCGCCTTGCTGGTTCTGGAGAACCCCTTTGATGATTAGGAAGACATTCATCATAATTTCTTTAAAGCCCGTTCTCATCCTTAACTAATCCGTTAACCCTTCTTGAGTGAACTTATAAGGAGTAAATATATTCTTTGGATTAACTTGGATAAAAGAATTACTGGGTTCAAATAGGCCTTTGATGTAGCATATCCATTTGAAAGTCATCTTGCTGATGGCGGTAGTGGATCCTTGAATGTCTAGGTATTTATAAGGAGCAGATCTGTAGACGTATTCCAAAGTCATGCTAAGAAAGGCGTGTTCGGGAGGTGGTGTTTGTATGATAGGTACTACGAGTTAAATTCACAAACGAACCCATAGTCCCCCTTGTTTTCTCCGTGACCAAGATCCGAACGGTCTTCGAGTTTCAGAACTCAAAACGATAATATTTATTACCTTGTGTACTCCTTCATCTGCTGTTATTGTGCGACTATCGGGAAGGTTTGTGGAACATACATTCCTCAGGAACTGTATTCGTACGTGAGAATTTTGTGGTACATGAGCTGGAGTTGTTGATATGGTTGAAAGTGTATCAACTATGTAATCCACCAATGCGTCAATATTGGATTAAATGAGCAATGGAGGATGATATATGTTACATCATAGAGCATTGGAACGTGGACTTGCAAGTGACTTAGGGAGGTTAATGTTTGGCAACCCGAGCGTCACTCACCTACAACACAGAAGATTCAATGTTATATATACTCGTCCATAACTGTAAGTGTCCTATGTAGTAGCATTGAACATCTCCAACAGTTGTCTGACGGTCGACGCAATGCAGAAGTCTGCTAGGCAGTGTCGTCCATGGGGGCGGCGTAAAAGGGCAGTCGTGGGGATTGTTGGAGCATTAGTTTTTGTATGGTAGGCTTCAAACGCCCCTGGAGCCCGGACGGGGTAGGCCATCTGCTAACACGTCTTTCAGGCTTATGCTGTATTCGTCTTTTCGAAGTATCGATACCCACGTAATCGAAGCACCGCTCTGGAACCTCACATACCAGCGAGCAGCACCTCCGCACAGGTCCCCGTACAACGAGAGCAAGCTAGCCCTCCTGATCGAAGACAGACCCCTGCCGAATCTCGCGCCGCTGCTCCTCCATTTCATCGGCGTCGTCCCACCAGATTGGCGCTTCCAATTCCAGGGCTCACCCGTCTCCGTCGCGCACGTCAACCGCTCCGCGAGTGTCCGGTCGCACATCGCCACGGGCAAGCTAGCCCTGAACCACCTCCCGTTCGGCACAAACATAAGCTCCCAAGAGGCCATAAGCCAATACCTGACGACGCGGCGGGTCTACAAGGAGCTCCCGGGCGCGCCCGAGTGGCTGTTGGTGTTTCAGGCCGACAGCATGCTGTGCGCGAACAGCAGGCGTAGCGTTGACGACTACCTGGATTACGATTGGGTGGGGGCGCCGTGGTACCGGGAAGGGCGCTTCTTCGGCGGCAACGGGGGGCTGAGCCTACGGCGAGTGAGCGCGATACTGGACGTGCTGAGCCGTGAGACGCGGGCCGCGGGCGACGGCGCTGAGGACGTCTGGCTCACCGAGCGCCTGGCCAAGCGACCCGGGGCCCGGATGGCGAACGGGACGGTGGCGCTGACGTTCAGCGGGGAGGAGCACGCCGGCCAGGTAGAGCGTGGTTCCTCCGACCGCCCGGGGGTCGATGATTGGCGCGAGGGGTTTTACGAGCCGAGTGAGTCCCCCAATATCCAGGATATTCCCACAACATACCCCTTTTATGTGACATGTCCATACTAACGACTAGTCTTGCGTTGGTACACAGTGGGCTACCACACAGGTGCCGGCGGCACCACGCTACATACTGCGATATGGGGCACGCCAGAACTGCGTAAGCATATATGGGACTACTGCCCCGAGATCAAAATGACGCTCGCCATGGAAGTCGCGCGGGGCGTACCGGAGCACTGCCATACAAGTTGGAAGAGGGAATCGGATGCCACCCGCGAAGGGGAGATGGACCCAGATACCGAAAACAGTGGAGCGGGATATGGCACCGAGATCATCGACGGCAAGGAGTATCCGCTGTTGCCGTCGAATCTGGTGCCTTGGTGATTTGCATAAGTGGAGCGGATGAGTTGGCAAAACGAGATCCGAGGCATTAATAGAATGCCGTGGTCTCAGGAATGGGGCGACTTTAAATGTTGACTTTATACTTATACCCATTGAAGTTGAAATGGAGCTGACGATGATCTATAATCCAGTAGTATATGTGAAAGACGGAGGGGGGTATACACAATTAGATATGCATTAGTAAGTTATCTTTTATACAGAGTACATCATACACCTGCGTTCCCCATGACATGGCCATTTAAGATCTTCGTAACATCCTTTCCTTTCTGTACATGTGTGCCGAAAGGAATCTTCACTATAAAGCCTCGCCGACTATATTTCCGATAGCGCCACCAATTTCGCCGAACAAGACGCCTCGGAAGATCGTTTCGCCCATATCCTCCACCCAGTGGCCCGTCTTCTTTAGACGTTCCTTCCAAAGATGCTGCTCTTTGGGTTCTAGGTCTTCCCACGACTTGGCTGGGCCATGAACTTCTTCGTCGTGGATACTGACCTGGAGGGGTGGCAGGCCTTGGTGATCAGCTTCGCTGGTCTCGTCATGTCGAATCACCAAGGGCTGACTGTGATGTACGTTGGTGTCAGCTAAAAGATCTTTGATCGTCTTTCCGCTGGCTTCGGGGGCCTTTCGTAGTGGCTTTGTCCACGAAGTGGGAAGATAAGGCTTGACCCCCAGAACAGGCTTGCCGATATCTTTTGCCTCGAGAAAGGTTTGTCCGACGATGGCGAGGATGAGCATCAAGATTGTAAAAAGGGTTATAGGTGTCACAGGCGATTCGCCCTTTGACTTGAGCGCAACTACGTAACGCGTTTCTTTCGGAGACCCTCCCTCCCTTTTAGCACTCGATTTGTCAATATGCTGTTTGAGCGGTATGCTGTGTACGACCGTGGTAAAGCCAACGCCTACGGTTGCTAACTTGATAGATAGCTCCGGAGCTTCTTTGGATGGTGATTTTGGTGGAGTGAATGAGGAGAACGTAAGCCCGGTTATGTTTGAAGGGTGAACACCTTTTAGAACCTGAAAAGGTGCTAGGTTCGATAGGAGGTCTACACTAGCAGCGGATTTATGTTCTAGAGTATACAGTGATATTGACGAGTCGTTACCGGCGACGGCGACGACAAACTGAGTCTCGCCTTGCTTATCCGATGGGGACGAGGTTGGCGATAAGTTCTTTACTGCAAGGCCAGTGGCCTTAGAAACGCCCCTGGGCAGTTTGGCCTGGATTGCGAGTCGGGCATTGCCCTGATCTTCCTTGGGGAGACGATAGCCCCGTAGAGCGACACCTTGAGAACTGGGCTTATTGACAACGGTGATCAGGAAGCCCGGTGTCAGATAGCGCAGAGATTTAAACGAGGCCTTGGCAGTGGCGCCTTCATCTGGAGTGATAGTGTATACGCATCTGGGTTCAGAGACTTCCGACTCGGAAACCTCGACGGTGAAGATCTCGTGATCGTCACAGTAGGCCAACTGATAGGTGTCGGGACCGGTCTGAACGACGTCCAAGTCCATGGCTTCCTTAGGGATATCTAGCCTACCCCTCGATTTCCACCTCCCGCCTCCTGAACATGGTACATCGAAAAGCGCAATTTCGGGCTTGCTGGATAGACCCGTTGCGACGGCGCCTAGTTGTGGAAGATTCTCGTAGGGGTGGGACAGGCGGAGGACTCGTTGGTAGGCGCTTGCGTCCTTATGCACGAACAGCGCATCGCGGGCGAGCTCGGATATCCTTACACCGCTAGTCTTAGACGCTTTACCGAGTTGGTTGATTCCGAAAACACGAAAATGTTCATTCTTTCCCTTCTTCACGTCTTCCGGACTGGAATTAACGCCGGCGAAGAGGGTTAAATTTTTGTCTTTTCGAGAACCGATCGCGAGGGTGGTAACGTTGTCTTCGTTGGGGCTCAGCTCGAGCTCGGCGACTTCAGCTAACTCGGCCGGGTTGGAGGTGTCAAGAAGGGTCTACGAAATTGCCGGGATGATCCGTTAGTCCATCGTAATTTGTGTGGTTGATGCTATTGAAGTCTTGTTATGCCTCACAATCTTGTTTCCAACGCCATTTCGTCCTGGACCGCCGCCTCCTGCGACTACGAGCTGATTGGGATTCAAGGGGTCGAATGCGCAGGCGTAAAGAGGATAGGAAAGGGTGATCTTCGCGCTGGGAATAATACGCTTCACCATTGTCGCAATTTGGTTTGATTGACCAGGTGTGAGTGGGAAGAGGGAGCTTTTTTTTAATTAGCTACTAGGTACGCGAACTTGGCGACATTATTTCAAGATGACACTTTGAAGAAAATACGGATCTGTATTGAAACAAGTTTTATTTCGCTTCTACTTTTTTTTGGTTGGGTTGGGGGTTTTTTGATGACGAAAGTTGTTGTCTGGAAATGCTTTCTCAGTGGTCAGAATGGTTTCAATGTGCCCAAAGCAAGGCACAAGGCATAAAAGGCCACGCTTGCATTGATCTGCTCCAGGGCTCATTTGGAGCCTCGAAACAGCGACTAATGGCCCTTAGTACCGCCAAAATCCGTCTAAGACTGCTAACTGTCCTGCTACAGTGCCCTGCAAAAGTTCCAAGGTTCGCTGTGGTAGATCGTCCGGTACGAACCAAGGCTATCACTTTTCAGCTTTCAGCTTATTGATTTATCAAAATTTCGACCTTTTCAATCTGGAATCAAACGAAGAATGGACTTATTGAATATAGAGTTCCAAGATCTCAGTGCTCTCCTCAGCAAGCTTAGCTACCTACTAGGTAGTTAATACTGAGTTCTAATAGTGCCGAGGATTCACAAGCAACTAGAGACATGTCTTTAACATGAATGGACTCGACGGCCAAGCGGCGTCTTCATTACCTATACTCTATAACCATGCCCATGTCGATACAAGCCAAGCATTCAATCTTAGGATGGACGAACACACACACAGCGAAACCCTCGTTTATGGCACGTGGACCTCCTTGACCCGACTGGTACGTACCCTTCGCCTTTCAATTTCAATTCTCCGCCCCCTCAACCTCAGAAAGCACAAAATCGCAAGCCAGCGACCACCGAGCCCTGTCGTCGCCGGTGCGTTCTTGGAACCGAACCAGCAGCTCGTCCTTGACGGCGAACACGCTGTCGTTGCGGAGGTGCTCGTCCGCGTCGTCGAAGACCTGCGTGATGAGGGAGCGGTGGCCCGGCGCGCTCACGATGAAGTGGATGTGCGAGGGCCGGTACGGCTGGCGGTCCAGCAGCTGGAGCACGCGCCCGGCCGGCCCGTCCAGCGGCACCGGGTACGACGCCGGCCGCAGCGCGTACAGCGCGTAGCGTCCGTCCTCGTCCGCCCGGAACCGCCCCCGTAGGTTCATGTCCGGCACCGCCGCGTCCTGCTGCTCGTACAGCCCGTTCGGCCCCGCTAGCCACACGTCTACCAACGCGCCCGCCACCGACTGCCCCGTCGATGCTGACACCACTCGCCCTGAGACGTGTGTCAGTAGCGGTTCCGCTTGCCGGTACCACTCCGTGTCTCGCGGCGCGAGCACAATGCTGCTGCCGTTGGGCAAGAGTGGTGCGTTGGCGCGGTAGAAGGGGCCTAGGACGGTGGACGGCGTTACGCCAGAGCTGCCGTCTGCGCCGTGGATGAGCGTGGAGGTAATCTCGTCAACCAGAGATTCCAAACCCAAGATATCGCATAGGATACCCGTCTCGTTGCGCTTGTCATTAGACATTTGGCCGGCCTCGTTTATCTGAGTAAAAAAAGGGGTTGTTAGATATTCCTTGGATTTTCATCACGGGTATGTATTATGCGAGGGGCATTGCGAAGAGAACTAACCAAAGCCACTGCTTCCTCCCACTCCGCGAACGTCAGGTCGACTTCTCGAGCAAAGTCGTGGAGGTGTCGTACTAAGCTCGGCATGATCTGCTTGAGTCGAGGGTGAGCATTCGGCCCCGTGGCGGCGATGACACTGTCCGTGAAATCGGGGTTATACTGGGGCTTTTTGGAAGCCCCGTTCGTCCCGTTTACTTTCTTAGTGGTTTCCATCTTGGGCTACTGCTAATATAACTTGAATACTTCAATAACTATAGTTGATTACTCGGCGGACGTGAGAAGATTTCGAGGGATTTAGTTGAGGATTTCGACACGGTTGTCTCACTCTACTACCAAAACCAAACAGATTCGCCGGAAATGGAATAGCAAAATTTTCGAAGCATTCGATGGTTTGGATGCCAAGTTTATAACTATAATTGCAGATATCCCACCTAACCAAGGGCAATCGGGTGGATATGCGTGCGTGCGTGTGAGTGAAGGTAGGTCAAAGCGACACAAGACTGCTGTGTTCCTGCCGTCCTCTTGCTTGGGAGTTATAAACCATCGGCAGTTACTCTACCATATAGTCAGAGTTTGCTCTCTTTCCCTTTTCCTCCTCTCTCCTTTCTTGGCCGAGGTCATGGGTACTCTGGTGGAAACTAGAACTTCGCGATTATATAACGTAGGTACCCGTTATAAACCTGCAGTCATAGAGCGACCCATGAAAAGCAAACATGAATTGGGCGTTCTTAGTATACACATCAGAACTGGGTCTACTGAATGGGCAGTATCGACGCGGTCTCGGTCTCGGCGGTAGAACACCTCCGAGCAGGCGTGCGTAGGGCCCGGGCATGCGCAGGATGACACCGGGGAGCACCAGTTCGAGAAACCTTCCAGCGTAGTGGCGAACCGGTCCAATGACCTGGCTGTAGGATCCGAAGCCAATGACACGGATACTCGGCTATGTGGATCTCCGCTTGTCGGTTTCACCGTCCCACGATCTCGGTACTTCTCGCCCCTAGTCACGGATACGTGCCTAAGCCTTCCCCATACACCCCCTTGTTCATCTGGTTGACGATCTACCCCCGGAAGGGAAGTACGAATCGGCTGCCATGCCGCGTCCACTGTGCCCGAGGCTGGCTTTGGTTTCCGTGCAGCTCCGCGGGGTGGTCTGGGTTGCAGCGGGAGGCTACGTAGTAAACTCGAACGTTTGCGCCAACAAGAGTTTGTCAGTGGCAAGCGAACCTCCGCCGGCCACGCCAGGGCAAAAGGCCAAGAGACGAAACCGGGACACTGCGCGTTGCACGAAACCCCTTTTATTTTGTATGATACAGAGTCCGGGTTCTAGACGGAAGTGAACACAATATACACGCTAACTTGTCGGTGATGCCATACCTGATTACTCGCAACCGCAAACCATCTATACTGTAAACCCCCCTCTTCCACGTAGACTTCTAGAAATTAATCACCTTCTCTTCCTACAATTTTAACGCTCTTTGACGCCTTCAACAGCATCTTCCACATCCCCATCCTCAATAACCTCCTCATCGCCATAGCCAAACGCAAACCCTTCTCCTTCTCCCTCGCCCTCATCCCCTTCCGTAGTCTCCTCATCCGTCGTCCCATTGCTCCCGCGGAGCAGAGACCGAAGGTCCTCCTCATCGATGATGCTCTCGATGCTGCCTCTGCGGACCCCGGAGGACAGGGTCTCGCGGCGGCCCTGCTCGATGAGGCGCTCGATCTTGAGGCGGTTGCCGACGAACTTGAGCTTGGGGAAGGCGCTCTGTTGGCCCTCGTGGAGCATGCGGGCGAGGCGGTGAGCGTCGGGGTCCGACAGGATGTTCCAGAAGTCGCTGGGCGAGGCCTGCGGCCAGATGGTCACGGTGCCGCCGAACTGCTGCAGCCACAGCTGCGACCAGTCCTGGCCCAGGGGGCGGGGCAGCAGCTCCAGGTGCTTCAGCACCTTCAGCCACTTGGTTAGGTCTAGCTTGATGTACTGCTCCGTGGCGGAGCCCAGGTACCCGCCGCGCCAGCCGCGGCCCTTCCGGTGCGTGACCGGGGACCCCACCGTCCCGCGCGACGAGAAGAAGAACAGGGAGATGTGCGGGTTGACCTGGCTGACGATGGTGAAATTGACGTTGAAGTGCAGGTTGAGCGCCTTGATGGGGATGTCCGTCCGCAGGCTGCCGTCTTTCCACTTGTGCCCAAACGAGTAGGGAACCAGGGACCCGTCGCGCGTCTTCATCATCAGGACCACCGGGTTCTGGATCCCGGGAACCGCGGCGGAGGCGAGGACGGCGGACCAAATCACGCAGTCCGGGGAGGTAAGGTAGTTGCAGAGGATCGTCGGCGAATGGGGGTCGGCCGGGACGCACGAGACGTTCAGGATGCGCCCCGTCCGCTGATAGGCCTCCCTGAAAGTCATGGAGCCGCGACTCCACCAACTTGCCTGTCGAGCCCAATCGACGGAGTCGAATCGCGCGCCCGTCTTCCACCACCTGGGAAACCACGTGGTGATTGGCTCAGAGCAGGCTTTGATCTTATGTGACAGGGCGGGCACCAACAGCTGCTTCAACTCGTCGTTGGTCCGGGTCGCAACAAGTGAAGCCACTAAAGCGCCACCGCTGGTGCCGGTAATTACATCCGGGACTAGGTCCGCTTCAAGCAATGCTTTTACGACCCCAAAATGGTAGAATGCAAAAACAGCACCGCCGGACAAGCAGAGCGCAGTGCGTCCGAAGTTAGCGTGCATCCGTTTGAACAACGCACGCTTCTCTTCAAAAGACAACTGCTTGGTATGGGCCAAAAAGCGGGTGCTTTTCTCCACTAATAAGTGATATCGTTAGCTTTTCGTGCTGTGCTTATAATTTACCAAGTCGACTGTGACAAACCTTCGTCTATAAAGTTCTGGACCAGATTCTTCGTCCCGTAGTAGGTCTGGCTATAGAGCCTGGGGTTCTCGACACCGACGAAGTTGTTCTTCACACAGGCTTCCGTCAGGGCCTTGAGTTCCTCAACCGCCTTGTTGCCCTCGCCCTCACCAGGCACGCTATACCCAGGCGCGCCCGCAGTCTTCGATTCCGCTAGTTCAGCAGCTCTCCGATTCTTGCGAAGCTGTTCCCAGACCCGGCGCACAGTCTTCGAGTCGTAGTAGGCGAACTCGTTCTCCTCCTTCCAGTGCTGGTTGCCCAGGAAGGCGTCCATCTCCTTCGCCGCCTTGACCCAGTCCCGGTAACTGCTGGTTGCCCTCATATTCCTTCGTAACCTTTCTCTCTTTCCTCTCCAGGCAATGAAGTATTCGTATAGGAACACGTACAATCTCGTGAGTAGATAGGTCGCGGCCAGCCCAATTATCCACATCCCAACGAAGAAGAGAAAGGGCCATTTTAGTAGACCGTATAGATATCCCTCTCGCGTCTCGTCGACGGTACGGCGACCTAATGTGGTCTTCTTCCTTCTCTTCTTCCGTCCGTGCTTGGATATCCTCTGATTTACCGGGGCCCAGTCATTCTGTGCCGTGATGAACATACCGCTCTGGGATCCATTCTGGCCCGTGGCGCTCTCGGGAATGCTGGCGGCATCGTTCGACGCCACGGAGCCGGAACGAGTATACTCGAGGCTAGTCGTGCTTCTAGCAGTGGGACTTTTTAACAGCGAGGTATCGTCGACGGCATTTTGTACAGGATCCGGGGCGCTCAGCGCCGAGGCAAAGGCGGCGAGGTGTTCGGGAGGGAGGAAATCGCGATCGACATCGGGCAATCTCGTATAATCGAAAGCGTCCGGCGGGAAGCCGTAGTTATGGTGATGCCTACCATTGAGGAAAGACACTCGAGGCCTGGAAGAATCACCTGCCATACTCGCTGTCTTGATGTGGAATGCTAACGATCATGGTTCTAAGTCGTAGGGACAAAGGGGGAAACGTGCGAGGAAGAAGAGCAACCAATGCCTAGTAGGTCTCACGAGTCAGTGGTCAATCTGGATACATGTGTACAAGAAGACAATGCAATGCAACACAATAATGGTATGCTTGTCTCGCCGAATTGTTGTTCAATCCGAAGACACGAGAATATTAAACGAAGCACCAAGCAACAACGAGACTGCGAGATGGTGGAATGATAGGAATGACGGGAATGACGTCGAAGTTCATCGGCGCCACAATGGAACCCTGAATCACCTTTTTAACTTCATTGGTTCAAGTTGGACGCTATTCATGCATGTTTTCCCTGATGGAGGCAGGTACGTACTTTGTTGGGGTGATTTACCCACACAATTTGGAAAATCATTGATGCCACTGGGCACTGGGATGTACAGGTACGTGTACCTACTAGGTACCTAGGTATCTTGATATGTACCACCTGTAGGTACCTAGTATGTGGTACTGCTGGTACTGCTGGTACCTACATAGTACAGGTCTCAATAGATCCATTCACGCTATGCGGAGATAGCCGGGAGCAATGATACTCTTACTGTACATTCTAGAATAATCTTGACAACAGAATCACCACTATGCATGCATGCTGTTAACAACCTGGGCATAACCATGGATGTGAGTGAGTAAGTAACAATGCTCAATTCATTAATGCGATCTGGCGAATGCCTCTAGCCATTGACTCCAAAGAAATAACCCGGAAAACATCGACATTCGGTATGATAATAGCAGGCTGTCAAAGAACTCCGTGTCTTCTAGACGGCCATCGCAAACCTGCCATTCACATGCTCATCCCCACCCCGTATATGGCAACGCTCGTCTCCTTGAACTACAGGGTACAAACCCAACTTTAGACGTATTGAGAGAGCCATCTTATGCCCTCGCCGTATCCTGCTTGACGTTAGCCTCCCCTGAACCTGCATCGTAAGTTGTGTTACGTTTGACGAACCTTGCCTCATCACCACAGAGCACATGAATACCTCGATGGGCCTGATGCCCTCCAACGGAACCTTGCCCTTGCCCGTAGTTTGATACAGACCCAGCTCGTGGCGGAGCTGGTCCTCTGACACGGCGTCGGGGTGGTCGATCTTGTTTCCGAGGATGACAAAAGGCACCTTGGCGAGCTCCTCCATCGACAGAAGGGCGTCAAGCTCGGCCTTGGACTCGGATAGACGGTCGTGGTCCTTGGCATCGACGAGGAAGACGATTCCGTTCACTTCCGGGAAGTAGTCCTTCCACAAGCGACGAGCTGTTCGAGATCGGGTTGTTAGTCATGGTCGTAATCCTAGCATGGAACGATGAAATTGGCGAGCATACCCTGCTGGTGACCACCCAGGTCGAAGGTAGTGAAGCGCACATTACCGATAGCGAGTTCTTCGGATGCTAGACGGTGTCAGCGGACGTGACGGATATGGCAAGCCAACGCGGGCGCGACATACTGGGATGCAGGGTGGGCTGTAGAATGGCAACTCGGTCGTTCTGTATATCGGTTTCATTAGCTTTGTTATCCTCGACGCATCGAATGGGCCATGACAGACTACGGAACCATTCCAGAGCTCGGACGGATACGCGGTAGTCGCTGACAATGAGACGTGGGGAGACCATGGAATTACCCACGAACCTTCAGCATATGTAGAAGAGTTGTCTTTCCGGCGTTGTCGAGACCTAGAAACAGAAGCTTGGCGTGCTTGTTCATCAAGCCAAGCGACGAGAGGACGTCGTAGACTGTAAGACCCAGAAGGCAACAACGTCAGCATCTATCAACAGAAGACGCATCACACGGTCGACTGGGCAAGGCAGGCAGGCAAACGTACACCACTGAACAATCCACATCTTGACGAATTCTTCTAATCGATTAGGGATATGCAAAGTAGTCGAGCTTCGTAGGTAGAAATATGCACGATTGGTTGATTTGAATAGGGAGGTGGTATCGTGTAGAGGTGGTTCACGGAGACGGTGGACGATGGGTAATGATATATAGTCCGGAGCCGTCCCCCCAAGAAATTTGCTAATAAGGTTTCCGAGTTAAGGACAACTTGGAACTGGGTAGCACTAAGCCACAAATATTCATTAGCCACGCATGGATGTGGCTGGAATATAGCCCTGGAGGTCACTGCTAAGTACAGCAGTACAGCAGTACAGCAGTACCTACTACATGTAGGTAATCCTTTTATAGCCTTGAGATGTACCTAACTCGAAAGCCAGTCCTTTTCAACATTGGCCAACACCTGATATCATCCCTAGAACAACGTGATAATCCACGTACCTGGTATTTGTTTTGCCTACTACCTAGTATTGAATCTATCTCAACGTTCGCAGCCACTGTTGTTTTGGCCTAGACAAACCAATCGTGCCTACATACGTACTATTATTACCTAGTACTAGATACCTGGCCAACAGTACAATGTGACTATCCACGGTAGATGGGAGGAATTCGCCCTACTCCGTCGTCTACAACATACCGACATATGCACCACGGTATCATCTTAATAAACATGCGAGCAGATCTGCAAGCATACATCATCATCACCGTCATCTTCAAACATATTTTACTCATACATCACAAGTAGTAGGTAAATCATAAAAAATAAAATATGTTCAATCAATTTCAAGTATATCACCGGATCGCCGCCCTATGCTGATTTGCCGTTCCCAAGTGGTATCCCGATGATGAAACAATGCTTCTCCCGCCCAATGCCAAGGAAAATAAAAGGAACTATGCATCCTCCTTTGATATCGATGCGCCGACTTTCATTGAGAGCGAGGGAACAAATGAGAAGAAGAAAAGGTATAAACCTATGTACAACGGTAAGACTTAGTTAACTCTAATCGAAGTCCACCGTGAGAAAGAATAAGTGCAGTGAAAAAGTTACTATACTGAGCCGCGGTTAGCTCAACAAGCGTATGAACATCCGAGCTAGCTAGGTACGTGGCATAGGCCTCCATCTAGATGGACAGGACGAATTGGTCCGGGCCTAGCTTTCCGGCCATCAAAAGGCCGATTTCGCGCATCCTCTCCGCGCCCTGACCCGGCTGAGGTTTCTTCTCAGGGATCTGCCCCTTTCGTGCCCTGTTACAATGTTTCTGGAGGTACTTCTCCTTGAACTTCTCCTTCCGACGCTGTCGCTTCTGCTCGAGGCCCTTGACAATATCAATGGCGCCACGTACGTGACCCCTCGCCGTCGCATTCGACAGCTTGCCAGCTCGACGATGACCCTTCAGATGCTGCGGGAACATTGCCGGAGCCCGGGGGAGGGACTTGGTATGCGTCAGGCCAGGTCGGAATGCAAGACTCTTAAACTCATGATTTCCACGGTTTAGATCATGGACCAGTGATGATGGAGGAGATCGCACCACGGGTCGGGGAGCAGGCGACGCAAGTCGACGAGGCGAGTGTCCGTCGAAAAGACGCCTAGGTGATCGACCTCGAGCTTTGGGAGGAGAGTGGTGGCGCTTGGGTGGAGGGGAATGGTAGCGTTTGGGCGAAGTCTGGTCGGTTCTCTTCCTCCGACGTTCGCCGCCATTTTCATTATCGTAGAGATCATCAGACAGTTGAGCATCACTCTCATGAGCAGCGTAAGTTGGTTCTATATCCTCATCCTCCGGCTCGGACGTCGGGAAGCTCGGATCAATGTCCTGAGGGATCGGGTGCAGCTTCTCTCGTCGCCTAGCGGCGATGCACGAGATATAAGCATCTTCCAAGGGACGATCCTCGTCCAGCGTACCACAGACGAAATCTGTGCTGTCGGGCAACTCTGGTGTGCCAGGACGCATCTTGATTCGGCGAGCTCTCTCCCGTATTGGCCTGCTTTGAGGGTGAAGTATTTCTTCCGAAGAGGAATCGGACCGGTTGCCTGTCATAGACGGTCGACGATAGATGGGTGTGTCTCCCGAAAGTCGAACTGGGCCACGGCTAGGGGTCCACAGATCCAGGGTTTCGCCGTCATCATCATCGTCCGAGTCGGCGAAGCCAATTTCATTATCCGTGTTGTAACCATCGGAGGCGTCATCGCCAGACCCGTAGCCTGACTGGTCATCATCAATGTCGTAGGGGTCGTCCACTTCATCGTCCTCAGAATCACCATCTGGATCATTTACATCCTCCTCGTCCTCTTCCTCGTCTTCATCTCCGTCCTCGTCTTCATCTCCATCTTCATCCCCAATGAGGTCCTCTTCTGCCTCCTCCTCGTCTTCTTCGTCTTCAAGTTCTTCCTCTTCGGCTTCCTTTCCTAGTCGTCGAATCTCGTTTTCTTTTTGTAGCGTATCGTTAATGGTTAGCCGACGGCCAGATGCGGGGAGGTTCTGACGAATCCAGTCTTCCTCCTGCGGCTCGTCGCTTGCGAATTCATGGAAACGAGAAGATTCGCGATTTAGATCGTTCGGGTTCGCAGTCAAGTACTTGGCTGAGCGAACAGGAATGGGGCTTCGAGACGATGGTCGCGGAGTCAAAGATCTCTGTGTGCGGCCACGGCCGACGGAAGAGGACCGCAGCTTGCGGACAGTAGCGGGAGAGCCAGCTTCCTGTCTCAATAACCCAACTGCGGGAGGGGCTATTGGTTGTTGGGCATCATTTTTCGGCGGTGTCCGAGCGGCAGGCTTTGTTGGGCACGCAAATTTGATGCATGACCTCCTTTGCGGCTTCTCCTCGGCGACCGGCTTGGATTCTACTGGCTGCGGAGGAGCTACTGGTTTCTTCGCTTCTGCCTTTGGACCACATGCGAATGATATGCAACGCTTCTTGGTCAAAGCTTCGACAGCTGGATCTTTCACCACCCTATTGTTTCCCACCGGCTCACGAGATTGAACCGCAGGTTTAGGTTGTTGGATATCACGGAGCGGGGTAATCTTTTGCTTTCCGTCAAGATAGAGATCCGGATTCAACCGGGCAAGGGAGAATACGGGTGGCGGTGGACTAGGCGTATTTGTCCGTGCGGGGCTCGTGAATCCAGTATCACTCGTAAGTTCTGCAGTTGATGCGAGGCTGACACTGCTGTTCATCGAACGACGTCTTGACGATGCATCAAAGGCCAGATTGAGGACGGCTTCTTCCTCAGAATGGTGAAGAGCCTTTGTTAAGAGCGATTCAGAATGATCTGCGATTTTCTTAACGGTGCTCCTCTTGAATTGATTATCTTTCTGGCGTGAACGTCTATCATCGGGGGGTTCGTCTACTTCAGCCGCAGCCTCGTCTTCCGGCGCATGCATATGCGCCCCCTGCGCAGACAACACCAACATGTTCGCATTGGTCGAGTCGTGGATCGGATCGTTCGTCATGTTTGCGGTGACAGCGATCAGGTACAGTTCTTTAAGAGAAATTGTGGATAGGTAGGTTCGTAGGTCGAGATCGGTTAGATGTACTAAGAGGGTTCGGTAGGTCTCGGATGCACGCGTTCTACACTCCTTTCAAGACGCGCCGTTTCAATTTCGGAGATCAGGATCGAAGGTGGGAATATGACTGATGACTGATGACTGATGGCCGATGGCAGATGCCAGACAGAGTTCAGATATAATGGGAGTTGTCGAGAAGTCGAAAAATTTCAGAGGCTACACAAAGTGCAGTCTAGTCCCCAGGTAGGAGATTCGTGCTATGTCCCTAGGGACCGTTTGGCTATAATTGTCTGCCCATGGCTTCGTGAACCGTGTTCAAGAAAGTTGTCGATAAAAATTTTGAGTATCCGTTGAGGTCTGACTCCCGGCGATGCCAAGAGATAAAGGCCGGTAACTCGGCGGTGGCGATGTCTTAGGTGATGGCAGTTGCGCAGAGTTGAGTTATAATCAAAGCACTCTGGCCTGACTGTGCGACGAGCGCAAGAGCCGTGGAGTTATACAGCAGCGATAAAGAAGGGTAGGTCCACGGGTCAGTCAGCACAAGCAATTAACGATAAATTCGAAAATTGCTGGCTGAGTTGGACGACAGAGGCGCAGGGGTCTTGGTAAATTGGTCCGGCCCGTAACGGTTTACTAAAAGATGACGTCGAGGTGGTGGCTTGGTTAAAGAGAAATTCAAATAGAATCGAATTCAGGATGAATGGGATTGCCAAGCATAAGTTATTACTTTGCAAAATGTCCAAGGACCAGAAGAGTCCTGGCCCTGGGACCCAAGGGACACACAGCAACACACGACCACGACGACGATTGCCTAGGAAATAAGGAAGCCCCAACAGAAGATGGGAGAAAGAGGCGATAGAAATGGGAAATGAGAACTAAGAAATCAGGTATGGGAGAGGGGGGCCCTAGAAAGGCCAAGAGGAAGAAGAGAGTTAAACGGGTTAAACAAGTTGAACCAAAGTCTACGGGATCTGGTACTTGAACTTCGTTGACGGGTTTGTTTGCATGTGGATACTTCTAGGATGGTCCTGGGATTGTCCTGGGATTGCCTAGGATACCTAGGGATTGTCTAGTCCAGCATTGTTGATGGATCTGTAGACGGTAGAGACTGTAGAGACTGTATAGTAGACTGTAGGACTGTGATGTAGACAAGTACACTCACTACCTTAGTTAGTACACACGCTTATGTAGAGGCCGAACAAGACAGGGCCGGGAACTACACTACTAGGTACTTGACTAAAAGATTTGATCATCGCGACGGGACCAGGATGGGGAGCGGTGGGAAAAAAGAAAGGGAAAAAACGACTGGGAGACCAAGTAAGAGGAACAAGCGGTATGATCAACTTGGCTGGTCCATTGTACATAATGGGAATGCCTACTAGGTAGGAAAGGCAAAGTGAATGGCGATGGACTTTCCATTAAACCATCTATGGGGTTTGAACGTGAGTAGGTACCTACATGTACGTATTTAGGTAGCTAGTATCGTATAAAGCTGTACCTGGCGTATCTGGTGTGTTCAAGACTGGCTGAAGGCGACATGAAAATTAAGGTAGAATACGATTAGGTACATGCGATACCTCAAACCTACCAAGAAACTTCAGGGCTGGCGGTACAGACCCCGACCAACCGTAGCTACAGGGACGTATCATACATGGTACTCCGTATTTTCTGTGTATCATTAGGCACTGTGAAATTGAGTGCCAGAGTGCCTACTACGTATGACTGCCAACCAGCAGCGGATAATGAAGGCTTGGAATCTTGGCTCTGAACGTGGATTAGTAGGGTACGAGCGGGGAATTTTGGTTAATCGAGAGACGAACTCATCCGCCCTTCCAACCAGATTTCTTTTTTTATCTTCAAGTCGTGATTGAAGCGTCAGCAGCCACTCATCACCGAGAAACTCCCGGTCATCAGAACACCAGAGACACATGTCGCAGTGGTATTGTTTTGATGCGTTGTGTATTATGCAACTATTTGCTCTTAGCATAACATTTGCGATTCTTCCTCATACACATCAATTGATTCACGGGCTTTGGACTATTGATTGCGAGATATCTATTGATATGAGTATATGATTTTTAAAACTTCTAGAACGTGCCGGATGAGTAGGACGGCTTGCTTTCCTTGATTTCCATTGCAACATTCTATTTTTCAGGTCTTACCAGGACGATGGGAATAGAAATCCGATTTCGCTTCTCCCATCTTCTAAATAGTAATCTGTTTAATCTATCAATGTATCTGCATTGCGACACAGCACAACGCAGAGGGGGGACCCGTGGACGGTGCGCAGGGACAATGTTAGCCAACGATTAGGCGGTCGTACCGAGGCCGAGGCCGCTCTGCAAAGACGTCCGGGCGCATCTGGACCTGCAAGTAATTTCTTCTTGTCTCTCCAATTTTGGCTTAAGCTGTATGGATTGGTATGGATTGGTATGGGCTGAACATCGACGGGATCCGCATGTTGTGCTTTCAATCGCCTGCCGTAGCATGTACCGTACCTATTTAGCTGCTGTTTAGTACCATACCAGCATACTGCTAGGTACCTAGTTGCGCTGCGTGCTCCCCTATCTTGCCTGGATGTACATGTTCTCCCCCTATGTGCCACTTTTCCCAACTAATAATTTTTCTAAATTTTTTTAATCCCTCCCCAATTTCGCCTCGGATGCGTACATGCAATCCACAAATTCTAGAGCCACGCAAATTTCCTTCCACGAGCCCAAGAGAAAAAAAGTTTTTTTTTCTTCTATTGCTAGCATATTGTTGGGAGATTATTGACAGCATCATCTATTCGTACCTACATATGTACATCTTGATATGTAGTTGAAGTGGCACAGTGTCCGTGTGTTGTATCTACATACATCAAACACTTGCATACATACTAGGTATGTATGTAGGTACGACCCAGGGTCTTAAACAATGAGGCATTTGATATCAAATATTCAAAAGAGCCTTGGTGCTAGAAAACTTCGAAGCACTAGTACCGGACAAGCTCTGTAGATGCATCCGTTGTTGTCCCTTTGTTCTTGTCCATCGCATGCTCCAGCTCGAAAATAGAATTCATTGGGAGTCTTCTAGTCTTGGTGGTTCCTGTTTTGTTCTCCTTGTTCTCTTATTGTTTTTCCTTCTCACAACTTCATTAGAGGATCGTTACGGCTCCCCATTTCCTAAACCGTTAAGGCCAGCCGGTCAAAAGGCCGATTAGTAGTCAAATCCAAGCTATAGCTAGCTGCGTATGTATTTGGTACGGATTGATGCAGCAAATACCCACGGTAGTTACCACGACTACATATTCAATGTAAGTATTCGCAGGCGTCAAGAAGGACTCTCGGATGCAACCGTATATGTCGCATCTCGTCTTACCCACCCATCAACTCGCCTAGTCCGAATGCTGTGTAATTACGCTCTCAGCAAATCCTTCTTATCTCACGACACAGAAAGTTTCGTAGCTCTTACCCTTGAGAAGATCTTTAGAAAATCTTTAGATGCTTATGTGTACCGCGCGCGCCGTTCGGACAAGGCGGTGAACTCTCCTTTACCGCTCTACGGCTCTACGGCTCTACGAAAAGCTTAAGGTTCTAATTGTCCGACCGGATCGTTTCTAACGCAGCCAGCAAATCCCTGAAAACCCTGAATAACGGTAGATGAGTGAGGCGCTAGCCTCCTCCATCTAAAAATCCTCGAGGGCACGAACTCGGTTATTAGGACCTCATATTGCTAGGTGTAGTAACCATCTTAGCAGCCTAGCAGTCTAGGTAGTACGCTGCCAGGCTGCGTAAGAACTTCGAACGCAAGAGGAGGGCGCCGCACAGTACAAGACAGTATACTCCATATCTGATCCGTTGTACCGGCACTAAGCACTCAGAACAGCCTCGGTGATTTGTCCAGCGTCGAACCGACCATGCCCTCCTGCGTCCAGCATGACATTTGGGACTGCTACGCAAAATCCCTGCAAGCTGCAGCACGTAACCCAATCCGGACCACACGCGGGTATTCGGGATAATAAAGGCATGCCCTCAGTGGCATGTGGGTTCATCGCTTGCCTCATATGCAACTCTATCGCTCACACCATTATGTGGACTGACATCAGAAAATACAGAAAATAAAGTGAAAGCCACTAGGATCTTGCCCTATCACGTTTCTGTTTGTCTTGGAAAATTAGATACGCAGCTCTTGTAGAACACGTGTTGGGCTTGCACCGCTTAGGACATGTGAGTCCTTTGGGATAATACTATTAGGTACCTAAGGTATTAGCTGACATGACGAGGGGTGGCAATCCATCCTCCCATCTCTCTCCCTATTGTATCGAGGCGCACCAATGGAGAGAGGATTGGACTAGAGCACCATATCCATATGCCTCAAATGGCGAATGAAGACAGACAATACCCCAAATAGTGGTCCCCTTTGGGAGGCAAGGAGGTTGATCTCCTTCACCACATCGTACGGCAACGCGCTCTTCGTCGGCTTGAGGGGCTCTGAGGGGCGGAGGGGTTGGTAGCCTGACCGTGCCTTACCTACTCCATATACTCTCTCCAACTCTTGTTGATAAGTTCAGCATCGCCCGACCGTCCGCCATTCTGATTATCGTTGCTCTTCTTGCCTAGGTCACTTGGTGATCAAACACCAACGGGTGCGCGGGATGTTTAGTCGGATCGCACTTTGAACCTATCGAGCACCTTGTATGTTAGATCACAGTAGTGCGGTTTGCTAGCCTCAAGGACCCCGCATTCGCAACTGTTCAACAACCTTGAAATCTGGGAAGCTTTGCGTTTCAAGCCGCGGCATCAGCGCGTGGTGGAAAATAATAGCCCCCCGGCTCATTTCATCCTCCGTGGACGATTTGGGCTCCGAATTCTGATCGTATAATAATGCCACCAACACATGGCAAGGACCAAATCCTTGCAAGTTCCCCTCACTGGCGATGTCTGACAACGCGCGGCATAGGCAGGTAGCTTGCAAGACGGTTCAGGGTCTGACGGATTCTCGTCATTCCTGAGCTGAACAATGGATCAGGGACTTCTGCCACGCGAAATCTATGCCAAATTCGAGTGGGTGCGTCAACAGAAAGCTTAGAGACACGAACCATATGGTAGGGTCAATGACGCAACATTGCCGAGATCTGCGCTGGTGGTTCGTGACGTTTCCACTGGCGCCATCTCGGGAGATTCGCGCATGAAGTTGCGATCACCATTGTAAGTATAACGTGACCTCACAGAATCAGGTTTGGCCAAGACCGCCGTACGCTGAAGTCATTTCCAGCGAAAAACTGACGATGATGGTCCTTCAATGTTTTGTAGGAGTCAGTAATAGGAAATGAAATGGGCGTAAGAGTCACTTGTCCTAGCTTGGCAGGGCAAGGTTCACCCTAGCCAAGGCACCACGCAGCCACGTTCAAAGCGCGGGCTTGTCTCCATCTGACAACCTCTACGCTCCCGTTGCATGTAGTCTTGCCTAGGCGTTTGTTTACACATATACGCATATTGAATGAGTAAAATGCCATTCGTTCATATCAAAGTAGTATCGGGACAATTTTTCAAGATACTCTGTGAAGCTTGGGGATGACCTCAACCGATGGGAGCCCTCCCATCACTAATACCTAGCATCTTATATCGTAGGGAGCGTCTTCAGGACAACGGCCCCCAACCTCCAAGTGCTCAATACGTAATTCACCTCGAAGGACAGCCCTATACCCCCTATACCCATGAATTCGGTGGGCCCATTTTGATGACTAAGGTGGGTGTGACATTCATGTGACTTTTATCCTCTCCTGTACTACGTAGTACAAATTTAGACGCACGTATCGATATAGACTTGACCTCCAGGTATCACGTGCCCATACCATTCCCAACAAGGTTAGGTCCCTCTTTTCTACCGAAAGCCCGACAACTTCAAAGTTCCAATTTGCTTGAAGATCCAAGTTCATCGTGAGCTTGCACTGTCGCATAACCTCAATTGACAGCACCAGTCATCATGAACACCCTCCGCGTCGCTCGCGCAGCCCTCAGGGCTCGTCCCGCAGCTATGCGGCTACCTATTCAGCCCCTTCAGCGAAGGACCTACGCTGACGCCGCATCCGACAAGGTTCGTTTTTACAATATTAACGGTGTTTTGTGTTTCGGTGCCACTAACATTGTATTCAGATCAAGTTGAGCCTGTCTCTCCCTCACCAGGTATGAGACTACATTTACGGCCTCGAACCACCGACCCATTCAGAGATCCCTATATCGCAATTCCCTAATCTACGCACACTACAACGCCCACGATTCGGATATTTGTTCGGCTAGCTAATTCCCGCAATAGTCCATCTACAAGTCCCAAGACGTCGTTCAGGTCAACATCCCCGCCGAGTCGGGAGAGATGGGTGTTCTTGCCAACCACGTCCCATCGATCGAGCAATTGAAGCCTGGTTTGATCGAGGTCGTTGAGGAGGCCGGCGCCAGCAAGCAATTCTTCCGTACGTAAATAAAGCGAATATATAGCTTCATAGCTCTATGAAGCCGTGCTAAGTTGTCGTCGGTTGTAGTTTCGGGTGGTTTTGCCGTGGTCCAACCGAACTCGGTCCTGAGCATAAATGCTGTTGAGGGATACCCCCTCGAGGATTTCAGCGCGGATGCTGTCAGAGCCCAAATCGCCGAGGCGCAGAAGGTCGCCAACGGTGGCGGGAGTGAGCAGGACGTTGCTGAGGCCAAGATCGAGCTAGAGGTACTGTTTTCTTTCGCCTCTACTTATCACTACAGACCAATCGTTGACACATTTTACAGGTTCTGGAGAGCTTGCAAGCCGTCCTCAAATAGACTACCGTTTAAAAGGAGGAAAGCCTCAATGTTACCTTGTACATCACTTGTTCCTGACTACGCAGGAGGCTAATCAGCAAAAATCAAGCATGCTTTAGACATACAGATCGCCCGCGCCTTCTATGATTTGTTCACGTCATCGACGCCACTGTGCTTGCCCAATCCCAATAACACCCCCTTAGAGTTTATACCCACTAGGTAGACTTAAGAACACAGGTAGGGGATACCGTAATTCCAGGGCTCTCTGAATTCGGTCGGTACATTTCAATAGATAATCCACAGTGTCCATCCTACCAGTCAACATAAGCAATCATATGTAGGTATTATCCTTAATGTTATTGCGGTGGCCTAATCATGTCGACCTGTTCGTGGATCGACGTTCCGCGGAACACGGGCAGAACCGCCGCCCACGAGTCAGCATACTTAGCTCAGAAAGTTATTCCGAAGGGGACAGTGTCGTCGCAAATACATCGGCTTCATCGCCTTACCCATTCCCACCATGGCTTACCAGAAGACCCCGAGTTTATAGCTCGAGAACGCAGATATGTATTAATTGGTTAGGGACAGCACTCGGGTTCATACTACGATGCCGCGGGGTCGTGGCTTACCCCTCCTAGCCATTCTTTTCTTGGTTCAAACGGTGGTCGTGATGTGCGTGGTCGGGGGCATGCCCTCGCCGTCGGTTCATCCAATTTGACCAAAAACGCTCGGGGAGATGCAAACAGGGGCCAGCCTTCCAAACAGGCCATCCATGACCGGCCGAAGCGTGACGTAATGAATTCGATTACCAACCCATACTTCTCGACTCGTGAAGCCAACAGTCCGAATTCCATCTCTATGTATCCCTTATTGGAGACGAAGCCCGCAGAGACAGCAAAACCGAGTTCAATAGCATCTTCGAGTGCATCAAGCACCTCACATAGCTCATCTTTAACCACAGAAGCCGAACAGAGGAAATTCGCCCGTAATCTATTTGAACAACACGGCATCAGGAGGCCACCCGGTTGGTTTTCTGATGAAGACCTATCTCTCTCAGGCGATAGGACTGCCGGCCCCCGAAGATTCTGTAGAATCTGCCATGTCTGTTCTGCACGAACATGGTCACAAACCCACTGCTTATCCTGCAAGCATCGTTTATGCCCACAATGCCTCTGTGAGGTGCCTAAGAGCACCGAAAGGGCGCACGCGAACTTTTCACAGCATCCAAGCCATGCTACGAGGCTAGGCGAATTGAAGCTTGCTCAGCCAACCTCGCCAGTTCTAGCACCCGCGCGTCAGGTCCCTCAGATGTCAGAAACGTCCAGCACGGCCAACCATAGTGGAACTACTCAATATACCACCTTGCATCAAGTACCTCATACACTCCACAAGGGAAATACCGGCTCTAGACCACCACCCAAGACATCAGGGGTTGAGGGCTTGCCTATTCGGCCGGTAAGACGTAACCCTTTTGTGATTGCAGATAAAGCAACAGGAGAGCCAGCGATCAAATCGCAGGTCGTTGAGGGGTCAATCCCGCGACAAACTCGGTCTCGGGGATTCTACCAGAGGCACACGAACAACTCTGAGGATGAAGTATCTAGTACCAAGGTCGAGTGCGATGACCCCATGTGCAAGGCAACACATGCGGGTCATTATCCATATCGACACAGCATCACTTGTTCCCTTGGCCGAAGCGAAGAGCTCGAGAAACTCAGCGCCTCATCTAAAGGAGACATGGTATCAAAGAATGCCAATGACGCTCAAGCACATTCAGCCTCAAACAACACACCTCACCGGCACCACACTGCGGGTTTTCATGGTTATCAACACATTGCAGGACATCTTGCTAACGCAATTGGGCCCAGCTTTCATGAGCTATACCATGAGCATGTGGAAAAGGGTAAAGTTGAAACCCCCAGCTGGCCTTCCAAGTTAGTTGCGAATCACGATGTGCCATCTCCTAAATCCCTTAAGCCTCTCACTTCGGTTACGCCGATAACTCAGATCGATCCTCTCCAATATGTTCAGGAACCCATACCACCGGGACACCCCAAACATGACGGATACCACCAGACAGGCAAGACAAGGCATAATCAAGATATTCCACCACCTGTGACAAATTTGTCAAGAAAGCAAAGCATGTGCTTGAAATTAAATCAACGCTTTCGACCTTCCAGGCCAGAAGAGCCTAGTACCCCAAGCGAGAAGGGCAAGTCATATAATGGCAGCTTATTGCTGCCATATGGGACCCACGCCAGCGCAAACCAAAGCCAAGAGCTCACATCAATTGGAACTGCCCTTGGCCCCCATGATCGTCAGTGGTATGGAAAGCCCAAAGATATCGTTAATGAGCTTCGCCCTTCCATCACTGGAGCTTCGGCAAACGACGATCAAAGTAGGAGATTCGTTTCTACAAGACGCACGCTGAGTCCACCACCATGGCTCAAGACGCCGAGCAAAGAAGCAGGTAACGCCAGATCGAGACTACGACATGTAGACACTCAAAGCCACGAGCATCCTGAGCAACGACGAGTGGACAATCAGAGACCAACCCGAGGGGCCGACTTTGCGGGGGCCGCACTTGACAAGTTAACCAGCTCGGAGTATGATTTCTTGCGAATCTCCGCTCCTTCTCCGCCAACTGCGCTGCATGTCACACAGCATCAAAGACCCGAGCCTTGGCTAGATCATTCATCGGAACATGCGCACTCTAGGTTAGGTCGAGACTTGTCCGGCCGAACGTCTATCTCACCTCGTGATGGCTCGCCAATGGGATATCAGCAGCCATCTTCCCGCCACCAGCAGCTCCTCCCACATGTTCAGGTTAATGACGAGAGGCATACGCAGAGTGCGTTCCTAAGTCCTTCATCTGCTCGGTCCCCGGTTCATTCGTACCAGCCCCCAGATCACCACAGTCCTACCTATAATCTCGCACAGGGGCGGCCTTGGAGCGAGATAGGCCATGCTAAAGCGGAAATACCGCAGTATCATGCTATACCTAACCCACGGAGCGAATATAGGCTTCCTCCATCCAGCACGACAGGTCGTCTCAGCCATCCACCACTACAGCCACAGCAGATAATAGACGAAGCTGGGGAGGGCGATGTGCCCATAGACAGTGCTTCAACAGGAGTATTCGGGAATAGCCAGGCCAGCCTGGTCTCCAGCGAGCCTCTCGTCTACGAGATCCAGCGGCCAAGTCCCATTGCGCCGCCGAACCACCATTGCAGCTGGAAGGACCGCTACCAGGCACTGACGGCTAAGATCCGGCTGCTGAAGGCAGAGCTGTCTACCCGGGCTTCTCTGCGAGGCACAGATGTCGATCCTGCAGGGGGGCAAGAGGGGCAAGGGGCGGCAGGCGAGGACGATGACCTGGGGATAGAGGGTGTTACCATTATCATGCACCTAAGGGGGAGGGATGACTTGGTCATCAACACGGACTTGAGAGAAGAGTAACGGAGAGGGTGTGTTGGGACTGTAGTGCCCTAAGGGATTAGTCCACAGAAAGGGTTGTGGGGTTTTGAGGATGGGAGCACAACGTATGCTACAAAAGGACTTCCCGGTAGCGCCTAGGCATCATCGCTAGACATTAATATACTAGGTATACCAGCTCACGATATCTTCTTCCGTTGGCTAGGTCTGAAGACCCTTAGTACTACTCCCCGGGTTAGACGTTCTACGATAGAAGGGAGTATAAGCCAAGCACACACTAAGACAAGCCGCTCGACCACGACGTCTAAAACAGAATTGTATCGTCGAGCCCCTTGGTGTTCTCGCGTCCAGAGCACCACCCCGTTTCAGACTACCTTACATGAATCTTGTCACTCGCTTTTCGTTATCCTGTACGCACGTGTTCTTGATAAGGGTTTCCGTCAAACCGCTGTAGATCAGCGTGCCGTCGTTCGAAGAAACATAGGACTCGGGATGTAAGTCCAGTTTACCTAGCGGCTATTCCTAACTTGTCCGCCTAAGATATGTGCAGAAAAAGCTACACTGGACCGAAGTTTAGCTCTTCGTCTAGAAGAGACCTCTTGGGGGGGCCGAAGGTACGCGGTTCGTTCTGTGTAAGTTTTGGCCCTCTCACGACGCTATCGCAACCCACGTCGCCCTACCATACAGCCAGGAAGCAAACCCCTTAGCTCTCGCCTATCTCGCGTATCGCAAGGGCCGCACCCAGCTTACCACACGTATCACATCGAAGTCCCTAGGTCCCTACTTCTCACCCGCGTCCCGAGATCTTGCATTTGCGCTGTTCTCTGAACTGCTCGGTGGCTTACTGGTCAAGGGTTAGAAATACCGAGGGAGGCCTTTCCAAGACGGGCCAGCGCATATGTCGGATGCGGGCTCGACGCAGTCTAGGCCTTCGCGCCAGCTGCGGCTCGGATCTTGCGTCTGCGATCGTTGGTGGTAATCCCGAAGCCCGGGTGTAGAGCGGGCTGAGAATGCGCCACGTTGGGATGTGAAAATACCTACCTGCTTATAGTCCTTAGATGGGTGGTTGTAGGTCGCGAGACTGATGGATCCTCGTTACTATATGTGGCCCGGGATTTATCAAATGTTAAGCTAGTATTCTTTTGTGTACCTAGGTATCTATAAATTCCAAGTGCGTGGCACGCGTAGACACTCAGCATACAACGTTGGCATAGGGAATGCTGTGGCCAGAAGCAATATCTGGGCACCTACCCATCCGCCGAAAACATGGCTACAGGCGCGAGCAAACTTGCGCAACTACGTGCTTAAGAAACCCGTGAGATCCACGGTTTTACAGATAGTCCAGCCACATGGCAGGGGCTTGCTGAACACCGCGCCTAATCGGGGTTCTCGAGCTGGAACTCCCCAAGTTGGATAGCTTTGTACTACATATCAAATCCCGCATGTCTGCGAGTAACCTGGATGGATAGGTAGTTTGCGCAGAGCAAACTGAATTGGTATGACCATTGTCGAACGATGGGGTTGTTTCCGCAGTAGAGAATCTGGCTTCTGTCGGTGAACGTGATCGGACGGGATTGGCATTGTTGTATACCTACCCACATAAAGCAGAACAGAATGGAATAATAGCTTAGGCGCTCTAAGCTCTGAGTGACTCGATCGAATGCGACTGGGTTCCGTATTTGAATCCCGAGGTTACATGTTGCTCGACATCGAAGATGCCTACGGTGACACTTGATCCACGTATTGGTGGAGAGGCAGGTAAGCAGGTACGACAGCACCGTGGTAGAAGCTAGAGGCTGTCTCGGTAGTCACGTAGAGCCCTGGCGGGTTGAGTTTCAAAATACCAAAAGTTTCAAGCCGCGGATCAGTCATTTCCGAAGCAAGCGTATTAGACCCCTAATCGATCGGATGCAAGAGGCGGCTCAATCCGGGATCGTGTGGGATAACATAGTCGGATCGACGCCTCAATACTTGGACCTGCATGAAGCCGAGTTTATAGTACAAATCTGTCATGGTATCAAAAGGGACCCGTAGAACTTTGGGCTCGCTGGTTGCGATGGTGTTCGAAACAAGCATTTCCGGTGGATAGCAGTGTTGTAGTGATCACGGAATCGGCATTCAAAATGGAAAAGGAATTACGTTATTAGTTTACTTGCCAACACGGGAGACGAGTCGACGTCTGGAGAACATCGGACGGGAGATCGTCTCTTGATAACGCCAAGCCAACATCCACGAGCAATAAGCTTTGCCAAGTTGCCAAGTTGCCAAGGCGACGTCGACTAGAGGCGCGCGGACTGGAAGCAAGCAATGGTAAGCAATGGCAAGCAATTCTTGGGAACCTTGGCGATGAACGCTAATGCTAAGGAAGATCGCGGGGTATCTTGTCGGACTTGGAAGAACGAAGATCGGCCACTTACGATCAGACAAAAAGTCTCCAGGGTAATTGAAGGATTGATATGTCAGATATCATGGATGCCAGAATTGACGGGTCGTAGGTATTGCTGTATATGTTTCTTTTTAGTCTTTTTTCCCTAGGGGGTTGGGGAGTGGGAGTAGGAGTGGGAGTGGTTAATAGTCCAGCCAGCCAGCCAGCCAGCCATTCTTTCATTCATTCGTTTAAGGGGCTTATACAAATCTCTTGCCCTATCCTAAAATTGTTCGTATGGATAGGTGGTACCTAAAGAGTATGAGTTTCCGGCTTGGATGGAACTTTCCTAAAAATAATCGTGATATTCCGCGTCTTTTTCACTCATTCTCTGGGTTTCTCCGTCATGCATCCTACATATATGACGGACAAGCGAGAACTCCAGCGTCCAAGCATCCAGCGTCCAAATGTCCAGTGCCCACCCTCCACACAACCTTGAAATTTTGGCTGAACAGGTTACAGAGTCACGCCCCCCCTTATTACCGTTCCGGGTAGGTAATAAAAAAAAAACCAAACCAGTCAATCAATCAACCGATGTGGCTTTCTCTCATATGACTCGGATTGTGGCCCATTGGGAGGGGGGTTTTTTCTGCCTATGCAGGCGGGCGGGCACTCTAGATATTGGTTGTATCTGCGGAACGTTTCCTACGGCAATTCCTGTTGAGGACGTCATGACTTACTTATAAAACCTATCGAAGAAGATGGTTGATCTCGTCCCGGGATTTGCCGTATCGTTGCACTCTGCTGCGAAATGGATTACTACGGAATGTGCGAGCACCATACGAGAATTACTACCTATATGTACATGTAGTACGTTGAGCACCTAAGGTACATAGTAGGTGGATGTACACCAAGATTTTTCGGACCTTTCTTTTGTGGCCGGTATATTATGTATCGTTGGTGTTGTGTTGCATATGGAGAATGATTGCGGGTATACGGATCCGTGGATGGCGAGGGAGTTCTGGCTTGCGTTGATGAGAACCAGAACTACATACATCGGGTACCGTAGTATCTACCTAGTATTCCCGAGGCTGTTGGGTCATAACCGTGACGGGTCACGATTTACGTAGGCGTATCTGCCTACCCAGTTCTGCCAGTTACGCTAACACGAAAATCTAGCCGGTTGCTCGTAATGGTCAAGTGTTAATATCAATTGATCGTCGGTGTTGGTTTTTAGTTGCGTAGGCCGTTCGATCTTTGTTGGGGGATCAAGATAAATTGTCATGTCATGTCACTGACCAGATTCCTAAACACCTTCTGAGACGGGGACGGGACCTAACCCAGTATCTCTCTAGCTCTCTCCAGGGCTTCTTAACGAGAATTGGGAGACTTTTCTTTTTTGGGGTTTTGGGGAGGCAACATTATTAGAAGCTGCACTAATTAATTGATAAAAACTCCAGCAGCCTAACTGGTTTTTAACTGGCTTGTAACTGGCTTGAGGAGGTTTCCCCACTCGGCAGGGGTTATATCTGTGTGCTATGCGAGTCTACGAGTTGATGAACGTGGACGATTGGGGGGGGGGATTCAGGGAAACTCAGGGAACTCAGGGAATTCAAGGAACTCAAAGAAACTTAAGCGATTACTTGTAGTTAGCGACGTCTGACCACCCCGTATTCCCCTACCTAACCCCCCATACTTCTAATGTTCCCATACTACAATACCAGTAGACCACTTACACGCCCCCAGTCCCTCAATCCCCCTATGGACTAATTCCTGTTCTTCCTTTCCCACCCGACGAACCGTGTCGCTTTCCCATCTCCCGTTTCTTTCTACCCAAGACTTCTGGGCGCCCAGACCTGAACTCAAATCTCAAAAGATATACAAAGATAATACCAAGATATACCAAAATATCTATCCCCGCCAACGATCCCGATCTGCTGAAAGTAAAAATCCGACGATATTTTGGACGACGCCGATCAGATAATAGATAATTGTTGATTGATCATAGTGGGAACTCTAATTGGAAGGCCGTTTTCCTGTGCGAACACCGCCCCCCTCGATCGAACAGACTATATTACCGCACGCCTTTCATCATCGAGGCATCGAGTACATACTAGGTAGCTTACCTTCATCCCGAATCGATCGCCGAATTGACTACGTAACACTGGCTTGTCGCGTTCTCCTAGCCTTTGCCAGGCCCTACCCACTCCATGGCGAGTGTTTCGCGATAACAACCCAAGGTCCTTGAACGTCGTCGCCCAGCGACCGCCCGTCACGACATGGCGTCGCTGCGTGCTCGGCAGCCCTTGCTGGCTGCTACTGCGACTGGGCCCGTTGGTTCTTCTTGCACGCCTTATACCCTCCCATCCAACGGCGTGTTGCAATTTCAAGGAGCCGACCCGACGACTTTGGTAGCAGATGCTGTCTACTCGCCTCTTTGCACGGCCACCCCCCTGGCTCAGCCCGCGATCATCGCAAACGGCGGTTTCGATATAGACCAGACGGCAAATCCATCGAATCCCCAATTCTCCGACCTACGCGATCCTTTCTACGCCTCCATCTTCCCCCAATGTTACGCTCTAGCTGCTACGACGGTCCTGGCTTATCTGCTTCTTATCATGCTGGTCATTGCGCCTCGATCCTTTCTTGACGGCGGAGTTGTGGTTCTAGGCCGGCGTGGTTTCACGAATGGACCTTCGAATGGTATCAGCATAGGAGGTCGTCCTTGGTTACAAAAAGTTGCGGCTCTGACCGTTGCCATCTCGCTTACGATTGCTACGGCAGATACGTTTCGCGTTGCCGAGGAACAATACGCGTGGGGAACCCAAAATGCTCAGAGACTTCAGGAGGACGTATTAGGTGGAACTCAATTGAAGGTCATTCAACTTATCTCAGATACCTTCCTTTGGCTCGCCCAGGCTCAGACACTCATTCGGCTCTTTCCTCGGCAGCGTGAGAAGGTCATTATCAAATGGACGGCGTTCTCGCTTATCACGTTGGACGTCATCTTCGGCGCTCTCAATAGCTTTCATTATACTGGGCAAGGCAACACGAGACCGCGCAGTTTCACCGACGCTGTACCGGCTCTTAGCTATCTATTTCAGCTATCTCTCGGTCTGCTATATGCCGCATGGGTGCTCTACTATGCACTCATGAAAAAGCGATACGCCTTTTACCACCCACTTATGAAGAACATCTGCTTAATGGCAATACTCTCTATAATATCAATTCTTGTTCCGGTTGTCTTCTTTGTCCTCGACATCGCGGAGCCAGAATTTACTGGATGGGGTGATTATGTACGATGGGTCGGCGCGGCCGCAGCGAGTGTGGTTGTGTGGGAATGGGTGGAGCGCATTGAGGCGCTGGAACGTGAAGAGAAGAAAGATGGGGTTCTTGGAAGAGAAGTTTTTGATGGTGACGAGATGATGGAAGTATTTCCTTCAGACATCGCGTGGCCTCGGCGGCGAAAGACTAAGAGGAAGGACGACGATGACGATGAGGGCGAGAGTGGTAACAGCTCGTCCCTGGGCGGGCGAAGCAACATGTGGCCTGCCATGTCCTCCATTGCTACCCGATACCGATCCAAATCGGGAGGTAGCCCAGACGGAAGACAACAAGGGCCGCCGGCTGGCAGGTCGGCGGCGCGGTTTCTACAACCTCCCCTTTGGCCTTCTCGGCCGCCACCAGCAGTAACACCTGTAAGTAGAACGGATACTGCAAGCGCCGATTCCACAGTGTACGCGGTTCGGTACCAACCCCTCACGGAATCGACGACAAGAACCACGGATGAGAGACACGGACGGCCATTGTCTAGGAGCGACAGTGCCGTATCCTCATCATCAAGTCCGACGTCGAGCCCAACATCGGACGGTAATGGACAGTCTGCGAGCATACCCCCATCGCGACAGCCTTCGTCAGCACGTGCGCCGGAAAAGAAGGAAGAGGCAGGCCGCTGGCAACATTTAAACCCATTCCATCGTGCTGCAAGGGAACCCCCGGCGGAAGTTCTTCCGCATACTTTGCCTAAGCAACCTAAACCACGACGCGACTACGAAAACGTTGGTAGGTGGGACGTGAGAGGACGAATAGAAATTTTTGCGGCGACACAGGCGGAAAGAGTCCTGGAAAAGATCCGACCGACACCCGACACCGATAGCTTGCCGGTTACCGTTATTCCGGCTCCTCCACGCCGCGGCGCGGCGTTAGCTCAACTATTGGAAGAGGAGGAACTCCAAATCGAGTCTCACGGACCACCGGTATCCAACTCTCAAAACCAGGAGCGTACGATAGCAAATCCCAGTCCCGCGATTGGGTCACCACCACAACATGGGATACCGAGGAATAGTGTAACGTTGAATACACCCAGGCCTCCTCTGAGTCCCTCGGCCACAATAAGAAACGATCCATTCGCACGCAGATCACTCAACATGCGCGACGGCAACCCCATCTCGACGTCGAGTCAGAGAAGCGGAGACCAGCGTGAGAGGGTCGGTGGCGAGAGGCGGCCGGTGGATGACATCTTACAAGATCAACCACATCATTCCTCATCACCGGTGTGATCATTCGTGAACCTGGTTTCTCCAACGTTTCTGTGTTTTAAGAGTAGCGTGGCGCTTTGGGTTGTATTTGTGGGCTAAGGGGGGTTTCTCGAATAGCATTGCATGGCGCATGGGTATCAAAAGGGATGATGCATTGGGAGGTGCCCTTTGGCTATCATGGGTGACTGGGACGGGTGGTGATCAAGTGTCATCTTGGATGGGGACATACTCCGCAGGGCGAGTATATAGTATTAACCTACCTATTTGATGGGAAAGCAACAGGAATGGTATATAAAGTATCGAACTAATGGCGCTTGGGTATTCAAGTTGCTATATCCTCTCAACATAAGAAGTTTCTCTTGACGCCTACGTGAGCCAGCTTTCCACAGGATAGTAGCTGCTACTATTGAGGTAGCATATATCGTAAATTGTTCATTCACCGGGTTTGCTTAGACAAGACGAGGAAGAGTTCGTGGCAAAAGCGATGTTAGAGCTCGTATGATGCTGACAAGATTTTTGTGCCTTTTAGGGCCTTACGTCCATGTTCTAAATGTTCTAAATGTTCTTACTGTGTACCTAGGTAGGTAAGTATTCTAAGAATGAGCTATCATGTGGAATTGACCGATTTTGAGCCGCTAGAGCTTGCCCCTATTCCGACTTAGTCTGGCTCCACCAATCTCCGACTATCACATGTAGTTTTGAAAAGAGCTTCACGACCTCGGAATTGGTAGGTGAGGTCGTGACAAGCTTATGGCATCTATGTGATAGTTTCGTAGTAATAGCTATGGATGCTATTCTACGTGATTCTCATATCGATGCAATGAATCACGATCGTCACAAGCATTGCTTAAGAAACATCAATAGATGTTTTGGCAGCTGTTGACAAAGACAAACAGGGAGCAGAAAAGGGGAACGCCAAGACTAGTTGGCAGCAAATCAGCCAATTAAGGAAGTTAAAATGGGGAGTTAGACCCCCATAGTAATTTAAAGTTAGTGGTTGCTGGGGCCGCGAAGGGCCGTGAAGGGTCCAAGTAGGGGAAAAAGTTTTATTGCTCAATGCTGCCCAGGTGAAGTTCCCTGGTTAGCCTAGGCACCCAGAGGAGACCGAGAATAGAGTGACCTACTATGTAGGCACGGAGAGAGAAGACTGCTAGGTACCGAGCACCGAGCACTTACTGTGTAGCACTTGTCACAGTACCAATTTGATTTATTCACGTACTAGGTAGTAGGTATGAAGGATAGGTGTCATCAAAAAGGTAGAAAGCAGGAAACGCATGGATAGGATCCAGTTACGATCAATACGTCGTAACCCGTCATTAAGCATCCAACTAACGGGGCCTAGTGTCAGCCCTAGAACCTATCAAAGCTTCGGACGCCACTTATAATGTCACCTTGGTTGTTACATATGCTATTGATATGCTCTGATATGCACGTTCTTCAAGTGCTGGAACCGCGGTACATACATACTATTCCCAGTCTCAATGCGAAATGCGCCTATCAACTTAATCTCATCCCGTCGAAACACAAACTTTACACAACTTGCATCCAATTCCTTCTTACTGGGAACTTCTTCCTTTTCTTCCTCCTCCTCCTCCTCCTCCCCCTCCTCCTCTTTCTTCGTTCACAATTCTTTTCTCCTCCCTTTCCCTCCCATGCCTGTCTGCTCAATAACCTGGATTGCTTTCACTCCTTAAGCGTCCTAGGATAATCTGTGGACAGGGTCGTCGAAAGTCGAAAAGACGATAAAAAAAAAGTAAGAAGTACGAAGTACAAGTCAGCAGTAGCAATTACCAAATTTCGACAATCTCGACGTCCACCCGACCTTCAATCTTGGCTCCAATCCCCCCCTATCTACCTACCCAGGTACTTGCTATCTTCGAAGCTCATCTCGTGCGACGGGACAGATTCGAAATCTGCGACAATGGCGTCATCCGAGCCCTTCCCTATTCTCAACACCTCGGCTGATCAGTTGCACCTGAGCGCTGACCACGGAAATGCCCGTCGACGTAGAAAGTCGAGCGGACTCGGTGTCGACATTAGAGTAGGAGACACTGGCGCACCTAGTTTGCACGATAGTCTCGCGAGCCTGCAGGGCACGCCACCTACCTCTCCTACTGCCGACTCGTTATCGCATGCCAAATCGTCTGACAATAATGTCTCCAAGAAGGGATCGAAGCGGCGCAAAGCCCGCTCCTTCTTGCGCCGTTGCAAGCACTACGCCATCAAGCACACCTGGGTCTTACCCCTGGTTGTTCTGGCCGTCTTCTTGTCGCTGTTCGCTATAAATCCAACTGATTCGAATCCTATTCACCATTTCATCTTCCTGTCCTATAAGCTCCCCCTCGAGCCTGGTGCCGACCCCAGCACGCCCGCTCAGTATGGCAAGGGGCGCTGGGATATTGCCTTCGTGTGCTTCTACATCGTCGTCCTCTCCTTTACGCGCGAGTTCATCATGCAAGAGCTTCTCCGACCACTCGCCCGGTACGCCGGCGTGAAGTCGCGTGGCAAGCAATCTCGTTTCATGGAGCAGATGTACACCGCCATCTATTTCGGCGTGCTGGGACCGGCAGGCATGTACGTCATGAGCCGCACCCCAGTCTGGTATTTCAACACCCGCGGCATGTACGAGAACTTCCCTCACAAGACGCACGAGGCTGGCTTCAAGTTCTACTATCTCTTCCAGGCTGCCTACTGGGCCCAGCAGGCCATCGTGCTGCTGCTTGGCATGGAGAAACCCCGCAAGGATTACAACGAACTCATTGGCCATCACATCGTTAGTCTGGCGCTCATCGCCCTCAGCTACCGTTTCCATTTCACCTACTTGGGTCTCGCTGTCTATATCACTCACGATATCAGCGACTTTTTCCTTGCCGTAAGTTTCCCCGATCAGCTCTTGCTCATCAGGTCAATGATACGCTATGTTCCGTACTGACTCATCAATCCGTTAGACTTCAAAAACTCTCAACTATATCGACCATCCTTTAGTAGGGCCGTACTTCTTCATTTTCATGTGTAGCTGGACTTACCTGCGCCACTACCTAAACCTCCGGATCCTCTATTCGCTATTCACCGAATTCAAGACGGTTGGGCCCTACGAACTAAACTGGGAAACCGAGCAGTACAAGTGTGACCTGGCTTTCTACATCACCTTATCTCTTCTCTCGTCCCTGCAGGCATTGAACTTGTTCTGGCTTTTCTTCATCGTCCGGATCGCCTACCGCTTCGTCGTGTACAGCCAAGCCGAAGATGACCGGTCCGAAGCCGAGGATTCCGATGTCGAGGATGCGGAGGGTGAGAAAGCGGGGAAGCCCAAGTTGGTTAAGGGTAAGGATGCGGAGAAGACTCCGTTGCTGAACGGCAGCACTGGGATAAATGGAGCCGCGAACGGCACTCTTAAGACTCGTCCAAACGGGGCGACGTCATCGCCGTCGAAGAAGAAGCCGGCCCGATAGAGCATTTCTTATACTCCGCCCTTTAGACCCGACATTCGCTTGTACATTTTTTCACCGATACAAGGGCGGGGCAATGTACGATATTATACAAGGGTTGGGCATATGGAGCAGACGCAGGCACTGCCAATGGTGTTTGCGGGAACGTTTTCGGGAGCCGCCAAGCTGTCCTACACGAATGGACAGCATTACGATACTCGTCCCTTTCACTCCGTCATCATACGTATAGGCGTTCAGGTAATGAATCTGCATCAGCATCCCCGAGTCATTCGCTCACGGGTATATGGGACTCGTGTTTACGAAGGGGCCTTGGTTGTATTGGGTATGATCCCCGAAGAAGCATGAGATGTTCCGTTTCTCGACGTTGATCCAATCGATCCGATCAGCAGGCACATCCGTGCTCCTAAGCTCGCACCTAATACCACAGGACGTCGTCTCGGGATAGGAACGTGCCAATGACGGTGCGTCTAACGTCTAAGATGCTTTTGACCAATGATGAGCATAGCATATGAAAAGCGAAGAAAAGAAGAGGAGAAGGGGAAGAGAGCATTGTCTATTCATTCGCTTCCTACGTACGATAGCTACACCTCGATACTAATTCTTAATGAAGGATAGGGTCGACCCTTTGCAAGGGCCCTCCCTCCTATCGAATCTTTAACGCTTCTTCGGTGGATTTCCCCTTGCGTACCTATCTAGTATGTGTTCATGTAGTCGGCTCGATGCGTAGGATGAGGCCCAAGACGAGGCCTTAAAAAACGTCATGTAGAGATTTAAAGCGACATTAAGGCCCGAACACCCCTGGTCTAGCTCTACCAGATGGGGCCGCCATGGAAATTTTCACACGTGGTACCCCTAAAAGTGGCTCAACGTGCCTTTTAAGTCGAAGATAACTCACCGCATCGTAAAAGCTGTCGAAGCCGGTCGCAATTGGTTTGCCGGCAGCCGGCCAACTCGAAGAAGCTCATGCGTAAGGTCCCGGGAAGAGAAAGAGGATGCTTACTCCCTTGCTTTTCCATGCCTTACCGCCTATTCAGTCCTCTTTTCCACACCGAGGTAACACGGCCCGGACATAGCAGAAAACCACATGCACGTAACAGAGGAGGAGGAGGAGGGACGAGAAGGGCCAAGCAAACAAGCAGAAGGAATGGTCTATAGAAGGGAAAGGAATAACGGAGAAGATAAGGGAGGAGGAAGAGGTCCCGTGAGGATGGATATACGCCTTGATACCCTACGCATACATACATACATACATACGGGCATACGGGCGTACAGACGTCCACGCCAGACAAATGAATGCGAGCATCTGCGCGCAAGCCCGCTCGCCTCGACCTACCTTCGCACGCACACCGTATATTCAATTCTCCCATGATTGCCATCACCGCATCGCCATCTCACCTCTTATTGATCTTTCCCGATTGCGCACACCCATACACCAACCCACTAAGTAACCCACCCACACACACACACACACACCCTGCCGCTACCTACCCCGGACCTCTTCCCTTCCTTTCCCTTCCCTTGCCATGTCTCCGGCCACGAGCAAGCAACGTTGCAAAGCTGCAGGTACCGGGACGAAAACGTCGAGAAACATGTTTCGCCATCCCACCCCTCCTCCGTTACCGTTACCATGCTACCGTGACCACGCCATTCGTCCCAGAAGTCGCTGTCAGGTACCCAGGATGCAACTCTACCTCCCAGGTACCTTCGCTCCCTCGCTCCCTGCCTCCCTGTCTTTCCTACCAACCTAACCTACCCCTACCTAGCACCTACCAGCAACCCTGCCGAAGAGACAAGCAAGGTAAGCAAGGTAGGCAAGGCAAGGCAAGGCAAGGCAAGGTAGGGATCCAGCGTCGTAGGTGCTGGTGTAGCAGCCTGTGCGGTATATTAGCCACCATGGCAGATCGGGAGGCTTGCCGGCGTGGAAGGATCTGAGCCGCATGACTTCCATCCATCCATCCATCTCATCCATCCTTCCCTGCTGGTTACAGGTTAGAGCGAGACAGAGAGAGAAAAGAAACCCCCCATAGATAGGTACCTAGGTAGTGTAGAGAATTTTCCTGTGTAGGCACGTACGAAAAAAGACCCCTCCGCGAGGAAATGATTTCAAATCCGCGATTGCAACGTCATCAACCAAACTCGCGTCTACGTTGGTACTGGATACTGGATACTGGATAGGGAGTCTGGAGTTAAGCTACACACCACATAGAAGCATTCTAGATATTGGGTGTCACAGACAGACATCAGCCTCATTTACCTGACGCCGAGGCTTTATCTAGTAGCACATGGCATCTGTTCCCTACTGGCACGCCAAAATACCAACAACATCGTCGTCGTCGTAGTCTAATCTAGGAAGAATGTAGGCCGTTGCAGCCACGTGTTCGGTATTAAATAGTCGGTCCATTTATGGTTGGTGGTGTGAGCCACCTATAGGGTCTAATAGGTCATTTGCAACATACATTCGCACGTTTCGTATCCCTCCTCTTACTACTCCCCGCTGCCGCTCCCACTCCTGCTCCTCGCTTCTGCCGAAGAAGAAAAAACTAGTAGTTGATATCTCTCGCTCTCTCTCTCGCGTGTCTTAGTCTTTGTCTCATCTCGTCTCGTACTCTCATCAATACTCATCATGCCGCACAACGCACGCCTGCTAATGCTACCTTGTTCATCAACGTCATTATGGGTGGTATTCTATCCCACCGTTCCAAGATGAAGCAGAAGAGTTTAAAAAAAATGAGAAGATTAAGGAAAGATGAAGAAAAATAGCCGTAGCAAAACCAACCAACCAACCGACTGCCTTCCCTTGATTTGACCCGGGGACGAAAAGAAACGGATAAAAAAAAAGGGGTGTAAACAAAAAAGAAGCCATCCTCCCTTCCTCCTTTCCCTTCCCTACTTCGGTTTCCACCCCTTGCCCTTCCTAAGCGGTAGTAGTTTCGTTTGTTTCCGTCCTGTCCCTTTCCATTCCATGCCGCCTTTGCCGGAACTTTTTTTCAGATTTGAGAAGGCCATGGCTGATCGTGTTTTGTTTTTTTCGTGTGTGCGCAAACAACGATGAGTGTATTAAATAAAGACAGAACGACATAAGTCTTTTGGTATCGTTGCGAAAGAATCGTGAACCGGAAATGCAAAAGCCGCCGACAGCCTCTGACGTAGAGGGGTCTTTTTCTGTATATGCCACCAACGCCATCTGTAATGCAATACCCGGCGGGAAGAGATCCGCGCGGGTCGGTACGTGAGAAGTTCATTAGCAATAAAAAACTATATATCGCGGAAAGTCGGAATATGGACATGAATCGAGCCCAAGGTCTGTTGAACATTAGGATTAGTGGGTCGATCGAGGAGATCCTTCAGCCGATGTCGCCGACTCGAACTGGCTACCTGGTCGACCAGGGGAGGTCGATTCGTCAGACGAGCTGCTGGAGTCGTCGTGGCCGTTGGAGTGCTCCGCCCGGTTGTGGTGATCGCCGGAAGGGGAAGGGATGTTTGCTTTGCGCAATAGCTTTTCCGCTTTGCGAGTCGCATTACGCGCGTCCTCCGCCGCCTTCTCAGCTTTCGCCTGACGGTTCCACATGGATGCGTATCGACCATTAAGCTCCAGCAGCTTCTCGTGTGTACCCTTCTCTACGATGGTTCCTTGATGCAGGACAAGTATCTGATCCGCATGTGTAATAGTTGAAAGACGATGCCTGAGTTATTCGTTAGTTGCTGAGTTAAACAAACGAGGGATGCTATGAATGATGCAGCGGAAACTTACGCGATGATGAGCAGTGTACGCCCACGGCCAATGTTGGCGAGTCGAGCCTGAATCTGTTGCTCCGTGTGGCTGTCTAGCGCCGAAGTAGCCTCGTCCAGCATTATTATCTTCGGGTTCTTGAGCAGGGTTCTCGCGATCGCAACTCTCTGCTTCTCACCGCCACTTAGGCGGAGACCGCGCTCACCAACCTTGGTGTTGTAGCCGTCGGGGAAAGACATGATCCTATCATGGATGCTGGCGGCCTGGCACGCGGCGATGATGTCGTCGTCTGTCGCATTTTGATTGGCATATCTTAGGTTATACATCAAGGTATCGTTGAATAAGACGGTATCTTGAGGTACAACTCCGATGTAACGTCGGATAGAATCGATCGTGACATCCTTAATATCGCGGCCGTCGATCCTGATATTACCCTCTTGGCAGTTGAAATAACGGTACATGAGTCGGAAGAGCGTTGATTTGCCGCCTCCCGACTCACCGACCAGGGCTGTCGTTGTGCCAGGTTCACACGTGAAAGTCAGGTTTCTCAGGGCGGGCTTCCTCTTGTCGTAAGCGAATTTTACCTTGGAAAACTCCACACGGCCCTCGCACGAGTCAACGTTGGCGGCACCGGGGCGGTCAACCACAGTCGGGCGCTGCTTGAAAAGCTCCAAGAGGCGTTCTCCCGAGATCATGGCCTGCTGAACGGTACGATAAAATGTACCAAAGAAGTTAAGCGGCCCTTGAAGCTGACCCAGGTATGTCATCAGGGTGACGAAGTCTCCCACCTTTCGGCTACCCATCGTCACCTGATATGCGCCAAGCATCATGGCGACAAGCATACCTATCATGAAGACCAATGATTGGCAAATGTTCATGGTGCTGATGCTCCACGTAACCCTGGCCTCGGCAACCTGGAAATTGTGTATGGCCTCCTTGTAACGGTTGAACTCAAAGTCCTCGGCGTTGAAATATTTGACCGTCTCGTACGAGATGATAGAATCGTTCTTGACGGCTTCTTCCTCCCTGTCCGCATTGGACATTGCCCGTCGTTGGTCGGCGGTTTTAGATGCCATACGGATCGTGAGGAATAAATAGTAGAACGTGATGGAGCAGACAATGACAGCATAGACGGCATCAAATCTGACGTAGAAGTAGCTGATAGCTACAAATAAATCGATAAGCATCGGGAAGACCTGAAAGGTGACTTGCTCAAGAAAGGCATTAACCGATGAGCCTTTGTTCAACGCAGACAGGACTTCGCCGGTCCTCTTTCCTAGATGGAAATCAAGACTCAGGGAATGCACATGCTCAAATGCCGAGGTGGTAAGAGCTCGGTAGGTGTGCTGCGAAACGGGGATCCACAGCAAAGACCTGAGAGATCCCAGCAATCCAGAAGGCCCTTGCAGTAACTTATACATGATGAGCAGGCCGAGGGAGACCCAAGGCATCACAAGTGGCTCTCCCTTTTCTAAGTCGTCTCCGGAGAGCTGGTTTGTAACGATACCAATCTGGTAGGGGACCATGATATTCACCCATCGTTGAAGGGCCAGTAGTACAAAGCAGACCACCACGATAATCTGTAGTCTTAGCTGCTTGTTAGGCCACATATACGGGAAGAAGACCGAGTAACCGCGGAGATACTCGAACCATGTGGTATGCGGGAGTTTTTCCGGTCGATAGAATCCCGCGTCGTCGTCTACCATCTGGTGGCTCCCGTCAGCAGTTCCATTAGTGTTGGGATTGGCGCTGCCGTTCGTGCCTGGGTGAGAAGCATGGCCGTTAGTATGGTAGCCATTTGATTCCCCATTTAGGAGTGGGGTATCTTCGTCGACATCGTAGTCATAGTCCTGGGCCTCGTATTTCTCCGGTTGGGCTCGTTTTCTCACGAGTGAGATGGCGCAGTAGACTACGATCATGCCGACCAACTCGGCAATTCTTCCCAGTGCCAAGGCGAGATCGATGACATCCCACTTATTCAGCCCAGTCACAATCACATACATATCGCGAGTGAGATTAGTCATGACCTTGTGGGGGCCAGATAAGATGACGGCGTCGCACACAAAGATCACGATCTCTCCGCACAACGCAAGACTCCATGTCATAATGTGAACCAAGCTCGGACTGCTCTTCCAGTCGAACATGGTCAGGGTCAAATAGACATAAAGAAATGCCGACCCGAGAACAAAGACCTATTTAATATTTAGCCATTGCAGGGCAGGGCAGGGCGGACATGGACATAGAAAAGAGTCGGGAATTTTTGCGAAATTGGGGGCTGAGCTGCTTACGGTTTTCGGTTCGCCACACCACCATCCGTGTTCGCCATCGGCATTCCTGTGAATTAAAGCACGAGCGGCAATCGCACCGCCGGCAGCAAGGAAGGTCAGGGTAGCCACCATCATAGACCATTGGAAGTACTTCCTGGCGAGCGGCGTGAATTCTTGGGGTTCCGGTGCATCGTCTTCGTCTTCTCTCCTTTTCTTGGTCACTGGTAGGGGCTTGCCTCCGGGACCTTTGACAGTGGGCGAAACGACATCCTCCTTTCGCATAGCGGTGTAGACCGAATGGGTGGCACCGATGACGATAAAAGCTAGGAGGAGTATATCCGGGTAGAGGTACTGAGTAAGATCACGAACCCTCTCCGCTGGGGATTGGGGAGGGCTGATGATGACTTCCGCCATCTTGGTCTGTGAAATACCGAAGTCAGCATATATGTTCGCGGATACATGAGTGAGAGAGTTGCGTGAAGGAGTTGCGAATGGGTTTTTGTTTTCCTTGACAGGAAAAAAAAGCTGTAAAAGCTGTACAAATGGGACGAGGGCATTGCACTGCATGCTGCAAGGCGTGCTTGACGTACATATTACTGACGGCAGTACTTGTACTGGGTCATTGCCGCAGCTGCACGAGATCACGACCCCCCAATTGCTTCAAGCAACAGAGCCTGGAACTGCCTGCTTGTGATGCTGATTCCTGATTCTACGGTGACGATGGTTTCAAGAATCAATGAGAATTGAAGGTTCAAGTCTTCTATGCTCGGCTCAAGTTAGTGAAATCCCGAGTCCATGTTCGTAGTGGGGCAGGTCACCAGACGGTGTTAGTGGCGAAAGCCACACTCTGGAGCACTGGAGCAACTGGAGCACCTGGCTGGGAAGCAAGACTGACTCGAGACTAGCGTACCTAATAGGAAAATAGAGGGCTCCGACTTTTGAGTTGTCTTATGAACGAGCAACTGGTGAGGCACTGCTCGGTCTAGCCAGGATCTGCACCAGGGGGGGGGAGGATATGGGTGCGGTGCTGGCAGCGGGGACCTCTTGATGTCAGGCTTATTACGGTCCAAGGCAGGCTGGTTGGTAGGTGAGGGTTCGTCTGAGAAGGCAAAGTATAACCAAGTGGGTAACTAATAACGTATGGTCTCAGGGGAGATAGAGAGGGGGGTGGGTAGGTGTGGAAAGACGACGGCAAACGAGCGTATGGCTTTTTTTTTTTCGAAGAGAAAAAAAATAAAATAAAGTTGTCGAAGAATAAATAAATAAAAAATAATAATAGCAATAATAAGTATTGTAATTGTAATTAGAGAATGTTGGAGGAAAACTCTAAAGTTGTAGCATGCGTGTCGCACAAAAAATTGTTGAAGGGAGTATGTCGAAGTAAATCCACTGAAGTGAACAAGGGATCTATCTGTATTGGGTGGGCAGGGTAGCAGCAGGGACTGGAAAGGTGGGATGTGCCTGTCTTAACTTCAGATCAGGTAACCCGAGCCCAGGGTTAAGAGAATAATAGCACTTTTGAGAACCCTTGTCAGCTTGGTCCGGTAGTGACTGTAGTGACTGTAGCGGAAAAGCGTAGGACCAGTATGGGCGAGCTATTGTTGCTTGAGCAAGACAAAGACTGTGCTGGCCCGCCGCAAGTGAGTAGGTAGGTTGAGGGGAGCAGCAACGTCAGAGACTGTCGTGATAATGGCCGACGAGTTACAAAGTCAGTTGGAAAATCAAACAATAAAGCATTGGAAAAGAGATGGTGTGAGCGTCAGGAATGATGTGGATGTGGGAGGATAGATGGTAATTCAGGCTTCTAGACCCAAGTCTGATAGATGCACGCTGATGGGGAACAGTACGAGGGAACAATGATGAGCTGTCGGTAGTCGCGGTGGGAGTCGTTACGGTAGTCACGGAGGATTTTAGTTGTATTGTGACCTAATTAATGAGCGAGTATCTTGGAAGTTCTGGTCAGGTTCCGCCCGTGTCGTTCAAGGTACCAGGTACGGGTTCGATACCAGGCCGCTCTAGGGCTGCTAGGGGCTACTCTGGTCGACGATTAAGAGCTATCCTAAGATCCTAAAGCACGTCTAGCTGTTAGGCGACTTGATTAGAAGCAAGCAACTAGTACATGCGTCCAGTATGTTGATAAAAGAAATAAAAATAAAAAACTGGATCGAATCAGAACAGATAGGTGAGTTAGATGTATTAGATGGCGGTCGTCAAGGCCCCAAAAAAGTCTCCCTAGCTTATTATGCCAATGTCGAATAAGGAGATGTGGTTTGTCAGAGGCTTACACGGAGTAGCCAAACGGCTTGTAGCCTTCTCTCACCGCCTTGCATCTAGCTCTATTCCTTATGAGGGTCGAGGTTGTGATTGCAGCAAGCTGCATGCATGAAAGTCTTGGGCCTATTCGGCTTGACCAGGGGTAGCGCTCTGGACAGCTCTGGTCTAGCCTAATAATAAATGATAAAAAGTTGTTCTTGGTGTCCTTGGTGGTGGGTTCTTTCACACAAAAGAAGGTGTGGTGGGGTTGTGCTCGTGGTCCGTGGTCCGTGGTCCGTCCCTAAGTGGCATGTATGGTATGTATGGTATATAGACAGGCGAGTATACCGTCGACCCCCCCCTTCTATGTGGCTGTGGGCGGGATGGGGAAGAGAAAGGCAAAGAGGAGGTATTATACCATGTGGTGGTACAAGGCCATACTTAGATGTTTGCAAAGTAGGAACCTCAGGTAAACAACTCCAAAAGCTTAGGAATGGAGAATAGTGTTCCAGATAGATGTCTCGCACGTATTTCTGTAGTAGAACGAGGATAATAGCCTCTTTGACAATTGCAACCCTATGTGAACCGACGGACCATGGACCATAGTGGATAAGAGAGATGGGATGATCCCTAATATATAGATTAGCAACGCGTCACTAGGTTATAGGAGGTGTTGAGAGTTCCTATATCCATCCGTGACTTGTGCTCCCATGACGACTTCTTGTCTTCCTGGGTGTAACTTGCAGCTCCCCTCTGTGTGCAGCAGAAGCAGCCGCAGCTCCAGCATCCCCATTACCATTAAGCTGGAGGCCAATGTGCATAGTCTGTTTCTGTTTCTGCAGCCGAAGGCCATCTGTATTGCGCCCATTGTGTGACATCTCAAATAGATACGTTTGACGAATGCAATACCTATAGGGCAGGTATATAGGTAGCATCTGCCTCAAGGCTTGTTTCGAGACATCCATCGCCCAAGCAGCACAAGGCCGGGCATGAGTACCTACACACCAAGTAGATCAATACCTACCTACATAGGTAGCTAGGTACCTACGTCTGATTACCTTGAGTAACACCCTCCCTCTCCTATTCCGCAGCACATCATAAGGTTGTAACTGCCTAAGCAGATGAGAGCTGATCAACTAGATCATCTGATGCTCAATGGCCAGTCAAGCTCGACAGATGTATGCGAGCCAACTGTCCCGGCTCAATTCGGATAGAATCGTAACTACCTACCTGGGTCTTGGACAATTGCACGCAACGACACCACCTGGATATAGACCCTGCTAAGAACAAGGGGAATCAGCTTGGAGGAATGATGGGCAGGTCCCTAGATAGGTAGGTAAATAGGTAGGCGTTAATGATACTACTACTTAATATCTTAGTACGAGCACTTCCCGAGCTGGTTGGCCTTTCACCGTCCCGTTGCTGTATGGAGCACGGAATAGACGGGGTGGAATGGATTCCGTTAGAAGCCCCATAGTAGAGCCCGTAGTTGGAGCAGTATCTGAAGGAGCCGTTACCCAAAGATGCCCGAATCGGGGCCAAGGAAGAGGGGCTTGTGAGGAAATAAGAGACAAAGGAAAGAAAAACAAACCAAACAGAGACGGCAGATGCCCGTGCCTTCTCCGACCGCTTGTCTCGCAAAGTTCGGCATCATAGTAATAATAATTCTAGCCCCAGATTTCACCCCCATTCCCGTCCCCGTTCCCCTCCTTGTAGCGCTGATTTTTTTTTTAAAAAAAAAAAAATAAGAAAAAAAGGTTAGGTACCCAGGTAGAGAGGTTGACTTCAACCGGTACATCCCACCAAAGAAAGCTTTTTTGCATCTTAAGCTTCCCTGCATCTCGCTTGCCTGTCCCGAAGTCTGTGCAAGATGGGTTGCACAAGCCTTGGCACTTCTCTTTCACTGGCTCACTTCTGACCGACTCCCCCCTGATAACAGCACGATAAGATCCAAACCTGGCGACCGGTCTGGGAGTGGATACAGGCTTTCATGCAGTGAGAATCGACAACGATGCCTGCCGACCCAAAATCCCATGTTGCCCTTGTCAATCAGCTTTCCATTTGCGGAGTTCGGCTCCGAGTCCGTAGTGATTAGGTGTGGCATCCGTCCTCCGAGCATAGCTAGACGTCCTGGGAAGCTTACAAGGTTCTTGGTCGCGATTCCTAAAATTTTGTAATTCCGCACTTCTCAACTCGGTCATGCATCCCGGCTTCGCAACGTGTCATACAGCAGTCTACAGCAAGCCACCGGCAAATCGCAATTGGGCATTGTCAAAATCTGAGATGACATGAATCCAGAATGCAAGTCGCAACCCCCACTCCCCCGGGCTTGGTAGCATGCTATCAGAAATGACAGGCATAGTAGACATGGTAGGCATGGTATGATAGCGAATCGGCGGGTATATAATGTCCCTCACCATTAAAAGCCAGTTCCATTGCGAAGAGCTGTTGGGTACAGCTGCAGTCCGGGCTGGTACGCTGACTTGCAACTTCGGAATACGGCTGTAGAGGCCGTGTGATAGCTCACGGAGGTCTCCTCTCTGTCGCTGCCTTTGCCCTCCACACCGAGGCCGGTACAAATCCTGGGTCGGTTGGCACCTTTTCTGCCGCGTGGGTTGGACAGGCATGACCTGCAGCATGAGAAAGGGCAAGGCACGGTCCGCTCCAAGGGCCACCTCGGCTAGGCTTCTCGATGAGTCTGCCACAGCAGATGTTCTGCAGCTGGGACGCAGATTGGTCCTCTTGGCGCTTGTCAGACATCCTTGCATGTCCAGGCGGACAAAGAATGGCAGCGACATTGTCTCACAAGGCTGAGACCGTCCGGGGCAACTTGGCACAAGTTCATTGCACCACTTCATGGTTTTGAAGCGTCGAGATATTTGCGGGGAAAATTGCTGTAGTCATCCCGCAAAGACGACAGGACCATCCTGGGCTTCATGGAATTAGCGATCAGGGAAAACTGGAGTCAATCTACCAAACTTTGGTTGTCATTTTTATCCACGTCACCAATGACGACATTGGCGACGGCGACGGCGACGACGATGCTGCACGGGCATCTTGCGCCGACGAACCTTTCCCAACATTAGAGACACCCTATGTCAGGATTGGGGTCTAAGGGTAGTCGTCTCTTAGATCGTCTGCAGCAACTGCGGCACGCCCGCTGCGGCAGCGGGCTTCTCTTTTAGGCACGGTATCAGGTCTTCTTGCGGAGAAGAAAAGAAGGATCCACCGGTTATTTGACCAGAGCAGTCGGCCGTTGTGTTAACCCGGTTTTGGTTCATGCTCCTAAGAATAACCACCACTCATCAGTAGACGCAAGACGCAAGACACAAGGCATGAACAAGCCTGCAGGTGATACAAACCCTACCAGCTGCGTGTCCCTGTTGCAGGTAGACGACATGTCCCCATCTGTCTCCAGCCTTGGGGTTTGCAGGTGGGAATTGAATGGTTTGTGCCCCATATCCGAGATCAAACTTTTCAAATTTTTATTCTTACTTCTTCACACGCGCCGCACTTGTCATCTTCGTTTCCTCCGTGGCCATTTGTTTGGGCTGGCGATGACGTTCTGTAAGCATAAGGACACTCCTGTGAATACTATTCATCCACGTGTACTTAGGGGTATCGACCTACAGCCTCGACCACTGTCTATTATTTTTTATTGTATTCTCAGAGGATATCACGTCTTGGCGTTGTACAGATAGCGGAGTGGAGAAGGGACACATCTGCCCTACAGAATGATCGAATGGTAACGCCAGATTTCGATTTCGTGCACCATCCACTACCAGTCCTCGGCTCGTTGCCAGGGAAGAAGACGTGGCAGAGGTAGTGCTTACGCGCCTTGGACATAGAAGGGCTCTTGCGTCCAGAGCTGAACTTCAGCACGGATGAGCCTATTGTGTGGCATTGACAGCGCATATTCGTCTAAGGGTATTAGGTATTAGTGGATGTGTAGATGGTGAGTGGAGATTGCTTGGTATCAAGTATCAGGCATCTCAGAAGAGATCAATTGATGGATGGGATGGGATGAGAGGAGAGGAGATGAACAAGAGCAAAGGACTACAGAAGACCTGCACCACGTGCCTCTCCCTCGCCTATCTAAACCTAACCACCTGCCTGCCTACATACTAGGTTCCAAGGTTGGCAGGTACGTAGTATGGAAGCTAACATTAAACCTTCGACCCGCCTCGGGGTGACTGCTACCAGACGAGGCACCTAGTAGCCCTGGAGGTCTGGAGGTCTGGAGGCATCATTGATGTGACTTTGACTTATACTAGGTACCTTACCCACTACATTGATGACCGCAGTAGATAGTGGACGTAGATAAATGACAGGTCAATAATGTCAAACCTTCGGTGCTCGACTTCTACGTGGAGAGAAGATCTTAGGATGGTTTCTACCCAGTAGGTCAATCGATATAGAACTCCAGAATTCTAGCCCCTAAGATGAAAACCAATCTAGGCTTCTAGAATTCTAGAATGAGCAACAATCTTGCCACGCTTGTCTTGATGATTTCCATGGGGCGTAATCATCCACGGAACCAAGCGGTTCGATGTCTACGATACACCACGGATACACATGGATGCCTACTAGGTAGGTAGCCTAGGCTGGCCACCCAAGCAGCGTACCCACCAGGTCCAGATCAGCATGGTTTATCACCTACATATGTATCGAATTCGAGCTATTTATGGGTGACCACCGCCTGTTACCCATATAGATATAGATGCGTGGCTTCAATCTCGGGTTGTTGCAAGTACCTTACCCACTTAGCCAAAAGTTGGGCCTCTTTGCCTATCTGCATACCTGGTACTTACACACCTATATCGTAGGTATATTAGGCGTATGCTAGGTGTATACAATTGACCACGCGCATGGTCGTTGTATCATTAACCCGCTGGCAGGTAAGAGGTACGAAACCGATACTTGAGGCTGAGCTTCATCTACCCTTTCCGGAAAGGGACTCGGCCTGGAACGCCAGCCTAGTATGGCAACCGGTGTGGCGGCCGGTTAGATTCCTCATTGGAGGGGCCCTACGAGATATCTAGGCCAGGAGCTTCCCCCACTTGGCAATGCAGCCCTCGGCCTGAGATGTATACCTAGGTAGATAAGTACCTGCCTGTACCTATCGTTCGAAACCATGGGGTTGCATGAGGACGCATGGGAACCCCAAACATAAGAAGAACGTAAATGAAGATACCTACATGAACTACTCTCCGGTGCCTCTCTATGGCCTTGGTGTTTGTGTGTGTAATTCGACGCGGATACCGCTTGATGGGAGTGACTAATCTTGGGGTTTTGGCCTGGGTCATATGGCTTAACCCCTTATTTAGCGTAGGATATGCGTGGTATCCTTTTATATATTGCCCCCTCCCCCTGGGCCGGCTACGAATCGTCCGCTAGCATGCCGGCAACATACTCAAAGGGGCTAGCCAGCTTCTGTGCCCTAGGGCTGACGGTGAATGGCTTGTCGTCCTTCCCCTCTGTTTGAGTGAAGGCGGTCTCTCGCCACACCTCTAACGGCCCTGACGCCACTGCTTCCCTATTGAGCCGGTTGCAGATGCGGGCCGTCCTACATGGACTGGCTCTTGATTTCCGGCAACCTGGTAGCCTTCTATGCGGCCCTGTCTCATCATATCATCATAATATTGCCTGTGTCGTGCTTGTGGGTGGCTGACCCCCCTCAAGGCCAGCTTTCCTGCAACTCGGAACCACCCGGTGCCACCAGCTATACCGAGTTTGCATGGTGCAACCCCCCAGATCTTGGGAGAGACCCTGGGAGATGCATCGTGCATCTGGCCCAGTCCACTCAGAAGATCAGAAGACGGAAGCCTTACGCGGGGGCATCTGCCAGGCTAAGATCGGGTAATATCATCGTGGGGGCGCCACCGTCTAGCGCATCGGTCTAGCACCAGCCTAGTCAGTTTTATCGTACATAAGAGAAAGAGCTGACACGATACCCCTATCCGACGGTGCTGACTGCCGCCCTGTGTATAGCTGGTCGCACGCCTGGGATGTCCAATCGTTGCTTCAGCGGTAGATCCTAGGCCGGCTGCGCGTGACAGATCGAATTTCTCCAGTATTGCTAGTTGTGCCACTTAAGATTATCATCCTTCCAAGTTATGCCCGATCTCGTGTGACAAGGCAGTTCGATTCGACTTTCAGTCGCCGACCAGATGACCACGTATCTCGCAGTCTTTGCCCTATCAGATAGCCGCTGTCCGAAGTGCGAGGCCGTCTGAGAGAGCCATTCGCGCCCCGACTACTTTACCAGGCCAGACCCTAACTCAAACCTGCGCAGCTACCCGGACTGTATCGCGTTCGAGATCACAAGCGCGAGAATCAAGAATCAGGATTCACTAGGGCATGTGCGTCGACTACCCCAGCTCCCGCTCCCGGTGGAAGACGACGATACACATTCCAGGTCGGGTCGTGGAGGATGTTCTGGGCCTAGTTCACAGGCCACGCTAATAAGCCGTCTTAGAGGGGCGGGAGCAGAGATGACGCTGTTACTAGGCGTTGTGAGCCGGTACCTCAATCCGTGGGTAGCCTTTTAAAACAGACGTTGGTCAGCTAGTTCAGACCCCAGAGATGTTTATTTGGGTACGTTGGAGCGAGATCTAAAAAGGGGCCCCAGTCCGTGCAGGGCAAAAAAAGTGAAGCAAGATGCTCGGTGGGCCTCTCAGCTTCGAGAGTAAGCGGCCCCAGAAACAATAGGGTGTCAGCGATAACGTACGTACGTCGAGTTCCCCAACCCATGTGTGTCTTAGACGGGAAGGCTATCGCACTTGCACTCGCGAACATTTGTCGTGATAGCAGCAGGACGGATACACCGAAAGAATTCGTGCAGATCACGGCAAGCGACGGGGCTGCGAGAAGCCTATTTTCACGGCCAATCGTCTTCGACTTACCCCAGAAAACCCAAGTCGCGCTGTAGCGGCGACCGCTAAGAGAGCCTACCTGCCTAGACCGACTTTTCTAGCTTCGAAGTAGATATCTGCCCGCCCGCCCATTGATACCCGCCCCGCGCGAGGAAATCGTCATCCTGACCAGGATGCGTAGATGTGCCAGATGTGCCAGATCACATATCATATTACGGGGACCTTGAGAGGAGCCCAACGCTGCAAAGAATCGGTCAGTTGAGCTGGCCATGGAAATGGGCCTCCCCTAGCGCGGCCGCGGCAAGATACCTCAAGTAAGATTAGCGAATAGTTTCGAAATCGCGGCTCATCCGGCCGAGTGTGATTCGTCGTTGATGCCCCCCCCTCCGAGCCGAATGCAAGGATTTGAACACTGCAGCGCCATTGTAAAAGCAATAGTCGGTGTAGAGTGTTCATCTGCCCAAGCCAAGATTAACGATGATATACATCCCAGGGCTACCTAGCCCGAAGACATCACTTGACTTGTTATCAACACGATCGGGCCGCTCACGAATGATGGCGGCGCACCCGTCGGAAAACAATAACTAGACCTTTTATTGCCAGTGTGCGGCGCTGAGTGGGCACCTAATGTGAGTTGTCGCTTGGGAAAAGCCAGCCATTTCGGCGATCCGGGAGAGTCGATGTCACAATGCGTCGTTCAAATTTGCACCGGTATAGGCTTTACAGCGTTGCATTCTTGTTGAACACTAGATGCCCAAGATGGTCAACTCCAAGTGCATTTGCAAGTTTCTTGGGTATACCAGGGTTGCATCAGCGATCGCCTACCTACCTACTAGGTAAGTATATAGCCGTGCGTATTATACTATTTCTAGAATTAACACGTTCTAATTCTAGAAGCCTTTCCTAAATGTAACTACTCTTGAAGTAAGTAGACATGTCATATTTGCAGCTTTTTTCCAATCAGGCGAATACCTAGGTACCTAGGTACCTATCCAGATATAGGTATAGAATTAGCTTACACATGTACATACTATTCCAAGAGATTCCGCCGTATACCTCTCGAGTGATTCGAAACTATCAACTGATGCCGATCCTCGTGAGCTCTGTCGGCTGCATCCCTCGGAGTATCCGGGTCGTCTTCGGGCATCAAAGGTAAGTAAGCATCAGGTGAAAATGAGAAATGAGCGTTGTTTGTGTATCCTGGGCCATTTCAATCTGAGCGATATACACATCGTCTTGTGGAGTTGTAGCCCGAAGCACATAGAAGAGTGTATCCCTAAGTTGGCTAACGTAACAAGCATATCCATATCATTTCAACAGACGTAGAGACATAACATCATAAACCCGAATTGCTTGGGACGGAATAACGCACCTTATTGACCTATTTGCTTATGTCTTTGGAGCTATGATTTGGGTGAACGGGTATGTTTTCTGGGTGGATATCGACTAGCCAAATCTTCGAAAAACAAGTATATCACCTCTCAGAATCATACCTGTAGTCTAATTTACTGGTATGTAGAAGGATATTTGATGTAATCTAGCGGGTATACGTAGGTATTTGAAGGTAAAATAGACGATATGTGTACCAGGGTTATATAAGAGAAGAAGCGTTATACCCAAATCGGGTGGTGTTGCGGATGTTTGTAGTCTCCCCAGTTGTCACTTGCAATTTCATATAGATAAACACAATATTAACTGATTGTCGAATTTGATATACAATGCTGGGCATCGAGACTCTATGGAGATAATATCGAAAGGAGTTCGCTTGAGTGATTATTCCGAGCGGCTTGAGTGGCTTGGAGAAGGGTATTCACCAGCCACACTCACACACCTCGAAGTTACCAGATAACAGCTCCCCACTTTAACTGTACCTCGTACCCCGGTAAGAGTGGAAACTGACGAATGACGGGGTGTTTTTTCTAACGCTTGGAGCCCCATAATTTCGTACCTTAACGCTTATCCACTTATTACGAAGCTATTTCAGCCTTGCCCTCACAAACTTTCCCGATAATTGTCAGCCTCGCCATTATCCTCCCATTCCAATCGAACCAGCGAGCCCCGCGGGACGAATTGCTTCGAATCCTACCTCGCTATTTGCGTGTAGTGTGGTCTTATCCCGTACGGGCGATATTCGCGAACCCCATTCGGCTCCCAAACCTCACGTATCAAGCTTCCTGATAGGTGCTTCGCCTCCCGCCTATCACCGCGGCGCGCGATAGCCAACATTCCACCGAGCCGCCACTAGTTCCGGCGACCCTCGTATTATCGTACGTCCGAGCAAGCTCACTCAACACTTCCAAACCCTCCCTCGCAAGAAAAGAGGGAAACCCCTATAGGAGGAGGACCAGTCCCTCCATCCTACCACACATCGTCGCAACAACGATGTCGCATCCCCCACAAACGCCTGTCAAAGTTCCAGCCTCGGCAACCGCCTACACACCCGCCACGATGGACCCGGATCTCCGATCGCAGATCAACATGCTCCTGCTGCGAGAAGGATATGTCACCAAGTAGGTTTTCCCCTCCTCCTTCTTCGCCGCAATTGGAAAGAAAAAAAAAACAATAAAGAAACAAAGACTAACACAAACCACAACTTCCCCTAGAATCCAAGAACACCTCCTGCACGCCCTCAACGCCCACCCCTCCAACTGGCCCTCCGCCGTGCAGTCCCACGCCCTCGCGCTCCTGCGCACCGGCGACGTAACCACCTTCCCGGCCCTCGTGCGGCGCGTCCTCGAGGACGTGCGCCAAGAGACCTCGGCCGCCAACGCCGCCTCCTCCTCTTCCTCCTCCGACAACAGCAGCAACAACGCCACGAACGGTAGCAGCGGCGAGGTCAACGGCGCCGCCAGCACGAACGGGAACAGCAACGGCAAATCCGCCACCGTCAACGGCGCCGCCGGCGACGCCAACCTGGCCATCCCGCAGGCCGTCGTCGAGGCCGTGCTGAAGGTGACGCGGGAGTGTCTGGAGACCGTGTGCGAGGTCGACGACGGCTCGACGGCGGGCTAGGCGGCGGCGGTGTGACGCGCCCAAACAAGCCAAGAATAGCAAAAAGCTCCAACGTGCGCGGGTCCCCGATTCCTCGTGGACCAGCGTGGCGACGGGCTAGCATGGACGTGGAGTGGAGAGGGTTGTACACATACGCATATACATACAATACATACACACATGAGGCGGAAGCGGAGGGGGGGCTGAGGGGGGCGGCAAACAAGCGTGTGCGAAATGTCTTAGAAGAACTGGAAAGGAGACGGAGTCATGCCATTCATCGATCCATCATCACCATCATCACCACTATCATAATCTGTTAAAAAACGACTACAGCCAATTCCAGATATGGCCTGGAAAGGGAGGCGGAAGGAAGGCGAGCATCGGCGTTAGCAAACCGGGTTTGATTTTCACCATGGTTCAGGCAAAGAAGGGCATCTGCGGCACCTTTTGATTTTTCTTCCATTCGGTCCGCAACGATCAGAGTTCCCGTTTGAGTTACTTTAACACTAGACTTTACCTGTACACACCAAATATTATGACGACTACGTTTATTGACACAGCGGCCATTTTTGTATGTGAGCATCGCGCATGACTGCGATTTCTATAGGAATCTAGTGACGTCGACAGCCTTCGTAGTATCAAATAATTCGTAGCCAGAAATACCGGGAGTCAAACAAGCACAATTGATAGGGGCAAGGCAAAGTCAAATTATGAATCTATCGTAAGCTAACTGCATTTACCGTGATACGGTATGTACGTGAGTGGTGCCACGCCTCGTCCAAGTTGAGATTGCAAAGTCTCTTGCAATCCAGTTCAGCATCAAAATGGCCATTACCTGCCCTCGCGCAAAGAAAATTGGCCGCATTTCGCCCCTGTACTCCGATGACCTTATGTCCATCAGAAATGCAAATCCCTTCCACGAACTGCGACGAAAGCGTTGGCATTAAGTCCACGTACCATATGGTAATGTAGACTGTGTATAAGCCCGTGGCAAACCAATAAGAGTACAACTGCAGTGTTACTTAACCGTTTAGGATGGATAGATGACTACCGGGGCAGCCTTAGTCGTAGAGACCATCGTCGTCGCCGGCTTGACCGAAGTTGTTGTCTCCACTAGCGCCTGCTTCGGCACCGGTAGCGGCCGGGAACTTGAAGAAGGCGCCAGGGCCAGCATTCTTCATCTGTTGCGCGAATGCCTCGTATCGGCGGATCTCCACGTCGTTGACGGATCTTCGGGCCATTTGCATAGCCTCTTCAAAGTGACGCTTGGTCAGCTCGGGAACGGGGTCCTCAACATCTTCATCCACGTCCATGTCACCAGCACCTTCGGCTTCACGAGCGCGTTGTCGCTCGATATCAAGGGTGATTGACTCCTTGATCGCAATCTTGACAGCTCGCTGAGTGATGAATCCCAAATCGGCACCGGAGAAGCCGTGAGTCTTGGATGCGATGTAGTTGAGATCAACATCGCCAGCGACAGGCGTCTTGCGGAGCTGTGCCTTGAGAATGCTCAGACGGCCTAGTTCATCAGGCAACGGAACGTAGATCAGGGAATCGAGACGACCCGGACGACACAAAGCAGGATCCAGTTGTTCGGGTCTGTTCGTGGCTCCGATGACGAAGACGTTCTTCTTGGAGGTCATGCCGTCCATTTCTATTCTTGGTCAGTGATTAAACAACCAGAAGACAACATCGGAGACTTACCAGTCAGAAGTTGGTTGACGACACGATCAGAGGCACCACCGGCATCACCAACGGATCCACCACGAGCCTTGGCAATCGAATCCAACTCATCCAGGAAGACCACACACGGGGCAGCGGCACGAGCCTTGTCGAAGATATCGCGAATGTTGCTCTCAGACTCACCAAACCACATGCTGAGCAACTCGGGACCCTTGACGGAGATGAAGTTGGCTGCACACTCGTTCGCAACGGCCTTGGCTAACATCGTTTTACCCGTACCAGGCGGGCCGAAGAAAAGGACACCACGTGATGGAGAAAGACCAAACTTGAGGAACTTCTCGGGGTGATCGACCGGGTACTGGACGCTCTCTTTGAGATCTTGCTTGACCTCTTCCAGACCTCCGATATCTTCCCAACGAACGTTGGGAACCTCGACAACCGCGACCTCGCGCAGAGCGGACGGGTTCGACACACCAAGAGCGAATCGGAAGTTTTCCATGGTGACGCCCAGCGAGTCCAGAACCTCGGCATCGATGGTATCTTCGTCCAGGTCGATGAGGTCCATCTTTTCTCGGATCTGCTGCATGGCGGCCTCCGAGCAGAGAGCAGCGATATCAGATCCGACATAACCGTGAGTCTCAGCAGCAATTTGCTCAAGGTCGACGTCATCACCGAGCTTCATGTTCTTGGTGTGGATCTGAAGAATCTCAAGACGGCCAGTGGGGTCGGGAATGCCGATGTCGACTTCACGGTCGAAACGACCGAAACGTCGTAGAGCGGGGTCGATAGAATTGGGTCGGTTAGTGGCCGCCATAACGACGACATTAGAACGAGCCTTCATGCCATCCATGAGAGTGAGAAGCTGAGAGACCACACGTCGCTCGACTTCACCGTTCGTCTTCTCTCGCTTGGGGGCAATAGAGTCAATCTCGTCGATGAAGATGATAGCGGGGGAGTTCTTCTCGGCTTCTTCGAATGCTTTTCGTAGGTTTGACTCAGACTCACCGGCCATCTTGGACATGATTTCGGGGCCGTTGATCAGGAAGAAGAAGGCGCCAGTCTCGTTGGCAACAGCACGGGCCATGAGAGTCTTACCGGTACCCGGAGGTCCGTAGAGCAGGACACCACGGGGAGGCTTGATACCAATGGACTTGAAGAGTTGCGGGTGGCGCAAAGGCAGCTCGACCATCTCACGGATCTGGGCCATCTGCTTGCGGCAGCCACCGATGTCATCGTAACCGACCTCATTGAGATTGTTCTCTTCCTCCTCGCGTTGGATAGGCTCACCCTCGCAGTGGATGACGGTATCTTGAGCAACGATACCATACTCCGGGGGATCGACTTCCACGACCTTGAACTCAACTTGTCTCATGCCGCCTCGGACGATGAACAGATCGCCCTGACGGACAGGTCGGTAGGCTTCTCGGAAGTACGGGGCAAGGAAGACGTCGAACAGGGAACCGGTCAAACCTTCAACGGTATCGGCGATCGGGAGGACCGCGATGCGCTTAGCCTGTGCCAAAGGTCAATGAAAAAAAATCCCACATTTAATTAGTCACCAACAGGGAAAGGCAGCCTACGTATTTGATATCCGGGCACGGGTGAATGGTGACGATATCACCATGCTTCACGCGCAGGTTGTGACGAACGACTCGGTTGAGGCGGGCATTACCGTCGTCGAGGTCATCATCGGCAAGAACAATCAAGACGGTGTCCTTTCTCTTCTTGCCTCGAACGAGGACGGTGTCACCACGGAACAGCTGAAGCTGCTCCATGGTGTTGTTGGAGAGGGCGATGATAGAGTTGTCATCGTTAACGGCGTCGGTGACCCTGTAGGTATCAATCAATAAATGTCACGCACATATTTTGATCAGAGGGGAAACGTACATCAACTGATTCGGCTTCTTCTTCTTCTTGAGAATGGCCGTGGAGACATCGTTCTCCTACATGACTGGTTAGTTTCTGACGATATCAAAACGAGGCTAGCCAACATACATCTTTGGGCTCGGCGCCGGAGACGTCGCTAAAGGTAACAGATTAGCTTAAATTCAAGTCTATCGTGCGATAGCGCAAGATCATGGTATTGAACACTTACGCCAGGTTCACCTTCTTCTTGCTATGTTCGGGATCGGCCGCCATGGTGTTGACTAGGCGAATGTGGTTGTTTGTGAGAAATGCAGTGTTGGGTGGGTAGGTGACGAAAGTGGGAGAGCACTGCTCAAAGATGGGGTTATGGGTATGGGTATGGGAGTGGGAGGAGGAGAAATTCACAAATAAAGCCTTAATCCTTCGCAGATGGATTTGAGGCTTATATTATGAAAGGTTGAGGAGTTTGCGAGATGACACGAGGAAGATAAAAAGTGTGTGTGTGTGTGTAGCGGAAAGAAGGTGATCAAGTCAAGTTCGGAGTTTGTGGTTTCTTACTATGTACAGTTTTGAGCTCTTGATGACGAGAGGTAGAAGGAGCTCGGACCAGGTGGGCCAATCCAAGACCGCCACACTGTACCTTCCAATTATTTCCACAGCCTGCCAACCTAACAAGCCAGATTTCTTTCCCTAAGGTTCCGACCTGAGGCCTAGCAAGTGCCTACTAGGTACGAGGCTTACTAACTGATAACTTATCGACAGGCAGACAAGTTACTACGCAACCCGCCAGCCCGCCAACCTGACCTGGCAGCAGCCTGGTTTGTTCCTCCAAGCCCGAGGCTTAACAAAATTCTACACTCTGTGGAAATGACCCCTGGGAACCTTTCAGGCACCGTACCTGCATACGTACCTACTCAGGGTACCTACAACCCTTAGTACTAGGTACCAACATTGAACGCTACATACATTATGTACCTAGGCAGGTAGATATTGATATACCAGGTATCTTATTCGCCTTTTTTTTCTTCGTTCGTTCAATGTCAATTACATTCAGTATGTATACAGTACGTACATGGAGTGGTCATCAATTGATCGGTTTAGAATTTCATATTAGGATGCAAACCTCGATTCGGTAGCTTAAAGGTATACGCATATGTACATATCGGATGTATCCATAGATGCCTTTTCCAGCGTAATATAAAAATACCTAATAGATATCGAGCACATATTCTTCTTAATACTTTCCTTCCACTCGATCTTGACAGTATCTTACAAAATCCAACCGCATAGGATGCATCGATAAATCTACATATTACTACCTAAGGTAATGCATGTATATATGATATTCGCGTACGTCATTCGGGTAGAGCCTCATTGCTGGGTAAGCACATGGGCCCGTTACTAGCCTCATCAAATATACGGATGATACTGTATGATAATCTCCAAATACTTACCTGTTGTAGTAGTGTGTAGGTATGTAGTAGCCGGTAGGTAAACAGTACCTAGTACTTGAAACTTTGATAGCCGCACGAGTCCAGCTCGTTTACATTCTTATAAGAGCAAACGTTTCATCACCCGTGGGCATGTGTCCTGAGGTTTAATCATTAATGTTCGTTTGTTTCTTAACCTTTACACGGGGAATGATGTCGATAAGTACTTGCCTTGCTTCTTTGAACACTTGAAAATTCTACTACCAGCTCCCCTTCAGCGATCAATCTTGGAACTTTAACAAGCATGGTCTTCATGTCATATATTCCAAGATTGATATAACAAGATAGACCCAAGCGTTCGATACCTGAACTCCGGGATTGCTTGTTGAGAACCCCTCCTTGTGTTCATAGCAATCTCACTTGGCCCGTGTCGGGTCTAGACATTGCAAGCAGCAGGGATATTACCGATTATCCCAGATGATTTGCATCCTTGCAGTATCACCAAGATACTCAGTAGGTACCTAGGTATTCATACCAAAATGACAACTAGTGATAGCTGCTTACAAGATAGCATTGATAAAAAGTCTACGGAGTATAATACCCAGGCTTATTGATATCAATTTAACAAGAGACGCCAACTGATAGGTGACTGGCTAACCTTCCAACCAACCACCTCGACCATCAGAAGCGGCTGGGGTTGGTGTAAAGACAAGCGGCGCACGACCTCAGCTGCAGGCAGGGAGTTACCGCCATCTAAGTGTTACCCCATACAGCAGCGATGACATCATCTTCTTACAACCCTACCTTTCTCTTGAATTTTTTAATAAGAAATAGTAGAGTTACGCTGCGTCCAATAACCACCAGGTAAGGAAAATTCTAGCATCTGCTGATAGTTTCGCTGCCAGTTTCTAATATTGCCCACACAGGCATGGTATTATATCTTAGGCCGACGAGAAGCGACCTCAACCAAGCCCGTTGCTAAGCATCCCGAGATGCAAGCAGCGGTGCAGGCCGGTGGCCACCATCAGAGCACCTTGAAAAAAAATTTGCAAGATGGTACCCATGATTGATGTATAATAAGTGCGACACAATCAGCCTTGCTCACGAGAGTTTTAAAAAGGATAGGTTGGTAGCAATCTCCACATGAAACCCATTGTCCAATAAACTAACAAGACGGGCATGTCCATGATAAAGTCTGCCGCGACCTTCCTGGAGACTACCTATACTTGGCCCGCCTAGTTAGATGTCAGTCACAAGAGTTGCCGTCCTGAGGGTCCAACAAGTAACCCGTCTGCCCATCTGGAGATTCGTACACAGTAGGCGTAACAAACCGAATCATGAGACCCGTTCCCCACACCAGCAAAGTATCGATGATTGATGGATTGATCCCTTAGCAAGCCAAGCCTCATACTAGCGTTACCAAAATAAATAACCTCGACGCCATTTTCCAACATCGCCGTGCATATCGACTCCACCACTATCAGACAAGGTGATGTAGCTTGCATACGTAGTAGATACCTACCTAGTCGTACGTAGCTCAGCAGCTAGGGTTCATGGGTTCATGGGTTCATAGATAGATGAATGGATCGATCAGATTACATTTATCTCTGTTCCCAACTGCCTACCAGGTAGGGTAGGTAGGTACATATGGATAGGTAGATGTCAATTATATGCCGAATCTTCCCCAGACTTCTATCGCTTCGGCTTTTCTCTTACCTTCAGTCCTCTATTCCTTTTGGTTCGGTCTCCTACCTCACAGCGGAGCGCCTCGAGTAAGGTTTCGTTATATCTAGACCAAATTTCCATTCTATTTGGATCCTCTACGAACTTGTCTCGGAATAGTTCAAGTACCCCCTCTATTGGCACCAGATAATTCCGTAGTCGGCCCAACCGTCTAAGCTCCAGCAATGGCCGCGAGGCAGCCCACGACGTGGGAGGAGTACCACCGCGGCGCTTCACCGGGTCGAAGCGACAGTCTATCATCCATTGGAAACCAAAGCGCCCCGTCAGAAGATCAAGCCCTGTTGAGCGAATATAGTGCGAATGGCCCAGAGGAAGACCAGCCACATCGGACAAGACGAAGGTTCGCGAATCCGTCATCGAGCGCCTAGTACCTCCACGAACTAATCATGTCGATTCGCATAGATCCTCTGTAACGAATCGCCTCACGGCATTAACCGACATTGGCGGCGTCAATAGTATCCGGTCTTTTGGCAGAAGCTGGCAACGCGCCTCCAACTTCCCGGAGATCATACCGCAGCAGCCAGCTTTCGTGTTTGCGCCGGATCAAGAGCCGGTTCAGACAGCAGATCCAAGTCCGTATCATAGACACGATATCGAAACAGGCCCGAGGACGTCTCTTTTAAGACGGGATCTAGAAGAAGCCGATACTGCTCATCATGAAGACTCGGGGCCGGATGGCGCGTCCCCTTTGCGCGCCGAAGGCCAGGAGGGCGAGCGAAAACGCTTAGGCGACAACCTTTACAGAGGGTCGTCGCCAGTCGGTTCTGTCCACAGTACCTCAATATTCTCTGCACCACATCTAGCCGCCAGCCCTCTGGTTGGTAGTTACGGTTCTATCCAGAGCTACGGCACTGTTGAGTCGGCGGCAACCCGATCGACCATGATCCATGCCGCAGAGCTCTGGCGGCAGCAGCGAGAAACAGGTGCGAATGTACCTGATGGGGAACGTCCCCCTATTATGGTGAAAGAGGTCGAGCAAGAAGGGAGAATCGTGTTGGCGGTGTCTGGCCAGTCAACTTTACCGCAAACCGTCGTGAATTCCACCAAGTGAGTGGCCTCCCTTTCCTTCCTAAGAGCTTCACTAACCTCGCGCCTAGTGTCTTGATTGGCGTTGGTTTACTAAGTCTGCCTATGGGCTTGAAATACGCCGGTTGGGTCTGTGGACTCGTTGCACTAATTTTGTGCGCCGCGGTGACTAGCTGGACGGCGAGGTTACTCGCGAAGTGCATGGACCTCGACCCTTCCATGATCACCTTTTCCGACGTTGCGTACATTTCCTTCGGCCGGAAAGCACGAATTATGACGGCGGTGCTGTTCACCCTGGAGCTACTCGCGGCTTGTGTTGCCCTCATCGTGCTATTTGCCGACTCACTGGCCCTCCTATTCCCCGGTTCCCTGAGTGTGACCGAGTGGAAAGTTGTCTGTACTCTGATCATGATACCCCTAGAGTTCGCACCGCTATCTCTTCTATCCTATACTAGTTTCCTCGGTGTGGTTTCTTGTTTAAGTAGTAAGTTGTTGCTAATATCATCCGCCTTGCTTTTAATGCTAACGAGACGGTGTAGTTGTCATTATTGTCGTGCTAGATGGCTTAATAAAGTTACACGCTCCCGGGTCCCTCATAGAGCCTGCGGCGACGTATCTATTTCCCGCTAACTGGTTGACACTGCCTCTATCTTTTGGGCTGCTCATGTCCCCGTGGGGTGGACACAGCGTTTTCCCAAATGTGGGTTTGTGTCGATGAATAATTAGAGCAAATTGCTAACCCTTACTATAGATCTATCGCGATATGCGACACCCATATCGTTATAAGGAGGTACGAGCATTGGCAAGGTCTCTTCGATGGCGGCTGAGAACTGACTTTTTAACAGGCGGTCGCATACACGTTCAGCTTTACAGTGAGTTCTAAGAACGTAGATTGGTAGTCCTACACCAAGCTAACGTCGCATAGTTATTAGTAGACGCCGCAGTAGCAGTCGTAGGACTGGTCATGTTCGGCGACGGGGTTCGTGATGAGATTACGAGCAACATTCTTGAAATATCGGGGTATCCTGATGTGTTGAATATTCTTCTCGTGATATTCATTGCAATAATTCCCCTAACGAAAATACCGCTGAATTCTCAACCGATTATTACCACCTTGGAGGTTTTATTCGGCCTCCGCCAGCAAGTTGTCGCGGAAGAGACGCCCCTGGTTGGGCTGTCCAGCAGCTCGAGAGGGATCCTCAAAGCCCTTGTCCGCATCGTAACGCTCCTGGTATTCCTAGCGATAGCCATTCTCTTCCCAGCGTTCGACACTATCATGGCGTTCATGGGTAGCGCTCTATGCTTCACTATTTGTGTCACGTAAGTGCAGGAGATCCTATCTAGCCCTCTATTAGGGGTATACTGGCTGACAATCCGACAGACTACCCTTGGCCTTCTACCTAAAGCTATTCGGACACGAGATAAGTGCGAAAGAGCGCATATTTACTTTTGTTGTTATGCTCATATCTTTTACCATCTCCGTCCTTGGAACCGTATGGGCCTTCCTGCCAAGGACTCTCATCGGAGCCGCGTAAGACTCTGGAAGCATTTGCTTGAGGGCATTTCAGTTATTATATATGGTAGGCTTCACGATATGACGGCCTTACCATGTTTATATTACTCTCGCGTACCGCAGGGCATACTGTCGATCAGAATATTGATGATTGGGCATGGCATGGGGGTCTTAGATGTCAAGCAGACATGAAAGGAGTCTGGAGAATACCCGGTACGGATACACAAATAAAAGTTATGATTCCAATGTTTACCTTCAGGACAATGCTTCGATGTGAATACCCGACAAGATACATAGAGAGCATCTATTCTTAGCCATTTGACTTCAGAAGCTGTTGGGCTGGCTCGTCATCGCGCAATTCCTAGCCCACGCCCGGGCAGAGATTGTTTTACGGATCTTAATTAATAACCTATGTCACTGTAGGGCATCATGGATTTTGGAATAGAATCATGATTCTCTAATCCATGCCTCTGTTTTAAAAGTACAGCTCCTCCCACACCGCCCTTCTAGCAACGCCCAATGCCCAGCGCCTAGTGCCCAGTAGACGCCAAAATACCAACATGCACCCCCTTTCCTTCCTCTAATCTTCGCACCATACCGAGCCTCGTGTGAATTTTTCCCTTCGGTCTGGTTGGGCGGTTTACCACGGAAATACAATCTTGAGCAGCACGGTGCTGATGGCCAGCGGCTCCCACCACCGCCACCTCTGGCTCGCCTCGGTGTAAAACCAAACCATGAAAACGCAGGCCACGAGCTGACCCGTGACAATCGATTGTCCGGCGTACCACTGCGACAGGGCATGTTAGTTAGCCTCTTCTCCGACTTCTCTCACGCCCCCCTATTCCAGGGAGAGGGGTGGTAGCGAGTTGACAGATAGAACAACCAGGGGTAGAACGAAAAGGGATAAACGATCGCGGTAATGCCAGGTAGAAGAGGGAGAACAAAACAGAGCACTCGCCTGCCGCGGCAGCATGAAAATCTGCCACCACTGGAGCAGCAGGAGGCCGCTGAACCGCAGCAGCACCCAGTCGTGCCGGTACAGCGCCACGTGCAGCATGGCCAGGCCGCCGAGCGCCGGCACCAGCTCGCACAGCACGAAGAACAGCATCAGCGCCCGCCCGTGCGTGTACCCGCAGTACGCACAGTCGCAGTGCCGCCGTGTCGGCTTCTCTCCCTCGGACGACGGGGGAGGCGGCTGCGGTTCTGAGACCGGAAGGGTGGATGTGTCGGCGGCACCTTTCCGGCCGTGGCTGACCTCGACGACGCCCAGGCACACCGCGCAGCAGTTGAAGTAGCTCAGCAGAAGCGTCTTGCGGCAGACGATGCACGATCTGGTGGCGGCTGTCGATAAGGGGTCTTTGGGGGGTGTTGGTGTTGGTGTTGGTGTTGAACTTGGCACGGCCGTGTCGGAGCTGTCGTCGCTCTCGGCCTTCTCGGGCTCGATGTTCACGACGTGGTCGTGGCTCATGGTGGCTAGGAACTCTCTATCTCGTACTTGGAAAAGTAAAGTGAAGTAATGCGGTAGCAGGATGGATATAGTCAAGGCTGTATTCGTTTTCGTGACCGTTTTCCGGGTCGTTAGAGAATGTAGATAGTTGATTCCGACGCAGATGGTATGGTCTTAAGGGGATTAAAACTAGATGGGTTTGTTTTCTATGAAAGGAAATGAAAGAGAGACAAGTTGCCGATTTCCAAGTTGAAAAGCAACATGGCTATTTCTTGTGCGTAAACCTCACTTGGAAGTTATTGATTTTAATTACCTTGGGACATTGGAACGATAGCATTGGGAGGCACGATCTCGACCCTGAATAGATATAAAATATCAATAGGAAGGAAGCATCATTGTAGGTTCGTCCTGGCTTGGTTGAAGGTAACCAGTCCTTTAGAATAAGTGTTTATTAGGTTGAACCCCTTTCCTCAACTGACAACAACAACATTTACTTATCAATCTAAGTCTCGATTTCCAAAGTTATTTCTTTTGGTGGCCTCGCGCATCCCATTCACCAATTAAGAATATCCTTATGTCGTGATTATCTGGGCCTTGCTCGACCGCAACTCCATAGCCCCTTTAAGAAATCGACGGAGTCGAAACAACAGAGCTAACACAGAATCCATCAGTTCCCTGACAATCCAGACGAAATCATTAAGCAAAACACCGTAGAAGACCAATCGAGGACAACCAATGACTCCATTGACATCTAAAATGAGGAAATGACAACTACTACAACTCTCGTCTAAAAGTTATTTAACTCATTCAAATAACACCCCAACCCCGAAGGGTAGAAACAGAAGCACCGATATTTAAAACATCCCTTTCTTAAAGGGACCACTTCATATCTCGTAGCGTTGGGGGATGCTGTACTGGGATTCTTTGCGACTACAGCTTGTATAATGCGATGCCCCTTGATGTAGGTGTATCGCACGTACGCAACATAGATAACCGCGATATCCCCTTGTGGACCATTCTATAGTTTCATTTACGCTACTCTGATCAAGCCTCGACTTCTAATCATTCAACTGGTGGCTATGGCGACTGCGAAGGGCCATGTTGCCACAGACACCTATTGTATATATACCTAGTACTTATCTATATATAGTTGCAACTTGGAGATGAAAAGCCAGATTGATCGTCAATAATCATCTGGACTTGAGTATCTCAATTCATACGTAAATTTCGCGTAACTACCCACCGAGGTATCCGGTGTTTGCCATTGGGTCTGAACGGGGCAAAACGAAGATAGGAGAACCCGATGGCAACCCCTGAGCCTCAGCTGATACCGATCACAAGAATAACCACACCCTTTGGCCATTCCCAATTGCCAATTGCTCAGCCTCAATAGGGATTACGAAATGCCAAAAGAAGCCACGTGGAATATCCAAAATTCGTACAACATACAGTTTCACCTGGGAGCAGACACGGGTCGCCATGTCGAAACCCGTCTATTCTCGTCGTGCCATGCGTATGCGCTACGCGACCTGTACTGCCTACCTAGTACCTACCTGGGGGTTGCGTAACGAATTGCCAAGTAGATACCTAGGTATCTAATTGCGTGCCAGGAAATCAGAATGCCTGGCCTAACCTCCCGATCCGCAAGGGAAAATTACGTGATAATCGAGGCCCCCATCCATCGAGATAGCCGATACGAAGTGGAACTTCCAATTCCAAGGCCAGGTACCGGTACCGTCACGAATGGATGCAGGCCGATACCGTATGTGCGTCAGATAACGTTTACCCACGACGCACGGCACCGATCTCGAGCAAGAAACCTGCGTTGCGCGGGCGGGCGGGCGCGGCATTCCCACGTCAACGCGCATTAGCGTCGCGAGGCGAGCACGGCCGGCCAGCTTTTCCACGTGTCCTACCTGTGTCTTATCGAGATGTTCCCCTATCTGCTGCTACGTACGTGGATGGGGAGGTAAGCCGGTAATCTTGCTACCTTATCTTGTTTACCAAGCGTAAGCTATCTACTAGGCCGGACACTCACCGCAGAGCTGAATCTTCCGCTGCGAGTCAAGGGGAGAGGGCCGGACCTTGGTGGCAGTGGGACGGCGGAAATGAGTGGAACGGGATCGCGAAGAGGACGGATTTGAAATGATACCTAGGTTTTGAGGCTGTGGACATGCTAGGACCTTCTATACCTTCCACACAGTAGTGATCAGGTACAACCAAGACGATTTGCTGGCTACCTGTCTGTGAGCGGATGACAAAGAGGCCAGATTTCGTTCCTGGCGGTGTTTACCGAAGGCCGTAATGAGCAACAGGTTTTGTGAGATTGCCTCGGCTCTTGACGGCCAGTGATGCTATTATTAGTCCACATAATTCCAAGTCTAGAACGTTTTGATACGAATGGATATACTTACTAAATTTATTACTGGCCTTGTTACTTTAATGGATTAACGGACTAACGGTTTATATTAAGCCCCTTATTAGCAATTAGTCACATCATTTCATGCTACGTACGCAGTCGTTACGTATTACGCGCAGATAGCTCAGCTCCAAACGGACCCGTATCTACACCTAGGGATATCGTTGAGCTCCCAGAGCTCGATCCACGTTATCAAAGTTAGCTTCTTGCTAACATTGATTCCTAATAGGTTCGTACGTATCGATATACGACGTGCTACGAGAACACTACTACACGCTACGGTAACACATCTACGTAGATACCTACCTACCTAGCTAACAAGTCAATGAACAAATCACATCTGAGCAAAGCAAGTAAATCAAGAGTTGAGTGGGTAACTTCTGGTATTATTGAATATTCTGGAGATGTCTAATACCTAGAGAGCGAGTTGAAGCTAGATCAATCCACCGGGTTTGTGTTTGTTCTTGTGTGTTGTAAGGTGTGTGTAAGTGTGTGATGAGGTGTTGCTGCTTGCTGCTGCCCAATTTGTCAATACTGCGTGCGCGATCCAAGCCAAATTGGAACCAAACGAAGCCAACTCCATGCGTCGAACATGGTTTTTCTCTTTTTAATGCCCATTTTTTCCCATTTCTTGTTGCTCCCAAAATAAAGCCAAATTAGTACGAACAAGACATGGCAAGAATAAGAATGAAAAAAAAAAAGCAAGCAAGCAGCAACAGCCCCAAGACACCACCTTAGAAACCCTGGATGTGTGTGATGATGGATGATGTGGAAAGATGAGCACAACTACAAGTGACGACACCGGCAGGGAGAAAGACAGCTCTAATGAGCTTCCTGCCAGTGGCCAACCCACTCAAATTCGCCGAAATCATGACGTCTCTCCTTACGCCAGTTCCAGTCTCGACCCTTGTTCCACGGGCACTCGCGTGATGTCGTGCGGTCCCGATTCCACTTATGATGCTGCTGGTTCTGATTGGTGTGGTCCCAAATTCCCATTCCTAGTCCGTGCAAATTAGTGAATCCGAATCCTCCGAGCTGTCGTTGGGGCTTGCTGCTGTAGAAATCCGGTGACTTGGGCTCCGAGGCTCCCGTGTAGGCCCGGCGGCGCTCTCCCAGCGCTGCCCATTTGTCTAGGCCGCTACGCTTCGACGGTGGCGAGTAGCGAGGTGCGGCGTGTTGGGGCTGCTCAACAGCAACGGGCTCGTGAAAGAAGAATCCATCCGCCACCAGATCCCCGTCAATGTCGTTGGAAATGCTATCGTGTAGAGGCGAAGCCTCTGGCTTCTCATCATCAGACGCTGGCGCCTGGTGCAGGGATGCCTGATCCTGCTTGGGGGTGCGAGTGGTGGTCTCGTCGTCGCTCTGACTCCAGGTCCTCGAGTTCAACTCCTTCAGCGCTTGCAGCTGCCTGGCATATTCCTCTTCGTCTTCCTCCTCGTCCTCGTCCCACATGTCACTCCAGCTCTTGGATACGGCCTCCTTCTGGCGCCCAAATACCATAGACATGGCACTGAGTGTGGGTCGGGGCTTAGACATGGTGATGGGCAGGGAACCAGACATCGGAGACACCTTAGCAGCAGAGCGTCCAGGCATATCCATGGGCCGGGAGATGTTGAGCGAGTTCATGGATGCCGCAAGGTTCGAGGTCATCACAGACGAGATGGACGGTGTCTGAGCGGAACCTGACATCCAATCGGTGGTGGCCGCAGACTTGGAGAACAGATCTTCCGTGTAACTCTCGTCGTCGGGGATTGCACTGAGTTGGCGAATAGGCATCGGCGGGCTCGCGTGCAAGGCCTTGGCCCATGGGAAGGCGCCCTGGTCCAGCTGAGGACTCTGGAGAGAGGGAGTTCGGAGTGGCTCGCGGTTGGCGGTTGCAACTGCTGTGTGCTCGGTGGTGCAGAAATCGTCGAGGGCCTCATCAAGGGTGGTAAAGCTCACGACACGACGAAGGGCGTTCCTGGCTCCCACGAGTGATCGCTTGCTAGGGTCAAGGTTCATGCACTGTACAATGACCTCGTAGGTGTCCTGAGACATGGTGGGGAACACATCGAAGAGCGATTGCTTGTCGCGCGAGAAATCCAAAAAGAGAGGGTCCGCCTCGGTGGGAGTGGTGAAGGGGTTGCGCGAGAAGAGAATGTTCAGGAGGCAGATGCCAATTGCCCAGATGTCAGCCTGGGCCGGCGAGTATCCAGCTCCAGCTGAGTCATACTGCTCAGGCGACATGTATCTGTCACTCCCGACGGTAGTCTCGTAGCTCCATTTGTCTGTGGTGGCTAGACCAAAGTCACCAAGCTTCATCGAACCCGACTCGGTGAGGAAGATGTTCTCCGGCTTGATGTCTCGGTGGTAGATGCCCTTCGCGTGCATGTACGAGACAGAATCGACGAGCTCGAGCATGAAGCGACGAACGTGCTCCGTCTCCAGAGGGCCAAAGCCTGTTCGGATGGCCTCGTAAAGATCGCCCCGTGAGCAATACTCGAGGACGAGGTACACGTGAGCATCCGTCTCGAACGAGTGAACCAAATTCACAATGTTGGGGTGTGCTCCCAGGCGACGGTGGCAAAGAAGCTCCTCGGAACGCTCGTCGATGGCAAACTCGATTCCAGTCTCGTTGGCAGCTGCCTTCTTGGTTAAGCACTTGATAGCGACAAGCTCGTTGGTTTGCAAGTCCCTTGCCATGAACACCATTCCAAAAGATCCATGATTAAGAGGAGAGATGGTTTGAAATCTCCCGTCGAGCACAACGCCATTGTGAAACTTGTTTCTCAAGCATTCCATGTCCGTTGTCTCGACGTGAGACAGCTAAGCAAAAGCGAAGAAAAGAAGATACACCGGTCGTAAGCCACCGAAGATCGTACAAGTGTGGACGCTTTCCCCTTCACCTAATGTTCTATTCGGAAAGGGAAATGTGGGAGGGGTATCCAGATGCCTCTTGAGAAGTGATTTAAAACTTTTTTTTCGAGTTCTTGTACAGAGAGCTGAGGAGTCGCCGGGAGAAATGATGGCCAACGGCTGAAGTTGATAAATGAAGAAGGTGCCAACCCAGGTAAGAAGAGCGATGAGAGGAATAGCGAAGCGATATACAGGATGCTGATGTGGGAAAAGGAAAACAAATAACTCCAGGTCGTTAACAGGTCAGAGGCTCATGCAGGGTATGTCGAATTTGGTGAACAAATGAAAGCGGTAGGTAATCGTGAACAGATGCTGGACCGGCGGCCCTGAAAGAGTGAAAGGAAAGAGGTCGTTATAAGGACATGGATACGATAGTATCAAATCTTGAAAGAGTGTCTGTGACTTGAATTCGTTGTCACCAAGCTTTAGGAAGCAAAAGCAGAAAGCAGAAGCAGGGTGGAGCTCTTGCTTAAGGTGGTTTTGTATTTGTATTCGCGTTGCTCTTGTTGCTGCCCGTCGTAGCTTTGAGTGGAGCGGTGAGTCAACGAGTCGATGTCCGAAGGCGGCGGTCCCTGTTAGCTTGAAATAGCACCCAAAAATAAGACGATATCCGAGTCGGTACTTTCGTCACGGACACGGTGGGACGGTTGGCCTTGCGGGCGTGGCTCTAAGTGACCTAGCCGTTTGGTGACTGGTCGGCCACGGGATGGAAGATAGCAGACGGGATGTTGGCGGTTTTGTAGGGTCGTACCAAATAGGAATTCACTACTGTCGACTCCCGTACCTGGGTTCGATGAATTGAGCGAGCTATTACGACTTTTCGTGGTCTTGTTCAACAATATCCAGATCGGCAATCGGCGTCGTCACAAAATTGTCCTGGTCAATGCGGACCCAGGCTATTGATTAAGAGTCAAAACGGGTGTGACGTGGTGAACGCGCTATCGAAGTCGAGTATCTGGACTTGGATTATGAGAGAGCACGAGCGGCGGGTATTGTGTCGAATGTCGAATCGGTTGCCGGGTAGGTTAGTTATGGTAATGAACTGGCTCAGCAGACAAAGGCGGCTCGCTCGTTGAATGAGATCGATCAGGTAAGCGTAGGTCGTGACCAGTTGACAGAATCTAGTGGAAGGAGGAGGTTGAAAGAGACTAAGGAGTTCCCTCAAAGGAAGGAGAGCTTGGTATTAATTAGGAGCGATAATGGGATAGGAAGCTAAGGTTCAAAATCCCTTTCTCTCGTGGATACTTGTTGATGATAATACTTGTCACTTTAGGCACTTTTGGGAAAATGGGAAGCACGGAATCAGCAGTTCAGTTGGCAGAGAAAGGAACAGAGAGCGACGGGACGAAGATTAAGATAGATAGGCAAAGGTTGACGATGGATGACAGGGAAGAAGTGGTAGGAAATGGATAGATGGGAGAGAACAGATGAAGGAATGATAGTAAAAATGCTAGTAAGGTATGCCTGAAGTTGCCTGAAGGGGGAGGATGCAATGTGTGAACTTGGGATGTGTGGAGGTGGGTTGTTGCTGTTACCTTCGCCGGGCTGGGTGGGACGACCATGGAGCGATGCAGGCAGTCAAGGATGGCGTGAACGAATAACTACTATGTAGGAGGGTGGACAGTGCTGCGCCTTGGTGGAGCTTCCTGTACGTAGTTCGTGACTGGGGGGGGGACAAGGGATTCAAGGGACACAAGGACAAGAACTAGAACAACCAGAACAACCAGAACAAGCCAAGCGCCAGATCCAAATCCTCATAGGCCTGGCCAGGTTGTACCTTTTTGTGTCAACAAGGAAAGCTAAGGAACCTTGGGGACAGTATCGGCACGGTCGGAGGAGTAAGCAATAGAACGGCGATGACGATAGAACGGGATAGATAATATTAACAGCGTGCCACGCCATTAGATAATGGTGTACTTGTGTTTACTTCTGGTCAGGGGTATCAGGGGGGGGCGGAATGTTCGTGGAACGGATCAAGGACAGAAAGTACCACCTTAGCAGCAGCATCGAGCATGATGCTTGAGATTGGGCTCGGCCGTAAACTGACTCACAGTACGAATAGACGAAGATAGAGACTGGGCTGCTGAGATAAGTCAGGCCCTTAAAGCTCTAAGCTGGTACCTAGGTACATAGTACAGCACTCTGTACATGGTACATGGTAAATGCTAGAAGCTGGTCGAATCATCGCCCACGAGGACTGGCACGGACGGCATGGTATCATGTACCACTACCTTCTACCTAGCAGGAATGCTATTAGCGCCTGCACCGTGTACAATAGTCTTGCTATGATTAGTCCTTCTAGTCAAGGATCGCCACACCGCCATCTACTTATCGGAGCAGTACCTGATAACAATTTCTAGCGCCAGCGAAGCAGGGAGGAGCAGCCCTAGTTACGAGACGAGCAGGTAACTCTCGATCGCAGTTGGAGAGATCGACAAGTACACTCTATCCTGGACAAGGTACTGCATTAAAAGGACAGTTAGCGTCTACAAGGCCTTCCGGGTCTCCCAGGCACAAAGGGGAGAGACTTGGACACGTTGCTGCGGACCCCACGATTATCAATGTACTATGTATCTCTCTGCTGATGACGGCCAATGATTTGCGTCTCGACTATTCCAGCATCTTCGGTTTCACTTGTAGACCAGACAAGGAGCTCATTGGTTAATTGACCATGCACTCCTTTCCACCTGCATCTTCCTGTTTACTTACTACTAGATCTTGTCTAGCCGTTTAGCTGGCTGGACGGGTTTTTTGGTCGTCACAGACCGCCTTTGTGTAATTTCAATTGCTGCAGGACACCAATTCCGTGGCCGCCCGGGTCGGCGCATTCAGGGAGAGATGAGCCAACAGAAGGATGCCGGAGCTCCCAAAGCTTGGTGGTAGCGTCACACTTGTGAATTGCTACAGCTTTCTAAAATAGCACCAAATGTAAGATAAGATAGAAAAAGTCATTTAGGAAGCTAGAGGCCAATCCATTAATTCATTGGATCCATGGATATTTGCGTAAGGTTTGACCAGCTCACGAACTTGAGCGTCTCGAAAAGCTTTGTTGTGCTCCTGTCGTAATATGCGTAATATGCCATAACCTGAAGGTAATAAAAGGGGGTCCACATCGTACCTAGTAGACTTGGTTTAAACAATGAAAGGATTGCGAATTTAAAGAGCCCGACATTGGATGGTAGCCTACGACGTATCGTGATCCCCAAATTGTTGGGCTCTCTGGTATTTGCCGGGTTGGCCTGGGGCAATCCTGGTTCGCATTTGATTGAAAATGGTATGTGTTTTGATGCGGGTTGGCATCATCTTCGCACGCAAGGCGCCAGAGCGTAAATCCGTACTAGGTACCATCTTGATGTAATCCTACCATAGTGCACTAACTACTATGTAGATGTTTAGGTATAATACGCGAGGAGGTACCTAGGTGTGGTACTAGTACCGTACCTCAACAGTACATAGTAGATCTCACGATGTGAAAGTGTATGTATTGGAGCATGATGCAATAACTTGGGCAAGATGACTGATCGTCTCGCCCCTTTCGGCAGGCCTGGAAGGAGACATTCCACATTCCACAGTGGTGTGCGTGATGTCTGACAACTTGTCTCTGGCCTCCTTAGCATCCTTTTAGCATCCCTAACACTAAGAAGACTGGGACGGATTTTGCTGTCGTGTGACCTTAAAACGGCAGTGTTCGGGTATCCTCCAGCGCATTCCAGTATGGCACCATACAACAATAGACCGGAAACGTAGGAAGCATCAGTAGGAGGGGTGGCATACATTGAGTACATACCTAGTAGTAGACAGCGTAGCGTTCTTTCGGTTCCCGAGCCGGACTAGGTGCCGTCGTCATGCATGACTGAGATGTAATGCAGCAATGCAAATACGCGTTCAACCGTTTCAAAGCCCAAAAAATATTTGGGTCTCGTCCACAGCAACCCCAAACAAGATGCGCGAGTCAGTCAATCCGTCTGTCGGTCTCTGCCGCAAACAGCTGCGACGGCAAAAAGGGAGATGCGCAGAAACGTCCACTCGCGTTCAAGCGCTTTAACCAAAGGGCCGTCGTAGGTGCGGGTTCGCATGTAAGAGGGACCTCACTAAGGAGACCCCACGTAGGCGCATCGAATGAGTATCTGGCGACACGCCGTCCGAAACACTCCGATCCGTCGCAGACCGATGCACAATGGACTACCAGATGTTGTCGTAGTCTGGTGGTGAAGGTAATAATCGCAATCGTGGAATAGCAAGACGCCAGAAACATTGAGAAGCTAGCGAGTCGTTCGCTTCGTCGCTTGATAAATTAGACCACGATTTGGATTTCCATCTTTTGTTGTTTCTCGCTGCTGCGTCTAGTGTCTTGAGTCTAGGCTACTCCAAGCGACTCCAAGCGACTCCAAGCAGCTCCAGAGCAAGTTCAAGCGACACTTGGCATCATGTGTCGCGATGGTGCTGTCGATGTTCCGGGGGTGGGTCGCGCAGGATGACGGATGAAGTGCAGCGTTGGTCTGGACATATGCGTGTCGAAGTGCCCTTCATGCATAAGCTGGTTCGAATGCAGTAAAGAATAGCCCTGGAGGTGTTGATACATACTTGTCGATGCTATCAAGACTAGTAAGTTCCAAGGTTAGTGGAGATCCAAACTGATACCTATCGTAGCTATCTCAGCCGTGTAGGTACTAGCGTTGAAGTTGCTGGCGCTCATGGGATGGCCGAGTTTCCTAAGTTAGACGGTTGGTGGCCGTCTTTGTCAAGACGAAGCAGCATTTGCTACAGCGCAAGAGGCTCAACTTATTATTTTATTACTATGACAGGACACACCGCTGTTCAACCATCAAATTTCCCTATCCAGTTGGATGGACACACGTCGTAGCGCATGTCCTTCACGATATTCCATTGATTTGCTCCTTTTCTTGTCTAGGGTCTGTATTTTTTATTATTTTTTTGTTATTATTGATTTCTGCTATTTTGACTTGGAGATTGGAGCTTAGAGGGGTTGGGCTGTGCTGTGCTACATGCCCAGGTGTACTACGGCAGCAGCAATATGTAGCCTTTCATGCGGAAGATGCAGTAGTTTTATGGAGTAGCGTCTACGGATCCGTGCCTTATGCAACGAATCTCTCCATATTCAATAGTTGTCCCTACTTTATTCTCTTTTTGGTCTTGTCTATTCGATGGCTTTCGTTGTGAAGGATCCGCTATGTTTCCATTTTCGAGTTTCTTTAACCATTCATCGTTCTCTGCTTCCCACCTGGCACCTGGACACAAACAATATAGCACACCCTCCCGTCTTAAGATAGCACCTCACTTTTCCAATCCTGGATTGGTGTCTGTCAATCAAGTTCCAGGTAGATAGGTACCTAGGCGGCCCTGTCATCCTCCCGGATTCCTGCTGGATTTTCTATTCCAAGGTTGGTTCTTGGAAAACTGCCAACTTATGCTGCATCGACTCTACCGAGACCTCGACATTGCAGTAGCGTCTTACGGATTGGCTTCCTGGGAACATCCCTAGGAACATAGGAGGCTAGAAAGGCTAGAGAGGCTAGAGAGGCTAGAGGGGTGCTTTACGTCCTTCCGCTTTGCCCTATACGGAGTATTTACTCTTTTCCTTTTCTTGAAATTTTCTTGACCGCCTTCTTGCCGACGCGCAGCAAAAGACGCGGTGAGCCGTGCACTCATTCGATTGTTCAATTATCGGATTCTGATTCGGCCTTATCCTCGGTGTCGGAAGGTGACAGCGGACAGGAAACGGAAGGAAGTTCAGATAGAAGCAAATTTCTGCCCGTGGAATTTTCTTCCATTATCTTATCCCTGCGACATTCACCCTCACCGCTCCGCATCGACGGGAACACTGGCATTGGTCTCCGCGACTCCCCAGCTTGTCAGGTCTTCTCTTGCAGAGAACCCAAGATCTAGAGAACGGGAGATCCACGGTGCCAATTAATCATCATGGCAGCCTCGTCGTCGCCATCATCCTTCCCCTCTGTAAAAGTGGTGCTTTTAGACATTGGTAAGGACGGCTCTCAGCCTGCCCTTGCTTCACATCATTTTCTTTGTAGCTCAGGCGTCTAGCTGCGTCATTGGCCCGGACATGCTTGGCTAATATGTGTATGCTATCCTCAGAGGGCACAGTCTGTCCAATCTCGTTTGTTAAAGATGTGCTGGTAAGACATTCCGGTCGAGAGTTTGGTACCCCAACCCCATATTCCACCGTCCCGCTACCCCATGTAGCATGAGCCCTGCAAAAACAGTATAATGATCGACTATTCGGAAAACGAATGTCCGCTTATCACGCTACGAGGCCAATAGAGCATTGTGTAGCTTATAGTCCTTTTGAACCGTCTTCTAGCCATCATAAGTACTTCGCTTGATATCTCGATATCGATGGCAAGTGGTTGCTATACCAAGCGATTTTCAAGCAATATTGGCTTGTTAGAAGTTCAGTCAAAGTAAGACCACGTTGACTAACACGTGGTCCTAGTTCCCATATGCGCTAAGAGCACTCCCGAAGACGCTGGAGTCTCAGTGGGACGACCCAAACTTTGCGAAGTATAGGGATGCGTTCCCATCGGAGTATTCTTCGTCCAAGGACGTATTAGAGGCCCACGTCCGGGACCTTGTGGAGAGGGATGTGAAGGTATCCTATCTAAAAGGCCTCCAAGGTTACCTGTGGGAGGAAGGGTATGCATCGGGTGATTTGAAGGCACCCCTATTTCCGGATGTGGCAGCGAAGCTGTCGGAATGGCAACACAAAGACCTCAGGATCATGATCTATTCGTCGGGATCCGTGGCGGCACAGAAGCTACTCTTCAAGCACACAAACGCCACCCCGTCCGATCTGACATCTCAGATCTCAGACTGGTTTGACACCGTGAACGCCGGGCTCAAGACGGAGACAAGCAGCTACCAGACAATCGCTAGCAAACACCCGGAACATTCGCCCGGTGAGTGGTTATTCCTGAGCGACAATGTCAAAGAAGTGGACGCTGCCATTCGGGCGGGCATGCAAAGCATGGCTGTTCAGCGTCCCGGAAATGCGCCTTTGCCGCCAGAGATACCGCAGCGGTTACGAGTCATAGAGACTTTCGAGTCCCTTGATAATGATTTCAATATCCGCGTAGATTAATTGGCTCGATGTGGAGAGGCCAGTAGGGTAGGCGGGAGGAGCCACTGAGCAGAGCACCACCTTTAACACGAGATGGCTTACGACGAAACGACAGTCCGGGAAAGGGAGGGGCTGGCAAACGGGGCCGGTGGGTACAATGTCGACTGTAACGGAACGAATCCGGAGGGCCAATCCGAGTTAGTGCTCCCGGCTGTGGTGCCAGGAACTTGCCAATCGGCCGGTTCTCGACTTGGTGTGGAGGCGGAGATCGTGACTCGTAAGCTAGCCCACCAGCACAGACTGATCGTTATCTACTAGGTACAGAAAGCGTAGGCTTCCATCCCCGAGGTACTGTGTGGTGATCCATGACGAAGGTCTCCCGTAGCTTGCTACAGAACGCAGTCTCGCACGTAGCTATATCCCTTACGTTTCAATCGCATGATTTACGGCTACCGGAACACGTCGCCGGATGGTAATAATTATGTCCTTGCGCCAAAAACATGCGTAGTTTGCCATGTCTAGGTTCAAGAAGGACATGTGCTCTTTGTTTGAATACCCTCCAATCTTGCCGGCGATACATGTCTCGGGACCATAGATAGACATTTGCCGTGTTACTGGTGACCCCTTACTGCAGTCATCTTTTCACAGACATCCCTAACTCACTTGGTGAGCGAATAACATCGGGTGCCTACCGATATTGCATCCAATCGAAAAAGATACCTCTGAGATGGTGCGTATCAATTACACGGGGGTTGGGATCGGTTCCCCGAAATTGGGCGGTGGTTCGTTCTGGAATCGGTCTCCTGAACCCCGCAAAACTCCAGCGATCTCCAATACATCCACGAGAACCCACTACTTGGTAAACTTCACGACGAACGACCCCCTAATGGTTTCAATTAAAATAAGCCGGCGATCGGAACTAGCGATCGTCTCGGTGTCCATGGGGCAAAATCCGGGGTAGAGCGAGGGCGAATAGATACGTGACTCGTCATTCTACTTGGACTGGAGGAGTTCGTTCCCTTCCACCTTGCCTCCTCTCATAAGATGGACCATGGTAGTTATTGATTGCTTGATCGGCCGCCCATCATCTGACCAAAGCGGGGTCTCCCTCCCTCATTACTGGAGCCAAGCCCCTTGCTACAGGTGAAGGCAACTCGATCTCGCTGTTGCCGTTGGCAACCCCCGGTCCTGACTCGTGGCATCGTGACAAAAACTCCCAATTGGGGCGTACCGCTAGGCCTCGACGTGTCCCGGATCCGGATACCAACGCGTGGGTTTGGTAGGTAGTAATTTGCCGACTTACCCGCTCAGGACGCTTGCTAAGGAACCAGCTTGACGATTCTAAGTTGGATGATCCGATTGGATATGCCCTCGACAGAGCTAGTATTAGTATATCGAAGGAAGTAACCGTTCTTCGACAGCATCGAGTCCACGTTCACTACGAGCCACATTGATACATCACTTCTCACTAATCTGTTCCTGTAGGAGTAGACCAGCTACGCACTAGGTAGACTAGAGAGGCGTAGCGGGTTTAGAGGCTATCACGAGCTGAAGTCACTCAAGGAACGAATGCGCATCCCTCGACACAAGATCGTACGGCGTCTTCACACGTGTCGCCGCTAGCTATAGCTTCAAGAGCGAAGAATAGGTACCGCTGAATGGAAGCAATTGGTAAGGATTAATTTGCTGTGAACACCAAAGGCGGCGCGATAGAGAGATGGCGTACACCTCGAGATCACTAGTCTTTTTCAATGCCACGCTGGCCCAAAGGATCACGACCGGAAGGAACTTGTACGTAGTAAGAGCTCTACGATAGATCCTCGCGGTAACATGATGTGTCTTCGTCATCAATTATACCAAGCAATTGATCGCTAAACCATTCCGACTGGCTGTTGGAGAGGTTGGCTCGGGATCCCCTCAAGCCACTGAACAACTGCCCAATAAAGGACTACGTCGTCTGACCAGGATCGTGCAATGTCGTTGGTCGCAGGCATCGATCCAAGCCTATTGAATACATATGTAGGTGGACGGCTGCGGGGTAAAGCTAGGACCGTATTGAGTGTATTGGCGATCTCGATAGATGGAGAAGTTCTTCAATCATCAGGTTGTCAGAAAGCGCGTCTAGCTCTATGCACATTAGTCGAATCGGGAAAACGAAAGCTGTGAAGAAGGGTGGAAAAACTGACCATTGGTACTGGCACACACATATTGCTACCCTCTTGAGGGAATAAGCGACGAGGCTAATGTTGATTAGGTGCCATGATGATACCCACCGTCACAAGATGTGTCAATACACCTGTATCTATAAGACAGGTGCACACCACATTGACGAGGCTGCAGATGTTTGCAGTAGTGCGTTGGCCTGTCACCCTGCCGAGCCACGGAGCACGATAGCGAAGTTGTTTCTAGAGTGGCCAGATCGAAGTTCCTCTTTCTTAAAAGTCGTAAGTGGCGACTGAATAGTAGATTCCCTAACCCAGAGATAGTATGCCAGTTTTTGGGTGGTCTTGCTTCGGGCTTTGACATATCCCAAAGCATTCATGATAGATACCAGATGAGGCTCGTCCGTGTACCTTGAATTAGTAACACACTATGAGGTAGAACGGATTAGCGAAGCCCTCAAGACGTATCAGAAACGGCCATGGTCGGTAGCCCTCGTAGGGACTGTGATGGCCATCTGATCCGAGGAACTCGACTTACTGGCGCAGGGAGTACCATGAACAAACTCGGGAACAACCCACGTAGGTCCAAACGCTGACTGCCAGGCTGACGTAGAAAATCCAAAGTCCTGAGAAGCATTGCACCACGACCAACAGCGTCTGGCACAAAATTCAAGACGAGTGAGAGGCTGATGATGTCGAATTGTTCAGAGTCATTCCCGGGTGGTGGCCTCTTCATGAAGTCTTGTTGTATGATGCCATCACTTTGGCTATTCAAGTCTATCCTCTCCACGTCGAATAAACCACTCCTCGAACATTCGTTTGAGACACTTAACGCTCCCACCTCAAGCATTCTCAAGGGAGCAACCGTAGGGGATGGTACGGTAGAACTTGCTCGCCCGAGCCATTCCATGAGCACACGAGAGCTGTCACCCCCTCGGTCGAGACGCTGACCCTGCAGACTAGCCTGCTGGTACTTCTCGATGCCGCCTAAAGCAGTAATCTCTGCTTCGATTTTGGCTTCAGCATCCATGTCTCCTTTAGTGGTTGCTTGTGCCTTCTTCTTCTCTAGCAGATGGAGAGTATTGATCAAGGTCTTGGTAGCTTTCCTAGATATTGATTTCGGTTTGCGGGCTGTTGGAGGCCGGCCAGCGGCTAGGCTCTTCACGCGACCCTTCTTCTTTGCGTTCATCGTGATAGCGTAACCTCAACCCAGGCACGATAAAGCATTTGTAATGTATATGCTGTCCTAGATGTGATGAGCTTTTTTGAATACCTAGTACCTATTCATTACTAGGTAATCACACTATACAACGACCTCAATGTATTGGGATTAATGATAATGAACCTGCGAAGTCCATGAAAGGACAGTGCGTATCTTAGCCAAGATTTCAACTACCACTGTACCCTGGTACCTACCTAGTAGACATGTGCACAGACCATTTGAGCTCCAGATTGGACTGATGCCCAGTGAGCTTCCGAAATTTTACCAGACAGTCTCAAGCTCTTAGTCTTGAGTGGTCCGGTACCCTAAGCGAACCCCACCAACGGTACATTGCTTCCCACTAGATTTTCCGATTACAATTTCAACTTTTATTTTTCACTTTCGCAATTCACGACCTCCCGCTTTCAACCTTGTTTAACTCAAATCCGACAAATTTCACCCTCGAAATCAGTATTCACAACAATCGTCACGATGGGTCCCAAGGTTCCAGCGAAGAAAGGTACAGCACCATGAGCCCTCAATTCCATCAGATCATCCTTCCACGATCATTCTGTCGAAATCGGGCGCCACTCCAGTGCGCGCCACGGCCGACGCATCGAGCAGAGCAGATTTTGCGAGTTCTAATTAAGAGCGATTGCTGATGCATGTTTTTCTGTAGGCGGTGCCTCCAAGGCGCCTAAGGGCTTGAAGCAGGCGAACGCCGCCGCGAAGGCAGCCCTTCGTGGAGTAAGTTTTCCCAATTCCAAGTATTGACCACGCTGCTACGATATCGAGGTATTAACATGTGGCGCCTAGGACAACTCCCACAAGAAGCGCAAGGTCCGCACCTCGACCACCTTCCACCGCCCCAAGACCCTTCAGCTCGCCCGTACCCCCAAGTACCTTCGCAAGTCGATCCCCCACGAGCCCCGTCTGGACGAGCACAAGATCATTGTCCACCCGCTCAACACGGAGAGCGCCATGAAGAAGATTGAGGAGAACAACACCCTCGTCTTCATCGTTGATGTCAAGTCCAACAAGGCCCAGATCAAGCAGGCCTTGAAGAAGCTCTACGACATCGAGACTGTCAAGATCAACACCCTGATCCGGTAGGTTTCCGGACCCCAGAAGCTCTGGTCTTCTTTTTGGTGTGCTCTGGTGCTAATCATTCATTCTAGACCCAACGGCACCAAGAAGGCTTACTGCCGTCTCACCGCCGATGTGGACGCTCTCGACATTGCGGCTACCAAGCTTGCCCTCGTTTAAACGCGCGGTTATGAGAGTGGATACTGGGTTTGCGTCATGGCATGGTCACGGTTTGATAGTGACAACAGGGTAGTTCGTGATGATTCAATGCACACTCCGAATAGGACGGACATTTGCATTCAGGCCGGCGTTGCGTTGCCTAGGGTTAGGCTCATGAGGTCAAATGGAAAATAAAATGATTCCCCAACGCATATGCATTGCTCTGCTCCTGAGATGACTGGGCTTATCCTTCTATTCAATGCCTCCAACCACGACACTATCCGTAATACTCCGTGTCCCTACGTCCTTAGACGTATTCGTACTTTAGTACTCTTAATTTCGTAAATAAGCATTACCCCATCAGCATCACCATCCACGGATGCCAAATTTACCTGTATGGCCTTCTGGCAGGCCGTCATTTAAGCCCAGCCCAGCCTAGCCACCAATCCATTCCGTTCCTCGTTGTGACGTCTCGTTGTCGTCAACATATACCGGATGCTGTTTGACCTGGTTTTTTTTAAGCGCCTCGTGCTTCTCGTATGGCGCTCAGATGCTTCATCGTCAAGTGAGAGACGTCTATGAAGCGGTCGGCGCAATTGGACATGCAGCTCTGCTCGCTCTTCTCCAGCTGCCCGTTGCGGATCGTGCCCGTGATGCACTTCCGGAAGCATACGTCCGTCAAGCTGTGGATGGCTGCGCAGGAAGTGGTCAAAGGTTAGCGAAACCAGGGCCTTGCAAGCTTGCGTTCGTGTTTCTTTGGGCTTGCAGGGTGCGACGCATGTGGTCGAGGGGAAGAGATGGGGGAGCTCGTCACGTACTGGCTTGGAGGCGGGCCTTCTGGGTCTCGTTGGTGAGGAATTGGCGCAGCTCGGCCTTGTCTTTCTCGCCCAGGTTGGAGACGTTAGGGCTGTTGATCTCGTTGCTGATGATGTCGGACATGGTGGACTGTATCCTTCGTACGCTAGTTTTGGGGGAGTACTAGGAGATATCTAATTATGCACGTTGATCGAAGGGGAATGCGAAGTGACGTGGGGTGGTTTTGTATGGCGACGACCCGAGGTGAAGCAAATTTCATTAAGCCGTTTCTTTATCTAATCGTTGAACCTGTGGATTTCTTATCGATAAGTTACATGATGTCTTAAGGTCTCAACGGGAGCTGCGCCTGTGAAATATTTCCATTGTCTATTCAAAAATTCAAGGCCTCTCAAGCCTGGGTAATACCTCAAATACTATACGCTATCGTTTATATAGATCTATACCACCTAGGTAGTGTTCGTAGTAGTTATCTCCGTGTCTTGTTCCGGCTTAAAACTTCTTGTCTTCCTCCAGGCAATCAACGTTAATAGATAAACTGTTACTACTGGAATCACGCCAAGAAGCTATTTATATGATTCGCTTCGTATTCAAAATGGTGTAGTATATTTTTGCCTTCTCTAGAGTGATGACTATGGGTGGCTGGGCGGTTTAGACATTGCAAGCTTCTCAGCAAATGCCAAAAACGTCAGTCTTTGAAGATGGAGGCCGAAAAACCCGGCACCGAGAATTACTAAGTCGAGACTTGGCATCGGGAGGGCGCTCCCTACAAGTCCCGCACCTCCGGCACCCAAGCCGTCGAAGCCAAAGATTGGCCAAGGCATGCTTCTTTCTAGTCATGTAACATCCTTGTTTCGCCCCTGGATGGACGCCGCGGAGTGCGACAGCAAGGCGATTCAGAGGGTTCCATCCCCACAATGTTGATTCCGCGTTGATGATTTTTAAGACCAGGGTTAGAGCCTCAATTATCCCTGATGCGCTGGTACGGACTTTCAAAATTCTGGATGCCGAGATATCAGACGTTGATATATATCCGAAATCGTCTCTCATTCTAGATTTTACCCGCCTTGAACTTAACGGACGCTCAGGCAAGATCAAACAGGATGGGTGAGAAGGCCCATGGGGCTGCTGTAGCAGAGGCCGGAGATTCTTCTCCGCCTCAAGGAAATGACGAGCAGATGAAAGCGTTCGATGCCTACGTTGTAAGCCATCACACTTCTTAATCGACTGTTTAAGCGCTTACAAAGTCTCAGAGGATTTTCAAATATGGGACGCCTAAAGAATACACACTCCAATTGATCGCTTTGGTCGCCGCGCTGGCCTCTGGTGTAGGAATGGCGCTCGTCAATCTCGTCTTTGGAGAATTCATTACGGTCATTCTCAACTATACCACCGGTGTTTCCAGCCCTGATGCCTTCCGCGATGAGGTTGCCAGGCTCGCGTAAGATGCCCCTAATAGTCATCGGTGGGAGTACTCGACGAATATGCTAACATCGCGAAGACTTTATTTCTTTCTGATAGGCCTCGCCCGCTTCTTCTTAACTTGGATTTACAGTTCAGCCAGCACCATGGCTGCTTACAGGATTACGCGCAACATCCGCCATGAATACCTCAAAGCAGCACTTCGTCAGGAGGTCGCCTACTTTGACGCTGGGAAATCTGGCTCCATCGCAGTGCAAGCAAACACGAACGGCAAGCTTATCCAGACAGGAACCTCCGAAAAGCTTGGTCTCGTGTTCCAGGGGCTGTCCGCCTTCGTGTCCGCCTTCGTCTTAGCATTTGTTACACAATGGAAACTGACCCTCATTGCTTTGTGTATTGCTCCCGCTACGCTCCTGGCGATTGGTATCAGTTCCACGATCGAGGCTGGGTTTGAAACCGATATTCTCCTTATACTTGCGCAAGCTGGTACATTCGCGGAAAGTGTGCTGTCCAGCGCGAGGACTGTACAAGCGTTTGGACTTCGGTCGAGACTCGTGAAAGATTTCAACGAACGCATACAGAAAGCACGGAAAATTGGAAACAAGAAAAGTCCCCTCTTCGGTTGCCTGTTCTCCGCCGAGTATGGAATCATGTTCTCGGGTACTGCCCTGACTTTCTGGCAAGGTGTCAGGATGATTGGAACTGGCGAAGTCTCGGAACCCGGCGACGTATTTGTGTATGTCCCCTTTTAAAACAGCTTTTCATATTTCGTCGGAGTGCTAATTAGCCATAGCGTTCTCATGTCCGTTGTCGTCGCTGCCATGAGTCTTACGGCCATCGGACCATATGTCATCGAATTTACGCGTGCGGCATCTGCAGCCGCCGAGCTTTTCAAGTTGATTGATCGGGAATCTCACATCGATCCACTGGATACTTCAGGAGAGCAACCGTCCGATATCAATGGATACCTTGACTTTTCCCACGTCAATTTCAGTTATCCTATGCGACCTGGCGTTACCGTACTGGAAGACTTCTCCTTACACATTCCCGCAGGCAAAGTCACGGCGCTTGTTGGAGAAAGCGGATCCGGCAAGAGCACTATAATTGGTCTTATTGAGAGGTGGTATAATCCTATCTCAGGGTCTGTGGCTCTCGACGGGCGCCCAATTGAGCAGCTTAATATAAATTGGCTGAGGAAGAATATCAGGCTTGTTCAACAGGAACCTGTCTTGTTTTCTGGGACGGTCTTCCAGAACATATGCAACGGCCTCGTAGGAACACCTTGGGAAAATGAAGCAGAGCCAGAGAAGCGAAAACGAGTCGAAGAAGCTGCTAAAGTCGCCTTTGCCCATGATTTTGTCTCCGCACTCCCGGACGGCTACGACACGGTTATAGGAGAGCGAGGCGGCCTTTTATCTGGCGGCCAGAAGCAGCGCGTTGCCATCGCACGTAGCATCATATCGCAACCAAAGGTGCTTCTTCTCGATGAGGCGACAAGTGCTCTCGACCCTCACGCTGAAGAAATTGTTCAGAAAGCCCTAGACAATGCCTCGAAAGGACGTACCACCATCACAATCGCTCACAAACTAGCGACTATCCGCAACGCCGAAAACATAGTAGTGATGCGGAAAGGCGAGATCTTAGAGCAAGGAACCCATACGTCGCTACTTGATATGAACGGCGCCTATGCGCGCCTGGTTCATGCCCAGGATCTCACAGCAACAAGCGGACCGGAAGAAACATCCGAGAGTGACGGTGACAGCCCCGACGAATCCGTAACGGGTAAAGGCACCGAGATGGTCAAGACTCTGACTCGGTATTCAACGTCAACTAGGGGTCGTATGGAATCACAAAGAGAACGAGACAACTTTGATCATAATCGAAACATGGGTCTTGTGCATGTGGTTTGCCGATTGATCAAATCAACACCGGAGATCAAGTGGACGTACATCTTTCTGTTTTTCGCTTGCTTGGGCGCAGGTAAGTGGAAAGTCCCTGTTTATATCTTGTGAATCTATTAACTGACAACGCGTGGTAGCGGCTGCATACCCTGGCCAAGCTATCTTGATGTCGAGAACGATAGAAGTATTCGAAGCTACGGGGGCCGAACTAATCTCTAGAGGAAACTTCTTCGCTCTCATGTACTTTGTGCTGGGCCTGGGGTCTTTGGTCGTCTATTTTGTTCTAGGATGGACGTCGAATATCGTAGCCCAGGTAGGTGGAACAGCAGTACAAGCTCCTATGACTATCGAATCTCAATTGCTAATTGGAAGCAGGAAATAAACTACAAGTATCGAAGGCAGCTTCTAAACGATGTTCTCAGACAGGATCTACAGTTCTTTGATCGTCCCGAAAATACGACCGGCGCGCTTGCTAGCAGGATAGACTCGTGCCCACAGGCTGTGTACGAGCTCATGGGTTTCAGTGTTGCCATCATATTCACCGCAATTCTTGGTGTACTATCGTGCTGTGTGGTGGCTTTCGTGTACGGCTGGAAGCTTGCTCTCGTCATTGTGTTTGGTGGACTCCCCCCTCTGCTGCTAGCCGGCTTCGCGAGAATCATTATAGAAGGGAGGATGGATGAGGCGATATCGAAGAAATTCTCCACGAGCGCCACCATCGCTTCAGAGGCCATAACTGCAATCCGGACCGTATCATCACTAGCGATCGAGAAGTCAATCCTCGATAGCTATACTCGAGAACTGGACCACGCGGTTACAATGTCCACCAAGCCGGTTCTTTCGGTCATGTTCGCCTTTGCGTTTACACAAAGCGTGGAATATTCTTTCATGGCATTGGGGTTCTGGTCAGTTGTAGCGCACTTCAACCCCTATTCAATGTGCCCAGCCAGCTAACGTGATTGCTCATCTCTAGGTATGGTTGCCGACTCGTTTCTTTTGGAGAGCTCAGCATGGTCAATTTCTTCGTTGCCTTCTTGGGTGTTTTCTTCTCTGGTCAACAGGCTTCAATCTTATTCGGGTTCTCCGGCAGTAAGTTCCCGCCTACTTGATAGAATTTTTCGTTTTTCTCACGGCGTGATAGATATGACGAAGGCAAGGAATGCGGCAAACTACATCTTTTGGCTCGAACAGCTCCAGCCTACGATCGTGGAAACGTCTGACAACCGTGAAAAGGGGCCAGAGGGTCTGCGGGATATTGGGTTTGACAATGTCCATTTTTCGTACCCGATGAGACCACATGCTCGAGTCCTTAAGGGCATCGATCTTGAGGTATTGCGAACTTGAAAGATTCCTTCGTAACTATGGTGCTAATACACTAGAGCAGATTAAAAAGGGCCAGTTTGCTGCCTTCGTTGGTGCATCCGGCTGCGGCAAGAGTACTATGATAGCTATGCTGGAGCGCTTCTACGACCCTACGAGTGGCCACATCCGAATTGACTCACGCGCTCTTGACAATATGTCTCCGCGTCTCTATCGCAACCAAGTGGCCCTTGTGCAACAGGAACCGACACTCTACCCTGGGAGCATCCGCGAAAACATTTCCATGGGTATTCCTACCGACGATCCGTCCTCTATCCCCGAGTCTGATATAGAGGCTGCCTGTCGTGCCGCCAACGCCTGGAACTTCGTCTCCTCCCTCCCGGAAGGACTTAACACGCCCTGCGGCACTAACGGCTCCCAACTCTCGGGTGGGCAGCGCCAGAGAATCGCTATAGCTAGAGCGCTCATACGAAACCCGAGGGTGTTGCTCCTAGACGAGGCAACCAGCGCCCTGGATACGGAATCTGAGAGGATTGTGCAGGACGCCATCAACGAGGCAGCTGCGGGAGACAGGATCACGATTGCGGTGGCGCACCGGCTGTCCACCGTCAGACATGCCAATGCGATCTTCGTTTTTGACGGAGGTAAGATCGCCGAGGCGGGAACGCATGAGGAGTTGCTGGCCCTCGGAAAGCTGTACAAGAAGATGTGCGAGGCGCAGAGCTTGGCTTAGGATATCATGAACTTCAGTTATCCTACCAGCTCGTTGTGATTTCTGGATTGCGATATTTGTGGGATTGTCTTTGTAAGTGGTTTATATTGAAAATTATGGTACGATGGGTTATAGAATAGCGATATCTAGATGCACGAGAAACACAGTAATAGTATGAGTGAGAATGAAGTATGACGCTTGAATAATTGGGCATGTCATTTCCAATCTACCTACCTAATCAACCTACCTACCTACTTACCTACCTAGGGACTCAAAGTTCATGGACGACACTATCTAGCAGGAATAGAGAACGCACCAGTAGAAGTCGATATTCAATATAGCGCGATAGGTACACTGCATAGAGACCTGACGCCAAGCGAGTGACTATTGCTTGAAGCAGCCTGTTTCACCAGCTAGATATCATAGCAGTAGATAAAAGCAGGCGATATCCCTCCATGACGATGTGCAAAATCCAAGGGCCTTAATCATGTCTACCTAGGTAGGTATATCTCAAACCCCAAGGTGTTGTTTCGGCTTGCCCAACTCTTTATCCCCTGAGAGTTCAGCTTGGGTTAGAAGATGTTGGCTTGCCCTTCAACAATTGTTACCAAATTTAGTTCTCCATACCATTTGATACCAAATATCCAGGACAAGTTCCCTCCACTACTAAACACAGGAATCACAATGTAAAAGCCACTGATATCAATGGAGTCTAGAACGAAGATTGTTCTCGTTGGTGTACGAAGGCATGACAGCGCCAAGCGAAAAAAAAAGGGGCTTGGCTCCACCTAAATCGGGGTTTCTTGGCGGCGAATATCTCGGGCGGCGGAACCTGCGGGACCCGGTGCGCCGGGTTTCTATGCTTCCCATCCTGCGAGGCGACGCCCACCCGCTTCTTACTTTTCTCTTTTGTCAAGTAGGTGGGATTGTCTGCGGTGATTTCATACTGCCGAGTCTGGTACTTCTGCCCTACGATCATGACTGACCACGCGGAAGACGGAGACCGAAATGCCGCGGAGGAGAACCCATCCTCGTCCTCGCGCCCTGTCATACGCCGTGCTGTAGGTCATCAGGAGAATCATATCCTTGCTATTTGCTATATACCCACCTATGTAAAGTCTGTATGCCTAGCAAGCTAACTTATACTATTCCTAGTGTGAGGCGTGCCGCGCTCGTAAGGTGGGAAGACCGTCTATAATAAGTGCCCCTTTTATACGTATCTGACTAATTGCAACTAGATACGTTGCGATAAAGACTTACCATGCTCCAACTGCGTGCGGGCCAAGATAGAATGTAGAACTATCTCCCGTGTGCCACATCAGAAGCGGGCCCGGGTCCTTATATCTTCGCAATAGTACGTCCAGCCCCTAGAAACGTGGCTTGAAAGTAATCCTTAGTGACTTGATTCAACGCAGTGAGAAGAAGATAGACCGACTCGACCAAAGGCTCGAACGAGTCGTACATATGATCGAGGCACTGGAAGCCCGCGGGACTTCAACCGGCACCCAGAGCACAAAACGCGCCGCGCCGTCTTCGAGTGTTCGGAGCCGAGACTCATCTGTGCATGGCTCGCCTCACTCGGACCAGGATGGCGCCGAGGATGCGCCGTACTTCTCCAGCCGACCATCATCAAATCCGCGGCTCCTAGACAACGGTCTGCGCGCCGGGCCCGCGCAGGAGCTGACGAGCTTGATCCAGGGGGGATCCTCGATGTCCGCGCAGTCGTCGTTCGCGAACACGTTCCTGTCGAACTCGGTGGGCCAGAACCAGGAGGCGGGCCTCGGCTACGAGATGACGAAGGAGCTGGCCAAGCTCCGCCAGGTCGTCAACGCCTTCAAGCACACCCCGCCCGCGCAGGAGCTGACGTTCCGCCACGCGAGGCCCCCGCCGCCCCCGCCGCGAGACGACTACGAGTTGCCCCCCATAGAAGCGGCCGTTGCGGTGATTCGGAATAGCCAAGGTAAGTTACCACCGAAAGTGCATTCGTAATGCTCTTGTACTGGAGAACTAATCCACTGCTTGCTCACATGGGATAGCTACCTTCTGGTCCGTGGCTTGTCAATCGCTGCTGATGACGGAGAGCTTGTCGGATCTCTGTCTCAAGGTGTACTTCTCGAACCACTACACCGACGCCGAGTTCATCATCCTAAACGCCGCCCTCCTTTGTGCGTACCCAGTCCCGCCCCGCGGCAGTAGCGTTTCCGGGATTGCTAACGGGTTCGCAGTCTTTTCTCTGGACTTGTACATATTCAACGAGAGCCCCGAAACCGGGAGCCCCGAGAACTTTAGTCTCTTGTGTCGGCGAAACTTGGAAAATGCAATAGCGAGGCTGCCCTTGTTCTCACCGGCTACCCACGATAACGTCCTGGCTCTTGTCTTGGCTGTGAGTCTGACTACTATTGCATGGCAGCGCGGCCACCAATGGAATACTAATTGAAACATCACCAGGCTACTTTCGCCATCGACAGTTCAAAGCCTTCGTTAGCGTGGAGACTTACGAGCGCAGCGTCGCACGTGTCCTACATACTCGGCTTCCACACGCGGTCGGTCGGAGCCGAGAAGTCCTCCAACGAACTTAACAAGCACGGCCGGCTATTCTGGGTTTTGTACTCGATAGAGAAGTACTTGTGCCTTGGGCTGGGCTACTCCTCCACGATCCACGACCGCGACGTCACGGTCCCTTACCCGGCCGACCCAGATCTGCCGGGCTCATACGGCATGAAATACTGGTATGAGACGGTAAAGCTTTCCAATATCGCCGGAAGAATCTACGAGGAGCTGTACAGCCCACACGCTCTCCGTCTGCCGGCGGACGAGCGGCGAACGCGCGCCACGCAGCTGGCGGAGGAGATGAAACAGAACACTATAGAGTCTCGCGAGACGAATGTAAGGGTCTTAGGTTTCCTGGCAGCCTGAAAGCTAACGAATGAAAAGCAACTCTGGGCCGAGTCCGCTGCCGATGACGCAGACAGACGGGCCATCATGTTCATTGCCATCTCAGACGATGTCTTGCGCCAATCGATGACGGCGCTTGTCTACCGGGCTTTCCCGGTAAGGCGCGACTCGGGAATGACCTTCACTGAGGAGTGCATCAACTCGTCAAGGGCAGCCCTTGAATCGCACGAAGCGTTTGTGGTGAGCTTGGTCAACCACCCGCATCAATTGTTCTTCTACATTCAATGGTAAGTGCGGGATCTAGTTCCTAATGGAAGTTGCCACTCAGCTGATGTATCATATGCAGGTCGATTATATTCGTGCCCTTTATCCCTTTCATCGTACTCTTCTGCCACGTCGTCGAGACCGGGAACGCGGACGATCTGGCTCGGATGGAAGCATTTGTCACCTCGATTCAAGGGGTTGCAAAAACGTCTACCGCGGTAGCGAAACTCCATCGTCTTTTCGAGGTTTTCTATGGCGTGGCGCGGCGACTAAACGAAGTGAGGAACCTAGAGACCAACACGCCGCAGCAAGAGGAGCAGATGCGGTTGAACTCATGTTTAGTTGAGCTTGGTCTTCAGGCCGAAGTTGGACAAGGCATGACAGACCAGACCAGCCAAGGTTGGGGGCCACTTGCATCCTTGCCGTCCGCACCGCCGACGTTCGGAATCGCGGGCCAGATTATAGCTAACGAAACGGTTGACTGGACAAACCAGGATTTGCCACTTGAGAGTTGGGTCTCTCTTAATCAGCATATGATGGATATTATAGGTAATGACGATTTGCATATCTAACGTTAATGAGGAAGGCCTTTAGATTCGATGCCATGGTTTGCTGCGACGAAAAGGGGGGAAAATATCGACTTGAGCACAGGAAAGATATAGAGGATAGTAGTAGAAACTTAGCTATACGATAATCGGTTGGGTCTAGAATTCGAATTCTGTCGAGAATCCTTGACAAAATGAGGATAAAAAATAGAAGGCAAATATATGTTTGGGCTAGGGTATCAATTGATATGTGGATTTATATATACTTATATGGGTTCATAATTCCATTCTGTTGATGAAGTTTAGTACATCTGGGCCAACGGGCAACGGGCGGGTAGGGGATCGCGTGGGTAACTTACAGGGTCATAAAGGTTTTTAATCTGCTTCATCAGCCCTACTGTCGTCTCATTTCGGCTGTAGCCGATATACTTCTTTTTGGCAATACCCAAGCCGTGCTCAGCGCTGATGCTGCCATTCTTACCACTGATCCATTCATAAACGAACGGCTCGAGAGCCCCTTCCACCTCCTTGGTGTATCGTCTGACTGCGATGTTGAGATGTAGGTTCGCGTCACCCATATGGCCATATCCAACGACGTCTACAACAGGATACTCGTCGGTGTCGCCTTTCAGGCCCGCGTCCTCGAGCCTTTTCCTGACGTCCTCTACGAGCTGGTACATGTCCTTGATCGGAATCGACAGATCGTATTTGTACACCCCTCCCCAGTGGCCCAAGGTTTCCGTGATGCCTTCTCTTTGGCTCCACAGCGACCTAAGCTGCGTCTCATCTTGGGCTACGACGCCGTCGGAGACGAGCTCTTTGGTCATAACGTCTTCGAGGAACTTCTCTAGCTTCTCGCTGTCGTGTTCGGCATTCGAACCGCTCGTTTCAATGAGACAGTAGAAGGGATATTCTCCGTCAAGTGGTCGCTTGTTCTCCTTGACCTTGTGGAATATGTCTTGGCTCTGAGAATCCATCAGCTCGAAAGCAGATAAGATCTCGCCGAGTTGCGTCTTCGCTTCCCTGAACGCTTGCTGAAGCTTCTCGTAAGATTCAACACCAAGGAACGCGACGTTGACGGCCTTGGAGCGTTGGGGGCAATGTATCGACACAGCGGTGATCATACCGATAGTGCCTTCAGCGCCGATGAAGAGCTGCTTTAAGTCGTAACCAGTGTTGTTCTTTCGTAACCTGCTCAGGTCATCGAGGATTGTCCCGTCGGGAAGAACGGCCTCGATGCCGAGGACGGTACCGTGCAAACTCCCATACCGCAGCAAACGTAGTCCGCCGGCGTTGGTGGAAACGTTGCCACCGATGTGGCAGGAGCCTTTCGCACCCAGGTCCAAGGGGAAGATGTAACCTTTCTCAGCAAGAAATTGATCAGCTGTTTCGAGCACGACACCGGCGTCCACGACCAGTACGCCGCTCACTTCGTCAAAGAATCGGATCTGGTTCATTCGGCTAGTGCTGACTACGATCTCATCGAATACGGGTACAGAGCCTCCGACAAGACCGGTGTTTCCGCCTTGCGGCACAACGGCTAACATGTTCTCATCACAGTACTTCAGAATCTTGCTGACCTCCTCAGTGGAGCCGGGCTTCAACACTAGCTTGCAATGGCCCTTATACTTTCGCATCCAGTCGAAGTTGAAGGGCTCTATCTCATCCTCTGCGCTCTGCGTCGTCACGCCGTCAATCACAGCGGATTCTTTGCCAAGGAGGTTCTTGAAATAGTCAACGTGCTCCTTTGTTATCTGAGCGAAGCGGTTGTCCCGCTTGATCTCGGGGTAGGAATCGGTTGTGAAGCCGGCGCATTTCACGCCCGATTCTCGGAGACGTCTCGGCGCTGTAGTTGACAAACATCGCGCAGTACATAAGGGTGAATTAGCAACTCTCGACGTCCGCTTCAGAGTAGGCACGGCTACCCGTCTTAGAACCGGGGTGAGCCTTGACCTACAAGCCATTTTGAAGGAGAAGAGGATGTCGAAGGTAAGGAAGTGAGAAAGTCAATTAGAAAGTTTTTAATTCAAATCGCTAAAAAATGACGCCGGGCATGCCCTGGAGCCTGGGGTACCTACAATGCGTAAGGTCCAGCGGCGGCGAAACTCGGTTCCCGGCACTATCGATAGATTGCCGTTAACTCCAGGGTTGGTGGCTTCATGGCGCTGTAGATCTTTTGCGAGGTACCAAACTTTGAACGACCCCCCACTTATCCACTCATCCACTCATCTATCTAATTTGGGAACTCATCTAGGTTATAGGGTCTTATCATTGATGTATTGCCAGGCAAAGATGGGATGGAATGGGATGATGGATCAAACTGCAGATGGGTTAATGGGTTAATGGGTTAAAATGGATGGGTACTTGGGTACTTGGGTACTTGGGTAGTACTTGGGTACTCAGTGCTCATAGCCAGAAACTTGGAAGGCGGGCTGTACCTATAATCTACTAGGTACCTATAGACCCTGTATCTTATCGCTTTATCGATTGGTATAACGGTATCCAGGTAGTGGGGCGGTTAAGGTCCACGGCAGCACGGGTCCTACGAGAAATAGGGGATCCCCTTGGCAACCAATTGTAAACGTCGAAACGGCGAAACGGTACACAAATCGTCCACAGGCATTCCCGACTTGGTAAACTCAATGCAACTCTCTCTATCATTGATCTTTCCACTTACCTGACTTAAGCTTACCTGTTCGTACTCCGTATCCCGTGCATCACTTCAACTTCCATCAGAAGAGGGCTGGAGCGACAATATTCTCCGATTCACTACAAGTTTAATCTGTATCCACTTACTCCTTTTGCGCTCTCTTCAAGCCGCCAATAATACCCATCTCAGTTACGACGACGTATCCAGTTTCCCATCTTAATTGTTAATTGCTGCTGCGCCGTGTCCCGCCACAACGGTTTGCACGCTTTCGACGCCGAGGTCACGGAAGCTCAGCAAGTTGAAGTAGTAGTGTTCTTTTCGGCCGGTCGCAAACTCCCACATTCGCTCCTCGCACAACACCTATCCATCCCGCCTTTGACTTGATCCTGCAAGTTTCTACTAGTCGAAGGCGAACAGATTTCGAGAATTGCATCAATTTCCCCTCGCCTCTGCTGTTAGCTCTACTCAACCCAAGCTGCCCCTGAGCGGCTGGGGGGCCATTCCCGAACGATCAAGATGGCTCACCAGTGGATTAACGTCCAGCAGAAGACGTTTACAAAATGGTTAGCTAGAGCAACCCCTTTAAATTCTATGATAATCATTGTCATTCTCTCGACGATGAGACATTGTTTCTCATTTCCGAGCGTAAAAAGCTAACGCAGCTGGAATGTTAGGATGAATACCAAGATCGCACAGCGGGGCCTAGTGGTAAAGGACCTCGTTTCCGACTTAAGTGATGCCGTAGGTCACCGCCAACTGACGATCCCGGCTACCTTTCCTCAAACTAACCCTTTTCCGTTCATAGGTTCTTCTCATACACCTGCTCGAATGCCTGTCATGCGAATCCTTAGGACGATATGCGGCGAAACCCAAGCTACGAGTGCAAAAGTTCGAGAATGCCAACACGGCTCTCAACTTCATCAAGTCGAGAGGCATCCAGATGACCAATATCGGCGCCGAAGATGTGGTCGACGGCAATCGCAAGATCATTCTAGGTCTTATCTGGACCCTTATTCTTCGATTTACCATCAGCGACATCAACGAGGAGGGTATGACGGCCAAAGAAGGTCTTCTCTTATGGTGTCAACGCAAGACGGCTTGCTACGACGAAGTCGACGTCCGAGACTTCAGCACCAGCTGGAACGACGGGCTTGCTTTCTGCGCCTTGCTAGACATCCACCGACCCGACCTTATCGACTACGACTCCCTAGACAAGTCCGACCACCGCGGCAACATGCAGCTGGCCTTCGAGATCGCTCATAAAGAGATCGGAATCCCCGACTTGCTAGATGTCGAAGATGTTTGCGACGTTGCCAAACCTGATGAGAGGAGTTTGATGACGTACATCGCCTACTGGTTCCATGCTTTCTCGCAGATGGAAAAGGTCGAGAACGCCGGCCGACGAGTCGAAAAGTTTGTCAACAACATGCAAGGTGCGTGGGAAATGCAGAGCGCTTACGAGAGGAGAATGGCCGAGCTGTTGCGACAGATCAGGGAGCAGATGGAGCAGTGGAAGCAAGCGACGTTTGAAGGGACCTACGTCGACGCGAAGAGACAAGCCGCCGAGTTCGCATCCTACAAGAGAGGCAAGAAGAGAGACTGGGTCGCCGAAAAGAGCGATCTAGCTACGTTATTAGGGAACATTAAGACTAAGCTGGGCACGTACCGACTTAGAGCTTATGAGCCGCCACCGGAGCTATCCTTAGAGAATACCGACAGGGAGTGGGCGAGGTTGACGGAAACCGAGATGATGCGTGCCCAACTTATCAACGAAACTATCAGAGAGTAAGTTGGCATAGATCCAGGCGTTCGTGAGATGGGTAAACGACTGACAATAGACGTGCAGTATCAAGAACGCTCTTCGTAAATCGTTTGCTGACAAGGCGAACGATTTCGCTCTGGCTCTTAACACGATGCAAATCGCCATCTCCGGTCTTGAAGGCGACGTAGAGGACCAGCTCCTTCATGTGCGAAGGCTTAGCGACAATCTACCGCCGTTGGACGCATACCTAGAGAAGATCGCAGCTGTCGATGCCAAGTGCCAGGAGGCTAACATCGAAGAGAACGACTTCACTACCTACACCTACGACGAACTGCTATACGAGCTAGGGCTTGTCAAGTCGTCTGTCCAGAAGAAACTTGCTTTCCTCGAGAATCAAATGGTAGCACGAAGCATGACGAATTTGACACCAATCCAGCTTGAGGAGTTTGAATCAGTATTTCGACACTTCGACCGAGATGACACGAACTCGTTATCCGAGCTCGAATTCTCGGCCGCACTCGCAAGTCTGGGGTTGGTGTTCAGCGAGGACGAGATGCACGACTACTTCCTCGAGACGTCGCGGGGCCGCGACCGTGTTACTTTCGAGCAGTTTATTCGGTTCATGGTAGACGTGACCGAGGACCAGAATACGGCCGAACAGGTGTTCCAGTCCTTCCGCGAGGTCGCCGACGGTAAGCCGTACGTCACCGAGATGGACCTCCGCCACTCCCTCGTCCCCGACGACGTCATCGAGAAGCTCTGTGAGATCGTCCCTGTCCACAGCGGCCCCGACATGGCCCAAGACCGCGGCGTCCCCCAGTACGACTACATCAGCTTCATGGAGAAGCTCATCACTGGCCCCTCCCAAAATGACAACAGCGTCGATGCAGATGCAAACAGCGCCGCAGGTGGAGGGGGCCCGCTCTCAGATATAACGAACGGCCGCGTCAGCCCCACTAAGAAGGCCAACGGTTACCACTAATCCCCCTACCATCCCTCCGTCTCTCCTTACAACATTAACCTTTTTCCTCTATTCTATTTCAAACACACCCGCGGTGGAGGCGGGCGATCGAGCGTGAGCACGGGCTACAAAGCTTTTGCAACGCTCCCACGAGACTACATCTATACTTTTTATTTTTCCTTTGATCAGGCAGGACTCATGCTGGAGGCAAGGATCGGAAGGAGACGCGAGGCGAGATGAAGTGAGGTGAGGTAGGTGGGCAGGCAATGACGGCTTACAAAAAAAAAAACCACAAGTAACCCTCGGGGGTGACAACAACATCTCCCTGTCGCTGCGCCCAATACGCACCTATCTACACCTGGGTAATAGATGGGCGAAGGAACCCAAGAGGAGGAAAGGTGAATAGCTCGCAGACCACGGTAACAGGTCGTTGTAGAGGGGCAGGCACAAGAAGACGCCACGCTCGGGGACTAGTGAACAAACTATAGGGACAGCAAGCAACTTGCTCGGAGGTGTTATTTTTGGGTCTTAAGACGGACTGTTTGCTAGCTTGCTTGGCTGACTATATCCATTGCTTCCAAGAAATTCTGGCGTTTGCGAACTGCATGTCCTGTCCATAATATATCCTCGACCCTGCCCGTCCCCCATGGCTGATTTATAAATAAAGATATATGTAGTTTCACACACATCTGTTCCCACTTCGATTGTTATGTTTATGGCTTTCGCAGGACGGGCAAGGAAATCCCATCGTAGCGTCCTGTTGGAAATCAGATCTTCTTTCTCCTTACACCCGCATCCTAGACTCCTCGTTCCCTTCTATTCGAACAATCCTCGTAAATCCACACAATCCCCCCATTCTAAACTCCAGCCATGCAAAAAAAGCGTTGTAGACGGTAGGGTTCTCCACGAATGAATCGAGGATATCAAGTAACACCCCCGCTGTAGTGAGGTTGAGATGTGAAACCCAGTTGCTTTATTCCTTGAAAGCCTCCATATCCTTGAGAGCACCGGCAAGCCGGCGGTAATCTCGCAACAGCTCCAAGACATCCCCGATCCGTAGATCCGCCGGGTTCTGGAGCTCCATGAATTTCTTCTTAGGCGGGTCGATCTTCGGGATGTCTTTTGGCGGCAAGGCCGCAGCAATATCTGGGAACGCCTATTTTCAATCGTCAGTACGTCGTCCACGCTCACACATGTATATCGTGGGGTCCTCACCGTAGCCAAGTCTCCACCATCTGCTGCCTTTGCTGAGGTATCCTTTGCGGTTGGTGTAGGAATGGTGGCAGCACGTCCAAAACCTCGCATCATGCTCATTCCCGAGAAGCGATTCATAGGATTTAAAGAGTTACCAAGGTTTCGCATCGACTCAACCAACGCAGGGTTGGAGGATGCAGGTGATGGGGTCGCAGTTGGGGTACCGGATTTCTCCTTATTATCCTCGGCCGCCTTCTTAGAGCTGCTCGCGCTCCTAGCACTCCTTGTGCTCTCTACGCTTCGATCTCGTGATACCTTCCTACCTCCTACCAGCGATAGCACCCTGTCCTCCTTTCCTATTGAGGTTCGCTCGGCATCTTCCTTTTTGGGGTTGGAACTAGCGCCATCAACAGAGGCGTCATCTTCCGGCGGTGGAGTACCTATGAGCTTCCGGGCTTCGTCTAGGGTCCTCGGAACAACCAATTCTCGTCCACTAGCAGAAGTATCCCGGAGCTTACCAAGCAAGAATTTGTAACTGTCACCTAGACTCGTTCCAATCGTCTTGAAACTTTGGTCAGCTGTATTGAAGAGCGAGTCGCTTGCGGTTCCGAGAGCTTGGGCTGGGCTCTGAATCAAGTCGCTCAACCTCCGGTGTTGGACAGCTGCCCGTAGGCTCGCCGACGATGGAGAGGGCTTTGCGCTCTGTGCGCCCTCATCCGCAGCAGCGGTAGGATTCAACGCATCCGCAGATAAGCCTGCAGTATAGGCCGGTGGGAATGTTTCCGATCTTATCGCTTCAGGCCGACCCTCGGATTTTAACGGACCTGACGACGCCTCGTCGGCTCTGAGACTGGCAAGATCTACCGTCTGCAGAAAAGTGATTGCGGCCTCGAGATTGGTCAAGCAGTAAGCGGCCTCACCCTCAAGCTTCTCTTCCCATCGAAATCGCTGTATGAAATTCGAGTCGCTGATGACATTCAGTTTCTCAGGCGGCATAGTTATCAAGGTGTAGATAAGCATAGGCATGATCTCATCCGCCGAAGAAGAGGGGTGGAAATGGGATAAGGTATCCACGATACTCTTATGGGCGGCTTTGAGGTGGTTAAGCTTGCCCAATGGATATCTCTTTTCATGCATCAATATGAGATCTTTTCGAGCTTGCTCCAAATACTCGCGAATTTCCTCCTGCTTCTTCAAGAGTGCTTCCGGCGTGTCCTCGGATGGATCTCCGAGGTCCACCCCCAGGTCTGCTGGACCGATACCGACAAGAGCCAGCGCGGCCGTCTTAGATCGAAGTCTATCATCTTGTGCTTCGTCTTGCGTAGTTCTATGACGATATATGCGATCGTATATTCCCTCACAGAGTCGTCTCTCGACCGCTTCTTCTAGCAGAATCCTTTTCTGCTCCAGTGCTCGTTTCGCTCGTTTTCTCTCGGCATACTCTTCGGCCGTGAGCATTTGCTGTTCCTCCTTAGTCGGCGTCACCTTTGTCTTGTCCTTGTTGCTAAAAGAAGCCGCCTTTGATCTCAGCAGGCTGGCTGCAGAGGCCCTAGAATAGCTCGAGGAGGCTGGCGAAGCTTCCCGTGTTTGCCTAGTAGCTAGAGTGTCCACATGTGTCCGAATATGCGAGGCGGCTATATGATAAAACTCTTGAAATAGCTTGGAAAGGTTATCGATGTTTGGCGGGGTTGGATGGACCCTGGCCGAAAGCGAATCGATGAAGCTGGGAGGAGATAGGCATTAGTCGTGCCTAATTTAGATGGCGTGGCAGTTCTAACTCAACTTGTCTGTCTTGCTAACCAACTCGATTGGTATGTCATCCATATCTACCGAAGCTCGAGGTGCGTCCACCGCATCTTCGGTGGTCTCCGACTCGAAGGTATCGGGCTTTTCCTTTTGCTTCTTTTCTGGGGGTGTTTCTTGTATAATGGTAACACGGGGAGGAGTACCATTCTCTGCAGTATTCGCGCGGTGCGGACGAACTTTGGGTTTATTCGACTCTGGGGTTTGTTGAAGAGGGAAGGTATTGGAGGGGGTAAGCGGCCCTGGCGTGGGCTCAAGACCCTTAGATGATGGTGTTGTCGGCGCCATGTAGATGGGGGAGATGCTAGACGCTCTGTTCTGTTAGCTACCTAGCTGCCTAGCTTGCTGGGAGAAAGAAAGTATTAGAAAATTAACAAAGCCTAGCTTTGGATGAAGTTTAAAACAAAGAGCAGCATAAAGTGATGAGCAAAAGACTTGAAACTTGTTACAGGAACTCGGTACCTCCACAGTTAGCAGGGGACACAAGATGCTTGGAAGTATTGATAGCAATAAGATAATAGGATAGTGTATATTTTTATTTTAGTATAGATACCTTCCATGGGACGGTCGTAACAGGCGAAGCAGAGGCCATCAAAGCCAAGCAAGACAGCACTGGGACATGAACGAGATAATATTAATGTAATAGATTACAATGAGATCAATCTTGTAATCGTAATCGAAGATGACTGGAAGTAAGAGCACACGGGGTCTTTCGGGTTCCTTGAGCTTTCCGATGGAAGTGCACGTTACTATGTATGTAAGTTGAGATGACGGAAATCGGACTCCACCTCAAGACACGATGCCAATGGTGCTGTTTTGTTACTGGATGTACTGGGTACGTACCTCGTAGGGGGACAGCGCGAGGAGCTCGCCTTAGGCCTTGCGTCAGGGGTAGAAACGACTAACATGCAAGCTAACAGCTGCTGTGCGTGCATGGATGTAATTGATCGATACAATGGAATATTGATTTCTATTGATTCGATGCACCCGTAACAACTTGGAACCTCGCGATCAGAGTAGGAGTAGGTGACAGCCAGAATTCGCATCGGATTACTACGCCCAAAGAGTACACTACTAGCACAGAGATTTGAAGCTCGGGATATTCGAGGAGCATATCCATCAGTTATTGATACATCTAGCAGTGCAGGCCCGTAGCATTATCGAGTTACAGTTGTGGCAGCTCGAGGTTACGTTATAAGTACCTAGGTAGGTAGCCAACAAGGTGTGAGTGCAGCCTGCGAGGTAGATCAGCCCAGAGCCTACAGCAGTCATATGGCTTCTCTCTGCCGAGGGACTTCGACGTTACAGACTCCGAGGTCCTATAACACACAGCATATAGGCTATACGTGCCTACGGTGCTGGAGAGTACACACATCTATGATACCTACTAGGTACCTAGGTACATATATACACGCAACTGTACACCCCAGGCCGTTACGAGTTCGTACAATGAGGCAATGAGGCTTACATAAAAAGACTTACCGCTTCGATCTCAATGGTTGGGACAGGGATCGGTAGTCGGACCTTGCGGAACGAAGTACACGGTGTGAAGCCACTTATCCTCGTTAGGTAATGGACACTACGTATCTACGTCTCTAGCGTGTCTGCGTGGTAAGCCAAGTAGAACCTAATGCTGTCATACCTCAGGCAAATCATTGATCAAGTCTTCTGCACCAGCCACTACAGCAGGTAGATAAGCCCAGCTCGGCACCCCGGGGGCGCTGTTGTCCACGCGATAACAACCCCCAAGTGCCCTGATGCCCTGTGGCCTGTGGGGATTCCAGCAGCGTGACCACTTGCACTTCTGTTTCTGTTTCTGTCACTTTTACTCAACAACATTTGGTCTTCACCTCCTATCAATGTCTTCCTCCTTTCTTTTCATCTATCCATAGACTTATGCATTAATTTAAACTCTTCACTTATCTTTTCTCAGCCATCCTAGCTATTAGGTGCTTAGTCTCTAGTTCAAAGCAACCATGGGAGCAAGAAGGAAACGGCCGACTTCGACCTGCAGCTCTGCTGGCAGAGTTACAGCTCAGATGCTGTTGTCCTTCCTCGCCGTATCCGCCTCTCCAGCCACCGCCAGTCTCCAGAATGCTGGCGCGATCCTTCCCGATACGCCCTTATTAGCGCCCCTAATCCCCGAGACACCACAACCGGCGGAACATACCTTCACGTTACGCCATATCTATCACCACGGGACCTATCGACACCCTGGGCTTCATCGAAGGAAAGACATACTTGAGCCGGAGGCCGAGGTATGGCTGGCTGGTGAGGATGGACATGATGCAGAACGAATACCGCCATTGAAGGCGAAGAGTCAGCCTCGAAAGATCGAGCGTCTCGTCGATCGACGGCCGAGTACCATAGACCCTTTGGTTGCCGAGGCTCGCCAGCGAGGTTATGTCATCTCAAGCAGTCCATCTGCATGGACCCTCGACGATGTTCCCGGCCCCGATATTACCGATAAAGGCACCGTTCTTACGATGGCCTTGGTGGCCTCTAACGCTTACGTGGAGAAGCCAGGCATGCCGGATTGGGAAGAGGTGGGAGAGCCATTCAATCGCTCTGCCGATTTTGGTTGGGAAAGCGATGGACTCCGGGGCCACATCTGGGGTGATGAGACTAACTCTACCATCATTATTGGGCTGAAGGGAACGTCCCCAGCCGTTTTCGACGGTGAAGGGACGACAACCAACGATAAGATCAACGACAACCTCTTCTTTAGCTGCTGCTGTGCCCAGCAAGGTCAATGGTCGTGGCATCAAGTCTGCGACTGTGCGACGAGCACCTATAGCTGCAACAACACTTGCGTAAAGAAGGCTCTTCACGAGGAGAATCGTTATTACCAAGCAGCCAGGGAGCTCTACGCAAATGTTACCGAGATCTATCCGGAGTCGAACATCTGGGTTGCCGGGCACTCGCTAGGAGGGGCCGTCAGCTCCCTTCTCGGTTTGACATACGGACTTCCCGTCGTAACATTTGAGGCTGTTCCTGAAGCATTGGCGGCTGGAAGATTGGGCCTACCTGTACCTCCACACGCAGATCCCGAGTTCCCTCAAACACGCGAGTATACGGGAGCCTTCCACTTCGGTCACACGGCCGATCCTATTTATATTGGCACGTGCAACGGCGCGACTGCTTCGTGCTCCTTTGCCGGCTATGCCTTGGAAACAGCATGTCATACAGGTTATGAGTGTGTTTATGACACGGTTGCGGATCACGGCTGGCGAGTGGGTATTGGGACTCACAAGATTCGGTCTGTAATCAACGACGTTATTCGAAAGTACGATACCGTTCCAGAATGCATGTTCACGCCAGAGTGTAGGGACTGTGCGAACTGGAAGATGTACGAGAGTAATAGTACAGATAGCACAACGTCCTCAAGCAGCTCCTCTACTACTAAAACGCGTACCCGAACAGCCACCTGCCAGACTCCTGGATGGTGAGTAGATTGCCTCCCACTTTTTCATGACTGGCCTGACTAACAATTTATAGGTGGGGTTGTTTGGATGAGACTACGACGACTGGCGCCCCCAGCACTACAACCACCAGTAGCTCGACCTCAACATGCAAGACCCCCGGTTGGTTTGGTTGCAAAGACGAGACCACCACTACCTCTGCTACCTCTACATCTACCTCTACTACCACAACGACCACAACCACGTGTAAGACGCCTGGCTGGTGGGGTTGTAAGGATAAAACCACCACTACGACGAGCACCACGGCATCGCTGCCACAAACACAGCCTCATTTGATTACCTCACCGCCTCCCATGCCTACACCCACATCCCACCCAAAGCCTACCATCACAACGCCTCCGAAATCCCACTGTGTTAGGCGGAACTGGATTGGAATGTGTAAGGAGTGGAAGACCGAGTCAGATCCAGACTCGGACGCCGCGTGGGCAAACGAAGAGATATAGGTAGATAAGGTATTTTGGGTTCAGCTACCTCATCCAGAGGTAGGCATGGCTTGTTTGGAAGTTGGACTAGATTGGGATACATCAAGGGCTCACGGCGTTTGTTTGGATTGCATCATGCGTCACACCAACATTATTTTTGGCGCATACACTTGGACCTAGCACATCAACAGCACGATACTATCACAGGCGTCAAGCATATTCTTTTTCTATTCTTTTGCGGCGTGTAAAGCCGTACGGCTAGCTAGGTTTGCATGAAGGTACGATTAAGTCGAATAAATCAAGTCACAAGCTATTAAATCCAAGAAAAGAAGAATAAATTCGAAACCCCTCAATTGTTCCTAGGTAGTGACTGGTACCTACTTGCGTGCCTATGTATTTGATATCAGCATCCCATCGCCCCTGTCAACCTACTAACCCCCAATTTTAGATTCTCATTTTTTCCCCTTTGTCTATCCCTAGCAATTCCTAACTCCAAGAATCCAAGTTCTTCAGCACACACCCTTCCTGCCCGTCAGCCCTCGCCGTCAGCCTGCCGATGACATACACGGTCTCACCGGCCTCCTGGAAGCGTTTCGCAACAGCATCCGCGTCGGCAGGGTTCACAACAGCGACCATACCGATGCCGTTGTTGAACGTACGCGCCATCTCGGAGGGCTCGACATTGCCAGCCGATTTCAGCCAGCGGAAGACGGGAGGCAGGGGCCAGGCGGCGACGTCGATCTCGGCGGCGAGGCGCGAGGGCAGCATGCGGGGCACGTTCTCGGCGAGGCCGCCGCCGGTGATGTGGGCGAGGCCCTTGAGCTGGGGCAGGGCGGCGAGGACGGACTTGACGTATATGCGGGTGGGGGTCAGCAAAGCCTCGCCGACGTTTCGGTGGGACGACGCGTCCCAGGGGACGGGGCTGGCGTAGTCGAGCTGCTCGCGCGCGAGGATGCGGCGCACGAGGGAGAAGCCGTTGGAGTGCACGCCTGAAGAGGCGAGGCCGAGCAGGACGTCGCCGGTGGCCATGGCGTCGTGGCGCGGGAGCCGGTTGGCCGGGCGCATGACGCCGATGGCGGCGCCCGCGGCGTCGTAGTCGTCCTCCTTGTACATGCCGGGCATCTCGGCGGTCTCGCCGCCGACGAGGGCGCAGCCTGCGTCGCGGCAACCGGTGGCCACGCTCTCGACGAAGACGGCGGCCACCTCGGGGTTCAGCTTACTGCATCCGAAGTAATCCAGGAACATGACGGGCTCGGCGCCTTGGACCACGAGGTCGTTGACGTTCATGGCAACGAGGTCGATGCCAACCGTGGTATGGTTCTGCGTGGCTTGCGCAATCATTAGTTTTGTGCCGACGCCGTCGATGGCGCCAACCACTATAGGTGCGTCGCTAGAGAATCCTGCCTTAGATAGGTCGACCTCGCCTCCGAACCCTCCGATCTCTGCATCGGCACCGGCGCGTTTCGTTGATCTGACGGCAGTTCGGATCCGCTCGACAAGCTGGTTGCCAGCGTCAATGCTCACGCCGGCTTCTGCGTACGTCAATGCCTCTTTGGTGTCGGCAGTGGGCTTGAAGGCCCTGTGGGCGATGTCCCTACGATAGTACATCTTGTTAAACTGAATGAGTTTCACGCCTTCGTAAGCCTTATCTACAGCAGCACGAAGGCTCTCCGTCGCGGTGGCGCTTGTAGCTATTACTCGACCGCCTGCCGTCTGTAATTTGTTGTTCGCCAATTTTGTTCCGGCGTGGAATATGTTGATGCCTTCCGGGGGGGTCTGCACAGTCATCTCGTCGCCTTTGGCATACGATTCAGGATACCCTCCAGCCGCGACGACAACGGTTGCGCTAAACCTTGGCTCAACGTTGATTAGAACGCTATCCAAATACCGCTCCGAACATGCTACCATAATCTTGGCTAAATCCGTATCTTGCGATAGCAACGGCAGAACAGTTTGTGTCTCAGGGTCGCCGAATCTGACATTGTACTCGAGAACCTTTGGGCCGGTCGATGTGATCATAAGTCCGGTGAATAGAACGCCAATGAATGGCATCTCATCCTTTCGCATGCCGTCAATGGTGGGTTGGATGATGTCGCGATCGATCTGCGCCACAAGGTCAGGGGTAGCGATATTAGTTGGCGCATAGCATCCCATGCCGCCCGTGTTCAGCCCCGTGTCTCCTTCCCCTATCCGCTTGTGATCTTGTGCGGGAGGAAGCGACTTTATCGTGTATCCGTCGCTGAAAGTCAAGACGCTCAACTCGTCACCCGTCAGGAACTCTTCGATGACAACCTCGTCCCCCGCCGATCCGAACTCCTTATTTTGCATGATATCTTTGAGGGCTTTATGCGCCTCCTCTTTGGAGGTGGGTATGATCACACCTTTGCCAGCTGCAAGACCGCTTGCTTTAATGACCACGTCGTGTTGTACCCGATCGAGATATTCCCGAGCCTTCTTGTAATCGGAAAAGTTCTCGTAGGTGGCTGTCGGAATGCCATGCTTCTTCATGAAATCTTTAGAGAAGGTCTTGCTACCCTCCATCTGAGCTGCCTTCTTGGATGGGCCGAAACTCTTAATGCCCGCATTCTCGAAAAAGTCGACGGCACCTGCGACGAGAGGAGCTTCGGGGCCGGGGACGACGTAGTTGACATTGTTCTTCCGAGCGAGATCTAGCAAGGCCGGAAAGTCTTCGGAGGACACTGAGGTATTGTTGGTAACTTTTGGGCAGGTGGCAGTGCCTCCATTTCCCGGCACAGCTATAATGGATTCGACCAAGGGCGATTGGCTTAGCTTCCAGGCGATGGCGTGTTCTCTTCCGCCGTTGCCAATGAGGAGAACACGAAGTGGATATTCGACTCCCATGGCTGAACAATTAAATTATGTATAAAAGCGCCAAAGGGATCTATCGTGTCAAATATGTAACCACTTAAAAATATCTAATGATTTCGGGGATGGGTTTTAGGTGTTGAGATAATTTCTTCCTCATTTCAGGGTTTTTTTTTCTCACTCTCTGATTGCGGAAATGCCCCTCACCATTCGTATCCACTCTGATTGCTGTATCTGCTGTATCTGCTGTATCTGCTGTTAGAGATTTACCCCTCCCCCGCAATCCAGCGGGGCTTCAGGGCTGCAAGCTGCATCACAGTGCTTGCATCGATGCAATCAATGCAGCAAATCCCCCTGAACGCGCCTCCAAGGTTCGTGGCGCGCATTATCTCTAGACGCTAACTTTAAGTAGATAAGATCTTAATCAATTGATCATTTGATTGATGTTTAATCTACGGGTCCACCGGGTCTACCGGGTTCGTCGAGTCCACGAACCTCGGGATTGCCCTAAATAATGCCCTAGATGTACCCTAGATATGCCCTAGATATGCCCTAGATAAGCCCATCGATAACAACTGAATGCGGCTAATTCTAGACCACCCCTGTCAAACTGTATTAGAACCACATCCAGTCCCGTCGTGTGACCCCCCCGATTCCTATAATTTACCCCTCTTGTTATCTTGAACTTCGAATTGTGTCGTTATATCAATAGATATCTACTTGAAAAGCTCTTCCATATTCCTACTGCTGGGAGCAATTGATACTCTCAATCATGCTGCTCATAGGCTTGACCGGTTCTATAGCTACAGGGAAGTCGACCGTCTCTTCCCTGCTTGCCTCGCCTCCCCACTCGCTCCCGATCATCGACGCCGATATCCTTGCGCGCAAGGTCGTGGAGCCTGGAACAAGCGGTTACAATGCCATCGTGAAGCACTTCGGACCTACCACTCCAAATTTGTTAGTTCCGGCATCAGAAACTATGCCAGTCGACGGCGTAGACGGCAAGGGCAGACCACTAAATAGGCCGGCACTGGGCAAGCGCGTCTTTGGAAATAGCGAGGAGCGCAAGAAGGATCGCAACGTCCTGAACGGTATCGTACACCCTCGAGTGCGGAGGGAGGTGTACAAGACTATCGTGCAGAACTACCTACGAGGCAGATGGGCTGTCGTCCTAGATGTTCCTCTGCTCTTCGAAAGCGGTTGGGACAGGCTCTCAGGGGTGGTCATGGTGGTGGCTGTCAAGGACCCCGAAGTACAGATGCAGAGGCTCATGAAGCGCGATCCTCACCTTAGCCAAGAGGACGCGCAGAATCGCGTTCTAAGCCAGACGGATGTGAGGTTGAAGGCGAAACGGTGCGAAGCTAGAGGCAAGGGGAAGGGAGTGGTCGTATGGAACGACGGCTCTAGGGAAGAGCTAGAGGCCAAAGTCGAAGCGGCGCTCGCGGATATGAGGAGAGGTAGCCCTCCATGGTGGAATTGGATATGCCTTCTGTGCCCACCGTTAGGCGTTGCCGCAGGGGCGTGGGTGTATTGGCAGAATATCAGCATTAACAAGAGGTGGAAAGAGATGGAGTTGGACGAAAAGGCGAAGTTGTAGCTGTAGCTGCACGTATAAGGTAACCTACCTATCCACCTATCTACCTGCCTGGCACCTTCCTTCTTACCTTAATGGCAATGGTAACTAAAAAGCATAGACCAGGTACAAACATATGCTATAATACATATAACACACTTCGAGATCCTACATATATGTACCTACATACAGAAAATATATGTACATATGTAGGTATGCAATACTGCTTCGCGACTTCAATAAGTACCTAAAATACCATTGTCGCCATTGTCGCCATTGTTTCCATTGTGACCAACACTTCTACCCCCAATTATCACCAATGGCTGTCGAGGAAAATAATATGAAAAGCCCAACGTACCTACCATTGTCGTATCAATAGATGTATTAATGATACTGTACAGGATGGCGTAGGGGCTGCTCCCACGATCGATCAATTACCTACTTATAAGTACCTACTAGGTACCTATCTATCTTGCACCTCCCTCTCCCCTTCTAACTTCTAACTTCTAACTTCTAACTACTACTTACCTACTACCAACAAATCCCAAATTCCCTTTTCACCTTACCTCACCTTACCTTACCTCACCTCACCTCACTCATCTTCTTCTCTCTCCTCTTACCTTGTTCCTCACCCATCATTCTTCTACTCTACATACACGCACCCACCTAACAGCCACTGGGTACTAGGTACGTTGGTGTCAACAAGATTTCACCTCGAGGCACACCTGGTGTCGCCTTGGCCTATCCCAACGTACCTTTCCACTGGCAATCATCCTAACCTTTCACAACCAAACACCAACTTCCTTTGCATTTTTTCATTTTTCATCTTTCTTTTGCTTCATTCTATTCGTATCGATTTGACCCTTACATTCCTTAATACCCTACGCCCTTCACCAACTCTCACAATCCTGTGAAGTCAACCACACGGGCTGGTTTTTCGACATCGCTCTTGGGGTCATTCGCCTTATATCACTCTTGTACCTGTACCTAACGCGACAAACGTTCGTTCGTGGCGGAATCTCGCCTACCTAATCACCATGCCGCCTCACTCTTTTATGGAGTGGGTAATCGGCCAAAATCTGCCTCGCAAATATCGTCCGCCCCCCAAGCCGAAGTCTCGTCCTATCTTCTCCATGCAGATCGAGACTGACGATGGAGATGAATCTGATTCCGTGAAAGTCGTCTGGCCCAGACCCAATAAACGCGATCGATCCAAGCAGGTTCGATTCACCGAGGGTGCCAGTACCAGCACGCAGCCCCAGACTACACCATCCCAGCATCAGACGGCACCAGCTCGGCACCAGACAGCACCAGCTCAGCCTCAGAGAGCGTCGACTCGTTCACGAGTTCCGTCTAGCATGGATACAGAGGTTAGCTCAGATCGGAACACAGAACTGGGTGGGGACGATGAGGTTAGCCCAGACTGTCCGTGTTATGACTGCATTGTCGCACGGTGGGAGCAGAAGAAGAAGCAACAGCGTAGAGAGAAAAGGCTGAAGAAGCAACTCGAGTTGCCGGCTGATGACAGCGAAGACAGCCCAACTTTGGTACATGCCAAGCATATCGTGAAGAAGGCACAAGAAGCCAAGGCAGCCAAGGCAAAAGCCAAAGGAAAGCAGAAGTCTGATACTGAGACTGGCCCATCCGAGACAACCGACACCGGGGCTGACTCGGAGGTCGGCAGCGCCGAAGCTACTGCCGCATCCGGAGGCCAGAGCGAGGAGACAACCGAGGCCGAGTCCGAAAAGATCCCAAAGCATAAGAATAAGGGCAAAGGGGCTCAGACCAAGCAGGATTCCCAGACTAAGAAGGGGAAGCAGAATGAGCAGAGTAAGCAGGGCAATCAGGAAAAGAAGGAAAAGCCAGCGGCTCAGGGCAAACCGGCCAATAAGCCCAAATCCCAGGCTCAAGATAAGAAGCTACCAGAGGATAGTGGCAGTAAGGACGCCAATAAGACCGAGAAGTCTAAGGCGAAAGCTCAGCCTGATAGAGATGCGATCTTCGAGAGCGCAATGGCTCGCGTGCGAGATGTAAAAAAGCATTCAGCGACGAAGGGTATACCCCCTCCATCACACTCGTCAGCCCCTCAACAGCACCCACCGAACTTCATCGTGCCGGCCAAATCTCGAGTGTTACACGTCGAGCACGCAGTTGAGGTACCCAATGACCCTAGACCCAACGCTTTCTACGACAATGTGAACGGAGTTATGCGCGTCTATCACGGCCAAGCTTACGGAAATCCACTTGGCGAACTATATCCTCCTGCTATCTACGCCAACCAGGCTGGGCCCCTCGGCACGCCACACCCAGCCCAAAACCCTTGGCAGTATGCGTATCAATGCCATAATGCCAAATCGGGGCACCCTCCCGGACAGCCGGGACCCCCTCCTGCACAGCCGACGCACCTCCCTGCACAGCCGATGCCCCCTCCAGCCCAACGAGAAGCACCTCCAATTACGAAGAAGAACTCGCACCAAGCACAGGCTTGGTACCAGGGAAGCGGAATGGTTACCGTTGGCATGTCCCCCGAGCCCCGAGCCCCCGACTTTGCAGCAGGCTTCAGCCAACAAGGATATGAGGAGATGCTCAAGGAGGACATCCCCCCAACACCAGGGTTCGCCAAACCAAAGTCGAGCCGCAGTGATATGGCCGGACATTCCAATGTTGTTCCGAGTAAGGAGAGGAACGGCTCTAAGGGGGGCGAGCGTGGTGGCCATGGGCTTGGAAAAGAGACTGGAGACACTCAGAGTGTCTCTGGCTCACGAAATGCTTCGTGGTCTCAAAAAGGAAATAACAGTGACGGTGGTAAGAATGGCGACAAGGGCAACAACCATGGAAAGCCCGAGGGTGCTCCCGCCAAGAGAGGTTTGCCACCAATTTTGGAATCTATGTCCGACATCATGGAGCACGACAAAACCCAATTCGAAGCTAGAGGCAAACTTTGGAGCAAGGAACCTAGTCCCTCGGTGCAAGATCCCGTCTTTCAACAACAATTTGGAGGCTGGGACGGCATGAGCCGCGAGAACAACAAGGACGAACAGAAGAAAGGCTGTACTAAGGATATGAAACAGGGCAATAGTGGTGCTGGCTTCGCAGGATTTGACGGAAGTAGTAACAACAACGGTGGTTCGGCACGCAATGGCGGCAACACCAATGGTTCAGGGCTCAACACGGTTGCCGGCAGTGCTAACAACGTCTACAATGGCACCAACTACGGCAATACCAGCAATGGCAAGAAGGGGGGTTCTCGGCGCGGCAGCACAACGTCAAAACCCAAATTGCCCGGCCGTTGGATATCTCCCCCGGGATCCCCATCTTCGAAGTCTGCATTGAAGAAGCCTGGACGTCTTAGCCCGGACAACGTCGGCACATCCTCTGTTGCCGCTAACAACGGCGGCAATGGCAGCGGGGCACCCTGGAAGGATGCTGGCGCGGCCCAAAGCTCAGGTGGTGCCTTCGATGGCCCGGAAAATCAAAATGGTAAGAACGGAAGCGGAAATACAGACGCCATCTGGTAGTACTGGTATGGTTCTGCAGTGACCCGCTTCCTAGGGTTGGGCTAAGATCTTGCTGTAGGGGCCCTCTAAAACTCCTCAAAGATCTGATATACTCGACATGATCTTCGTTCAGCATGCCTAGAGAATCCGGTGGCTGAGAAGGCGATTTGCCGGGAGCTGGGAGAAGAAAAAAACCCGGATGAGACTTTTCTCTAGGTTTACATAGGTGCGTTTTTTCGGGGCAATACGCCTTTGACGCTTGTTCGAGTTGCCATCAAGGGAACAATGATTGGGCGAGGAAGATTTCCATCTTCTCATAAATCGCTTAATAGGAAGTGGCTCACGCTTGGCCCAGGAAGATACGAAACGATGGCCACGCAAAAAGGGGCGTTCGAGATTCTTCTCGGCCTGTCTCTGTCTACGCGTGAAGGGGTGTTCGAGATCATCTCCACCCAAGGACACCCATACCCGCGTATCATTCGCCATACGCACGATGCATTGTTAATAAGGTACGATGCATCATCAATAAGATAACGATGCATTATCAATAAAGTTGAGTTATACCAAAAACCATCCCCTGGCTCTCGTTGCATTGTGACTCAGTGACACAGTGACACAGTGACTTGACTGCTGCTTGCTTGTGACTACTAAGTTCGTGCCTACTAAGTAGACTGGACCCTACAGGAACAGGAAAGGAAAAAGGAGACTGGAAAAGAGGGGAAGGAGACGGAAGAAAGGAGGGAAAAGAGGAAAGGGATGGAGAAGGAAAAGGAGGGATGCATCACTGATGCCTTGACGAAGGGGATAAAAGAAGATTGATAGGGTGTGGACAATGCAAAGATTAAAAGCATCGTGGCGGGCTGTCTCAGGCGTCAGACATCCACAGCACGTGAGAATGGTGTGAAGTGAATTCGGATTCATTTTTTATGACCTGGAGATATGTTTCATTTGAAGTATACGCCGAATACTTGGGTCCGTGATTTATCGATGTCCGGGTACGTGCCTAAATACTGCTAGACATGTAACCCAAGTAACTCGTTCTACGACTAACAAAACATCATTGATAGATATCACATGGACTGCACATGGACTACATATGGCTGAAACATGGTGAGCAGGTAGATAGGATAACGAACGTGGGGAGTGGAATTGATGCTGCCAATCCAGCAAGCTAGTTAGGTGGCTAAACTAAGTCGACCATCGCACGGGAACGCAAAGCAGATTGTGCCAATTTTTCTCATGCTTCGATGCTGCCCCCTTTTTTGGTTATTTTTTTTTATCTATGCGCGGATGAAGCCGAGGTGATTAAAATCAATGCAAAGCTTTTGGCTAAGTGCAAAGAGAGAGAGAGGAGAGAAACGGGATAACAGAAACGAAAAAGAAAAGCAATTTCGAATCGTATTACGCAAGGAGACCCATCGACGAAACCCACACGACATAAGCATGCATCATACTCGTGGCTCGTTGATTACTCGTCATCCGACTCATCCTCCTCGGCCTCCTCCAACCACTTGAGGAATGGCTCCGCGGCACGGCGAATCTTCTTGGCCATCGAGATGTCGACGTACTTCTTGCGGGCCTTGGTTCCCCACTTCTGGAGAGCTTCCTCGCTGACGAGGTCCTTGTCGTAGACCTGGTGTAGAATCTTCACGATCTTGTCGCTGGTCAACAGCTCAGGGTGCTCCTGGCTCTGGGACGCCAGAAGACGCTCGATACCACCGAGTAGGGCCCGCTCGTGGCGTTCAGATGTGACCATCTAGCAATAGTTAGTACAACGCTTAAAAAACGTGAATAGAGGTGATAAAAAGACGGCACGTACCTGCTTGAGCATCGCGGCCCGCTTGGGGATCTGAGTGATGATGTTCTCATCAAACAGGGTCTGCACCAGGACCAGAACGGTCTTGTGTCTGGTCTCGATTCCAAGCTCCTTAGCTTTAACATAAACTTGAAGATCATCAACCTTGTTAACGCTACCAGCTTTGCCGGCCTCCTCCTGAATCCAGTCACCCAGGGTGTCGTAGACGGTGTGGCCACCGCCCTCTCCGTCTTCGTCCTCATCCTCGGCGCCACCGAGAACGAGTTTCTGGCGGAATTCGCTGGGAAGTTGGTTCTGACGAGCCTTGACGGCCTTCTCAGACACGTCGACGGCCCAGTCATCGTCCCGTACCACGGCGGGAGCGTCGATGACCTGAGCATCCGCATTGATCTTGCGAGTGAACTCGTCATCGCTACCAGCATCATCCTCAATATCGTTCTTGTCGCCGCTTCCGTTGGAGCCATTCTCGGAACCCTCGCCACCGCTTCCTTGGCCGTTTTCCTTGTTGCCGTTCTGGAGAGCCTGCTGCTTGGCCTTGCGAGCGGCCTTGCGTTCGGCCTTGTCCTTCTTGCCGCCCTTCTTCGGCTGGTTCTTCAGGATGAAGCCGCTCAGCTTGAGGCGAAGGTCGACATCGGTGCGCTGACCGCAAGCCTTGCAGTCGAGGACGATATGACCATCCTTGATGACAACATCGGTTTCGGGGTTTTTGCACTTCTTGCAGAGAACGAACTTGTTGATGAAGCCATCGAGATGGTCCTGTAGCTTGGAGGCATCGTGGGCACCGTTGATGATCCAGCGGTCATCGGGGGGGTCAATGTTGGTCTGAGCACCAAGCTCAAAACCGAAGTATTTGATGACATAGGATCCAGGACGAGCGAGAGAAGCTGCCACGCTGCTTAGGTTGACGACGACAGTCTTGATACCGTTGCCTTTGCCTTCAATCTTGGTCTGAATCTTTTCCATCTTGTAACGATAGAAGGCATCGGTAACATCACGACGAACATTGACGAGCGCCATTTTTGCGGTATTGTGTTAGTTAGGCTATCGTGGTGGAAGCTCAGAAATATTAACTTCGGCGGTCGGGATGACAGGGAATTCCTTAGGAGTAGGGAATGACGGCACGACGGGACTAGATAGTCATTCGTAGGTAGGAGCGGAGGGAAGCGGGTGTGGTTGATCGAGAGGATCGGGATGGCCAAGGGTCTCAGTAGAGAGGACTGTTCCTAGTGGACATAGGGAAGACTGGATGATTATTGCCGGCGTTGGAAGGCATTAACTCGGGCGATGCAATCGCGGGTTTTCGTCTCAACCGACGGAGCTGATATTGGGGCTACAAGGTTTTCGCGGTATGCGAAACGACTGCAGCGTCAGAGGGGGTAGGTGTTTAAACACAGCGGTCTTGTCGTGCTGATACATAAACAAGAGTGTATCCTGTACCCTTTTATGTGTAGGGTGTAGTAGGTCTTTGGGATACGAAAAAAGGCAGAAAGCAGACTGGAAATGTCGAGTCGCTATTTTCAGTCTATCTGCAACGCAGCGTAGGGCGAGACGGCGATGGTCTTAGGAGTGACAGTTGAAAATTGCTAAGCTCAGTGCGAAGTAGTCAGAATGGGATAGAACCAGCAGCGGTGGCCGCAAGATAAATACCCTTATTGTGAGTACCTAGTAACAAATAGAGCAGTAAACGCCAACTGGTGAAAACTGTGTTATTTTGCTGTCGCGATGGTGGGTGTTTGGGTGTGGTTGTGATGCTAGGATGGGAGGAAAAAGAAAGAGAGAAAACAGGAGGTTGTTGGGAAAGTCGGAAGAAAAGGAAGTAAGAAGTGTGAGACTTTTAAAGGAAGCGAGGCGGGCACGTTCGATGTCAAAGAAATTCACAACGTGGGGGGGAGGAGGGAAAGAAGGAATTAATGGGATTAGTGAAAAAATTGTGCAAAGCACCACCCACTAAATCGTATGTATGTAGGTACTTTGATGTACCTATTTAATACCTAGTACCTGTCTACTTACACTGGGTATGTGCTGCCTACCTAGTACTATGTAGTGGTTTATACCGAACACCTCCAGGCTATAAATTCATTTGCTAGGTGCTACAGTAGCACAGTAGGTCCCGTGAGAGAACCACCAGAAGCACCAGTGCACTACAAGCAACACGACACCGAACTATCAGAACCAAACCAAATCAAACCAAACCAAGCGAAACCATCCCACCGCAAAACTTTTTACACCCAAGGAACGCCACAAGACACAAGTGGAACCCTACATGTGTACTAGGTACCGAGCCCTACCATAGCCCAGAACATCCATCGAATCCTGCCTAATCCACCCAGCTAAGCGCGCTACTGTACATGTAAGTCTCAACGCTGGGTACAGGTCCCCGTACAGGTCTCGTACAGCTACCTAGTAAGTACCTGTCCTAGGGTTTGACCTGTGAACTGGACTGGGGCAAAGAAACAAATGGCCCGGCTTGGGATGACCGAGGCAGCATCTCCGAGAGACCCTTTCGGAGCTAAAATTCCTATACGGCGGTTTTTGTCGTTACATCCGCAGCACGTAACTAGGTCCGTGTGTATATGGCCGCAGAAAGAAGCCGGAAGAATACACATGCAGATTGCAGATAGAGATAGATCAATGTGCTTGTACGAAATAGGCACCTAATTTATTCCTTACCTCCCGAAACATCGGTAATTAATATCCTGACGACTGAGAAAACCCCCCAAATATATCATCGTACTCTCTCATCTTCACATCATCATCACCACCAAGGGAGACCGTACGGATTATATACCGTGGAATTATGGGTAGGATGCCGTCTCACTTCTAGGACGTCACCATGACCCGAAATAGAACCCACCCATGTGCTGTCCGGAGCACAAGCACTCCCAATACCTGATTTACCTGCCCAGTGCAAACCAATCTGTCATGTCTCGCTGAGTTCACAATCGGCACCCGCCTCCCGAAGCAATAAACAATTGGAAGCCCCTCCCCCTCGAATATCTTCTTTTGCGTTCGTTTGTCTTGCATCGTACTGTACATCTGGCACCAATCGCCCACAGCCCAGCCTATCAACTATGGCTAATTAGATTAACTGGCTCGGCTTTCTTCTTGTGCAGGTTGTGGACGGGGCGGTCCTTGGCAGACCCGAAGCACGGGGGTTTAAACTTGCTCTAGACTCCATGAATCTTCGGGACCGGCTCTGAGGGAACCCTAGCCCCTTTAGCTCTTATGGCCTTAGAACAAGCGGACACATAGGTGCCTTCTACGAGATCGTTTGTTTCCCCAGGCTGCTTCTGCTTTGCCTTGTAATTAGTGCCATCATCATGAGAGATTAATTGTTCCTCTAAGTCGCTTTCTTCCGTCACATACAAGAATGTATGGCCGCCTGCAGATGCACGATGCAACACCACAATGCACGATACGATTTGCCAAGACTTTGGGCGTTGCGATTGCACTGCACTGAGTACATATATTTCACTTTGCCCAAGGCTTGTATTCTTGGGAATTATCTCCTGGCTCGTCTCGTATGCCAGAAGTCGAGTTACATACGCCTGCTACCAACGCCTAGGTCCTGAAGAGTGTTCCACCAGTCCCTTGCCCGAACCCATGAACCAGTGCCCATCATTATCTGACTTGATGAATGTGGTGACCTGAAAATATGCGTAGCGATGCTAATCTCTACATATTGACTGTATTTAGCTCCTTTAGGCCTTCACCAGTCGTTGCAAGATTGTGAGCCGATGCCGAAAAGAATCGATGCCGCGATAGAAGAGAAGTTGCAAGGGTATAGAAGGGATGTGTGTCAAGTATAAAGAGCATCGAGTTCATCTACAGCCGCCATAAGATTACGACGAGGAAGAAGGCTCCTCTTTGGACTGAGGAGGCTGGAGACCAGCGTTCTGGGCCACTTGCTTCCATATTGCCAGCTCTCGGTAGGCTCTCTCGCACTCCTGCTTGAGCTTATCATTGGACGCGCTGAGCTCTTGAATGGCTTGCTCCGTAAGTAGCTTTTCTAGCGTCCACTTCTCAATATTCTGGGCCTCGTTCTCCTTTAGCTGGGTAATGAAGATCACAGCACGCTGCAGAATGGATCCCTTATTCTTCTCGCAGCCCGGTACGATCTTGGCGAGTTCATTAATGCCCTCGTTGATCGTTTCACGGCGACGACGCTCAACTACAAAATGCAAAAGCAATTAGCTGGGAAAACGGCCAATATGTTGATGGAAGGTTCTTTACCTTCTTTATGGTTGTCTTTTCGCATCTTGTGCCACTCTTCCGAACCTACGGCTGGTTTGGAAGAGGATGTTGGTGCACCAGAGTAGGTTGGCTGCCCAGCTCTGACACCATTTTGTGGCTGTTGCCCAATGCTGCTTGCGTCGGGGAGACCGTCAGCATGTATCAGACCGTTGTTACTGTGGTCAAACGCTGACTCTTGATGATGGTCCGCATCCCCAGTCGTATGTGCCACAAATGTCTCTTCTGTGGGCTGGGGAACATGGATAGTTGGGTACATCGTCCCCAGAGCGGCAGCAGCAGTGCTCGACGCATTGGCGTGGTCAGAGGCATCGTGATGATCGGCTGTGGCTTGCTGAAGGGCTGTAAAGTCGGCATTGGTTGCGGCCTGTGCGGCTGCTTGTGCAGCTTCAACGGCAGACTCAACGTACGCAGCATCTGGTGTACCTGACATGGCTGCTGTAGGGGCGACGCGTTTGGCGCGTCGTAGATCGGAAGAAGAGGAATCTGGCGCGCCGCGCTTTCTCTTCTGGCCGGGACTGGATGGGGCTGATGGGCTGTTGAAGTCGTTCTGATCAGCAACAGCCGCGTCAGCCATAGCCGCAAGGTGCTCTCTGTTGATATGGGTAAGAGGCTCTAGGAGCGACTCTGCTTGATTGTAGCCGTTGGTCTCCATGGCCACTTAGTTGCTGACCAGTGCTGCGGTCGATCAACGGCACCTACTGTAGGCCCCGACACCAATGCAATCCGTATGCTAGAGGTGCGCCGGGCTTCAATCTTATCGTGAAATCCCTGCCGACGTTAGTACCTTTGCTATGGTTGGCATGAGTTAACGTGAAAAGAGCAAGAACATCGCCGCCAATATTTGTAGACTTCTCCGGCCAAAAGGTCAAAATTGGCCAGCCGTATGTAGCCCTGTGCAAAGGAGCGATTAAGAGAGTGCTTAGAGTACCTATGTAGGTCTCTGGCACATGACTACTAGGTAGAACTTCCTGGAGGGTCTAGGGGAAGATTGGGTTGGGACCCATGGCGTGATGATACGAGGAGGGAATAATGGAAAAAGGTGCCTCTCAATAGCAAAAGAGGATGTTTTCTCGAAATGGGGTTGGTCGCGGAAGAAATGAGGACGCATCGGGGGCCGTGACTCGAATGGACCTCACGTCATTCATGAATGGAACCTGCAGGCAATACAACAGTGTTCTCTGCATCTAGGCAGATCCTGCTACGAGAAAGCGACGAGATGTGGATGACGCGAAAAAAAAAATCGCATTTAATCCTACAGCTCGAGGCGATGCTTGCAAGTGGGTAAAACGCCCAAACAACAGTGGCGATGGCTAGTCAAACCAACCAGAGCGCAATAGGAAAACAAGATTGAGGATTGAGGTTGGCATGACGATTTGGGGGGGATGAGCTCAAGATGAATTGATAGATTGAAGCTGTTGCGATAGGCGATAGCAATGAGCAATGAGCAATGACATACCTAAAATCATGTGCCAGGTCTCGTGCAGCGCAGCGCAGGCACAGTGCTATGCCGAATGTTGAATGCTGGATGCTGGACCTGTGCAAGTCCCCTTGGATCTTCCAGCGTCAAGTGACTTCACGTGCTCTTGAGAAGAATAGCCTCGAATGGGCGTGATTTTGTGGGAATATCAAGGAACGGACCAGGTAGAATCGCCGAATCAACAACTTGAAATCTCGACGAGGCAAGAATTCGTGGAAATGGTGGGGAACCGAGGCGTGAATGAAGTATGATGCTGTGCAGGTAAGGATTTATATTTTTTTATTGAAGAGAGAGAAAAAAAAAAAAGAGGTGAACTTGAGCTTCATTAGAGAAATTAATAAGAAAGATGCACGGGTCGAGGAGAGAGAGGTAGGAGAATTGAAGGTGGCATGCTCAGACCATATGACCCCCAGGATGCACGGTCCACCTCCCAGTCCCTTTTTACTGTCCCTCCTTTAGTGTCCCTCCTTCCCTCTCACCATACGGTGGTGGGAGAAGTGTGTACGTACCTTCCTTTTAGTGTATTTCCTAGTAGTTCTAGTTTCTATATGCGACGAGCGACGCGGGCAAGCGATGGGCAGTGGGTAGTGGACAGCGAGCAACAGGCGATGGCGATAGGCAACTTCAAGAAATGCACTGAACGACGAGATACTTAGGTACCTACTTGGTAAGATGTGCAAGATGTGCCAGGGACCCCTAGTCCCTTTTCTTCTCCTTCTTCCCCTTGTCGTATGGTACCTAGTATTTTATACACAGTACATCCAGCACCCAACATCTACAAATGTACCTAGTAGCATCTAGCCCATAGTAGGTACCTAGTACCTAGGTACCTTACACTTTGAGTAAGTTAATTCTCATCACGTACATACATCAATGTAGGCATCTATGATCATCATTGCAGTCTTGACTGGTGGCATTAGAAGTCTCTGGCTCTTCTACACTATTCAGAGAAAACGAGCACCAACAGAGGAGGCCCTGGAGCCTAAGAGGGAGGTCCTTGGATTTCTGACCAATCATAGTCTGTTACGCCCCCACACGCTACAGCTGCCACCCACGCGGACGTGGCTCACGCCAGGTTGCTCAGCACTTCATCGTTTCAATCATTTCGATAACTCTTTTTACCCTCCTTTCAGCCTACCAAGCTCTAATTCAACTTGTTGTATTGTCAATATTGCCTACCGAAAAGTTCATGCAACTTTGGAAAAATATCATTTGTTATTACACATTGCGAGGACCTGATCAGGGCTATGCCGTGCACATTTGCTGAGGTTTGAAGGGGTTGGGTCGCAGTGCCTGATGACGAAGTAACAGTTACTCATAAGGAGTCAGAGATACAACCCGGATTGTGCTGGACTTCCTAACGCTTAATGATTTTCTTAGGTTGCCGTAGGCGGTAGGATTGCTCTTCAAGCTAGATCTGTTTCATCAGGTCTGATTTAGCGACAGAAGCTGCATGGCAAATTTGATGGGATGGGCTGGGACGGGATTACGCTTCGCATGTAGCCGTGGCTCTCCTCCAATACCTGCAGGCAGACAGTCACCCAGATTTCGAGCTCGGCACATGAATTTTACCAGCATAGGAGCATCCTCTTCCCCGTTGACACCTCCTTATCTTCTGCTACCAATATTAGGTAGTGTTATAAGTGTGTAAGTGTCTGAAAGTGACCCAACTACCTGCTTTCCGATGTGGAAATATGAAGTCTCTGAGACCAACATGTCAAGTGACCTTTATGTAGCCAAGCTTGGCCCATCTCTTATTCCCCCGTTCAAAGCGGTTTAGCCAACGGCAGCCCTGCTGGTTTTGGTGTTGGTCCAACAAGTCCCGTGAGCGCCCTCTTACCTACTTGCTACCTGTTCCTGTGACCAGGACCAGATGTGTGTGACCGCATGAGTTGCACTAGGCAATTTGCGAGCGTCGAAGGAGACCACTCGGGAGTATCCGCCCTGTGGCCTCCGCAGCATTTGTGGGCAGCATTGCGAACAAGCATAGGCGCCACAGCTACTGCGTAGTATATCATGGCAGCATGGTAATATACATCCATGAAAGCTAACAGGGAACATATGCATATTCTACGAGGATAGCACATCCTGCACATTGCACATCGCACATCTCGGATCATTGCGATATTCTAAGGATATTTATAGACCCGGCTAGTAAGCAAAGCGTAGGACCGTGGCCGGGGAATTCATTACACTACCTGTTTATCTGTCTAGTACCTAGTACCTACAGTAGTAGTCTCAAGTTTTACAGATGGTTCCATACCTAGTACCTACCTAGTAGATATACTTGGCTTGCGCGTCTAGTGGAAAATGCCCGACCCAAAGTTGGCTGGTGAGCGGAACTATTAAATAAGAGATTTTACATATCTCCTTACCGATCTTAGCTTACGCTAATTTGAAAAGCTGTGGTATACAGATTGTACCCAACGTTGTGACGAAGCCTAAGCATACTAGGTATGGTCTGGGTATAACTTGACGTCGAACGGTTGTATAGGCGTGATGTAATTGTATAGCACATAATAACCGCATACCTACATACTTGTGAGCATCGGGCACTATCAAGCATTTACTACATACCTACCTAGTTAGGTGGCCTTCTTGATCTGAATAGCTTCCTTTAACCTGTTTATATCCAAGAGCGTGGTACTTCAGACACCCAGGTACTCAGTGCCCTGAATATCAAACCACCAATACAGTTTGTTACCTCAAGAGCTCTTTGCTGCCTCTTGTTTGGCATCTCGGTGTCATGTCAAAGGTATAGAAGTTGGTCCAAAGTTGGTTTCGATAGCAAAGCCAGGTTAGCGAAGAATCTTGGTGTAAAAAAGGTGGACCTGGGTCCAGCACACCACCTCTGAACCAACAAAACCAATAGGAATTCATATCTCTGTACCTCTTAACTCTGGGGAAGCCGGCCCGTGGTGGACCATGGCGCCACCCCCACCTGCCTACACCGGTCAATCATCAATCAGAGTCAATCAGAGTCTGCTGTGTACTAGTACCTACCTAGGTACTTAGTAGGTACCTACCTAGTAGGAAGCCCACTACCTACCTAGTACCTAGTAGTATCTGTGCTGTACGTACATACATAGGTACCTACCTAGTACTATGTAGGTACCTAGGTACATACCTATAGGTACCTACTAGTAGGTAGACGCCCAATCCATTATCCATATTACCGACCTTGCTCCGATGTGCATAGAACCGATCCGACGTTGATCCAGAATCTCCAGCAAAGTATCAATTACATCAATCTTACAGTCACAACAATCAACAATTCTAACCTCACGAACTATCCCAACTACCGTCCCAGTCACCATCCCAAACAAAGATGGGTGATACTGCGGCTAGCAAGCTAGACCACGAAAACCACCTTCTTCTCGTAAGTCGTTTGCTTTTCTACTGATTCTCATGTATATATGTATCATATATCGTTAGCTTAACATGCTGAATCCGAGCTCAAACACCCTTCACAATTTTCGATCCTAATGTACTAACATAAAGCTACTCCTTGTGCTATATAGGACCAACCTTTACTTCGCCTGCCTATTGAGCTGTTGCGAAAGAACTTTCGGTCGGCACACTTCGAGGTTGAGAAGGATGGCACCTACGTCAAGAACACTTTGAAAGAGACTGCTACGGGTAGCGTCAACGGGCGCAGCTCCCAGGCTGATGTCCTCAAGAACCTCGACTCCATGATCGCTCGTATGCGTGGCGTCAAACGAAAGCTCACCGCCTTCGCCGACGAGGAGAGCCGCTTGCACCGCCACGAGGAAGCCCGTGTCAAACACCTCTCCGAGCTATATGGCATGCACAGCGTCGATGATGTTAAATACGAGGCCTGGAGTCGAACCCGCTTGGACAGGCTCCTAATTGACTACCTTCTACGACACGGGTACATTGATAGCGCAAAGGCTCTAGCCCAGGAGAAAGGTGTCGAACTGCTCGTTGACCTCGATACCTTTGAGCAGATGAACAGGATTCGGAAATGCATTCTGAATCGTAGTGTGGCGGAGGCTTTGGCGTGGTGTGTCGCTGGTGACACCAAGAAAGAACTTCGAAAGATGGACGTGAGTTGCTATCCTACCCTCGAAATTCATTTCCTCGTGAACTTGTTGCTAACATTTGCCACCCAGAGCAACCTCGAGTTCATGCTTAGATTCCAGCAATACATCGAACTAGTCCGAGATAGGTCGACGAGACCAACCGACATCCTAGCCCACGCTCGCAAGTTCCTCTTTCCCTATCGAGATACTTATAAGAAAGAAGTTCTGCAGGCTTGCGGAATGCTTGCCTTGCCTCCAGGGGTCGCCCAGAATGTAGATGCCTATGCGGATCTATACTCACCCGCACGATGGGAGATGCTTGCGAACCTCTTCACCACCACCCACAATGCTCTGCTCTCCCTACCTCCGGTGCCTCTCCTCCATGTCGCCTTATCCTCCGGCCTCTCTGCCCTCAAGACCCCTGCATGCCACTCCTCGCACCCTGCATCCGCAGCAGGCCCTCCATCCCACTCGACTAGCTTGTCATTGGCCACAAGTGTCTGCCCAATCTGCAGCACCGAGCTCAACGAGCTAGCGCGTAACGTTCCGTACGCCAACCATAGCAAGAGCCACGTTGAGCCCGATCTGTTCCTGCTGCCCAACGGCCGTGCCTACGGCAAAGCGCGCCTCGAGGAGTACGCCCGCAAGGCGGGTCTGTTGGATGGCCAGGTCAAAGATCTACGGACCGGCGAGGTCTTCGGCATGGAGAGGCTGAAGAAGGTGTATATCACATAATTGCTTTCACCACTCTTCGTAACCATGACGACGATGACGACTGGAGTTTGGGTGTTGATTCAGGGAGGGAAAAGGGTTTTTAATAGCCATATGCTTCCCACTTCATGATTTCTCTTTCGCTTTCCTCTTGTACCTCTATAGATCCGTTATCACTACTGATGGAAGGCGGGCTTCATATCTGGCGTTGCCATCATTCAACATCGACAAGGAACGGAGTTCGGCGGCATGGCGTCTAGGCTTAAACTGCCGCTGGGGATCGTGCTCTGCGTGGACATGGTTAGCCACTGAGTAGGTACCTAGGTTGGTAGCTAATTTGTTCAAACGATCCCGTTTTTTAAAAGCTGTCTTTTATTAATTTTCAATGCTTTTAGTATTGTATTCCCGGTATTCTAAACGATACTAACATAACGTGTTGTCAGAAAAGGAGGAGGCTCTCCTTTCAAGCTCAAACCACCTTAATTCTTTTTCTTACTACATGTGTTAAGGCGGTCGAGAGGTCCAGGTCGAAATTATGAACGGTCGGTCTTTGAGGGAGACGATGGACACTGCCGCTTGGAAAACCCTTAACTCAAATGTCCCTTAGCCACAAATCTCCAAACACGGGTATGTTTGGATTCTGGACGCTGGTCGTTATTGTCCCGGAATTCTCAAGCCATGGGTTCATCACCTGGTTGAGTGCCAGCTTACTCATGCTTCCAGCAAGAATTCTCCTAGAGCTGTTACCGAGCATCGCCTTCAAGGTTTAAAAGACGCCAATGGTGCACAATGCACTGCCGCAGGGGGTGTGTTCTCAAGCCTCGGCCTGCAAATCACCGCATCAGTCCGGATATCTTTGTAGTAATGACGCTTCCAAAGATATCACTGCGTCCCGAGATGACCGAGGCCCTCGAGCCGGACAGCCCAGAAAAGGGGTATCTGACAGTGGACCCGGTCAACACCTCTGACTTATCATTGATGTGAAAACAGTATCATCGAGTTATATATATATAATGCCCACCAAATACACACCGATCTATTTCCTTTCTCTTACTTTACCTTGCCCTTTTCCATTAAGATGGGCCACACAGGCAAATCGACACCGGAGACCTCCGGACAACGACGTGGGAGACCGTGTCTTCATCGTGAACAAAACAGGAATGACAACAGACCGTCCAAGCGACAAGTTGAGCATGCCAATAATGGAATTGTCCTACGAAATCGCAGAAAAATACGCAACGAGACCCCACATATTCCGACTCAAGTTTTCTCACGCCTAGGCTGGACGAAAGTGGTTCAACGCAGACCGGCTTCGAACCACTAGGAAAGTGGACATAACCCTTGCCCTGACTTCACCTTTGAGATGAACCGCCTCCCGGCATCAATTCCGAGCTGAGGAGTGCCCATACTAGGATAGTCACGCCGCCTCGCGTGCGGTATGTGGAAGCAGTATCCAACGTTCGTTCACAGCATCACTAACCAAGCACAGGAGAGACAGTACAATGAGCATCGGTCGATTAATGACCACGTTTATGTATGACTCTGATTACAGATCATCGCCCGCCTGGGTATCAACACATTTATAAATTGAAACAACGAATCCGAACATCGAAACTAACAAAGACTAAAGGAAAAATCTGGCATACCCCCCGCCCTCATCCTGTATGCCGTCCACCAAGCGTCCGAGAAAACGATATCTAACCCCATCGCGCGCCTACTTTGATCCGTAGTACGTACGTCCTATGCCTCTATACCGAGTGAAGTTTGTTACCATGCCGTCTGGTACCCATCGTTCAAAGTCCCATCGTGTCTTTTGGTAGAAATGTTCTACCTCCTCGAAGAGAACATTTGTGCCGACGCATGGTGGGCTCGGTACTTAGGGCTAAGGTACTAGTTTACCTCTGCCCTGCGGTGGTGCTCCCTCCCGCAGTGGGCGTCACCACTGTGTAAGTCGGTGACCGGTATCGCCTGGACCGCCCAGTTCTGGGCTGCCGCCAGCCACGTCCACGGCCATGACCGCGGCCACGTCCGCGGCCACGGCCCGCTGCACCCGCCACGCCCGTTGAGTTCCTGGACCGGAACTCTTCAGCTTCCGGGTTTAGCTGTGACGGGGTAATGCGGCATTGTTGGGGACCTGACGCCACCCGGCTCCGAGCCGCCGCGGGGGTGGCCGTTTGGGACGTTGCATCGGCAACGATCGCCCTCGAAGCAACTGTCCTGGCTGCGGCTGTCTCGGACGTCCCGTCGACGACGACTGCCGTCGAAGCAAGCATTCCTGCCGCAGCCATCGTCGAAGTTCCATCAACTACCAAAGGCGCATCACTGCTCGATATCAATGGAGGGGTGCAATGGCCTACGGTAGGTTCTGTACGATTTAGGGGTGTTGGCGGTAGTTTTATACTTGGGGGCGCCACTGGACATGGCAGAGGCGTAGGATGTTGTATGGGGTGACCCTGTGGGTTCACGACTGACGGACGTGCTTCACCATAATCAGTGAATTGATCATTCTGACTTTCCCTAGCTATAGGATACTATCTTCCATGAGAAGGGAAGTTGAAGGAGCCGAACACTCCGCCACCGCCACCTGGGGTCATGCTGTTACTATTCTGTGACTGGCCAGCTGGTGTGGTAGCCAGTCCAACAGGCATAGTGTTAGGCGTAGTAGGACCACCATTGACGTTGCCATTGGTGGTGCCAGACGTAGTCGCCTCAGCGTTACTTGCTTGGCCCTGCGTTGATGTAGGGACCTCCATGCCCGAGAAGCCAAGGCCCCAGACCTTACCGATGTGATCATCGGAAATCTCCCCATTGTAGATGCGCTCACGCAACTGGAAGAATACCTTTCCCGTAAGCAAGCTGTCCGAGCCAGCTTGGTGGGCTGCTCCAACCCGCTTCATCTTCAACGCCTCGCCAATGCTCTCCAAGCCCGACTTCTGCTCAAACTTCTGCATGATCTCGGCAGTACCAGGATCAGTAGGAGTAAGTAGACCGGTGCTGTGTAGTTTCACGGCGTACTTCATGAGGTGCTTCACATCGTAAGTAGCAGGGAACCACTTCTTCATGACCTTGTCGAATTCGCTCTCGTCCTTGGCGAGCACCTGGTCCGCGAGGAGTTTGGTCAGATAGCCAAAGTCATAACCACCGTGGAACGAGATCCACTTGATATCGTCGAAGCACACGAAGCCGGATACGATGAATAGGGAAGCGAACTTGTTGGGCTCAATGCCGTCGCGCTCCAGAAGGTTGAAATCAATTCCTGCTTGCTGTAGAGATTCGATAGAGAGTTGGTTGTACATCTCATCTTTCAGGCTAAACTTGAAGTTGAACTGCCAAGCTAGAGGGAGTTGGCCGCGATTGGCATGCTTTCTGATGTTGGGACCAACATCATTCGGCGCCGTGTTAATTCGCTCGGCTGGTGTCTCTCCCTTCTCGTTGAACAAGCTGAGTCCGATCTGAATAACCTTGAGCATATCCACGTTGAGTCGTAGGCATTGATAATGGTAATCGCTCTTGCCGCGGAAGTTGCCCATCGGCCGGCCGACGATACCTGGGAATTCGGTGTCCTGATTCCCGTGTGATTAGCAAATGAGATACGTTCTACTGGGAATCTTGAGGAGAGGGAAGACAAACCATAGCAACATAAGGGAACTCCTCAATCAGGTCCATGAGAACGTCCATCTCATCCTCGAAGTTATGCTTCCAGACCTCGCGTATGCGGCCCTTACCCGCACCGCCAGCTCGTGGCTGCCGCTCGTTAACCATGGCGTGAGATTGGTGAGGGTTGTGCTGCTGATTTTGGAGCTGGGCGGCATGCTGGAAGCCGGACCTAGCGGCGTGACTAGCGAAGCCTGTCTGATCTCCAACACCAAAGCCAGCACCAGCATTGATACCAGCACCGAGGCCTAAGCCATTAGCGCCGAAGGGACTCATGTGCGCATTTCCTAAGTAGGCTGAGCCGGCGAGCGAGGGTGGTTGGTGAGTGGTCGCATGAGCTTGCGAGGGGTGCGAGGGATACTGATGTTGGTAGGGCGCCATGGCTGGCGGGCCACCTCCGAATCGGGAGGGAGGCATTGAGTCGACGTATGCGATGTATGCGATGTATGCGATGCACGAGTCGCCAAGATTCCTAGGTGCTTCCTCTGTTATTAAATAAGAAGCGTTGTCTGTGGTTGGTACTCGTTCGTAGTAGGGTATACGTCTGCAGAGGGGAGATGTAGGTTGTGGGAAAGAAAGTTGTTGACGGAACGCGATATGGTGTGGGGTTGCTTGTCTGCGAAAAGGATACTTGGTACCGGGTTTAGGTCACGTCTCACTGCTGCGCTTCTCACTTTTGGGGGTATTGGAAGTGAAAGTGGAAGCAGAGGAGAGAGCGAGATGTGGAAGTTAAGAGTTAGGGAATGGAGAAAGGTGTTGGTGGTAGGTTGATCGGGTAGGGAAATGGAAAAGGTATGAGGGTATGAGGGATGAATATTGTTCAGGCTTCACAGTGGAGAGATTGATTGTTGGATAGCGTGGATAGCGTGGATAAGCACCTGGTAAAGCACTGAGCTTTGGGTACCAGGGACCGCATGTACCTAGTAGCAGGTCAGGTAGGTGCAGCTGAAAATACTAGGTACGTACTGGACTAAAAATTGGCAGAAACGATCTACCGGGGAGTAAATTGCGCAGGTGGTCCAGGCGTCATGTAGGTCAAGTGGATTAGTACATAGTACTAAGTAGGTACGGATACATACCGAGGAGGTACCTATGTACATAACAAATGGAGTCAGTCATTTCTATGAAGGAAAATTCATACGCCGACTTCCATTGATGTCTGCCCACTCTGCCATTATACTTACATTAGATAATCAGTCCGTTGATGCTAGGCACTTTGGTTGATGACCAGCATCCCATCATACAGTACTGATAGCTACACCTTCAAAGGTTCTGGTCTCCAGCTTTGAAGCTTCCCCCCTCTCCCAACAATTTATATCAATTCACAATGTATCCCACGAGGTATCACATACCCGATCGAACCCGTAAACAACTAATCTTGGAATTACACAAATTGCTAACAACTTACTCAGGATACTCCGCGCACACCACGGCGAGAAGCCGAACATCACCGGCTTCGACATCCGGAAGTTCGCCCACGCAGCCGGACAGCCGAAATACGACCCCTGGGAGCGAGCGTCAGTGCTGCCACTCTTTTCCCCTCCCACCTCCTTCCATCGCTCTTCCACCACGGCCACCATCTTCGATACCAATCCACTGACATAGATGCCTACACACAGGGAAGCCTGGCGTTACACGGGCGAGTTCTCGCGCTTCAACCGCTTCCGCTCCGCCTTTCCGGGTTTGGGCATCGCCACCGTGGCCTTCATCGCCTACCTCGGGTACGAGAAGATGTTCCTGCAGGACAACCACCACCACGGCGAGGGGCACGGCGAGGACCACCATTAGGGAAGCAACGAAAAGCACGGAACATGGGGAAGAAACGAGAGAAAAACAATGATCTATTGATGCACGACTACCTGCTAGGTATGCTCGATGGAGCAGGCTTTGTACATATACGCATCCCGCAGTTGACCTCGACGAGACGGCAGGATGGCGAGGGAGAGCAATTAGGTAGCCAGTTGTATGCCCGAGGTGGCTGTGATCGAACGGTTCCGCCAAGCACAAACCTTCGAACGACCGTATAGCCGTGTGCCGTGCAATGTGAAATGACTCGCTAGGAGCCTCTTTAAGAGATTTTCAAAGGCCGGTCAATTGGGGTGACCATCTGAGCACCAAGCGTTCGAACGGGTCTCTTGTAACACGTCTTCGTAATTTGTACGTTCTAGCTGACACGGATATATCCAATTCTACATCCCATCCATACCCCCAAACCCCAGAGCCCATGACAAGCCAGCCAGCCAGCCCGGTATGCAAAAAAAAAGCCAGATGCCAGTTCCGAGACACCTCCCATCCCGGGTATTTGCCAGATGCCGCACTCCTAACTTCCCTATCTGGAGAAACCCTCGATTCTTCGAGTAGTAAGAGCGGTGTAAAATTCTGTAGTCTTGGACCGTAGACCAGTAGATAGTCCCCGTTGGCCGCATTCTATCTAAGCACTCGTTCCATATTTTGTTTCAAGACATCCCAATCCCGTTCACCACGTCCAGCGCGCCCTCGACCACGACCTCGAGCTGGGCGACGCGGTGCTTGAGGCTCTTGTTCTCGTCGCGCAGGAGGCTGACGGTGTCCCAAGCGACGCTCGCATCCTGGCCGCGGCAGTTCCTGCAGCCGTCCGTGCCGCCGGCTTCGCCGCCGCCGCCCGAGATGCCCTTGACGAGCTTCTGGAAGGCGGACAGCTGGGGCGCGGGGCGCAGGGCCTTGGGCTGCGGGGGCAGGTTGAGGGAGGGCGGGGTGCGCAGGGGCGGCAGCAGGAGGTCGGGGTTGGTGTCGGAGCCCTCGAGCGTCGTGCACGTGGTCATGGCCGTCGGGCTGCGGCTGCGCGAGAAGATGCTCTCCGACTCGATGCTGGCGCTGCCCGCGCTGTCCGTGTCCACGCTAAGGTCCGACCGCACCGTGCCGCCGCTCTTGCGCCAGTGCGTCTTCCGCCCGCCGTCCTCGTCGCCTTCTTCCCCTTCCATCACTCCTCCTTCCTCCTCCAGGCCCAGGTCTTCCGTGACTACCGATCCTTCGCTGGTGCTGGTGATGCCGCCCGCGCCGGCGGCTGCGGCGGCGAGCATCTTCTCCCGGTTGATCCGCTCTTCTATCCGCGCCTTCTTCTCCGCGTGCAGCTCCGCCACTAACCGCCGCATCGCGCTCTCCTGCTCCGCGGCTTTGGCCGCCATGCTCTCGAGCTGCGTCTTGAAATGTCGGATCCGCAGTTCCGTCTCCTCGGCCTCCTCCTGCTGCGCCTCGCGCTCTGCCTGTACATCGCGTAGGGTTATCGTTTGCTGTTTGATAGCGTCCTGCATCCGCCGCAGGAGTCCCGTGGCGTTCATTTGCAGGTTTTTGTATGCGGCGGGGGAGAAGGTATCGCGGTCCGCCGGCGAGGACGGCATGGAAGGATAGAGCGCGGCTTCGATGTCCATGGTGCATAACTCGTCGCTGATGGCTTGCTGCTCCTGCGGGCTGGCGGGCGATTGATGGTTGGTTGTGAGGCGTGTTGTGAGCGCCGACATGGAGGATGCCAAGAACCCGAGGCGGGATGGAGTTGCACTTTTAGGAGTATTTTCAGCTGTTGCAACGCTCCGGTTAGACCTGGGCGTCGTATCCGGAGAAAGACCACCGTCTGGAACCGATGACGCAGATGCAGGGCTCAACCAGCCACCGAATCGCCCAGGAGAGTTGGCCGGGCGTCGCGAAACGCGTCCGTCGCCGGTAAGGGGCATTCCTTGGGAGGAGCGCCGGCTGTGCGTTTGTTGTTTGGGCGTTTGTGGCAGCGTGTCGGCGCGCGAAAGTGAGAGACTTGGTGTGGATTGCTGTCGTTGATGCTGTAAATTTGACAGCAAGCGGTTGCTTTTGCCAGGAGGGAGTTGTGTTAAACGGCCGGATGATTTTAACGATGTCGAGGTGACAGAGGATTCATGGGGTTCGAAGGTGGTGGTAGGTGGTTCGCGATGCCCGACTCTTCTTCCAGATTCACCCTCTTCGGCACCCATTTCGGTTTCTATCCTTGCACTGTCACTCGCGGCTGCGGTACCCCTGAGCATTGTTCGGATAACTAGAGAGTTGTTTCGGGGAGTGCCCAGGCGAGCACAAGGTATCCCGGGAGGATGAATAGGGACCCTTTCCAATTTGGCCTGATGTGGACGGGGGGTTCGCTAAGATTTCGGCTCAAAAGAGATTTGATGCTCCCCTTTTAGGACTGTTTCATGACTCGTACGAACTCGCACTCTTACTCTCACCACATCCACAACTGCTACATACACCACTTTGTATGTTAAGATTATGTTAAAGACGAAAAGAGAATAAGGTTTGGATTTAAAAAAGATAGCTTCCTCGGGGCTTTTCCTAAGATGAAATGAACTTGTGAAAAGTACTATACTACTACTAGGTAGGTATGTGGTAGAAGAGAAAGGATACAAATACACCTATAGGTAAAAGGGAAATAAAGATGGTCGCTTATGAGTGCGATCGAGTTGGTCCACACAAAGCCCAATCAACAAAACAATAACATCAACTATAGGTAAACCCCCCCACCCCCAGCACACCGTTTAGCATGCTGTGGGATGCTGTAGTATACTGTAGTATGTATGTGCGTAGTAGGTATGCATGTGTAATACATCCATTGATCCATGGATGGAGAGTCCACTTTCTGTAGCAAAGAAAGCAAGATATAAAGGATAACAGGGTCGAGAGGGACGTAACTCTGTGGATCCCCCCGGTGCTCCGGGATTCCAAGTTTAGGCAGGGCCATTGTCGATTGTACAATACATGCCCACGAGTACTGCGTATAATACATGGTTTTATGGATGTACTTCTGAAGAATTACAGTAAGCGGTGGCAGGTGGTTGGTGGTTGGGAAGAGCATAAAAAGCGAGGGAACAACTCCCTCGGAGCCAATCATTTCGGCCACTCTGCCAGATACGGTATTGTCCTTGCAAGTCACTGTACTACGTACGCCTATAAAACGCCGGCACCGTGCTATGGATGTCGTCTCCCGAGATCCAGCAAAGCCTCGGTGGAACCTTGAAACTTTAGAACAGGGAAGTTGGCGGGAGATCGTCTTAAAGGTTGAGAAGAGATAAATATAAATAAAACCTTGGACAATATAGAGTTCGGATGACTGATATGAGATGAGATGTGCGATTGATGAGATGTCTTTTACGTTTTACCACGTTGTCTCTCGTTTCTTTTACGTTTTCTACTATGCTACGTCTGAGTTGAGTTACTGTACCTTCTGGAACTTTTGGCGTGTCACGTAGGACGGCGATTGTCTTTGTTGGATTGGATTCTCGATAGGATTCTCGATTCGACTCTCGAGTCAACACTTGAATCATGATATCGTGAGCTACTCAAGTAGCAGTTGATGTATCTATCTCATGCCAACATACATAATGTCCACTTGTATCATATGTAGGTACTTCCCCCTTGCCATGGTTCAGCATGTGCTGCGTGGGTCTTTTCTTCTTAAGACAAGATCCATAGATGCATAAGACCTTATGATAGCACTTTCGGGTCCTCACAAGCCCTAGCTTGTGATAAGTAACCGGCCAACCGATGTAAATAACTGGACCCTCCATCACCAGTTACGTAGTAGATAGTTAGTGTCGTGGTGCCCTGCATCAAGAACGCGGCAACGCAGCCACTGAAAACCAGCCAGCTGGAACGTCATTCAGCTTTCGCAGCTTGTGTTACCCCTGCGTCGACTCTGTCTTGCTTTGCCTGCACTTTCTGTGCTTTCTACACTTGCTCCCTTCCTCACATGAACTGATTTGATCGGATACCTCAGACATTGCTCCCGATCCACATTCTCGAGAGAGGTCAGGAAGAAGACACTCGTCTCCATGCCATACGAGACAATAGAATATGTGGGTATAGCTTCTCCCACCTCTAAACTTGCCAGCTTGCGCACTTACCGCCGGGTTTGGTGGGATAGAAGCACCATGGCGCGATAACTTGGTCTGTGTCTTGTCCTGCAGATGAACGGCAGGTGAACTACCCAGTTAGGTCTCCAGAGTCGAGAGCATTTGCCCGTTGTGAATTCATGGCTTGGCACGAATGCAAGATTGGCCCAGAGAGCACAAACCTCGAATCGGGCCTGCATCAGTATGGCACGACTCAATGGGTACGACCCCATAACCAAGACTTCCTAGATTTTCGCGACAGTGACCAGAAACTAGGTTGTGTCACGCGGAACCCAGGCCGAGATCTGGCTGAGCCAGAACCATGACCGCGCTAAACTTCCAGGTCATATCGACCTTATAACGGTGTATAGTAGCGTGTTGAGTAAATCAGCGGTGTTAATAACAACTCTCGTCGCACGTAGCTCATCATCGCGTAATCCTATATTCCTATATTCTTCACCGACATCCCAAATTTGCTCACTTTAGCTCACTTTACTTATTTTATCCAGAATCCAGCGTAGAGAATAATAGTAAAGGCCGAAATAAGTCCCTCAAAACCCCGCGTGACAGCAAGGTAGCTGGAATGTTTTATTCAATAACTAATTACGTCAACGTCTCGTTAAAATAATCGTAATGCTGCGGTTCAGCTATTCGTTATACGAGTAAGGCATTGGGTAAGTCGTATCGGGTCATCATGGGCGAGTTTTCCTCATAGGTAGTGATATGAGATGCTCACGAAGGCGGACTGAAGATTCGAGATCTCCAGAGATCCGGTAATAAGTATAAAGCAAGGTTACCGACCAATCCCTTCAGTAGAAACTCTCCACCATCGTATCCTTGAGGTTGCCGCCGATGTTGCCCGGAGCCGCGCCTTCGCCCAGCCTGAACACACTCTCGATGACACTCAGCTCCGTCGCCGTGGTGTCCAGCCCCGTCACCGCCAACCAGTCGTTGACCACCATACCAGCTCCAACCACGTTGCTGCCTCGATTTACGCTTCCTGCAACTAGCGGCACTTGCAGCAAGCTGCTCAGCTCGTCCTGGTCTTGGATACTCGTTTTCGGATGTACGAGTCCGCCCTGGTTGCTGAGGCTCATGTAGCTGCCGACCAGCACATTGTCGGCCACGGTCTGCCGGAAGACTTCGACACCTAAGACATCTGCAATGATCTCCTCTGTCTCTCGCTCCAAATCCGGATGGACTAAGGCTATGTGATCATTCGTTACGATAACATTGCCCAGTGCGGATAACCGCTCTTCTATTCGCTGGATTTTGATGGCGTCTGGTAAGGAATTGCGCAGATGTTGAAGCTCTTGATCCGTCGTGGTGGTGGGGACGAGAAGACCTTTGCGGTTTCTGCAAGAAAGAAGAACGTCTTGTTAGATTTGCGACTCGCGCACCAGCGACATACAAAACATGCGCTGATGAAGCTGACAGGGAGCATTCTCACCCTGCTGTTAAGCGGCCGATGATGCGTGTGCCAGCAATCGTGGTGCGACATATAGGAATGGCGTCTTGCAATTCTGCTTCAAAGACACTGTAGAAGTTTTCGCTTGCGCCCACGGCGGTCAAGGCATAGGAATTGGTGAGTGTCGCGAAAACGCCGACCCTATAAGATGGAATGCCATCATGTGGTAAGCTATTGCTCTGCTTCTGCTTGCAGTGCTATACCATCCATTGATAGCGCGCGCACAAAATTGTGCCGCGGGGTTCCTCGTGGAACTGATAACAAATGGCGGGGCTTGGTTGCTACTCACTCGTTCGAGTTCTCAAATTGTGCGCGAACAGCCATGACTGCACTTGGTACGTTGATTTCGCTGGGCACTAGAATGGTTGGAATTTTGAAGGTTTAAAGAGTATTGTTGAATAGAACGTTTTCTATGATTGTAATGTTGTTTGTTAAGCAGCAGCTCGGAGGTGGAAGAGATGGAAGATCAATTGATGTATGTCGGATCCGGAAAAAAGCTATGGGGATTGTCAGGGTTGAACAGTGCTGTATTTCGTACCTAGTAGGTATTTTATACGGCATAGCGGCCATTTAAAACCACCATTGGAAATTTACTGCATAGTACAGTATTTACGGTATTAGCCGTCCTTCACCTAAAATGTTGTATGTGGGCCTCGCAATGTACTCGGTTCTCCTCCTTTACATTTTTGTGGCGCTTTCTCTCGGTTGTGACTCAACCTAAGCACGCCGCATTGCCACGAAATGATGACTCCAATGCCGGGTAGCTGCTGAGTACCCAGTACATATTCAGGTCCCCTTAGCTTAGATGATCCGGATGATTCATTCTGTATCATCGAGGCTGGGTACCTAGTAGTTTCTACCTACGTACATTGTAGGCTGCACTGCGGTCTCGTACATCGTAACAGCGTTATGTGACTCAATATTCAATTGCATTCATGGATGTATGTATAGCAAATAGCAAATTAGACAGGAGCACTCATTATGATACCTAAGACGAGCTCGTCATCAGCTACCAAAGTAGGTAGGTAGTTTTGCCCGAGGGGGAACCCGTTCTAACAGAGCAATTGGGCATTATACACACATCAAGACACATAAGAAATTATCAAGGTGCATTATGCATACACAACCATGTGTAGGTCGACCAGATAGAATGCAGCATACAATCGATGTCTCATGTTGTTAGCTGTAGAGCCAGCTTCCTAGACTAGAGCTATAGGTTGCTTGGCCATCACAAAGGAGTACTACACGGTGTGTACTTAAGGTATGTACTTCAGCTAACCCTATTATCTAACATTTCAAGTTGCTTCTTCTTCCAGGGACATCTATCACGGTGCCTCCTTTCATAGTACCCCCTGTAACTCCATTATCGTAATTCCACAGATGGAAAATACCTTGGACCAGCAAACCCCTTGGCGACCACCGCCTCGATGTCGATGTTCGCATTCGGGTCACGATGCGGACTCCACATCTTCAACAGGATGAACCGTCCGGAAACTGGCGGGTCAAACTTGATGGTGCATTTGCTCTTGTTTCGCTCGATGAAGAACCGCGCGTGCGGCACCATGAGTTCACCACCAACCGCACGAACCGCTTCCTGCGTGGCCACCTGAGCTGCCTCCATCGCCTCTGCGAGCGCGCTGCTGGGGCGGGTTCGTCGTCGTCGGAACCGCCGAAACGCCTCCCGAAACGAAAAGTCGTTGAAATTGGCCTCCTCGTCACTCGACTCACTCTCGAAGGGCAAGGGCCCAATGCCAGGCCAATCTTCCCCGCTGGTGGGGTCGTCTCCCTCGTCATCGCTACACTCCGTGGTAACTCGAAAGGGAGGCGGTGGGACAGTGAATTCGGAGGGAATCTGTGCAACCCGAATGCTATTATCTTCATCGTCCATACCGATATTGTATAGACGCCTCGCACGGATCTGCGCATGGGTCATGGTGCTTCCATCCTCGTTGTGCCTAACAGACAGGACTGGTGTTGGCGGTTGGGATCCCCGCTCTGTGCGCCTAGCTGAGCTTGAAGTGTACTGGATCTGGTACGATGCTGTGCGTGTGAGGAGATGGTCAGAGGTCATTGACACGAAAACCATGCCTTCCTGGACGCTATACGGGTTTTCGTTAGCGAGGGAACAAATCCGCGGAAAAGCACTTCCACTTACGGTGACGTGAAATTCGACCTAGGCGCCTTTATTACGAGTTCCTTCAGCGTGAAAACGGTGGCTCCCTGATGCCTCAGAATGATGTTGCATCTTGGCCCCTCCGTGCAGTAGACCGTTCGATCATTCTTGAGAATATTCTCTGCCGCATATTTCTGGCCATCAGCCGAGTAGATGCCACCGTCGCAGCTTACCAACTCCATAGTCAGCTGGCCTGGTTCTACTTGTCCGTATTTGCCGTATCGGAAACCTTGAAATCCACTGGATATACGGTCCGAGTCCAACTTTCGCCGTTTAACTCGTCGATTATCCTCCGCGGAATCTTGAGGTAGTGGTGGTGGCGGCGGCGATGAAAATGCAAGTTCGGAATATGAATGACCGGGTGGGTTGGTGAAGTCGAGCGCTTGAATTTGCGAATTGGTATCATCTCGAGAACGATCGTCATCTAAAGGAGATTGCGAATCATTCAATTGGGTCGCGGCAGGTCGCCTGGTTCCACGGGGACCTCGATCAATGGGCTCGAGGCGCTCCCAAAATTCACCTGCCTCCTCGGTGGCTTCGGTCCGATTCTCGTGTGCACCCCGAAGTCTCGACGGGTAGCGATCTGCCGGACGGGTTCGTGCATGGCGCCCGCCTGACGCACCAGAAACCGGCATGATGGAAGGCCGCCGGGAACTTGTCAACGATCGGAGTGGTGGTAGGTACGGGGCAGACGGAGGCAAATTATATAAAGGTGAAGTATCGGAGGTTTGTGGTTCACTCTCAAGTCTTCGCAGCACCTCAGAGCTACGCTCAAATGGCATGCTGTTCCTCAACGAGGAGCGACGTTGGCTTGCGAAGGATCTTAGGGTGCTCCGAGCGGGGTCGGGCCGTCTGCTACCCTGGGATAGAGAATAAGGGTAATACCTCTCTATAGCCCGGTATAACTCTCCGGAGGGACTGACATGGGAAGGCGAAGCATCGCCGTCAAGTATGGAACGTACAATCTCGTCAGCCGTGCGATAAGGTCCTGGGTTTCCCTGCGACTGTTCGGAATGATCACCCGACTATGGGGGGATATTGCAATTAGCTTTGATATGATATACCAAATTGGTTACGACTAAAAAGACGAAACTGATCGTTAAGTTGACAAGGGAGGGGAAAGGTTGAATTGTTGAAGACGGATGGCAAAACTATGGTAAGCGAAGCTGACTCTTACCATTAAGAGACACAACAGATCTGGCCGTATGGGTCAAGAGGACGTACGTAGGCGCCAGTTCAGTGGGCCAGATGGCAACTGATAGATGATCAGGCCAAAAGGAGCAGCGAAGCCGTGATTTGATCTATTGGGGAATTATTCGACAAGTATCCTCAAAACATGGACAAGTGAGAAATTGATGGCGACGTTTTGATGGGTTGGATGGGAGTGAATGAATGAGTGAGTGAGTGGAGGAGAATTAATGGAATGTAGTTGGAAGTTGACGGGAATGGGATTGGGATTGGGAATTGTAGCGTGGGATGTGGTGGATGCGGTGGATGTGGTGGATAATGGTGGATGGGGTGTGAAAGAAAGGGCACTTTCACTGGAAAAACGAGCGGCTAAGCCAGTTCTTTAAGTTCTTAGGCGGGGTCGCAGTTAGGAAATGCACTGATACACAGGTACCCGGCACCTATCAAGTTGTACCATGTAATACTGGAGAAAAGAGAAAAGAGGAAAAAAAAAAGAAAAAAAGGAAAGAAATGCTAAGCGGAACAGATAGATCACCTGGAGTTTATGTGTGAATACAAGTATCACTCTAACTTTGCTCTTCTTTACCGGTGTATTAACAGATCGATCGATATGACCCTAGAGATCAAAATCGGTTCCAAAGCCACGCCTCGAAGCTGGAAGAAACCACCGTTTGGCCAACAAGGCAGACCGAACATGTGCCTACCACGTATCTACTGGGCATACCTACTGCCTACATATGTAGTAGGTAAGTAACTCAGCTGCCCAGGCTTGTTCAGCTCACGCTGTGATGCAGCTGTAATGATCTTGATGTACATATCAAGATATTACCTAGTACCAGGTATGGTAGGTAGGTACATTATTGATTGATGTAATTCAGGAACTCGTCACACCTTCTAGTGTAGCCTTTCAATTTCTTTCAAGCAACAGCAGCGCCAATCGCGATCTTGGGTCCCTACAGAATTGAGTTTCTGGCTTTTATGCCTTACCCTTTTCCTGCATCAAGCCAATGAGTGTTCGTTTACGACAGATCCATCAATGACAACATTGGGTGCCTACCGTGCTCAGCGACCAAGTGAAGATGCTACAAGGCATTCTTTACGTCCGTAGAAAGTGACCATATCAGTACATACTTAGGCATTTGCCTCCCATCTACATATCATACCTAGATACATGGATCAGTATTGATATTATATTGATATCAAAAGGCCTACGTGTAATTGGAAGTGCTGCATGTAGCGCTGAATAGCTGCCTAGCATTGATGCATCCACGTTCTCATCAAAAGTACCTGAAGGTACCTACCCAGCATCTACCTAATACCACATGTACGTAAGGCTCGGTCCCGCTAAGTGGACGGGGCGCACCCTCCTATCCCGGCCTAGCGACATCGATTTAATGCATGTTACCCCTGTAGCGTTACCTTGAACAGGGAGACGAGGCTGGCTCATCGCAACTGCTACTTACCGATACATCATTGATATAAGACGGATTAGTACCTACCTAGTACGTAGTACGTAACTGCGTAACCGCGTCGCCAACTAACGGCATAACTTGAACTCGCTCATATTCATTCCATCGCAAACAAGACACCATTTCAAGCACAAAAGATTACGGTTCATCAGACGACGAGGGCGAGGGCGAGGTGGTCATATCATTTTATCGACTCTCTAGAGCATCTCGCCAATTTGCCTCGTTACGATACTGGATTTATCTCAAGGAAGTGACGAAAGACTTCGAATTTACAAACATCCACGGCCACAGCCGTGCATACGTTCCCGTTCGGTTCCCGTCTGAACACTTCTTCACTTCCCCCAGATTTCCATGCCACACACCCCATACCATCTCATCTATTCTCATTGATCTCATATCATATCATCTCATTTCATTTTAGCTTCTACCCAGTCGAAGAAAACCAGGGTCTCTTTAATCTCATCAACGCGCATCGAGGGATCGATACTCACTTCTCCCCTTATTTTAATATTATACCCATCACCACTAAAATTTCCGCGATTGATTAGAGATGGAAACTCAAGAGCAACCCATCCCTCCTTCGGGCCGGCAAATTGCCCCTGGTGAAATGCAAGCTTCTGAGACGAGTCAACCAGTTCAGGATGACAAGACTTCTGGGCGAGAGACTCAGACCTTCACAGTCCCCATCCCCGCCGAACACACCATCCAAGGCAATGGCCCTCCCGTATTTCCGAATCCAGATGACACCTTCGCCGCACTGCAACAGACGGTTTATAATAACAATGGGACCTTCGCCAACCCGGGTGTGATAATACCTCCGGCCCAGCAGCCCGTGGGCTTCGATGGCCCCATTGCTGGTCAAGTTACCAACGGGAACGGCTTGAGTGCAGGCAAGCAAGATGATTTTTGTTCATTGTGTAAGGCTTTTTGATGTTGTTTGACTAACACTAGTACCAGATGATATCGCACTGTACGACCGCCAGCTACGGCTTTGGGGCATGGAGGCGCAACAAAAAATCCAGAGCGCCAACATCGTCCTGATTACCATGAAGGCTCTGGCGAATGAGATCGCCAAGAATCTCGTCCTGGCAGGTATAGGTTCTCTAACCATCGTCGATGATCAAGTCGTCACCGAAGCCGACCTAGGCGCCCAGTTCTTCCTATCCGAGGAAGATGTTGGCAAAAATCGTGCGGAAGCCGCCGCGAAGAGTGTGCAGAAGTTGAATCCTCGGGTCAGGGTTTTTGCCGACTCTGGTAGCATTATGACCAAAGGCGCGTCTTTTTTCGCAAACTTCGATATCGTCATCGCAACAGATCTCGGCCCCACCATCCTCGCTTTCATCAACACCGCGACTCGCCTTCATAATCGTCAGTTCTACGCGGCCGGCACCTATGGTTTCTACGGATACATATTCTGTGACTTGATTGAACACGACTACGTAGTACAGCGCGAAAAACCTAATATACCCACGACCATTGGACCAGAGACACGAACTCGCAGCATCATCAAGGTGGAGAACCAGAAAGAAGGTGGCAAAACTATAGAGAAGGTCCAGAAACGCGAGTTGTACTCTACGTGGGACCTTGCTTCGGAGACCAGTCTCCTGCCCCCTGAGTATCTTAAGTCCAAGCGCCGTCTCAAGGCCGTAACGCCAGCCCTATCTTGTTTGCGTGCACTCTGGGCCTTCCAACAGATGAACGTAGACCGTTTCCCCGAACACAACAAACAAGACCTCGAAAGCTTCACCAGATCCGCCACGCACAATCACCAATTGCTATCTCTACCGGCGGAGACACTCCGATCCGAGTTCTTGCGTAGCTTTTTACAGAATGTTGGTAGCGAGATAGCACCCGTGACCGCGATCCTTGGCGGACAGCTCGCCCAAGATGTCATCAACGTCCGCGGCCAGCGCCAGCAACCTATACAGAATATGGTTGTTTTCGATGGAGAAAAGATGGAGGCCGAGATGTATGCCCTCCACCCTGAGGGCAGTCTCGGTAGAGCCCAGCTCGAGCTTTCCGCGAACACCATGATGCCAATTCCTCACGTCGATGCCTCTCAGATGCTTCCAATGGACCAGAACGGCATGATGATGGGGACCGCAATGCAATAGCGAGCACGCACGATCAAGAAAAGGTTTGGCTTTCTTTGCGTCGGTGGTCAGGCACACCAGGAAAAAATCTCGGGGCGTTTTTCAGAGTTTCCTACATGCGTGCGTCCCCGTCTTACAATGGGCTCAGCACGACGAATTCCGGCGGTACGAATGCGTATAATTGTTTTCCTAGGCGGTTATCTAGGTAGCTCCTAGGATACTATCAAAAGAGAAGAAGAGAATAAGAGAGAACAAAATAGGGATACAATGCCGCTCCTCGCCACGCTAGTGGAACGAATCGATGCCACTCCGTTTTGCAGTTTGTTCATTCACCCCGCCCTTCCTGGAATTTCCAACTTCGTTTTGCTTTTGCCGTATCCCATGGTGAACATCGCAGGGTATGCACAAGCAGGCTAGAGGAGAGGAGAGGATATCACTCGATTCACACAAGGTCTTGTACACTAGGTGCCTACAGATAGACGAATGATGAAACTAGCAAATTCAAAGCAGCTCGGTTTGCGTGATAGGCTATATATGCGGTGGGCAACGTACTTAGGGTATCCGGCGAGATGGGCGTTCCTGGTAAGACCAATTACAGTGATCTATCTAAGCCGGTGTGCTCATGGGCCAGGGAGAAGTGGAGAGAATATAATTTGGATACCTCCGTCTCCCTCTGCACCACGGGTTCTGGCTATAGTAATACTGGAGTTCATCTACATCGAGACATCAACGCTACGATTCTTAATCTAAGGGCCTTGTATCACAAGAGCAAATCACATGTCACAGGTAAAGTCTCCGAGTTATGAGGCAACTTATGTGCAAGTGTCAATTGATTCGTCGGCGCGTATGGCCGGTAATTACAAGACGGACCCAAATGTCCCTCGTCAGATGCAAATAGCAAATAAGTGCAAATAGGCAGTGATCCCTTTTCCTGAACTCCAATCTTCATGCCGAGTGTCTTTTTTTTCTCAGTCCAGATGATGCTATGCTGCCGTGCCAATGGTGTATGTCGATGCAATTAGGAAGGTGTATATCGTAACGTCGGTGCCGGTGTAAGGGGGTATAAGGGGTATAGGGTATAGGGTATAGGGTACATGTGTATGGGGGTATGTGGTATGCGTGTCGAATGTAAAATCCCGTCCAGAAGTTCATCAAGTAAACATTTTCCGTTTCCATCGTAGTCCAGTTCCAACGTCTATCGTATCCTGCTTCGGATAGTTTGCCTCCAACGTGAGTCGTAGGCCGGTCAGGTATGTGACCGAATAGTACCAATTTTCAGCCTCTTTCAGAAGCATTCCACTTCCCGATGAACGGGGATATCATACTGTGTTGTAATCACGATCAATACAACAGCCCAAGAAGAGTCGTCTTTGGGACCTACTTCGGGGATTCTTTCTCCTCCGAATCCTCCTTCTTAAGATTCTTGTTCCGACCCTTTGAAACGTTGTTCACACTCCAGCCTCGAATCGTTGTGGGGCCCGTTCGTGGAGGGGGTTCGTTTGCGCTGTAGTCTTTGATCGCTTCCTTGTGATCATAATGAGCTAATCGTAGCTCATTGCCGCCGTTGGCTTGCCAAGGGCGATTGTGTGGGATAGGCGCCGCTGCAATCCTGCGGAATTTCTGAGACCCGTTACCAATCGACGGCATTGAATTTCTATTTCGAAGCGTATGAGCAGGTGGCGAAGGAGCCAACACAGCCGGACCAGGAGGGGATACGGAGGGAAAGGGAGCGTCCATCTGGGCCGGCATCGGAGCAATAGGTTGAGGTTGTATAGGAGGAGATTTGATTGGATGATAAGAGCCATGGGGAGCCATCGGAGGCTGTGGTAATAGGTTGAGCGCATGCATGCCTTGGCCTTGCTGCACCGGTGCCGGCATTAGATGCGGCTCGTGGAAAGAGAGGCCCTGGTGATACGATCTCGGCGTAGGTGACGAGAAGTAGTTACCCGAATTCGTATGAATCAGGCCACGTGAAGGATCGAAGTCCTGAGGGCGATGTCCAGGTGGAAGAAAGGATAGCTGCGATTGTGACAGGCCTAGCCCCTGCTCCAGAGTATCCGGTCTGTTAGGTCGTAAAGGGGGGAGAATGGGGCCATCCTTGACACTGCTCTGGCTAGTGAAGGGGATTCGGGGAGGTGGGTTCTGTTGAAAAGAATCCATTGCCGCGCGTGGAGCCGGGGCGATGTGCGCGTAAGCAGCAGCGGGGGGAGGATTCAGCGCAGTCTGTAGGAAGGCGTTAGGCGGTGGAGGCGGCTGGTTAGAAGGACCACCTAGAGGGGGGTCGGGGACAGGGTCATCCATGACCGTATCGTTGTTGTGTTCATGTTGCTCTGGCTGTTGAAGAGCTATACTCGCAAGCATGTGAAGGCGAGACGTATCAGGCTCTGGGTACTGTTCCGTACGAGCAGGAACCGGCTCCGCATTAGTAAAGACATCCCGAACCGCGTCGTAAGGGCGAGATGGCCGTGAACTCGAGGCCGGGAAGGCTTGCCCCTCACGCTCCAGATGCTCGGCAGCCTGTAAGAGGAATCTAATGCCATCTCCAGTCGAGTCAACTTCTTGCTGAGAATCCTGTGATTGCTGCGAGGATACTTCGTCGCAAACCGATGATGTAGCGAGCCGCTCGCGGGCCCGGCGATCGCGGTCGCGCATTTGTTCAGTAACGACCTCTTCTGGATCAATCTCTTCCTCCTGACAGAAGTCTCGAATCATCATTTCCATGAGACCTTTTGCGCGGTCCTCCTGAAGCATAACGTCCATCTTCTTCAGCTTGACTGAGCGAGATGCATGGTCGGTGGTGAAATCGTCCGGTGCGTGGACGACAGGTCGCGTTCCGTCGACGCGCTCACCTGGGGATTCTGCCTCATTCCGAGAAGTTGGCAGGAACAAACCATACCTCGGGTGCAGTCCGTGCTTCTTCACGATGTCCTGGTCCAGAGTGCCTTTCTTGTAGTCACGACAGTCGTAGTCTTTGACCGTGTGGTCCCAATGCCAGGTGTTGGAGTTCGGTGTGTCGATCAGTCTGCCTCGGGTTGCTTTGGTGGCTTGTCTGGTCGAATCATTGGTAGAGTCACGGAATCCGATGTCTTCATCGTCGAATTGGAATAGTGGCGAGACAATGAATCGATTGGCTGGGCTCTTTGCTCGGAGTCGATTGACGATCCTAACGCCAAACTCGTCGAGCTCGCCGGCTCCGTTGGGAATGTCAGGTAAGTCCGTGTCAGACACAACCGCAATCTCTTGCTCATCAGGTGGCGTATCGTCAGGCTCCGGTACGCCATCAGGTTGCTTCTCCGAAGCGAGCAAGCCTCCAGTATGTCGAGGTTTCTTAGAATCAGGCTGTCCATCAGGCTGTCCCTCTGCTCTGCGTTTAGCAGCGGGCTTCATAGCGCGGGCTTGTCCCGCGGCAGCTGTCTCAGGCCCGTCAGGCTGCGTAAACGAGACATATGGTATATGCTTGACATAAGTGTACGTAAGGTCAGGAGTCTGCAATGACTTGTTAGATTCGTCACTCAAGGCTAGCAGGGCTGGTTCATATCGGGAAAGACCTACATCAGTTGCTCGACCTTCGTTCTGAAGTTCAGCTAAGAGGGTGGTTCGGTTCATTGCAGCATCAAGGAGATCCTCAGTCTTGTCATTGAACGAGTCCTAGAGTAGACGTTAGCAACGGGAAGGCGGGAGGATGGTAAAAGTAGAATAGCGATGAATATTGATAATTGAAAATTCGCATATCGAAAAAGAGAATTCTTACCATGAAGCGCTTGTTGAGATAGTCTTCATGCGTTTCACGAAGTTGGCCGTCAAAACGCATTCTTGCGTTGAACTCTGTTTCGATTTTTTCGATAGCTTCCTGGAGCTTCATATCAAGCTGCTGTTGGGCAACGGCGTACTCGTCAGTCTCCTTGTGGGCGTCAGGATCTTCGATTAGCTCCTTCAGAGTCTGGTCGGCGAGATCCTCAAGGACCGGTTTGACAGCCGAGGCAACTTGGGTGTAGAGTTCCCTCAGCTCTCGCTGGCGTTCGTAAGCTGCCTGGACACGGGGATCGCTGTAGATCTTCTTCTGGCCGCGTCCCTTGCCGCGTACGCCAGCAACCTTCTTGGCTGGCTGTTTCTTGCCGGTGCGCTTGGTGACGCCTTTACCGGACGGTTTCTTGGGAGGAACAGCTTTGCCCTTTGCAGGGCTTGCCGCCGGGGACTGGGCAGCCTTGGGAGTGCTAGCCATTGCGAATATGATAGACAGGATGTGTAAAGAGGTGAAGATACAGGTGAATGAGTTGGGTATGTACAGTGACAAACCCCGTAGCAAAGCTCAAGAGCTGTGTAAATACGCGGAAAGGGTTGGAAGGTTGAAAGGTTGCGTGAAATTAATCAGGTGTGGATCAGGATAGATAGTGCCAGCAGCAGTGAGTGATTGTGGAAGTAAGAAAACACAGAGACGCGAGAGCGATCTTTTCTGTAGAAGAAGAGAAGACGATGCTGAATGAAGAAATGAATGAATGAATGAATGAAGGACAGCAGAGAAAAATTATTCTTCTGGGGGGGAACGGTCTACTGAGAAGGCGACTGGAATTAGTATTTCTCAAGGGAAGGTTATCTGCCAGGCATAGGCGAGAAAGTTTGGATCCAGCTTGTCAGTAAGTCGTGTTGCGTTGTTGTTGTTACAAGAAAGAGAAAGGCGAAGAAGAAATGTACTGTGGTGGGAGGCTAAGTGTTGAGAGAGTCGGTAGCCAAGTAACCAAGGTACGAGACGAATGGAAAAGGTTGATTAAGTTGATAGGTTGGTCCCGAGGAGAACAGAAGCTCTGAGGTTTAGCTGGAGGTGAAGAAATCAAATCAAAAATCCGAAATCAGCGCATCCGGGCAACGAGCTACCGGTACTGATTTTCCAAGACCATTGATGTGAGGAGTTAGTAGTAAGTAAGGTGTAGAGGGTGTAGAGGTGTAAAAGGTGTAAGTGCTTCGGTGGTTGTTAATAATAAGGACGACTCGGAGGCTCACACTTCTCATACTAGCTGAGGTATCGCCATGGAGATTTTCTCGGCCACGGCCACGGCCACGGCTACGGCCAGGGCCAGCAACAATTAAACAGCAAGGCACCTAAACACCCTAGTAACACCTAAGTACCTACAGTACTAGGTACCTAGTATTTAGGTACTCAGGTACCTATTAGCACCCTAATACCCTAACACCCTAACACCCTAACGACCTAAGATCAAATAAGGGCGCTAAGACGCTAAACCACCCTAGACTTCCCGATACGGTAAAGCCCCTACACTATCAGGCTCACACTAGTCCTTCTACGTTAGAATGAGATTTTTTCATTGGTTCGGACAAACGCTTGTCCGCTTCCGCATCCGGCTTAGACGGATAGAGCAGCATAGATCTTCAGAGGACTTTTTACGTGGTACCTGGCTACTATGTACATATGTAGGTACATACCTCCAAGGCTACATGTACCTATTCATACAAGGTGGTATTATCGATTGATTGATCTTGATACATCATTGATCATTGATCCAACCACCAACCACCCGTCACTAGCCCTACCAACGTAAACGCCATTTAACATGTTGGCTTTTGGCAGCAGTTCGACAGTCACGCCTAGTTCAGAGCAACCTCGGTTGGGATGAACTTAATAGGAAACTCGATGTAAAATGGCTTATGCCAAAAAACTATATTGACTGACTCACTGGCACTGATTAGATACTTGCGGTGTTCGGGGTAGCAAAAACCGGTCTGCCACAACATTGAACAGACGCTTTTCAGTACTAATGGTATTGAAGGTACCTAGTAGTTTACAAGGCTCTCCATCAAGTAGCACCCAATAACACTACCTACCTAGTAGATAACTTGGTATCAATACTTATTGGCATAGTACGTCCATTGCCCTCTGCTGCACGTTAAACGCCCGTTGCTGATGGCTCGAGCTGTGTAAGTGCTGGGCGGACCGCTTGACGCCTGCCTGCTCTTAAGTACCTCGGTAGGTAGGTACCTATCATGATGTGTTTATTCTAATGCCTTATGCTGCCTTATGCTGCTCTGTAACACAAGTTTGGTTACACATATTCGAACCTCAGGTAATACATATCCAGTATTACATTTGCTACCTGCATAGGTAGGTAGGTACCCGCTTGCCATGACATGAACGCCTGCCCAGGTACTCATACCACTAGACTCGTAGATAACCGTGTTGGCCTAATGGCACAACGCTCATCGCTGTAAACGTCACTTACATAGTAGATTTTACTTATATAAGAATGAAGTGCCGAATACTCTCGGTTTGCGGAGTACGTAGGTGCCTAGTACGTATTGATATCGGTGATATACCGGTAGGTAAGCCTCATGCCCATTCCTAGTGTACTCTCGTTACTTCTTAGGACTTCGGCGAGGGACGGCAGCACATACGCATTAGTAGCATGTGCTTAGGGACCAACGGGATTCCACCGGATAGCAAATGTCCAACATCAATGATACCAAGGCTGCAACTTGTTGTTGGCGCCCCGAGCCCTCAAGGCTATGTTGGCTACTAGGTAATACACATGGATTCGGGAATTAGCTACGTCATGTTACACGATACAGAATACCTCAAAGAGTTACATTAATACCAGATCTGATTGATGATCCTAGCATAGATAACCGTCTGAGATAACCATCTAGGTGGTAGGTACCCAATTCACCAGCATCTTGGTAGACCACTTTCATGTAAGTATTGATATCGCGTGTGGTAGGATCGTCGTTTCTGACAACCGTGGAAAAAACTCGAAGATGATCCATAGCCATAGCGTATTATATACCTACCTAGTAGGTACCCAAGCAATGCTTACTCGCTTTTCATGCAATCGTTGCTAGTACATACTGAGGCTCTTCCTATTGCCATCAACTATAACTACTGATATCTGCTTACATTCTTGTGTAGCATCTTCCATGAGCGATGGTTCTGCAAGGCGACAAAGTAATCAAGATACGTACCTTGTCAGATCCAGTGCTCAAGGTGTTTTGTATCGATCATTCTTTGATTGGTTCAAAATTCGCAAAACCCCCTGTCGGCCCCAGACCCCCGGGATTGCCATTTATAGTCTAGTGTGATCTGTCCCCTGTCCCCTGTCCCGCGAAGGCCCTAGCCGCATGATTGTGGATGAAGTGGGCAAGTGGGCAAGTGGACAAGACAAAGTGGGCAAGGTAGGCCAGGCCTGGGTGGGTTGTCCCGCGGTTACGGAGCGCGGCGAACCACTAGTTTTTCTTTTCCTCCTGTCGGGACTTTAACACCTTCAACCGACATCACCTCGCCTAACCTCATCTAACCTCACTTCATCTCAAACTACCCTCGACACGTCATCTTGCCTCACGTCTTGCAACCACAAAGCACACAAAACCCCGTATACGCCCATACACCACACACCAAGATCGACCACAGACTACAATAAACATATCAATCTTCGTTGTCTCCGCCCCAGGCGACAACATGCGCCGCTAATCCCGGCACGCACAACTAGGGAATATGGGGAAGCGGCGGAAACTTGTGCATGGTGCGCGTCCACCACAGAAACCACAGAAACCACAGAAACCACAGAAACCACAGAAGTCCAGCACCGGAAGCCAGAAGCCGCCGAATAGCTTACTATCGAAACCTCCGAAGCAAAATAACCCACAACCGCAAAACAACGAGCCCACGATCCCGTTTGCGCCCGAACACAAGATTCTACTCGTAGGTGATGGTGACCTAAGCTTCGCCGCCTCCCTGGTCGAGCACCACTACTGCGCCGACGTGACCGCCACGGTCCTCGAGAGGAGCCTCGACGAGCTGAAGAAGAAGTACCCGCATGTCGAGGGAAACATCGCCAAGGTCGAGGCTGAGGGGAGCAAGGTGGTGTACGGCGTCGACGCGACCAAGATGGCGCCGTTCGTGTACAAGAAAGGCAACGACGGCGTGGGGATGATGGACCGGGTCATCTTCAACTTCCCGCACGTCGGCGGCAAGAGCACCGACGTTAACCGGCAGGTGCGATACAACCAGGAGCTGCTCGTCGCCTTCTTCCAGCGGGCCGCGCCGTCGCTCGCGCCGGGCGGCGCCATCGTCGTAACGCTGTTCGATGGCGAGCCCTACACTCTGTGGAACGTCCGCGACCTCGCGCGGCACAGCGGCCTCCAGGTCGAGCGCAGCTTCCGGTTTAACCCCAGCGCGTACCCGGGCTACCACCATGTGCGGACGCTTGGCCTTGTGAAGAACAAGAGCGGAGAGGTCGGGGGCGGCTGGAAGGGTGAGGACAGGGCCGCGAGAAGTTACGTCTTCGTCCAGAAAGGTGACAACGCGAGGCCGGCGCCTACAAATACTAGGAAGCGCCCTAGGTATCCGGATGGCGATTCCTCGGACGATAATTAATGATGGAAATACTGGAGATACTGGAAATACATTGCAAGTCTTTTGGGGCAGCAGTAATTCGGACTGAATACAAGAATTTGACGCATCCAAATCCTGTAGGCTTCCCGCTTTGCATTTACTGCGTACTACTAAGAACCTAATCACTAAGACCTTCAACTATAGAACCATTTAAACCTGTTATATTCGAAAGCAATATACCCGGATATTATTACCCAATTTCCCTCTTAACAATTTTGAACGTCTATTTAAAGTGAATCAGAATTGACAAGATTCATAAACTTCTTACTGACTCAGGAGTCTGTCTAAGACAGTGACCCTCCCAATGTTGAAGAGCTCCTAAGGCCCACGGTCACACAAGATCCATCCGGATTCAGCTAGCTTATATCCAAGCACGATCGCAATCCATTGATCAGTATGAAGACATCAGTAAGCGTGGCCCTACATCAACGGTCTTAGCTAAGTGTCTACATGATGTGATACAACCGTGGCCATTACATAGACACGTCAGCGCGGAGAGCATAGCACGCAGTAAGACGGACATTTTAACCGTTGCAGTTAGCCTTGGGGCGTTATAGAGACGCGATACAATCTCCAGACACATAATCAGTATTCTTTTGGAGTCACTCCAACTCACAACTTGAAGTAAATTGCCTACCCTTTATATACGTCGACGTGGTTTTTGATGAAGTTCTCTGTTTCACGGGTATGTCAGGAGCCATATCCAAAGAGCTTGTATATCACCAACTTAGCAAATTCCACCGTATTCGAGTCACTTCTCCAACGAATAGTTGTAGCGTTCACAGGTAGAGTAACCATCGCCAAGTTCTTCCCTTACACCTGATTGGTCAAACCAATACGACCGGCCTCATCGGATCTTCCCCGGAAATTTTACATCTAATGACGGTAGAGCCTGGGATTGTGTCACGATGCATGTATAGCCGGGCCCATTCCGGTGGCGTAGAATGGCTGATGTTGCCCCGAGTAAAGCAGGCCGTCTAGCTCGTGAGCTAGCCGCGCGGTGCCGTCGAACCCGTGAGCCCACGGTGCTCAGCACGACGGTTGGGCTCGGCGCGCGCAATACCCAGCGGCGATATCGATCGAGTTTCGTCTGCGCGGGATGGTCTTGGCTTTTCGAAGGTTATTTTTTTTTCCTGATATATAATGTTTACAAATCCCCCCCTTTCCCCCAATCTCCGAAGGGATATAGTAACGAGATCTGCTGCAACGGTGCAATTGTGCCTCATTATCAATTACCCATGGCTAAGCTCGGATGCGTGCCCGAGATAGATTGACCCCCCTCTCTTCCCTCCCCTCCCTCCCTCCAACCCAATCGAGTGCCGACATGGTGCGTAGTTCCGGCCTATCAGAACCGTTGCATGTCGGAGTCCGACGCTACCCCATTGGCTAATTGTATAAGTGCCCGTTCTGACCAATTCTGATGAGGCGGCCTGTAAGACAGACCCTTATAAGCCCTTATACCTCAGCGAAGGAGAGGAGCGTGATTTTTTGTGGCGTCTCGGTTCTCGCGATCTTGCCAGGCAAAAGTCGCTTGGGTATATGGGTAAGGTTTCCTCTCCAACGCCGGCGGCTATTGCGAGAACTGGAAGTAAGATATTCGTCTATATATGTAGGGTTTATGTCCTAAGTGTGTAGCTTCAACTTTCACCTGGAAAAGGCTTGCGATAGTTTTCCTCGCAATGAATCGGGTTGGGAAAACATACTTCCTTGGGCCTGCTACTAGTGCTGGCATGAATTACACGGTAGGTTGAAAATTGCGAATATTGTTAATCGTGCTCTTCTCTCCTCGTGGTAGCTATAAGAGCGCATCAATAGAGCAAGTTGGGTACGCGTTCCGCATAGGGCAGATATTCCTCATAACATGCCTTCTGATTGTAGACTCTACTTCTGGCTATCTCTTCATATAAACCTACATTGACCGGCCGTACGTACATGTATGTATCATAACTAACCACCACACTCAACCCAACCCAGAACCAAGAACGCCCCCCTCGGAGAATCGTACACAAATATTGATATAAGAACACCACCGACACCGCCCGAGAGCGTGGAAATCGTGATTCTGCGCCGCCGGCGACAGAACTGCGCCAGTAAATGCTGTAAGTAACAGAGGGCCGATCGAGAGAAAAAAAATCCCACTTGTCCATTGTACCCAGACGCCGCGGGGGAAGAAGAAGAGAAGAATTCGAGCCGAGAGTTTCACCAGAGAAAACCGTGCCTATTTGCTAAAAACGTAAGAGAATCGAAAAGAAATATAAAGCATGCAACCCCCGAACGTAGAATGGTGTAAGTGCTGCAGATAGCCGCCGTCCAGCAGTGATAAAAAAACATAACCAAAACCAAAACCAAAGACAAGTAGAAACCGTGTAGGTATTCCGTGGAATTCGCAATCCCGTACCTGTTGAAGACGAAATAGTCGGTTGCAAACGCGTAGGAGGTTTTAGCTTTTGCCAAAGCGCAGAAAGCACCAGACAAAGCCAAAACAATGCCCCCTAAAGCTTCCATCTATAGACCCGATTCACCAATAAATGGTAATTTAGAACGATATGGTACGACTAAGCCTGCCGTCAAACGTGGCACACTCATTCTTTCTAACTTCGATTCCCCACCGTGGTGACGGGCGGAGGGGCGTCTTTGAGCTGATCTGGCATGTTCCGCGATCTGTCTCGATCCGGAAAAATGGGATCAACGCTTCGACGAGGCTCATAAACTTGCGAGTTTCGCGGAGATGGCGGGAACGGTGGGAGGGGCTGCGCTCGCGGTTGTAAATGGGGGTATCCTTGTGACGAGTCTTGATGTTGAATATGCGGAAGTAGTGGCGACCGCGAATCCATAGCAACTGGTCCGCGATCTCGAGGGGACAACGTAGCTCTTTCCATGTGCTCCAGAGGTTCCGGAAAAGCACGGGGCGTGTCCGTAGCTGGCGCGGGAGAGGTTAGGGGAAACGAACTATTTGCTTGCTGGGGACTCTCGATTGCGCCGAATCCGCGTTTCTTTGATTTCTGATCGCCGAAGTTGCTCGAAACCTCGTATCCCGGGGAGGAGACGTATTCGCGTTGGGCCTGGGCGGCGATCGGTACCATGGGAGCTGGCGTGATCGGTGGGTATTCGTTCATTCGCGAATGAACTGCACGGGCTTGCGCTTCCTTGTCCGCCTTGGAGGGCCGACCACGCTTTTTTCCCGTCGAAGTCACTGGAGGGCTGATGTTGACGGATACTGCGGGTTGAAAGCCATTTGGAGGGGGCCGAGGCTGGATGACTCGCGCCGAAGTTACGGGGGGTTCGATAGGGGCCATCATCGCCTGTCTCTTCGCGGGAGGGTCGACTAGGTCGCTTAGGGATTTGCGCTTGAAGTCTGTTAAGTTCGGCGGGGGGTATTTGGTCTGGAACATGTTCTCGACTGCACCCAAGCATTGTTTCATATTACGGCCTGCTTTCATTAGGGGGAGGTACTCATAAAGGCGTTCCCCAAGTATACGTACCACCCGGGAGCTGCATCGACATCCAGTTCGGCTCGACCCGATGAGCCTTGATAAAGTCGACAAGAGTGGAGACATCTATGGTGCTGACCTTGATCATTTCACCCAAGACGAATCGCTGTAGCAGATGATGGGATTAGTAAGGGCGGCACAGGAGAAGGCCACACAATATTTACCTTCTCGTCGTCCGAAAACGTAGTATCCATGGTAAGCGGCTAAGTCTGAAAGCGGCAAAGGTGAGGAGGGGAGGGGAAGGGAAGACAAGGGATATGCCCGCAGAGGTGCGAGTAAGTCATTTGAAGGCAAGAAACGATCGAAATGGGGGTGGTAGTGGTGAAGAGGAGATAGCACGGTAGATGATCGTGAGGTAGGCGCTGACAAGGCGATGTGGTCTGAAATCGGAACAGATCCTGAGTAGTAAGTAGTAAGTAGTAAGTAGTAAGTAGATACGATAGGTATGATAGGTAGCCCGCTGTGCCCGAAGACCTAGGCCATCAGGTGGCAGTGATGAGCAAGGTAAACTTCAAATACCTAGCACCTGGGCAGACAGGGTGGTATGTGCAGCGTATTGGGGCCGGGATGCTAAGCGGGATGCCAAAAGGCAAGGGAGGGTGTGGAAGTCTCGCAAGAGGATAAAAGAGACGCGCGCAAAAAATAATGTACGACCCAAGCGCGCGTCTTGAGCCAGAGGGAAGCGAAGAGTAAAGCGAGCGTGTCTTAGTTGAGTACCTAAGTTGAGTTTGAGTTGTACAAACGAGGGAGTATGTATGGGTCTCTTGGTCTTGGTCTCTTGGTCTCTTGGTCGTTGATAATGTGCGCGCGGCGATCTCCTGGGTTGCTTTGCGTCTACAAGGGCTACAAGGGTAGCGCAGTGTAGTGGAACAGGGTGGTAATTTTTAAATGTTTCTTTCTTTTTTTTTTTCTTGCTTCAAGGTTGTTACCAGGGCGTTCCCAGGGTACTCCATACAACTGGGAGCAGTAAAAGCGACAATGAACCAGAGCCCGAACCAGAACCAGAACCAGAACCAGATGGTGTGTGTAGGTAAATTTGTTAAAGATGGGAACAGAGCTTCCAAGTTCCAACCCCCCCTAGTCTTGTCTTTGCCGAACAGGGACCCAAGCTTTTTTTTCCAAGGCTCAGCAACGCGAGCACTCCTCTTTTTGCGGGCTTGCGGTACGAAACTTGACAATAACAAAGAATTGGAAAAAGAAGGAATAAATGATAAGAATAATAACTAAACAGTGAAGTATAACAACGGATCGCTGTATCTGATCTGGTTTGGTCTGATCTGATATTGATAATAGTATTAGCATATACCCGTGGACCTAGTAATACCCAGCTAATGAGGTACTACTATGTAAGTACTACATAGTAGGTATAACATGTAGGTATACAGGTATATGATTCCAGATAAGTCCATCAGCGTCGCATGAGTCGTAAAGGCTGCGGCGCTAGATCGGGATCAACGAGTGATCGGGAGAATTGCTGGCTCTAGAGCTGGCCGTTCAACCCCAGATCTGGGTTCGGAGGCTTTTCTGGCTCACCTTAGCCCATGCAACGGCACGAGAATAGAGAGCGAAAAGAGAGTACAGACAAGACTGAGATGTGAGCTTGTTGAGGTTGCGAGAAGCGCGGAATGCAGAATGCAGAGCGCATAGCGCGAACCCAGGTTGCAGCCCTGGAGGTTGCAAAGTCTGGTAATCTGGTAATCTGGTGCAATGCAACGCTTCCCACTAGTAACCAGCCCGCATCCTCCAGTCCCTCCGGTCCCTCCAGTCTCTCCCAGTCCCTCCCAGTCCGCAGCAGTATGTCATATATGTCATATATGCCATATACCTAGGTAGGTCATATGCTGAAATTCTATGCCATTAGGGAGAATCGTGCATAGCCATTGCAACCATCACGATTTCGGCCTGACAGTTGACTGGACTGGACCACACTGGACTGGGACTGGGACTGGGACTGGGACTGGCAACATGCAGCTTTCCCCCTCTTGCAGATGCGCAAGCACATCCATGTTTATCATATGGATGTATCCTGTACGTATCTCATGTAGGCAGATAGGTACGGTATTCAGGTATCGATCCCAATGTATCCACGTCGTTTGGTGTAAACCAATCCCGCTGACCACTTAGACAAATCGGGTCGCCTGACTAGGCTCTCTTGCATTGGGCTGGGTAAGAATTGAGAAACATTGAATCTCGCCTTCATTCCCCTCGTTCTAAGAGGTCAATTGCCCACACCACCACCATCGTAAGTCTCTTGCTAGCGGTCCTCGCACATCCTCGTACACCGCCTAGAAGGAATGGCAGCAACAGCAGCCAGCCAAGAGACCAACGAATTGTAGTGTGATGGGAAAAGATGATAGAATAGCATAATGTCAGCATGGAACTGAAATCCCCATTAGCTCCCACATACTACAGCAATGTCATTGGAAGAAGGAAGTTTTGCATCTCATTGGCCGCTCGTTCCCCCTCCCCTGCTTTCGCTGACTTTTGGTAATAGGTGATGGGTAACGGCAATCCTCGTAGTCTTGTTCGCTTCGACCGCGGTAACGGTGGCGGGCCTCGTCGGGGGCCGCTGGACGACTGGCCGAGAACCACTGAATCCTCACCAATCGCAGCGCCGAAGCCGGATTTCCAGAGCTCTTCAGACTTGTATGCTTGTAAACTTGTAGCGACAAGCATAGATCATGAGTTCGTCACATATGACGGGCACTCAGCCGCATGGGGGTTTGTTTGCCCATCCCGGACTATAAAGAGACGCCAGAAGAACAATCGAATTTCTCATTTCCCACCTCGAAGACATTCAAGTTGATCCCAAAGAATCCGAAATGTGACATTTTCGAAATTTTCACAAGCCGGGATTGCATAGCTTCGGACGCCAACCCTTATATATACCTGCCTAGCTAACTCATGTATATATCGGACCAGCAAACCCCCATACCGCCTTTTCCCTCCCTCAACTTCAGGCTCTGTCCTATGCATAATGAGTTGGCAGTTCCTCATAGGGGACCCACCCCACACAAGCAGGTAAAAAACCTCGTCATTGCTCGCATAGCAGAGATCCCAGCCGTTGATCTAGACACGACGAGGCATCTAGAGGAACAATTCTTGCTTTCTAGGCAGGACCCCGACCGGTTTATGATATAAGTGCCGAGCATATGAACGTCATCCCATCTATCGAGGGCATCGCATCGTAAACGGCCGTCCTTCAATCCCTTGGTGCGACCATTGGCATAGCTCCCACGATCCTGGTAGTCTACGGTGTCTGTATCACACACATGTGCCATACCTGCCATACCTACCATACAAATCACCAAGGCAAAGCATCTCGCATAGCATCAACTGGTCCAGTTCCGCAGACTGGCTTTGACTGAGCAGCAATAAGTCCGGTCTCCCATAGTTGAGTAAATGGGGTGGCATGACGATTTGAATGTTCATCCATGATGGCTTCTCGGGTCCCTGTCCATGCCATCTCCAACCAGTGACGCTAACGTACCTGAGCATTTGTCTCGGGTACTCGAGATATCATTCAACACTTAGCAATTGATAAGATTCTCCGAGGACAGGAAAAGACTTCGGGACGCCCTGGGTTGGTAATTAACAAGAACTAATAGGAGTGATATAATTCCACTCTTTTCCCCTCACCCGCTTGTCAACCGGAGAAGTGCCCCGAATGCTCGAATGTCTTGGGACATAAACTCGATCCGAGTATGGGTGTATTAGTTGCATAGCGTCTCTACGATTTCGAGGGGTACCATCTCCCATAACTTTTATAACCCCCTCAAAAGTGATTCTGACCAATGACTTGCATTTTTTAATGATTATCATTGGAGAGTCATCGAGACAAAGACCCGACAAAGACCCTGTAACGATGACAGCTGGAGATGGAGAAGAAAAAGAAGAATTGACGGAGGAATTGCCTTCTAGGTTTGCGACAAGCTTGGCCAAATCGCTTGTTTAAAGCTTAAAAAAGCAAAGTACCTATAGTACCTTAGGTACCTATGGTACCCTACATGTAGGTACCTATAGTACCTGTAGTATCTTAGAAGGGGAGGCCGTAACCAGTGCCCAGGTGGCATCAAATCAGCGGCCTGGAGTCATGTAGAATAGCGCGTGTTAAGGTTTAGCGGTACCTAATCACGCCGCAATTGCGACGCCAAAAGCACCAACAAATCCATTGATCAATGCTATACGTAGTACCACTACTAAGTATACTTCAAAGTTACGACAAGTTCTAAAGTTCCAAAGTTCCAAAGTTCCAAAGTTGCGACAATATTGCAATATTGCAATATTGCAACAATACTGCTAATTATACACTGCGCTGAGAGCCCTAGAGACCAATGAGGATCCCGCTAATGAGGAATACATCAACTGAGAAGCGTTCCCCGGTCAAAACGGGAGTGGGGCAAGATCGCAGCATTACTGTCCATACATAGATCATTGATGTTAGAAATGAATTCACAGGTCAGTTTTGATAGGCTTCGCAGGCTTCATACTAACATACTACCAAGGTAGGCTTTCGGATAATTGAGTATCTACCCCCCGAATTTGCAAAAGGCTGGCGCGCCACGGTCTGGGGTTTGCTTTTCCCAGGTCACTGTTGGTTACTATTGGTGACTGTGCAGTGGAGAGTAATCGCATCAGCTTCGCTATGTATGTAGGTGGATGTGAGGTCTAGCAGGTTTAGGTATCTACTAGGTAGTACCTGAAGGTGAGGGTGCGGTTACAACGATGCTTTGGGGTGCTTTAGGGTGCTTTAGGGTGCTTTAGGGTGCTTTGGGGGGGAAGAGGACCAGGAGGACCAGGAGGACCGAACTTCTTGTACCCGTACCGCAAACCCCATCCCTTCCGCTGCGGCATCAATCCATCAATGATAGTACAGTACATACCTACATCGGTGGGATCTATACCTAGTACCATACCACAGTACCCCCAGGCCCAGGCTAAGCAGTCTACCTACTAGCATGTAAGCAGTACCTAGTAGCTGGACTTTGGAGGTACCACACACTTGCATTTGCACGCCAAACTGCACTTGTACTGCACTTCTTTTTTCTCGGTCATGAACAACACCGTCACGATATTTTTCACCTTCGCAACACCTATCATCACAACGTCCCAGGACAAAGAAGCCCCAAAGCTTCTGTATGCACCGCGCATACACGACGCCAACTCTATCGCATTCTCGTAATCTATCCTCAGCAGTAGAATTGGCATCGTAATCTCTCTGCAATGTTACAAACACAGCACAAGAGATAGCACCATCCTCTCTGTTCCGCCGTATACCCGTCCATCTACATCCAACATCCGTCGAACTACACCTACAACCTCTTTAGATCCGCTTCTCTTCCAACTTCCAACCTCCAACCACCTCTTCATCTAACCCCCTTAGCCTCATCGTCCTTCCCTCTCATATGTTCGCGGTCTCGAGATTGCAGTCACTCGATCCGCGTTCCCTCTCTAATCTAATCTGCTCGATTTTACTTCTTTAGCGCGACCGAACCTTCCCAATTCCGCCTCACGTCAACGTGGTCTCTTTCGTTGCTGGACCTCTTGTCACGATAGAACGGAGGAACCCTACGGTTTATTACCATTATGGAGGACGAGGAACGCATCAAGGATGGCTTGGACAGTCTTGCTGTTGACACCACCTTAGTATCGGCATCAGCATCGCAGTTGCCGTTACACGCCGCCATCAAGAAGGAATCCGACAGCACCGCTTCGTCCCCGAACGCCAGCAAGGATTCCAGGTTAGGAAGCTTATCGCCTGACGACCAGAAGGCCCGAAGTGATAGTGCATCAACACCTGACGGCCCACCACCCAAGTTGAATCGCAAAGCATCTCACAAGACGGCAGCGCGTCCCGTTCAACTTTTCAACGACCTGCCCGACGTCACATCGGAGTCTTGCAGTCACTTCCAGATCATTCCCGATTGTTTATACGGCTCTAAGTCGCTCGGCTCTACGGATCACGATGCTCTAGATTGCGATTGTAGCGAAGAATGGCGTACGTATCTCTTTTTTTTTTTTTTTTTTTTTTTTTCATTGGCTTTGACGTGGAGCGCTAATATACATGTTTCAGGAGATGGCGTGAACCATGCCTGCGGTGACGATTCAAATTGCATTAACAGAGCAACCAAGATGGAATGCGTCGACGGTGACTGCAACTGCGGCAATGGATGTCAAAATCAACGATTTCAGCGCAAGCAGTACGCTAACGTGTCTGTGATCCAAACCGAGAAGAAGGGGTTCGGACTTCGAACAAACGCGACTCTTGAAGCTAACGACTTCATTTTCGAGTACATTGGGGAAGTTATCAACGAGCCGACTTTCAGAAGACGAATGATTCAGTACGACAAGGAAGGCATCAGGCATTTCTACTTCATGTCCCTCACCAAAAATGAATTTGTCGACGCCACCAAGAAAGGTAACCTAGGTCGTTTCTGCAATCACTCGTGCAATCCGAACTGCTACGTCGACAAATGGGTGGTTGGTAGCAAGCTTCGCATGGGTATCTTTGCGAGTAGAAAAATCCAGCCTGGCGAGGAGTTGGTCTTCAACTACAATGTCGACAGGTATGGAGCCGATCCCCAACCCTGCTACTGCGGGGAACCGAACTGCATAGGGTTCATCGGAGGCAAAACGCAGACTGAGCGGGCAACCAAATTGCCCGATGCAACCATCGAAGCTCTCGGCATTGACGATGGCGACGGCTGGGATACCACGGTCGCGAAGAAGCCCCGTAAGAAGAAGATTACGGAAGACGACGAGGAGTACGTTAACAGCGTACAACCTCGTGGTCTGGATGAGAAGGATGTTACCAAGGTCATGGCTACGCTCATGCAATGCAAGGAGAAATGGATCGCGGTCAAGCTGCTTGAGCGAATCCAACGTTGCGACGACGACCGAGTTCGCAACCAAGTCGTACAGATACACGGCTATGAAATTTTAAAGACAGCACTAAATACCTTTGTCGAGGACAACAACGTTGTTCTGCAGATCCTGGATATTCTTTACAAATTCCCCCGTCTGACTAAGAACAAAATTTCCGACTCCAAGATTGAATCGGCCATTCAGCCCCTGACAAAATCGGAACACGAAGATGTGGCTGCGGAGGCGTTGCGCCTATTGGATGAATGGAGCAAGTTAGAAGTCGCGTATCGAATTCCACGCAAGAAGGTCGATCCAAATGCTCAATCAACACCGAGTGCGCAGTCGGTCAATTCTTTCGAGGAACGCCGCGGTAACCGCTCGGAAGAGCCACTTGCCAAGACCACATTCACCCTTCCGGATAATACGCCCAAGGGCCCTCGAAGCAATATTCCCCAGCGGAACCACAATTACTTCAACAACCCGCGACATCGACGCCCACCTCCTCAAGGCCTTCCTCCTGGTTGGTTTACCGCTACTGATAAGAACGGCGCCCTCTACTACTACACCCGAACCGGCATCACGACATGGCAGAAGCCTACCGCACCACCCGAGCAAACCTCTTCACAAGCAAAAGGGCCATCCAAGGCTGCGCAGGAACAACAGAGGCTGCAAGATATTATCGACTCCCTCACGAAACCGGACAGCGCCCCCAGAGGCTCGGCTACGCAGACTCCGCAGAGCAGCACACCGACTCAGGAGCCGAAGAAGGAAAAGTGGCGTTCTCTACCCATCGAGAAGCAAATGAAGATTTACGAGAACACGGTATATATGACCCTCAAATGCGCCAGCATGTCTTTTCTAGATTGCTAATCATTTCCCAGCTTTTCCCTCACGTGAAGTATATCATGGATAAGTTTCGTCAAAAGCTCCCTAAGGAAGAGCTGAAGAAGTTCGCCAGAGAAGTCAACAAGAAGCTGGTCGCGTCTGATTACAAGAACAACCGGGTTGACGATCCAACTTCTGTCACCGAGAAGCAGATAAAGAAGGTCAAGCAGTATGTCAAGGAATACTTTGATCGGGCAGTGGAGAAGTATAGGGCCGTTGAGAAGAAGAGAGGCGAGCGAACCAAAAACGGCCACGATACGTCTAAGGTGTCTCATGATGTTAAATCCGTGGAAACGCCGATCGCAAAGCACGATGAGGACGTAAGTATGACGGACGATGAGGGCGTTAACTCCACCCCCAACAGCCTCGACCGAAAGCGTAAGCGTGAGGACGAGACGGTCGTCTCACCTAGCCTAACCCCATCTGAGACGCCATCGATGAAGCGCCTCAAAGAGGACGAAGGCGATGTTCCAAGTCCTCCACCTCCACCACCCCCGCCTCTTGACAGCGAGTCTGCGCCCGACATGGTCGCCGAGCTGGACAAGACTCCCAAAGAAGAGGAGAGCGCGCTGTCACGCGAGACGGAGGAGGCGCAGCGCATGGCTGCCGAGGAGCGGCGCAAGCTCAGAGAGGAAGAGGCCGCCTTGGAACGAGAGAATGAGCTTAACATGCTCGCTTTCGAACAGGAGCAACAGGATAAGATGGCCAATGGCAATGGTCACGTCAATTCTGAAGATACGGGCCGTAAGCAGCAAGACGCGACCGACGGATTGGATCCGCCCAAAGGAGAAGATTCCGTCATTCGCCATAGTGCCAGGAAGCACGAGGTTATGAGCCACTAAACAAAAACCTCACCGTATCCTGATCTTCAAACGTTGGTAGAATAGCACACTGCTATGTTCTTTTAAAATCGTCACATATTCCCCGCATAACCTCAAAGTCAGTAACTCGAAGAACTCGTCGTTCTTCGCCATTTCGGTTGGTCTTTGGGGACTCACGCCGCCATTTTAATGACGGTTCCATTCACTGGTCTTCTACGTTTATTATATCATTTTTACGCGCATCAATGCCTAGTTTGTTTCCCGTGGGGAGTACAGGGTAGTGCTATTTTTTCACAAAGCTATACAGAGGCGGATCCGATTTGCATTTTCCCGGGCAAAAGGGGGAGATTTGTGGTTGCTTTTTAAAGGGGGGAGAGGGGTTTAGGTTCTCATCGGCGGCGTTCGGCAAAGACACGGGGAATTTTGTTGTCTGCATCCTATCCTCATCGCCCCCCCATCCGGTCACGGATACATATAGGAGAAGGAGGGCAATTTCTTTTTTCGAAGAATCAGCATAGGGACGTAGCTGAATAATAGGAAACATGATTCGGAAAGGAGAAGGAAAAAAGGGGGGAAAGGGATGCCCGCCGTTCTGACCGTTGCTCGTGCTTCCACCGATGCGTGTGAACGGGGTTATGCGATGCGACGCAAATGCGATCGATGCGATTCAACGCCACGCAATGCGATTAAGCTGTGATGGATTTGTAAGGAACGAAAGGGATAGGGAAACTCGAGCATTTAATACAACTACACGGGCCTCTTCACGCAAGCCTACGAGACGTGGTCTACAGTTCACCAGCAAGGACGGAACGAAACACGAGAAAAAGCAACAGGGCACGATATTCCTGCCAGGTTTTTGTCACATAATAGGGGGAAGGGAAAGAAGGGGCGGGATATCCAGCTTTACATGTCCAGTATATACCAGCACGGCGATAGTTAACACTCGTCGAAAGTCAATACCTAAAAGGAAAACCACTTACCTACCTAGGCTTTTGCGAGGAACTTCGAACTTCGTCCGGTTCGCAATGCGTGTGCCTTTTGCGAATTGGAATATAGTGGCTTCGTCTGACTTCACTCGGTGATTAGGAGATTGGGCGTGGCCAAGTGGCTTTACTGCGCGATACATATAGGTAGGTGAGTATTAAAAGCAATATTTATTCTACGCACGTGAAGCCCTTGGCATCGCATAGCTAAACTCTCGTTGAGAGAAACGAGGTGTAAGTGAGCATCGATGGGATAATTAGACGAGCTCAGCGAGTCTTCACAAAATCTTCTTGCAACTTTCTCCTCTCCCTCTACAAGCAGGCAAACAACGTCTCTCAACTGACTTCTCTTTCCCTCTTTTCGTAAATCATAACCCATTATAAATAACCACCCATCCCAAATACCCGCACCTCATTCCCTCCCCATCCTCGTTCTCCTTGTTCACTGTGGTACGTATCCATCCACCTAGTTCGTAACAACCTTCTCGAGGGCAGCGAGCAGAATATCCGCGTGGTGCTTCTCGAAGATGAGCATGGGGCGAAGGCGCACGGCGCTCTCGCCGCTGCCGCCGATGTTGACGCCGAACTTCTTGGCCTTCTTGAGGAAGTCGTCGCGCTTGGGGTTGTCGAAGGCGATGAAGGTGCCCTGGCCCTTGCCGCGCAGGTTCGCGAACTGGCCGGGGTACTTCTTGCCGAGCTCTTCCAGTCGGGCGTACAGGTAGTCGCCGACGCGCGCCGTGTTGGCGACGAGGTCGTGGCGCTGGATCTCGTCGATGATGGCGCGGAAGAGGAGCGCGCGCGCCGGGTCCCCCATCCACGTGTTGAACTGGCGGTACGGCTTGTTGGGGCGCAGCGTCGGGTCGCCGTAGTAGTACCCGGCCGTCTGGGCCTTCTTGCTGAAGGTGACCATGTCTGGGGGCTCGGGCAGATCCCAGTGCTCGTGAGCCCAGAACTTGCCCGTAGCACCGACGCCTGTCTGGACTTCGTCGACGATGAGGAGGACGCCGTGCTTCTTGGTCAGGGCTCTTAGGCCACGGAAGAAGGCTGGAGAAGCATGGTTGTCGCCTCCTTCGGATTGAATAGGCTCCACGATAACGGCGGCCGGCGGCACGTGGTAGTTCTTGATGAGATGCTCAACCTCGGCGAGAGAGTCTGCTTCGGCCTTGGCGTTTTCTTCGGCGTGCTCCTCGAGAGGGTACTTGAGCTGGGGGAAAGTGGCATGCGGCCAGTCAAAGGCGGGGATATCCAACTTGTGGATGGGCTTTGACCGAGTCGTCGAGAGCGTGCCGAACAGACGACCATGGAAGGCGGTCTTGAATGACAAGATAGAAAGATCTGAGGCACCGGGAGTCTGGTTTAGCATGGATGATTCCAACTCTTCCTCCGTAAACTCTACAGCGGGGCCACCCCGATCCCGTTGTCGTCGCCACATGAAGGCTGCCTTATACGCTGTCTCGTTTGCATCGGATCCAGCCATTCCTGTGAAAACTTGATTTAGCCCTTTGGGTGCCACCTTGAGAATTCCCGTCTCTAGGATGTCAGCCCAGTCGTGGGAAGGAAAATTTCCTAGCGCGGGCCGATTGATGAGGGCGGTAACCATCTCGGGGCTCTCGGCGGCTTTCCTCAGGGTTGGGTTGTTATACCCAACGGGTATAGAGGCAATTTGGGCGTAACTAGGGAGAAAATGTTAGATTTCGTCAGGCAGCGAAGAAGAGAGTGAAAGACTTACACATCTAGCAGGGCATTTCCATCTGGATCCACGATGTAGTTTCCAATGCTCTTGGTGTAGTCAGCGAGCATGTTTAAACTCCGAGTATCAAAGACCTGAGTCAATTTGGTTATGTGCTCCTTAGACGCAGGTCCAGGAATGTCTGTCTTCACCGTTGGGGCCTCTGGCTCGCCAGAGATGAAGCTGGAAGCCATTCTGGCGCTGGATACGCTAGATGCTGTGAGCCCACGGGTAAGGATCCGAGAAGCAGGCCTTGAAGCGGAAGAGAAGGAGCGCAAGGCAGCTCCATGGCGAAGAGCGGCCATGGTGATGTAAGACCCTCCTGGGCCCTCAGTAAGCGTGAAGCGTAGTATATGCGGGCCACAGGAAGTAGGAGAGTAGGAGAAGAGGGATGGGAATAAAACGGTATGCCTCAAGCCCGCCTTCCGAGGTGGTGATAAGAAGGGAAGAGGAGCTGAAGAGCCTTAAGGTGAGGCGAGACAAGGCAAGAGAAGAAAAAGAAGAGAGAAGGGAATGGAGGGCTAAGGAAACAAGCAATCACCATCAACTTAAGTACCTAGTATTTTATCAATTGTCGATTTATCGATTTATCGAATTATCGAATTTATCGGATTCTATCCCGATCACGCCTACCTCGCCTGTTCCAATCCCAGCGGGGCGCGCATACCAACGGAATTCAAGCTAAGGTTTTGCGGGGTTACGTCGCGATTCTCTGATTGGCGAATGGCCATCGACGTCAGCGATACTCGGGCAGCATGACTTACGTAACGATACATTATCGACATTTATCGTAGGCTTTATCGCCATCACTTGCCCAGTTGCCCCGCAGCGATTGCAGCCGGTCGCAGCGGACGAAGACGCCGGGTCCCTTGATCGATGCACCGCCGCCTCGGACCCTGAAAGCTTGAGGGAGATGGTTGCGCTATTAGGAAGGTCTATGCGATGCCCTTACTCGAGACGTATCCACGTACTTTTTGTATCCACTCTTCTGGTGATTCTCGACTACTAATGCTTCCCGACATCGCTCTTGGTCCTGATGCTGATATCTAATAAATACCGTAGTAAAAGTCTACCTAGTAGGTATCAGTCACCATCGTGAGGTTAAAAACTGCGTTGATATCTATCGCCATCAACAACGTGTCACACAAAGGTAACCTGTGTCCCTCGTCGTGACATCACCCTCTCGTACCTGCTTTTGTCCAACATCTCAGAGCACACCCACATACAACCCTCAGCAACCCAGGTGGTCGATTTAAAGTTGCATGCTGATGATTATACGTGGTATTGGACACATGCAGCTGCGATATGCGACATGCATGCAACATCTCTGGACGAGAATGTGTTGTGGATGGCATGCGAGGTAAAATGTGACTTAGATCTTGTATGTTAACAACCTTAGAACAAGGTGTATAATATCACCGCTGTTAAGCATGTTGGGAATGGCTTATTAGAGCCATTAGCTGGGCCATATGGGCCAATGGATACTTCCAGGTAATAAGTAAGTGCTTAATGATTGATATACCCCATACAATACCGCCTTGCTCTAGGTACTCGGTCCTCGGATCATACCCATTCTTCTCCCTTAACACGTGTTAGGTTTTGGTAAATGTTGTGTGGTCTTTATGTCGTACTTTTGTCTGGGTTTACGGATTTATGCGTACGAAAATACGTTATAACCGCCACGGCATAGTATCCCCCAGGGTGCCCAGTCTACCCATTAGACCAAAAGGCGAAGGGTATAGAATAACGGCTGGCGATATAAGTGCGTCGAACCGTGATAGGGGCGACTATTGGGTTGATACAACCGGATGGAGACGCAGCCACGCCCCAAGCCAGGGAACCGTAAATACGAGATTGTCGTCGCGCGAGAATACTCCAAGCCTATGTCGACTCTCGGTAGACCCCTCGTAGATCCTGGGAGATCCATAACCGTACATGATTCGTGGCTTGGCTGATTCTTCACGAGGCTTTTAATTCTGTTGCTCTGAGGCTTTTATACGGGAGCTAGGCACTTGGGTGTTCGTTATCGTCAAAGATATCAATGTGTCGTCGTAGTTCCTGCGGTAAGCTCTAAGATGGGGCCGATCCTATAGTTTGAGGGGCGGAAGCAAGACCGTTAATGGGGCATCAAAGGCCACGGGCTCGTCGGTGATGGGGTGGGTGCTTGGCTATCTACCTAGAGAACTACAGTTTGAATATCCGCTCTATCAGCAAATGGTCGACGGTGAACAACACCCTCACCGTTCAAACTGGACAGGAACTCCACATGGGAGGAGGCGCCTAAATCCAGAGAATCTCTAGATGTAAGGTATATAAGTCTCTTTGCGGATCTCGGTTTAGACCCAGAAGCCCTCAGCTGTGATAACGAGGCCACGGAAGACGGATAGGTAACATCGTGGTTGCGCGAAGAAGGGCTTGGGCTCATCCGAGACCATAGTGTGAGATACGTGGGAGCAACCCTATATCTCAGCGTGATCCTTAATGTCGGTATACCACTCAAAACCGGAGGTGCTCCTTGTGCAGGACTTGGATAGGTACTTCGTTCGGCTGATAACTCGGAGGTCGGAACGGAACAGTGGGAAGCGTGCAAGATCCGTACTTCAACGATCGTAAAGAAACAGGTGTGTACGATGCCGGCCCAGGTGGATTCCGAAGTAAGGATTGTATCTAGTAGATCAATTGATACCATGCTAGGCACAGGCCCTTTCCGTATACCCCTAGGGGCTTTCCAACCGCCCACGCGCTGTAGGACTATCGATGCTACCCACCAGGTAGCTTCCATATGTCTATATAATTTGGCTCTCCTCCGTCCTCATGCCCCCCTCTTATGTCAAGATCATGAGAATGCGAGAACGCGTTTCACACATAGGGACCTGTGCTACTCTGTGTAGTAAGGGATACTGATGTATCTACCTGGGTACCTGATGTAACACGGCCCTACAAGCCTACTACCCAAGCCGACGATCTGAGCGCAACCGTAGGCCCAGCTACGTCGTGTTGAGAAATGCCACTCTGATCATGAAAGTCGAGCCGACGAGGCATGGCACGGATCGCACATCGCCATCGCCATCGCACGCGTGGTTACCCACATGAAACAGCCCTCGCTTCTCGCAGCATGGGGAACCCATTCTGCGAGGGCCTCTTGCGCACGCGTGCAGCAAGAAAAACCGATCTGTCAGCTTTTGCCAGCGTTGCACGACATGGCGATGGGCCGCGGGATCTGCCTCATCCGCCGCAGCTGAACGCGCGGGTAGGGGGGTGGGAAGTTGCAACCGGCAGAAGCTGTGCGTCGCGGTAGCCAATCACCTTCTCCTTTGTTCCTGTCCTCGATACAGCGCGCGAAGGATTCCCGCACCATGTAACAGCGGGCGAGCAGCGTGGGAAACAGGATCAGAGAGAGGTGGTTTGGACTGGACTGACGGAACCCTTGCAGCCCTAACGACACCAACGACACCGGCCTAAGGCAAGTAAGAAAGGCTGGCCAAGGAAACGGGGCCCTTCGGAAATTGCACTGCTACCACCATGCAGGAACGTGGCCGCGTAGAGCCAGCCGTGGCCCTGGGGCTATTTTGGTTCGGTCAGCCCAAGAATCACGTCAATTAGGTCTCCGGCTCCGAATGAAGAACGGCAGATTTATTCCTATTGGAAGGCCTGGTTAAGCTTAAGTGAGCTGAGGTTGTATCAATGGTCGATCACGGGATTTCTCGTGGATGATCAATATGATATACACTGCTTGAAGGGCACCCACCTCAATCCAACCGCGGGTCGAAGTTGCGTAGGAATGGAAAGTTCCGATCATTGCATCTGGCACATGAATAGACAACGTCTATTCTTGTTTCATGATAATAGCTTTGCTGCTGAAACGAGCATCCACGCACGCAAAGCTGTCGGTGAAATGTCGTGGTCTAGACTAATAGATGCTTAGCGTTGCGGAGAACGACAGCGCAAAGCGAGATTGCGGTGGAGCTTAGCAGAACAGTCAGCGTGCGCACACTCACATAGCGTAGGCTTTGAACTTGGTAGGAAGCTCGTGTTGGAAAGCAATGGAGAAGCACCGCCAGCGGTGAGTGACGTCTAACTTCAGGTAAGACGCAAGATCGCGCCACGATCTAGATCCAGGAATACGGAGCGCCGACTGCTGCTCAAGCGGCTCTTCGCACAGGTAGCCGGAACAATCCTACATAGATCGATCGGTGTCCTGGAAAACCTGGCAGTGAGTCTGGTTACTGGAATAGCGTCATTTGGGTGCACATGTGTGATGAACTCGTTAGCTCCTTGGTGACAAGTGAGAGACATGCATCAAGCTCGTAGCACCTTCTACATTCTGCGGCGCCCAACGGCGATCACGGTTCCGCTCGCGTGCGGACCGGTGCGGCTCTGCCTTTCTGGTTCGGCGAGTCTAGCCCGGGACTTTCGGGCAGTCTTCCCTCGATTGTGAAGGATCGACAAACACCGCGAAAGCATAGGTCGTCAGAATTGAAGTTTGAGCCAGCGTATGCAACTCGCTGTGTGCATGAGAACTTGAGTTCGATACCTGGTTGAAGAAATGGTTAATCACATTTCTGAACCAGACTTCCTACGGTCCTGGATTTTGATGCGAGATGTGCGATAGGCGGATGATCGCGCGTGTCTCGGCGTCTGATAAGATCTTCACGCCTGCGGATTGGGTGTGGGTAAGCCGTGCTAGTTTGGCATGTGCTGCCGGTGCGCCGACGAGATGAATAAACAGGAATATGAAACCTGAAGGGCTCATCTCATGGTTGATCCTTGGTGTTTTAGCTCAGAGTCTTGTGAGAATCCAACTACCTAGGTACGCAGTACTGCATAGTATGCAGTAGTGTGTGCATAACAAGATCCATCATACCTATGCTCGTGCTTACTGAGGGGGCATAGCTTCTTAATCTGCGATCAGTGAGAGTGTAAGATAAGTATCCTAGGAAGTTAGGTTTGCGATGCTTGTCATCTAATATACCTACCTATATAGCAAGCGGGTTCATAACTACTACGGCGACGACAACGACGACAACGACAAAGACAACGATGTTGCCTTGAGGCAGCCCTACTGTGAACCACCGTAAAGTGCTACCTGTTCAACCAACAGTAAGGATGACTGCCGAGATGCTTTTTGCTTGGCTGCTTGGGTTTGGACTTCAGCGGTGAAATTCCCGGAGGAGCTAAGTAGGGCTAAGTCAGGCGGAACCTGTCAGCCGGGCTTAGGAAGAGAAAATCCTAGAAGCTCATTGGTGTATTGTTTCGCATCGGAGATTATGGTTTGGTGTTCTGGATGTTTTTCCTTGCCAGGCTGAGGGATGGCACAGACGCAAGAAAAGATGCAGAGATGCAGAGATGCAGAGATGTACATGGTAGAGATGGTACCTGAATGGAGATTGATGGGGATGATGGAGATGATGGAGATGGGCTAGGACTCCCAAGCCCCTGGAATTCCCCCCTGTTTTTTTTTTCTTTCGTTTTTTTCCCCTGCACCTTTGCAGAGGCCTGCATATGCATGTATCGCCTACGCCTATTAACCAGTTAGTTTTGGATCTATATTTGTCATGTACCTGACTACCTAGTATGGTGTCGAATGTAGTGTATGATGGTCTTTTAGAAAGAATTGAAGTCTCATTCCTCAAAGTCTGGTTAGTTGCGGCATCAATAAACGAAAGAATGTGTCACCTAGTATTGGGGGTAATTACATCCTTCGTCATTTGTCTCGATCGTTGTGGAAATGGAAAGCCATGTGCGACTGTGGACATAACTCCGCCAGCCATAGAGAAGGCTTTTCATTTACCTCGTGTTCCTGATGTGGATTGGCCAATCTTCTTACTGCATACTATTAGGTACCTTTGGTAGATATTACATAGTATATAGGAGGCAACACTATATGTATCAATAATGTGTGATACGTGAGATCAATATGTGCGCAAGAGTATTATACCTTGGGCGTCATACTATAAGGCTTGGGTACGACGATCCCAGTCTGCTAAATTCTCTGCTCCCAGCTTACCAATGCACCGGAATGAAACTGAGAGATCAATAACCGTAAGAAGAAAACTCTTCGCAACGGGGCTAACAAGCCAACGAAGCTGTAGCAAACATCGATGACCCTGGCATAAGTTGATTGCCAAACTGCTTCCAGGGAAAGCTACGATTGGAATGTATACACCTACCTATACACCTACTGGGTCTGAGTGCTATGCATGTAGATATGTACATACACACTACGCTGCACCACACTACGCACATCCATTACACACTACTGCATAGCAGATGTGTCAAGGGCGGAGAACGATGAAAGCCGTTCCAAGAGGCTCAGCGGCTTTACAGATGAGCGTGCAAAGTAGCTCCGCAAAGGCCACGCCAGCGAGTGGGCGAAGGTGGACGAGGGTGGGTTTTCCTCACAGACCCATATCATCAAACCCGATGCTACCGGGGCATTTCCTAGCGAAGTTTGAAGAGTCGAATGGCCTTGTCAGAAGTTGGATACCTGATGTAATATAACAACAACAATAATAACAACAATAAGACAAAGCTTTTTTTTTTCCTCTCAACAATTGTCGCTCTTTTCTGAGAATCCCTCTCATCCCCTTTGCTGTTAGTCCCGGGTAGAACCGTCTGACAAGCTTACCTACCTACCTTTCTTTTTTTCTTTCTTCCAATTCCTTCGCTTGGATTCTTACGATCCCTCGGCATTGGCCTGGTGAATAGGCTGAGCAGCTCGACACACACACACACACACACTCGTTTAAATCGACCTCGGTCACGGCATAAATCCACCGTTTTCCGTTACCAAGACTGCTGGCGAATGCATTCAAGTAACCTGGCAAACAGCTTGCTTGTCGGCCTATCATCAATTCAGCTATCCCACCGGCTCAGGTACTTGTTCAATGCCTAGAGAATTCCGATAGGATAGAAAAGACGCCAATTGAATCCTCCACTCCAGCACCGAGGCTCGACTGAATACGAGCGTAAGGGATAGTTGAAAGACTGACGAGATTTGAGGAGGGTACTAAGGCTCGGGGCTTGAAGCTCAAACGCCCGTGACTTACGAGAGAGAGGAAAGGGAAAAAACGTGGAGGGTTAAAAAAAGATCGAAGGGTAACTGTGGGCGGAAGAAGGGTGTGTTGAGATCGATCCACGCCAGGGTGCCCGTCTAAAGCTGCATATCATATTCATCCAGCCTAACGAGCCAACCACGTTTAATCCTGTCATCCTGGGCATCATCCGCTGTCTTGTCCGACGGTAAAATCCTACCGCTGAACGGCGTCAGCCATTCAAAACGAGGGGTAGAGGGGGGTATATCGCGTTGATGCTACGCTACTGTACCTGTATTACCCCTGCAAGGCCCAATCTGCAAGAGAGACGAAGGAAGAAAGAGAAAAAAAAGATACCAAAAGGACGGAATGGAGTACAAGGGTCGTGTCTACATGTTGTGTTCCAATCCATCCAATACGACGTACTGCAGCCATACGCACCCATACACACCAATATCCACGCGCGAAAATCCCCAGAACGCGTTCAGTTCTTTCGCTACTTTTATCCTGACTGGCCCGCCGAGTAGCAAACAACCTTCTTCAACTCCGGCCCATTTTCTCGACCCTCTATTTCTCTAATCCTCCTATCCCGTCCTTTCTTTCAACTCATATCTCGAAAACCTACTACTCACTTGTACTTCTCTCGTTTCATTTCTCTTTGCTAGATCTTGAACTAAGGTACCTGAGGCGGGAAGGCGATATCACCGGCTTTATACCTACCTACCTACCTACCTACCCAGTACCCCACGACCTTCTCTGTCAAATCCATTTTTTCGCGTTTATCCCTCGCTTATACGTACGTACGTTATACGTATTACCGTTCGTTTGTCCAACTTTCTGGTCTTGCTTTGCTTTAACTAGCCCGGCAACAGACCTTTATCAACAGATTCTGCACTCTCCCGGGACATCTTCGCCTCATGTATATTCCGGTTGGTCGTCTGCATCTAGTATATACTGACCTTGCGTGGGCACGGCTACCGACTGCCCAGACCGCTAATTCCTTTGTCTGGGGATCTTCTAACTATTCTTCCCGCGGCGGACCGGTCCTTGTGCCTTGGAATCAGTCTTCCACCTGGAGCTGACTTCTCAGGCAGACTCTTGGCACCTTCGGCAAGAGGCAACACCAGCTTAGGTCTTGGCTCCCGCTTCTTTCTCCTGCTCCCTTTGGATAGCGGAGAGAAGGAACTAAGTTTGTGGTGTTCTCGGACTACTGCTGAACACCTCGGACAGTGGTGGTGGGCCTTGCTGCCCTTAGCCGACACACAAACCCTTGGCATATTTATGCGCATCTTCTTTTGACACAGCTCTGGTAACTAAGTACCACTTGGGCTCTTAATTATTGAGCTGCGCTGATCTGCGTTGCTTCGGGAGGCTGAATCTCAATTATCCCAGCCAATACTTAATCTTTTCAACATACACCTCGACATCATGGCAATCTCAAGGTCTCGTTTCCTCAGCGTCGCGCTGGGCATCGTGGCCATAATGGCGACTGCGGCGACCTTGGCTCTTGAGGCCCTCGTAGCCTGGGGATCTTGGGCCTTGGACTCCCCAGTTGATATCGTGGCTGTCGTCGCGTCAGCTTTACAGGGACTAATGTTTGTTGTGTTGATACTTCTCTTTATCACTTGTTTTGGGAGGATGGTGGAGTACGGAAGGGGGAAGGCTAATGGGGTTTGGTTTGCGTTGGCTCTTATGACAAGTTTGCTGACATCCACGGCGTCCGTTGTGATGTTGATTCTGATGGGGAAAGACGAGAAGCTATCGGTATCTCTAGTTCGGATCCCGTTGACGAGCCTTCTCATCGGGTCTGCCACGGCATTGGTTTGCGCCTTCTTAGGACAGCTTACCTTCATCGTCGTCTATTTTGTTGCTCGTCGACTGCCTGACCCGGAGCAGGCATTGTCCCTACACACCAACGAAGACAATTCCCGATCGGCGCATGTATACGTGAAATCCATTCCTTACAGCCGAACCACGCCCGCCGTAAGTGAAACGAAGGTCAACGAACGGGGACTATTGGACTATTCGAGTCGTCCGGGATCAAGCAGCAACCGTTCGATGGCGGAGACTATGAGTTCTATTCGCACGTCTATTTCCCACGTTGTTCGACCAACTGGGTCCAAGACTCGGCTACTATCAAGCGGCTCAAGGCCTGGGTACAGGGCAGGCTCGATCGACTCGAACGGTTATCGAGATAGGTCGAGCATGGGAGAAGATGGCTTTGATTCCTGGGATACCTCTTCGGTCGACCCCCAGAATCGGCAGATTGTTGTAGACACCAGCCCGGTTAGTCGTGCAAGGTTCTTGGAAACCATTCCCGCCAGCCCGACAACGAGCAGAAGCCCAAGCCCCGGGTGTCCTCTAGACCTCGAACCTCCGAAGCACAACCGAAGGAGTCGAAGCTATAGTCCTCTACCTAGGAGCCACCACGAACGCAGCCTGACGCCGCAGTCGACATCGGGCGAACTCCACATACACCCGCTTTTCCGTTCCGATTCACCAGCCCCACCGACGGCAACCCCCGGAACCGTGGTCATCGCGGCGCCTAACGCGGGACAGACGATCTCGGAAAAGTCCTTGACTCGGATGCGAAGCGGCAGCCTACCGACCGGGCCAGGCCCTCTGAGTCGAGAAGCAAGCTTCGAAAGCTTCCGGAAGACTCCAAGTCCCAACACGGACCGCCTTCGTGCGGAAGAGATGGCGGGTGAGAGGAAGATGACTCCTCCGATTCCTGAATGGATTCTCAATCCTAATTCTGGATCCAAAACGAGCTTGGCCGAATTTCAGACGACAGGAGTGCAAGAAGGAGAGACGGAAAACCAACTCGGTATCTCCCACTGAGGGGGCAGCACGAATGATGATGAATACCTACGACTCGTGATAGAATAAGGGTGCTAATTCTCAGGGACCTCTGGATGTGGATTGGGATTGGGGGTACTTGAAAGATAAAAAGATACCATTGGATACCATTGTGATTTAGCGCGGCGTTGAACTACACTCCTTGAGTCTTGGGCTTTGGGCTTGGGCTATGACATTCTCTCCTGATGTATATGAGGGGAGGTTTGAGAATACATAGACAGGACTCGGAGTGAGATACAAACCATGAACGAATAAAGAAAGAAATACATAATAAAAATAAATCCGAGGAACGGTTTGATGATTGTATGGCAATTCCATGTGAATGGGAGATGGATACAGCGATGGGCTATGAGATGTGTTAAATATAAACTGTAGGTGTGTAGGTGTGTAGGTGTGTAGGTGCGTAGGTGTGTAGATGTGTATAATGGGTCGACCTTTTATCTGATTGATATCAATGATTTCTGACGTTTTTGACATTTCTGACTGTGAAGGTCGTCATTTTTGGTTGACGATTAAACCTTTTAAGTCAACCCCACCAGTGGACCCCGCATTCCCAACCCATCTGGCCGTACCTACTAGGTACCTTGCCTACGTACATATCGTACATATGTACTTGCATATTGCAACCTTGGAACACACTTAGGCGGTTAGGTTCACGGTGTTAGGGTCCTATATGTACCTATGTAGGTAGCAGGGTAAGGTCCCTAAATGTACTGTGTAGGTACCTCCAGCGATCAAGGTGCCAGGCAGTTACGTAGTTACGTACTGGGTACTAAGTACAGTAGGTAGTTACGAAGGTACCTAGTAGTGGCTGGAGAGGGAAAAAATAGCGAATGCGCCTGTCCGTGTCCGCTGCAAAACTACGAAAAATGATTGGATCGTGGTGAATTTCTCAGGCACTTTAGGTAGGTACCTAGGTACATGTAGGTACCTAGCAGGTGTGGTAAGCCTGAGCGCTAAGGAACCCGCCCGCCACTGTCCACTGTCCACTGTCCACTATCCACTATCCACTACTAGGTACCTACTGCCCGCCGCCCGCCTGCGACACATCATAAACTGCTACCTAAAATTTAAAGACCTCTCGATTTGTCTTCCCACTCCCGTCGCTTTCCACCATACATACATACATACATAACCGTTACCATACCTACACACAACACCTACCTACCCTACCATACGTACACATACACATACCTCTTTACCTATACATTAGGTACGCCAACAACCTTAGATCCAGAATCTTAAATTTTCTTTTCTTCGGTCTTCTGGTCGGTGCACACAAGCTACCACTTCATCTTTTCATTTCTCTTCCCACTGCCATCTTCGCTCTCCACGAAGAGGCACACAAAAACGTCACCCGGATCATATTTCCTTGATCAACTAAATCTTTCACAACTCTTCTTTATTCCCACAGATCGCCATCCGTAATCCAGCCAGCAGCTATTCCAAAGCTGCCTTAACGCCAAGATGAAGGTCACCTTCAAGGTTTGCATCCCTCACCACCGCGACCGTCTCGTTCACGTTTTTTTTTTCGGGTCTGATAGGATATCAATACTAACATTCTTGTCTCGTTGATAGGAGCTCTCTAACCAGAAGTTCACGCTCGATGTCGAGCCCTCTGACCTCGTATGTCGTCATCTCGTCATCGCCGACTTATTAACATACCACCCCACCTTAGCTCCGTGATCGACGCCGTATCACCGTAAATTGTTCTGACTGGTATAAAGGTTTCTACCCTGAAGCAGAGAGTCGCCGAAGAGAAAGGCTGGGATGCGAAGGCTCTCAAGCTTATCTACTCCGGTATGCGCCCTCTCCCACTCTGCCTTTCCCAACCCGATTTCTTCCCAGTTCGCCTGGTGTGCTGATTAAGGTATAGGTAAGATTCTTAAGGATGAAGAAACTGTCGCAACCCACAAGATCGAGGAGAAGGGCTACGTTGTGTGCATGGTGAGCAAGGTATGTTTGTCGTCGGACTCGCCCCAACCCTTCCCTGCCCCTCGCTTGACACCCAGTAATTTTGTCTGACAAGCCTCAGCCCAAGCCCGCCCCCGCTGCCGCCGCAGCCTCTTCGTCGAGCGCTGCTCCCGCGACCCCCGCACGAGCCCCCGTTGCGACACCTGCTGCACCCGTGGCCCCCGCTGCGCCTGCTCAACCATCTGCCTCTGCCGCTGCTGGTGTGCCGGCTACTCCGTCCCCTGCCCCTGCAGGTGTCGGCGGCGACAGTTCCATGGCCATGGGTGAGGCTCGCGCTGGTGTCATAGCCAATATGGAAGCCATGGGCTTTGAGCGACCCCAGATCGAGGCAGCCTTGCGCGCCGCCTACTACAACCCCGATCGTGCTGTCGAGTACCTCTTGACCGTTAGTTAAATAGACCAAATCCAGCCCCCGCCCACTTAACACCGACTAATATCGTTTAGGGTATCCCCGAGACCGCCCGTCAGCCGGAACCACAGCGAGAGGCAGCCCCCGCCCAACCCGCGGCCGCGGCAGCTCCCGGCGGCGCAGCCGGCCAGGCAGCCGAGCCCGAGGCGGAAGGAGGCAGCGTTAACCTCTTCGATCTAGCCGCGCAACAGCAAGGACGAGGAGGCAGTCGTGGAGCTGCTGGCGCCAGTGCCCAAGCAGCAGCAGCTGCTACTGCCGCCGCAGCGGGTGGCCAGACCTTGGGTAATCTAGACTGGCTGCGTGGCAATGCCCAGTTTCAGCAGCTCCGACAGGTTGTCCAACAACAGCCGCAGATGCTTGAGCCCATCTTGCAGCAGCTTGGAGCTGGCAACCCCCAACTTGCGCAGTTGATCTCTCAGAACCCTGAGCAGTTCCTGAACCTGCTGGGCGAGGCTGGTGATGATGACGCCCCTCTGCCTCCTGGTGCACAGACTATTGCTGTGACGGAGGAGGAGCGTGACGCTATTGAGCGAGTATGTAACCATCTCTTTAGTTCACGGGTGCAAGCTAATCTGTGTATAGTTATGTCGTCTTGGTTTTGACCGGGATGCAGCCATTCAGGCGTACTTCGCATGTGATAAGAACGAGGAATTGGCAGCCAACTTCTTGTTCGATCAGCCAGAGGATGAGGAGCCACCCCAGAATTAATTCGTCTAATGCGAATACTGGGACATATTTGCCGGTCGACGACGCATTTACGGCCCCAAACAATCGGCTTCTTACGATATCCGACATGATGCCTCACTACTAGCATCATCCCCCACTAATGGTTGTTCGCTTTACTCATGGTTATTCGTCGATATCAACGAGAGGGTTTCTAGCAGGGCGTTTCCCGTTATTCTCTGCACGACACTAAAGTGCCCATACTTCGGGACCGCCGCCTGAAATACGCATATCCTAGGCGTGGGCGAGACGGGAGGAAAGGGGGATTAAATAAACCGAGTTCGCAACTTAGTTCGGGAATTCCACACAATTGATTTTCTCGAGTCTTATGACTCCCCTCGTCGTGTAATGTGACTAGAACGCAGTCCCAATGGGTGATGATCTTTAATAGGTCGAGATGCAATAATACTAATTCATCCAGACTAACGTACCTGAAAATGAATATTAACTTGCCCCTTGCCATTAGTTCGGCCTGCTTCGAGCATAGACTCCGATTGAAGCCGTCGAAATTTCATGTTATTTCCATTATACTATTTCTTGGGTATCTGCCAGAAAAGGGTCTAGGCTAGAATCAAGATTGTTGTGAATCCTGGGTTGTAGCTACTATCCTTCCCTGAACATCAACATACCCGCCGCCCACGAATTCTCCTAGATCCAATGACCAGAAAGACCCGGGAAGTGGATATATTGATGCCAGGGACAATTCCTAAGAACATTGGGCTCAAAACAACCCTGAATATTAGGTAGGGCCCTAGGTGTATGTGTACCGCCCTTTCCACCGAAGCCGTTCGTAGGTAGGTAGGCCATCCGTTTGTTATTTGGGTCCATCAAACTGGTCCTTTTGCAAGGCTACCTTATCGCCCTTTCTTTCGCGTCTTTTTTCCCTCTTTGGTATTCGTGTGCCTCCTTTGCCTCCTTTGCCCTATACCTCCAAGCCAATGACCAAACCGTGCAAGCTAAGGAAACGGGGTATCATAAGAAAAAACATAAGCTTGCAGACGTTGCTCAGGCCTCCTAATCCCCCCAAAAGCCCGCTCGCCACTTGGCTAAGCAGAAGCCGCGACCTCCGTACCGGCACTGGCCAGTATAGACTCATCCGCATCGCCTTCAGCATCCACCTCACCCGTAGCCTCATCCTGCTGGTCGGCCTCCGTGTCCGGTGGACCGGCCTCTTCATCGGCACCATCGCCATCATTCTGTTGATTCTCGTCATCATCATCGAGGAGGCCCGCGGCACGTCTCTCATCCCGTAGGCGGCGGATATCCTCGTTATGTTCGCGGACTAGCTCGGCGTGTTCGGCGAGGATCTTATCTCTCTCCTGCCACTCTGTCTGGTGGGCCTTGTACTCCTCGAGATCTATGGCTACCTTTTTCTGGCCGCGGACCATAACGGTTGCGTCGATGCGCCGGGGGCGTAGGTTCTCCTCTCGATTAAACTTGAGCTTGACCGCGCGCCGCGTCTTTTCTGGGAACATGGCGGCGATGGTCTCGAAGTCTGTACCAAACATTCCGAGTAGGCGGTAGAATTTTTCCTGTGTTCGATATTAATACCAGCATAGTGAGACGAGTGAAGAGCACTACTTACGGTCTCCTCATCAGTCCAATGATTTGGACCCGTCTTGCGGCTTTCCCGTCTGTACGACGCCGAGGTGGTTAAGCGGGAGAACTCGTCCTCTTCGACGGTTTCGAGAGCTGACATATCTCGGTGGGCTGCGTGGCGGTCCACTACGAGGGACTGCTGGTTGACGACGATCTGCCCATCGACGACTTCGTAGCCGACGGTTTGTGATCCCGCGTTAAGCGAGGCCCCCAAGTCCCTAGCCCGAGCCACGGCGGAACCCCTATCAGCTTCCTCTTCCTCGGCTGGAGTGCCTCCGCGCGAGGCCGAATCATCCTCAGGGATTACTCCTAAGGCTCGCTGCTTTTTTTCAAGCCTCTTTTTGCGGAACTTTTCACGTGCTTCTCGCATGCGCTCTTCAATAGCATCCGCGTGCTTGAATCTCTTTCCGATTCCCAAATCCTTGGTTAGGTCAGCCATTTTCGTCGTACCATGGTCGATAGTTTGATTCTCAGGGTCCTCGGGAGTCGGAGAACGTTTGCGACGACTGGCTTTTGGCTTGTTTTGAGTAGTCCCCTGTTCGCCGCCTGCCGGTGTTGTTTCATTGTCTTCTGCTGTTGGCTTCTTGCGCGGGCGTCTCTTTTTAGGCGAAGGGCCTTCGGCGGCGGCGGCATTTCCATCGGTTGTGGTGGATTTGCGCTTTCGAGGCGCCCTCTTCTTAGGCGCAACAGAGGCAGGTTCGTCAGCCGGAGCAGAGACGGCAATAGTGTCCGAGACTGGGGCTGGCGAAGGAGGAGCTGTGGGTGGAGCGACTCTATTTTGTATGGAACTAGACGAGCCCGGTGTGGGAAGTCTGAGGGCATTCGTGGGGCGGCCGATAGTTCTGGGTGCTACCGGCTCTTCCGTGAGCGCGGGTGTATCTCTGCCAGTGGTCGAACTTGTTGGTGGCGAGACCTCTGGTGCTGGTGTGGGTTGAGCGGTTCGTTCGGTTGGGGGTAGTGGGAGTGGCTGCGACTGTTGAGTCTCGCTTACAGGAGAACCTGGTACTGGTGGTGTTTGTGCGGTTCTTACGCTGGATGCTGGGGTTAGTGCTGGGGACGCTTGGCGAGGTAGCTCAGTGATAGGAGTCGAGGAATTCGCTGGAGTGGTTGTCGTTGGCTCGGGTGTGGGCTGTGCTGAGGGAGCTTGCTGGTCTTGGACTGGTGATTTCTCTGTCTCTGCTGGCGGTGTCTGCTTAGGAGATTCTTTCGGATGTCCACTTGACTCTCCTGGCTCACGACTAGATGACTCAACCGAGGGAATAACCGAAGGAACGGGAGTAGGGGCACTAGGTGCGGGAGTAGACGCTTGCGAAGGGGTATCGGCCGTGGGTGTCTGGTCGGCGCTGCTGGTAGTAGGCGCAGGGGCTGCCTTTTTTGACGGAGCGGCGGCTCCTGGTCGACGGGGAGCAACCTTCGGCTTGAAGGACAAGCCTCCAGTCTTCTTCAGCATAGAACTCATGGCTACTGATGCCTATGGTCACTATATCCGATTGCGTATTCTTTGCATTGCTTTGTATTTTTGTGTAAACTAAGATAGACCTCCTCCTTCGAATGCGGTGATTGAGTATCGTAGAAATGTTGGTGCGCGGTTGTATGGTCGTTTGCCGTGAAAGAAGTGGTGAGGTTGATAGGATTGGGAATTGGAAAAAGAGACTAGAATTGATTTGCTTGGTGGGTGATGGGAGCCCTGGAGATGAAGTTTAGGTACCTAGTGTACTAGGTAGTAGGTGGGGTGGTGGGATAAGGACTAGCGTGGAAGAGAGAACCTTGGAACATTAGAACATTAGAAACTTCAATGTTCAGTATCGGTTGTAATTAGTGGAATAAACCGTACTGGAACTGGAGATACTACTACTGCCCTGGAGTACCTAGTACTTTTCAACTGCAACAACAAGATCTCGGTGTTACCTACGGGTCAAATCCGTACTAAAAATACCTGAGCATGTACCTATATGTAATATCGATGCGAGTTCCCAGAACCTTAATCGTTACTACATACCTAGTAGGAGTAGGTAATGCATCAATCGATTGATCCATCACGAATCCTGTCCAGGTGATATCCATATCAACTATGTACATATTGATACTAATCAGTCAATTGATGCCGGGCATTGGTAGTGGATCTTATGGAGCGGGTGCCTCTATTCCCACATGTACCTAGTAGCCCGTACGTACTAGGTAGGTACCTAGTAGGTAGGTACCTATACTGTAACACTGGATTCTTGCCTGCCGAAGACTTTTAGCTGCTTAATACCTACTACCGTTTCTCCCTTGTAGTCCAGCCCGAAGGTATAGAATTGGCAGACGCGTAAAAGGTAAAAGGCACGGGCCACAGCCTTTCCAAGAGACTCTTATCAAGAATGACACGCAGCTGAAGGTATTGATGGCAATGCAAAATTCATAAGGAAGGTCTCTGCTAATATTTCAGAAACCAATCCATTCGATTGAACATGCACCGATAGTATTAATGTTTGATGGGAAGCAGTTTGGAGGTCTAGTACTTACATAATGTACTACCTAGTAGGTAGGTAGGTACATTCACACGGGTCATGTTCTTCTCCCTGACCGTTACGGTTCCCCCCGTCCTAAACCAGATTAGTGCATTTTTTCTGGATTTCAACTTCGATTTTTCGTTCAACAAACCTCCCAGAGCCCAGTCTCATCCGTCTCGTCCTTCTCCTCAATTCCTTCTATTCACTATCCACCGTTCCTTTGATTACAATTTGCCTTCGAAGGCACCAAGGCATTACTTCTTTTTAAAATCAGTTCTCGATTTCAATCCTGGGAACTACCTGTACTATTATTATTTTTTCTTACCTCCCGATCCCCTTGCCTTACCTTACCTTACCTCCTTCAACATCCTTCATCGCACCACTTCCCTCCTTTTTGCCGATCCATTCGCTTCCTCGCTTCCGCTTTTCGTTTGCTCTACCGCAACTTCTGTAGTACCATCCATCCTTTCCCCTAATCTTCCCTTCTGATGCCTCTGTCGACATCGCCTACAACTGCGCCTCTATCGACTCGCGTCAAGATGGAGGACCGTAAGCGTCCTGCTCTCAGCAGCACTGATGACATCGCCCCTCCCAGCAAGCGACAGGCCGTCAATGGCAGTAGCAAATCCAAAGACGATCCCGACGCGAAGGACGAGGCCTGGATTGAGGTAAGTGTGATGACCGCGACTTCTTTCCTTTACAACCAATGTTATCATCAAATCACGGCTTTCAAACTGCATCGTCATCATCACCCAGCGACTCCACCCCATCACGAGACCATTCGTAGCCTCTGTTTCACGTCGTCGTCGGGACATACTACTCACCTTTTCAGTACTGATGCGCGGCTCTGCTGTCATCGTCGTACCATCCCAACTACCTTCCTATCTTTTGATATCCTCTCGCCCTTGGTCGTACAGCCTGATCCGAGATGTTTAGCTTGGATGTATATTCCCGCTAGCCCGTATGATGTTAGAAGGAAAATAGTCGCTGACAGATGCGGAATGGATAGGATTACCAAAAAGATGCTATCTATCGGCAGATGCTCGAGTTTAAGCGGGAGAAGAACACGTTGGAGACTCAGCTTGACGAGGTGCAAAAGCGATCCACTCACCATGATGACCACCTCCGAATCGTCGACAACTGGTGGTTACAGGTGCGTCTGGCTTACGGAACCCGAGTACTATGGAAGGGAACTAATATCGATGATAGCTGCTACAAGAGATACAGCTGCTAGTGGAAGGCAACGTACCCTTCCAGCCCGGGTCCGACGGTAGGAACTCCCAACACCCTGATGTTCTGTTCTAGTTGTGCAACATACTGAGACAGTACCTAGACCAGCCATTCTCCACCCATACCCAATTTAAAGACCTGGAAGAATTCGAGTCCCACCTGAGCGAGAAGGCTTCGACTATAAAGAAATTAGTTGGGACAATAATTGGTCGCCTCAGCAGCGCCCGTAGCCAGGTTTCTCCTGACATAGCAAATCTGGAGAACCAAGTCAACTCCCTTCTCGCCGAACAGAAGGAATTCCTGGTTAAGCTCGATCGCCTGGCTTCGGATAAGGACAGCCTATCCGATCAGCTTAATACTGCCACGCTTCGATATATGAAGGCTGAGAGACGACTTGACCGAGCCAAGAGTGCTCAAGTTCAGAAGCTGGAGCAGCAGGCCTTGAATCATGTTACTCGACCTGCAGGTGCCGACCAGGACAATGGTATGGTAGTGGACGAGGGAAATACGAATAATGAGGCGTTACAACTGGCTCTCCGTGAAGCGAACGCTGTCGTTGAGAAACAAAAAGGACAGTTGGAGTCTGCGTTGGCGCAAAACAAGAGCCTCCAGGAAGAACTTACCGCCGTACAGACTCGATTGACAAATCTAACCGACGAGGATTACTCCCGCACGGAGGTTTTCAAAATGTTTAAGGCTAATATGGAGGAGCTTGTCCGCAAGATCAATAGCCTGGAAGCAGACAACAAGGGCCTCAGAGCATCTGCTGAGAAGTTGGAGGCCGAACGAGAGTCTAGTCGTCGAAAGGTCGAAAGCGAAGCTCAGGCCCTAATTGCGGAACTCGAAGATCAACTCCAGCAAGCAGACACGACTCTTGCACGAGTGAGGTCTACCAGAGATGAACTTCATGCAGACGTCACAATGCTTAGGGCCAGCAAGGAGCAAGAGAAATCGGCAGTGGAACATCTGAAAGAACTTGTAAACGCAAAGGAAGATCGAATCGCTGCTCTCGAGTTAGAGGTGCAGAGGCTACAGCCCAGTAAGGATGTTGACATGACAGAACAGCCGGGCGTGGATGCGCTTTCCTTCGAGGAACTCCGTGATAAATACAAGAAGTTGGCAAAGGACTACAATTCGATTGAAAGCGAGCTGCCAGGAATGACGAGCGCGGTGAAGCGATTCCAGGCGCTTGCTCACAAAAAAGTCATGGACCACACCGCTATGGAAGAGCGTGTAGCTCTAGCCATTGCCGAGAAGAGCAAAGCGGATCAGAAATACTTCACTGCACGCAAGGACGGGGACGTCAAGGGTGAGGCAATTCAAAAACTACGTACTCAGAACAGCAAGAGCTCTGAAATTATATCGCAGCTCAAGGAGGTCGAGGCACAGAATCGAACGCTTGTTACCAACCTGGATAAGCAACTGGCCGATTTGAAACAGACAAACGCTTCAGTCATGGCCGAGAACAAGAGACTCGAGACATCTAGCAACGAAATGACGCGACGTTTCGATGCGCTGAAGCAACAGGTGGCCGAGTTGGCAAATCTGGCAAAGTCCAAAGACGCGACCACTTCTGTAGCAAAAGAGCGTACTGCTACACTGGAGACGGAGGCAGAGAAACTACGGGTGCGCTATGAGACCGTCTCCAAGGACCGCGATAAGTGGAAGGTCAAGTGTTTAAGCAACTCTTCAGAGGAAGAGGAAATGCTACGAGTAAGTGAAGATGCCTATTTTCGTTGGGTTCGGTCTAACAATTTTACCAGAGCATGGCAACGTGTTCAATCTGCAAAAAGGATTTCAAGAACACAGTTTTGCGTACTTGCGGGCACATCTTTTGCCGAGGATGTATTGACGATAGAATCTCGAACCGAATGCGAAAGTGTCCAGCCTGCAGTAAAGCCTTCGACAAATCGGATGCGATGACGGTCCATCTTTAATACGACGACGGAAGAACCGCGATACGACGAATATCGATATACTGTAAACTACGTTAAAGAGAGAAAACGTGCTGCCTCGTGTAAGAGTTGATGATGTACATATTAGTGGTTTGCATGGAGACGGGGGAGGACAGAAGAAACCTGAGAGCCGATGTCGCAAGACCTCTTTTCCCCGAGCATCCTGCACACAGGGTTGAGCCAAAGACAGTTCTCGTCTGTCTATGGGCAAGGAGGACTACAATCCATGTGTAACCCAACAGCCACAGCCCCTATTCGGTGTACATACTTGACACCGCTCGCATTTGCGATAGCTATGGCTCAGGATAGCAAAGTAAATGACATCGACTGAATTCATTCGAGGCTATGTGAAGTTACTCTTCATCCTACATAATGATAATGATAATAGTATATTCTGTGCAGCTTCCTTCGGATTTACCTTCTGTTAGTCGAACCAAACCCAGTACTCTCGTATCTTGCGGAAGAGGTCGAACGACCGCCCGAACTACTGGATGGCGATGAGCCGGACGGGCCTGCCCCCCAACTGTAGCCGGAATTGCGCGGTTCTTGTCGATTCGCCCGGCTTGCCGCTGCATAGCCTGCGGCCGCACCTCCCGCCATCCCGGTCCAAAATCCCGGCCGCCATCCTTCCCTCTGCGTCGTCGACCCGAACTTCGAATACGGCGGCGGCGGGTCGTCCCAACGGTCTCCCCCTCCTCCGCCTGGTCCAAATCCCGGATCGAACCCACCACCTCCACCCCCAAACCAATTATTCCTTGGCCGCCGTGGTGCGCCAGGCCGCGTGTTGCCTCCATTAGCGGCGAAGCACGCGCTGTACAGGATCCAGAGGCAGACCAGGGCGAATATGACGAAGAAAGCGATAGCGCTAGGGTCGAACTTGCTCTCGTCGTCGTTGCCGGCGAAGCTCCCCCAGCCACCGCTCCCCTTAGCCAGCTGGGGAAACTTCTGCTCGCCGAGTTCGGTCAGGACGAGGCGGTACTCGACGCCGCAGCTGCCCTTGAGGACGTAGGGGTCGTCGGGGCCGGCGTAGCCCTCGCAGACGACGTCGGTGGCGCCCAGCTTCAGCTCGGGCGGCAGCGAGGCCGCGCACGACCACTGCACGTCCTCGGCGTCGTACCCGCCGCCCTGGTTCGTGCACCGCATCACGTCCACCGCGTGCAGCGCGCAGATGCCCGGCGCCGACACGCACCGCAGCTGCGGGATCGCGGAGACCCGTCGGTGCGCCGTCTTCGCGTTGTTGCCGTGCAGCGTCAGCGATTGCACGTCCGAGAGCAGGATGGCGTTTTTGGGCTTCGAGGCGGCGGCTGCGGGGGCGGGGAGGAGGAGGGTTGAGAGGATGGCGAGGATGGAGGGAACGAGCGAGAGGGGCGCCATGGTGGGAAGGGCCGGTGAGGTCGGTGTTGAGGATTAGTCGTAGCTAAGAGATGGGGCGTTGAATAATAATTATTAGAAGCTTAAGTTAGGCTAAGTTGAAGTTCCGATAACGATGTCGAGCTTGAAGCTGGAATGCTTCGGTCCCGATTTCGTACATAGACCTTGAACGTTGCTCGAGTGGCGGCACATCGAATTTGGACAGTTTGGTAAGTTAAAAGGACAGTTGGCAGGTTGGGCGGTAGGCTTTGAGGTTTGACAAACTGATCTATTAGGTTCCGAGTTTAGGATTGGGGTGGCGTTTATCGTTGGGTTTGACAAGGCTGAACGATTACCTAGTAACGATTACTTAACAATGGTACCTAATACGTCGGTGAAGGTAACTTGAAGCTGATGGAATCTGTCTTGGCTTTGGTATCAGTTTGACGTATTGACGTGTGAATGTGTTACATAATCAATCAGACCCGACCAGCCAAATATGGATTACCGGAACCAGGCGTTGGGCACCTATAACACCAGACCTATAATACAAGAAGATACATTGATGGATCAATCTATCGCTGTCAGCTTAGCTTCAGCCGCACTCTATGCCATTACCTTAGTTTCAAGGCCATGTTATACGGGTGAATCGATCTCGCCCGGGTCTGGTTCGTTCATCAGGCCGTTAGAACGTTGATGAAGTAATTGATCATCTGTGCATACTGATTCTTCATAAACGAGATGGATCATTTCACATCCGTGCCGATGAATGTGTAATGTATGTGATGAAATACATTCAACACTCTCGACTCCGACTTACATTGAAAAGTAAGGTGATCGATCTCGTTATCAGATTAAAAAGGGTAGAGTGGGTAGAGTGAGATGAATTGACGCGTCACTGAGAGACGGGAGACGGGCATGGAAAATAAATCGAAAGTCCTGTTCCATATCTGCGGGTGTAGGCCGAAACCCGACCTGCGCAACGCGCAACTTACTATGTACATGGAACGAGAAGCATCTCAGATCTCGTGTTGTGCAACACAACATCTTATAGAGAATCGTTAATAGAAGGATTTGTGGCTTATCGCAGTCGGGTTTCAGCGTACTCCCCGACTCTGATCTTATACACACCGACAGGAACAACGATGACATTGAAATTGACCAGTATAAAAGTGTCAAAGTTAGGGAAAGAGTCAAGACGGGATTCGGCGTGTAAGAGTTGTGTAGAAACCGTATGTTAGTAGGCAACTGATAACCATGCATCTCTACCACATGGTGTCCAGGTCCATGAACAAGCTTCCAGAACGAAGATCATCTATTCACTGGGGCAAATTCCCCACCCCTTCTAAACAGCCCTCCGGGTTCCTAGGCCAAGTTGCCTTGCCACGGCTGCCAGGTTTCTTCCGCAGCGGCGGACGTTCGTAGGACCCGATACCCGAGCTGGTACGATTCGTACTAGGCTTCCTCTTTACTATGCAGTAGATCCTATCGCATTCGCTTCCGCTTCATCGTCCCCACGAATCGTTGCCCTCATTTATCCACTACTGCAGTCCGGCTGACTGCAAATGCGCAAGCGATGTACCCCATTGCCCTGCGTATTGCTCATACCGACGACTCATGTTTGATGACGCCTCGTTGTGTCGATTGGTTCCATATCGAACTCTACAGAAGGTGATAGCGATGTGACTCTTCGGTATCAACACTTGATTCTACGTAGCAACCAGTGTATGTAGCTCATCTATGCAAGACTACGATCACATACATCGCCGATGCATATGCACACACATAATAAATGCTGCCTACCTTAGGTATGTACCTACCTACTACCTACCTAGTAGGTAGGCACCTACATAGTATACACATCCTGTTTGTGAAACGTCTGTTAAAGATCTACCGGTGTGTCGGACAAATTCTAAATTCCTCGTTGATAGATAAGCCACACTCTTCTGCACGGCGTAACGTTTGATCAATCCCGTTCTGAATTGCCCGCATGAGTCAACTTATTAGACAACTAAGCATAGCACGAGAATTATGTTCGAACTTGGTATGTTAGACAAGGGCGTAGGAATCAGAGCTAAATCCTCAGCTGGGTAGCTTAAGCAGCAATCAAATAAGGACGCAATGGTCTAGAATAGGATATTATCATACTATAGTAGTACACATTTTGATCCCTGGATGTTGATGGTAGCCACTTGAAAACTCCATCTTTCTAGCCAGAATCGGGCAAGGAATTCGTTGGAGTTAGCTCGGAGTAATAAGCGAAGGTAGCGCACCATGCCCCTTGGAAAGCCCGTACCTATACAGTGTGTACATATTGATAGCCCTGGAGATATTGTTCTAAGTTGTTACCTAGTACCAGTCCATCGTATTTTTCGTATATCCAAGCGTGCACGCACTGCGCACGATTGGTTGTCCTCGGTGGCATTCTCCCGTTTTAGTTAACATCTATTATCTTACATGCCTACACCCAATTTACAATTTGCTACTATGCAGTATGTACATACATGGCATACCGTATGTACTATGTAGTAGCGTAGGTAGAGATAAAGTTGTGCTCGGAATTCCAGAATTCCGCCATTGGCACTTATCCCACTGTATAAAAATTTCAATGTTATTTATTATCATTGATGTCTAGCGGGCTACTACTTAAGCAAAGGGTATCCTTTTGACTCCAAACGTCAGGCGTATAACGAGCAACGAATTCAGAATTCACAATTCACCCGCAATATTCTTTCTCTCTATACCGGCAGATAACATACCGCAGTAAAAAGAATTGAATGGTCAGACCCATCCAATAGGCGTCTTACGACAGCGGGACAAGACTCGTAGACAAGAAACAAACCGAAATCACGGACGGTCACGGACGGTCAGACGACGATCACTGCTTATCGATTGAAAAGATTACATGGGTAACATCGGAGGGTGAAGGGGACCCTGCGAAGGACCATCCGAAACAAACGAGCAAAAGAAGCGAAACCCGTTCAAACTTAATTCTTACATTATTACATATATTTTAATCATAATCTTTTTCTTTTTCTTTTTATTTATTAATATCGGAACGGTACAAAGTATTTAAGGGTCTGGGCGCAACCCCCACGAGCTTTCCACGGTCTTTGTACCGTTCCTCTCTTTACCTCGCACCCAAACTATTCTCCCGGCGCAAACTTCTCCTATTCGCGCTCCACTTCACCCGAGCGCGTACCGCAGCCATGGCCGGCGAGCTATCGGAAAAGACTCAGGTCACCGCTAACGAAGGCCACTCAACCCGCACATCTAGCCATGGCGACTCAACCGTAGACCCCACTTCGAGAAAGGAGGATGGTTCGCAAGGATCTGGAACCGCCTTGGAAAAGGCCGATTCCAAGATCGTGAAACCACAGGACTTGGACAATGATCCCTTCAAACACCTACCCGTCAATGAGGCGGAAATCCTCAAAAAACAAGTCCTGACCCCCGAGGTGAAGACTGGCATCGCCACTCTTTACCGATACTCCTCTAGGAATGACCTCATCATCATGTTCGTGAGCGCCATAGGCGCTATCGCCGGTGGCGCCGCTTTGCCGCTTATGACCGTTATCTTCGGCAACCTCCAAAACACATTCCAGGGCTTTTTCCTCGGTACGGTGACGTACGACGACTTCATGGATAAGATGACGAGCCTCGTGCTGTATTTCGTCTATCTAGCCATTGGCGAGTTTGTGACCATCTATGTGGCGACCGTTGGTTTCATCTACACCGGCGAGCACATCAGCGCCAAGATCCGAGAGCACTACCTCGAAAGTTGCATGCGCCAAAATATCGGGTTTTTCGATAAACTCGGCGCCGGTGAAGTTACTACCCGCATCACTGCCGATACAAACTTAGTTCAGGAAGGCATTTCAGAGAAGGTAGGACTGACGCTTACAGCCGTTGCAACCTTCATATCTGCCTTTGTCATCGGCTTCGTATTCTACTGGAAATTGACCCTTATCCTCTGCTGTGTCATCGTGGCACTGATGCTGGATATGGGAATTGGTTCTCGATTCGTCGTTAAGTTTACCAAAGACTCAATCCAGGCATACGCCACGGGAGGCAGCGTCGCCGAGGAGGTCATCAGTTCCATTCGAAACGCCATCGCCTTTGGTACCCAAGAAACGCTAGCGAAGCAATATGACAGTCACCTTATCCGGGCCGAGTACTATGGCTTCCGAAAGGCTGCTTCGATTGCCATCATGGTCGCCGGCATGATGTGGATCATATACCTGAACTACGGTCTAAGTTTTTGGATGGGCAGCAAATATCTTGTCGATGGTGTTATACCGTTATCCAGTGTCCTGATTATCATGATGTCCATTATGATTGGCGCCTTCAACCTGGGCAACGTCGCACCGAACCTTCAGGCCTTCGGAACTGCACTGGCGGCTGCTGCCAAGATATTCAACACCATCGACCGCATGTCTCCGTTGGATCCCACATCCGATGATGGCGAGAAGCTTGAGAAAGTGGTCGGCACCATTCGTCTAGAGAATGTTAAGCATATTTACCCCTCGAGGCCAGAGGTCGTTGTCATGGAGGACGTGACATTAGACATCCCAGCGGGCAAGACGACGGCATTGGTTGGAACTTCCGGCTCCGGAAAGAGCACCATTGTAGGGTTGGTAGAGAGATTCTACGACCCTGTGGCCGGAAAAGTGTTTTTAGACGGCCACGACATCAGCACGCTGAACCTCCGCTGGTTGCGCCAGCAAATATCCCTAGTCAGCCAGGAACCCACCTTATTTGGCACCACGATCTTCAACAATATCCGGCACGGTCTCATCGGCACCCACTACGAAAATGAAAGTGAGGACAAGCAAAGAGAATTGGTTTACGAAGCAGCCAGGAAAGCCAATGCTCATGATTTCATCTCAGCTTTGCCGGAGGGCTATGAAACTAACGTCGGCGAGCGTGGATTTTTGTTATCCGGTGGCCAGAAACAACGTATTGCGATTGCGCGAGCTATCGTCTCGGACCCTAAAAGTAAGTCAACCATCCGCGAAGATGAGACCGCGTGCACCTCCTAACTTCGTTATCATAGTTCTTTTACTCGACGAGGCTACTAGCGCACTGGATACGAAGTCAGAAGGCGTTGTGCAGGCAGCTCTGGAAACCGCTTCGGAGGGTCGGACAACCATCACCATCGCTCACCGTCTTTCAACTATCAAGGATGCCCATAACATTGTGGTCATGTCACGTGGCACTATCGTCGAGCAAGGAACTCATGATGAGCTCTTGGAGAGCAACGGCGCTTACCACAAGTTAGTCAATGCGCAGAACATCGCAGCAGTAAATGAGTTGTCTGCGGAGGAGCAAGAACAGATCGACGCCCATGACGAGAAACTCATCCGCAAGGCATCCGGCAAGGAAGGCGAAGGCGGCTACGTGGAAGACCCCGACGATAACATTCGTGACAAGCTTAATCGATCGGCGACGCAAGGATCTGCATCTAGTAGGGCCCTTCAAGGTCGTAAACCTGAAGAAGCACCAAAATATGGATTGTGGACTTTGATCAAGCTCATCGCGTCGTTCAACAGAGAAGAATGGAAGTTGATGGTTTGGGGTTTGTTCTGGTCCATCATTTGTGGAGGCGGTAACCCAACTCAGGCGTTCTTCTTCGCCAAGCAAATTCTGGTAAGTGTTCTAGGTGTCATACGGATATCCCCCTTTGTAGCAGTTGGCTAACTTGGTTCAGACATTGGCTGTGCCCTTGGATCTCGTAAATCCTTCACAAGTGAAGAAAGACAGCGATTTCTGGAGCGCTATGTTTCTTATGCTCGCGTTCGTCATGCTCATAGCCCAGATGTCCCAGGGAATCGCCTTTGCGAAGTGTTCCGAAAGACTTGTCCACCGTGTAAGAGATCGAGCTTTCCGTACCATGCTTCGCCAGGATGTAGCATTCTTCGACAAGGACGAGAACACTGCTGGCGCCCTTACCTCTTTTCTATCTACTGAGACAACTCACGTAGCTGGCCTTAGTGGTGTCACTCTTGGGACGTTACTTATGGTTACCACGACGCTCATTTCCGCGATGGTTGTCGCCCTGGCATTTGGTTGGAAGCTGGCCCTTGTGTGCATTGCTACGGTTCCGGTCCTGCTCGCTTGTGGATTCTTCCGCTTTTATATGCTGGCGCACTTTCAACGACGCTCTAGGAGGGCTTACGAGCAGAGCGCCTCCTTCGCATCTGAGGCCATATCCGCCATTCGCACAGTTGCTTCTCTAACTCGAGAAGGCGATGTTATGGCGCAGTACAGACACTCACTTGCTCTCCAACAGCGAGCTAGTTTGATATCTGTGCTAAAGTCATCGTTGCTATATGCCGCGGCCCAGTCATTCCTCTTCCTAGCCTTCGCGCTAGGTTTCTGGTATGGAGGTACTTTGATTGGCAAGGGAGAATATGATCTCTTCCAGTTCTTCGTCTGCTTCATGTCTGTCATTTTTGGCGCACAGTCCGCCGGCACCATCTTCTCATTTGCCCCTGACATGGGCAAAGCCCACCAGGCAGCCAGCGAGCTCAAGACATTGTTCGAACGAAAGCCAACCATCGATACGTGGTCCGAAGACGGGACACCCGTCAACGCAATCGAAGGTACCATCGAATTCCGTGACGTCCATTTCCGATACCCCACCAGGCCCGAGCAGCCCGTGCTGCGTGGCCTGAACTTGACAATCCGTCCTGGGCAATACGTCGCGTTGGTGGGTGCGTCTGGCTGCGGAAAGAGTACCACCATCGCTCTGCTAGAACGGTTCTACGATCCTCTTGTAGGCGGTGTCTTCGTCGATGGTAAGGAGATAAGCTCCTTGAACGTGAACCAGTACCGATCCTTCATCGCTCTCGTCTCGCAAGAGCCAACTCTATACCAGGGCACAATCAAGGAGAACATCCTCCTCGGTTCTTCACACGACGATGTCACGGATGAGGCTATCGAGTTCGCATGCAAAGAAGCTAACATCCATGACTTCATCTTGTCCCTCCCAGATGGCTTTAACACCGTGGTGGGCAGCAAGGGTACTCTGCTGTCAGGTGGCCAGAAGCAACGAATCGCCATCGCGCGGGCGCTTATCCGCGACCCCAAGATCCTACTCCTCGACGAGGCTACCAGTGCTCTTGACTCTGAGTCGGAACACGTAGTCCAAGCCGCTCTGGACAAGGCGGCCAAGGGTCGAACCACCATCGCGGTTGCGCACCGTCTAAGCACGATCCAGAAGGCCGATATCATCTACGTGTTCGACCAAGGCAGGATCGTAGAGGAAGGCACGCATTCCGAGTTGATGCGCAAGAACGGAAGATACGCCGAGCTGGTAAACCTACAAAGCCTGGAGAAGACTCGGTAGGATAATTGAATTCAACGTACATAGGTAATAAGGATACATAAAGAAAGGCTCGTAGTCGGGTCTTGGAAAGAGACGTGCCATGTTTGATGGGGTTTTGGGTACACCACCTTTCCCCCTCCGCTTTCCCAAAAGAGATTCCCCCAAAAATGAGTCGCACGTCTTGCAACATCGTTCACGAACACGAAGGCGAACGCGGGTACGAAACATGCAACTGCATCGTATGGCGTTCCGGGATTTAGAACTCGCTGGATATACCTCTCAGTCTACGTATACCACCTCACTAGTGTAGTAGTAATAAATATCACACATATGGCAGTTCGGGTTGCTCCCTTTGTCCTATCGGTTGTTTGCAATGCCTAGCAAGTTTGTCTCTCCTGATGGCGCGGTGGTGGAAATGAAAAGCGTCAAGTTAACTACATCTTGCACCGTACCAAGCTGCACTATTCGGAATAGCTGTGCTACTCTGGTCCCACGTCTGTCTGTCAGCTGGATGATCAGACGTTGCTCCGCATGCATGCAATTATACTTGCTGCACGGCCGGTTTGATTTTGAAATGGGTATATGGGGGAGTGTGACAGCAGCCAGTTTGTATCACTTGCCAATATTGCTTGCAGGAACCCTCTTCCAAATGCTAATAGGTTTGTCCCTACTTTCTTTTTCTCTTTTCTCTCCCCCCCTTTTCGTCTACCTCTCTCCCCGCCTAGAGAGACATCATGAAATTGACATTTGATGACAGGTTTCAGAACGGATCGAACGATTGTATCGACGACTGAGACCTGAAATTGTTTCACGGCTGCTGGGAGAGCCCGTGTCTACATACCTACGTCTCTACATACCAACCCACCTATCCACCCAAACTAGGATCTCTGTGCGACGGCATCCCCACCCCAGACAGTTCTCGCAGATAACGAGGTGCGTTGACGGGTGACATGTGCTTGCTGTGTCTCGGGTCCGTCAGCGAGCGACAGAGTTCAGCGCTGCTTGCTTGTCTCACGCCCGCCACGCGGCGAAGCGAAGCGAAGCGCAGGCTCCCCTCGCGTCGGGCGCACCTGTCACACACGTGTTCCGTCCCGTGTGCCTGTCTGCCTACTTGCATGTGACGGGTGGGTGCGGCGTGAGACAATGGTCTTGTCTTCGAACCCTCACTTCCATCTGCCGTTGCTGCGCGTTACGCGTACGTGCCGACCTACCGCCCACGAGCTGCCCACGGACCCTTCGTGGGGAGTCGAGGTTGGATTTGGTGGTGCTGAACGTGCACCCAGACGTCTAACTTGCCTAACGCACGCTCAATCCGGACCTGAAACGGCTCGTGAGCTGAGGATACGAAGGCCGAAAGTTTCAGGTGGGCATAGCGCTAGCTTGCCGTTGACGAAAGTGGTTTTCTGCCATTTCCCGTTCTGGTTGTTTAAAAAAAAATAGGGGGCATGCAGCGCCACAAATTGATCAACCGATGGTAGGGCTGGGGGGGGTTTGTTTGTTTGTTCGGGTTTTGCGTCGAGGTTTTAGAGCGTGTTTTGGCGATCTTGTCGATCAGACGGGCTAGTAGGGATCGTTCGATGCGGCGATCGATCTACATACGGATCACATATCAATTGATCCATCCATCTGCCCCGTGATGGCCGGTGCCGTGGTTAGAGGGAAGCTTGGCTAGCATACTGTTATTTCCACGATGACTTCCTTCGAATGTGCTTCGACGTACTTTTGCCCCTGCTATTGCGATAGGGAATTTGTGGTTAACGTCCCGCGCAGTGCGCTTGCTTGCAGCTTGCTCTTGCATGACACATATTAGGCCCTGCATAGGACACATGCAGGCTATGATGAACGACAAGGGATGGTGACTTTTATTCCGCTACACAGCATCCAATTCCGACTGTCAATAGTTCTTTGTCAACAGCGGGGATCTTGGGTAACTTGATTAGAGCCAACTGGTAACAATGTTGCGCTTGGGACAATTCGACATTGTCTCGATCAGTTAGTTGTATGCTGAACGAACCGACCAATATCAGGCAAAGTGCATGCTGCGCGGTCTCATTGGCAAGGGGGAATCCGGGATCCTGGATCGTAATATGTAGGAAATGAAGAGTCTTGGGTATCTTGGGGATCTTGGACAAGCGAACCCAGTGATCGGAATGTCTTGGCTTGGGATTGGTGCTGCAAGTAATGCAAGTGAGGGCGAGAAGCGTCTACGTATCTTCCTGATCCCGATGTCACCTTGCACTGCCGGTGGGCGCTGATCCGGGCGAATGAGCCGGAGCTGAAAAGGCCGTGACTCGTGGTACAAATGCGTCCTCAACGGCTAGACAGCTTGGCAATTGTGGTGAACGTGGTGAATAGTAAATACCATATGATAGAATACGAATAGAATAGTAAAGGTGATTCGATCATGGGTGGTCATAGCTGAAGGTATAATAGGGATAATAGAGACGGCTACGAAATGAAGGTGTGGGTTCGGCGCGTACGGCTCACGACTCACGGTTTATGGCGGCCTATGAGAAGAAGCGTGGGCTTTGCTTTGCCGCGTCCCTTGCAGGATTATTATCGTAAACTACCCAGTACATATGTGTAGCTGGGTAAGCATTAGTTGGTATGGCTGTGAGGTTTATTATTAACCTGAACTCCCTTAGTCACGAGGAGAATCATCTCAACATTGAAAAGATTTATATAGCATACATAGGTACCTATATTATTATTTACTATGTGCGTAACATGTAGGAATTAGTGGTATTGGCGATTGATGTTGCAGGTCTGACTTGAGTAGTGTACCTATCCAAGGAATTATCCACCTGCTTCATTCAGTAAAAGCCTCGAGTGCTTCAAGGGTGTTCTGTCTCTTTGCACACACATACACACATACTATGTACACCACATACGTACCTCTGCAGTTCTTCAGCGGAGTCTAGTTTCGACTTGATTTCGCAAGCGTTTTGCGTCAATGGATATCATAACTGCGTGTGGATATTTGCATTGTCCAACCAACCCGCTCGCTGACCTGCTGTATTGCGTTGGGCATAGTACCTTATGTAGCTCTAGGTTAGGTACCTAATAGTACTGCTCCTGTGGCTCTGAAGTAGCCCCGACTCTAGTGGCTGTCAGAGACTGTTGGCGGAGATTTAGCGGACAGAAGAGACCCGTGGACACGAGCAGCTGCGGCTGTACCTGACATTAGTGTCTGTTGCTGGCATTAGTGCCACGCCATCATAGTAGTGAAAATGATAGCGGTGCTAGCACGTTTTGAGAAACTAACAAGATCCATCAATGATGGATCCGTCATGTCCATCATGGATGATGTTCTTGGTCAAAATTTCAAAATTTCGCTTACACAAGCCCACCATCTGCACCATCTTCTCCAATCCAATCCTCTTTTATCAACTTCCCAGCGTACTAGGTAATAAGGCCAACATCCATATCTCCAGGGTCCCCAATCGGGTATCGTCTTGATCGGTCAAGAGGGTCTAGACTGGTTTATTGGCCTTTTACTATGAAAAACCTCAAAGCAAGCCAAGCCTCTTGCAACCCTGCCAACCTGCTTACTACCTACCCGAGTACCAACTGAGGCGAGGTTACGCAGCTTATTGGGGTAGAGAGGAGAGGAGAGTCTTCATCTTATACTGATAACATCCATGAATACTACTAGGTACATACCTAGTAGTAGGTACGGATATGGATATGCCGATGTGATGAAAATGACAGGTCGTTTCCTTTCTTCAACCAGGCCCTAGCGGCACAAACAAACCGCATCATAACACCATGGTGCTTAATGCGTTGGGGGTCCATTCACTACTGTGTAGTATCCAAGGCTATAAATCGTCTCCTATTACATCGACAGATATGCATATGTACGCGGACCCCAACGGCAAACTGGGTATCCGTCTCTGTGTACTACCACTGCTGTCCGTTGCATTCTTCAACACCTAGGGTTTTGACATCTGAGCAGTCGTTGGGTCTAGACTAGTGTCTCCAGTGTCTCCAGTGTCTCCTCATGATAATGGGCACCTGGGCAGCTTGTGCTTCTCGGACGAGCCAACCGGACGGAACGCCTGAAATGGGAACGCTTCGAACTACTGCTCGCTGTACCCTGCTCAGCGTTACTTTTGCGACGTCCCGTTCGTTCATTCAAAAACTGCCTACGCTGCTTCATCTTGTTTATGGATATGGCCCTTTTCTTGCCCTTCCGGTCATCCATGTCTCTTGACTCTCCATATAGTCTATTATTATAACATCCACCAGCTCCCCTTCGTCCCCGCACATAGCTCACGAGCTTTCGATTCTGCTGCGGCATTGTGGTGCAAATTACTACGATACGCAAGTCATTTACCCGTCCATCTATTATATTGGCCAGCTCTTGCCCCTGCAACGGAGCCCGTACCTTTCTGGACTCTTGCAGGCCAATACCGGACTTGGAGCCTAGACTTGTCGAGTATAATAAAGCAGGGCGGTGGGAATGACTACGGGTTCCCCCCCAACAGCAAACTCCAACCTTCGAGACATCCAAGTTTGAATGGTATCGTAGTGTACACCAAAACGTCAACCTACAACTTAGAGCCACCACGGGCCGGAGGCTGTCGCATCGCGAAGTGATGTATAGAGGACCCGCTGATCGGTTACTTGCTTCGGCGACATAATGCTTCCAATATGTTCCTTCGGGCGCCAGCGGTCGTTGCGCCGCGCGCCTGGTGCCCCCTACCCTGTCGTTTCACCCTACCACAAAACCTGCGTATATAAGGCAATGATCATCCTAATCATTTCCTGTTGGATCCCCCTGGCTGTTGCTATTTCACTGGACGACACCCCGCGATCGACCGAGACAGCACTGCTAATTGATACGCGGATACCAATTTTCGTCGATGGTCATTGGCAGATCATGTCCCAAGACGAGCATCGTCAGCTCGTCCGTAGGCGGCCGGGAACTCAAACTTTCGAGGTCGATGTCTCGGCCGCTACGGCCGTGACCTCTACGGCCACTGTCGCTACCGGTCCCCTTCCCACTCCCTTCGACGGCGCGCTCGCGGCGAACTTCTCCGGTGACGATGGAGGTGGAACGTGTCTCGATTTCATCAATGGCTTTTTGCAAGATTCCCAATTTCAACAATGCTATCCCCTTTCTCTCCTTCTCAAAGTTAGTTGGCCAACTCTCTCATTCACGGACCGCAATTAACCAATGGTTTAGAACTCCAATTCCTTTTTTCAGGCCATGAAGTCGCTGGTCAAAATAACGCAGGTCTTAGAAACCTCGTGTAAAGCCGACAAGGACACATGCACCGACTACCTCGGTGATCTCGCCGACAGGCTCATATCCGAGGACAACTGTGAAGAGGATTACGAGAGAAACAACCCCGTCGTCGTCCAGGCCTATAGGGGAATGAAGGCGTATGAGGAGATTTACAGTGCGACGTGCTTAACGGACCCCGATACCTCGAATTACTGCTTCGTCAACGCCGTCACCAATCAGACAACCTCTTCCAACGTCTACATCTACAGTTTACCTCTCAATTCGTCCATACCGGACAAGGCCGTGCCGGCCTGCGACTACTGCACGAGCGAGATCATGAAGATATACCAGTCAGCCGCGGCTGACCGGAGGAAATGGATAGCGAACACATACGTCGACGCAGCAGAGCACATAAACGCGGGATGTGGTCCAAATTTCGTCAGCGCAGCCCTTCCGGAGGCCCTCCCTGACAGTGCTGCTATGTCAATGGCGCAGGCACCATCTATGCTATTGCTATCACTACTATTCATGAGCATCTCCCGATGGATCATATAGTCCATTCCACCGAACAACAGCCGCGTGCTTTGACGCTACGGTTGCTGGATTTCCGACGGCGTCTCTGGGGATAGGACGGACACACAACAAACTCGGCTTTCGGGTATAGGTTTCGGTATCGGATGTGGATGGTTGCTTTTGCTTTAACGAATCGGTGATGCAACACAGCGGCGCAACTTTTTTTGATACCCACTTTGCCATTTTTCTATTCTATATTTTTTTCTCCAGGATATACACGCTGCCGGACTATTTTTATCTTCTCCTTACATACTCTTTATATTTTATATTAATCATCCACATTTCATATATCTGCACTGTTCGTGGTGGGTCTTAGAATAAGAATAGGGGGGCGGGCCACTTAGACAAAGGACGCTAGACGCAGGCATATGCGAGATTTCTCCCACACACACACACACACACGAATGGATCGGATTGGGCAGACCGGCGTGATGGAGCTCGGTGGCGGCAGTGGTGGTGGTGGCGGTGGTGGCGGCTTATTGACGACGAAGAAGGCGACCTATCGTCGACGCAGCTACATGAGATATCTTCGGGGGCGGAAACAATCGATCGGGGAATGGGGACCTTTCGTCACCCCACACTCGACAGAAGACGCATTTCTTGTGCATAATTTTTAGTAATTTAATGTGTATAGATGAGTCAGGCAGCTGGGTCAATATATATATATATATATATATCCCAGTGCATATGAATCCGCTCTAAGTGCGGACCAACCGGTGTTCTTTCATTCGTAATCCCGCTTACCTTCTAGGCAGGCACCTAAGCACCTACCTACCTAGTTCGTAGAAATGTAAGGGAGACCAAGAAAACCCGACATAGGAATGTGTCCAGTATATTGTCTTCGGTAACCCGAGGGGGGAAGAAACAGGCCACAGGCGGTGGCGCCGCACGGAAGCACGCAGGTTGCTCCCGCGCCATGCGATCGTCTGCGGGGAGGGGGGGGTGGTGATTCCGCCATGGACCGCGGGTCGCCATCACACCCGGGTACGGGGTTCTCCATACCCGCGAGGTTAGTCGGGGGCGTGGCTGGCTTACATGCAGATGCATGGCGATCGGGTGCGTGACGCTCGACGGATAGGCTAACTAGCTAGGGACCTACTTACTTAGATGGCTAATGGATGCCTACGCAGGCAACACTGTACGAGGCCGCAGTTCCTTACGATGCATGCGTGCCGGCGATAGTGTGCGGCGGGAGATCGCGATGTAACGGGGCGGCCCTTGCGTCCCAATCTACAGCAAGGCTTCCAATGCGCAAACTACGCTGTCGGTGCCGGGCATCCCAACGTGAACTACATCGTACTCCAGCACTGATCGTACTCTTGTTTGATTCATTTACACATCTTTCTATCTTGCGGGTGACTAAATCACACATGAGAGCCATATGCAGGGGGCTCGCTTGCTCACCCTTACGTTCGTTCTCTCCTTGCATTACCCACTCGCCGCCACCAAACCTATATCCATACCGTCGCCTCCCTGCGTAGTTCCTATTCATTTCTAGGGTATCATTGCCTCTCCTCCAACCCTTCCTCATTAATCCGCAAACCCAAAGACCTCACTAATGGCCAAGACATTCGTGCGCACACCGAGCAGCGTGACAAAGATGCCCACCAGGTCCACCGTCAGCAGCACGGCGGCCGCCATCATGAACCGCGGGTTGAAGACGCGGTAGAGCATGAGATGGCGCCGGAGGTGGCCGGCCCAGGCCATGGTGGCCAGGGTCTCCACGGCGTAGTACGCGACGAAGACGCCGAGGGCGCGGCTGGCGGTCTCCAAGACGCCCTTACGCTTAGGTGACGTCTTCCATAAGATCAATAAGGGTACCGCGACACAGGCGAGGATCTGGCCTGCGAACGTGTTGAGAATGACGGCGAGCGGGCTCCAGGGGTACCGGATGGTGAGAAGGGGGATGAAGGCGCTGTCCCACTGGAGGGATGAGAGGACGGCCTGGTGGCCTGTCTTGAAGTAATGGAAGTTGCCCAATAGGGCGAGTGTCACGGGACCGACAGTCTCGGTGGCGATGTCGTTAAGATCGACGATCTCGACCAGCGAGAGGATCTGCCATAGCATGAAAGCAATGGCGCCGCCGCCCATCGGCTTAGATAAGAGGATGCACGCAGCAGCGATGTTGATTGGTAGAAGAAGGTAGCGAGCGCCGTTCGCATTGCCGTAGCCGAGGACCGTGATTTGTGCCGTCCGGTTATTCGACGACGTGGTGAAAATCGAGACGCAAGGTGGCGCCCAGATATATGCCGTGGTGCCAGCTACGAGAGCCAGAGCCAGGACAAGTTGCGCAATAGAGACGTGAATCGTTTTCAGCATTTTCTCTGGAATTGTTGTGAACCACTCGCCATTATCTGCGGCATCAAGAGTCCAATAAATCGCGGCGAGGAAGAGAACGGTTCGGAATACGTAACCAATCCACATGGGCGCAAGGCCTTCATATGACCTTGAAATCTTCATATACGACTTTATGATAGAGGGGAGGATGAGGAAAACGGCGAAGGGAATGGCTAGTTGCCAAGGGGCCGAGGTTGATGAGTTAGCAGAGGCATAGTAGGTTGAAGTGCAGTATGGCATCTGCTCCTCCCTACAAAGTTTCGAAAACGAAGCCAATCGTCCAAGCAGAACGAACAGGATAGAGTGATAGATGCCCAAAGTTCGGTCACGGACCGAGGGTCTTTGAAGCGCTGCAACAGCACTCGCAACGCCAAACGTTGAGAGGAAGAACAACGAAATCGAGTCTTCCCAAATGGTATACGAATTAGAAGCGAAGCCAATAGATTGGCTCAATGTAAAGAGGACGGATAGCCATCCCCAGAAAGTGTTTGGCAGGAGGTTGAGTAAGTGTGTCCCCCTGATTCGGAATAGAGTCGCGGCCACAGCAAGTATACTACCAATAACCGTCGCAGCAGCCGCTAATAGCCATTCATCAGATCCCGTGAAGGAGACAAATGCAAAAGTAAGGCTCCCTATTAACGCGCTACTAAAGAAGGCGGCCTTGGTAAGTGACTTGCTCAGGCCTTTGTAGGAGGTAGCATCCGGGTCGGGTGTGGAGCTCTGCAATTCCAGGCTCTTTTCTGCAAAATCAAGCTCGGCATCGTCGAGGACTGCAAAATCCTCGTCCTCATCTCTAGACACGTAGAGTAATAATATGACCACACCGAATGCCATGACCGTAATGCCTAGCACCATCTTTGGGATATCAAATCTGGCCCAAAGATCCTTGCAGATTCTCAACGTCTCTTCTTGGTATGCAGTGTATGCCAAGTATACCGCTTCCCAAGATTTGGACTTAGCATCTAGGTGGACGACTGCTTCGGCTTCGTTCCAAAGAGACGCCGGGGAACCAGGCTTGGTGCTCTGCTCGACACCCCGAGCCTCGAAGTATGACGCCTGGTACTTCCGGATCCCTGCGGATGTAATACTGGACGCTGCGGCTAGGCGGTCCCAAGCATTCCCTTTAGAACCAATGAAGGCCTCTTCAATAGGACGACCGAGGTTGTTATACGGTATGGGAATGCCCAGGAGAAGCGCTAGCGTCGGAACCAAGTCGATCTGATTCACAGGGTGGATTTTGGCGGTTGCTGGCGGCTTCGTAAACTCGGGTCGCGTCCGGCCGAAGACCGGTTTCTTCGAGTACATCCACAGCGCAGCTTCGACCTCGTCATCGCTCTCCCCACCATGGTCGCCCTTACTATCCATGCCATGATCACCCATGACAACCAATAATGTGTCATCATCAAGGTCATTCGCGAGCTTTCGAACAAAGTCGTCCATCTGCTGTAGTTTCGCAGCCATGGCAGCGTGGTTAGGTCCATATCGGTGGCCGGCATGGTCAACCCCAAGTAGGTGTCCGATGAGGATATCCCATTGCTGCGTTTCTTCGTGCTTTAGCAGTGGAAAGATATGATCAATCACCCCATTATCCACCGTATGCAGATCCCAGACGTTAAAGCTGTCGTAGGCTCTGCTGATGTTGGGCTGGAAGTAGTCCGGGAATAAGGCGGTCCAAGTATCGTCCCCTAAATGAACGATGCGTTGGCCGTGGCCCCTCCATTGCATTAGCAGGTTGTCCTCGTCAATAGCCGTTCCAGCGAAACTAGATCCTATGTCAAAGAAAGTAGGTAATGTTCCGGTGGTCAAGCCTTTCAGTCGTTGGAGGGTGGAGGTTGGGGGATCCGCAATGAATGGTCGCAAGAAGGCATTCTCAGGTGACTGAACCGATGTTTCGTAGAGGAAAGGGAGGACATTGTGGTAGACCTCTGCGTGGTCACCATCGTCTACGGGGACCGTGAAATCGTATCGTAGAGCATCTATCAGAACGACGACAGCTTTGTTGAAGGTTTTAGGATGCCAGCAACCTCCTTCTATGGTGCCCTTTCCCTGCCAGTCCAACAATGGCTCGGTGGGTGGATTGTCGCATTTCGATTGTTCATCTAGGACTAGTCTAGTCAAGAGAAAGCCACTGGTGAAGAGTAGTATGCCGACGACATGTATGCACAGCAACCACACCCAGAAGCCCAGGGTCCAGATACAACGACGTTCAAAAGCTGTCTTTCGACGAGCTTCGAGAGCGGCACGCTTTACTTCGTCGGCCGTCGGAGAGGAGCCGTTGGGCTTGCTGGGGCTAGCCTCGAGCTCTTTTAATCGCTTGGCACGGGCCCATTCCGCGGCAATGGCTTTGTAGTCGGTGGTGGGAGGTTTGGATCGGGTGTTATTACGAGAGGGCATGTTTCGTGGTTAACGCGACGCGTACAGAACAGTTTTAGCCATTGGCTTCTTTAAACCCAAGCTCATATAGTAGGAAGAATTATGGACAAGAACAAAAAACAAGAAAGAGAAGGGAATCGTCGTGAGAAGAGCTACTGAGAGGTAGACATAACGTAGTAAAGACAGCAACGTGGAAATAATGAATTATTGACAGTAAATCGAGAGAGAAAAAGCTTGGGTCAATTAATTCCCTCTGCATTCGTACCTTTGTAACTTCGAGTGGGAACCCTTTTGGTCCCAGGGCTTCAGGGCTATGACGGAACCCCTTGAACGCCAAGTTCCCCACTACGTACGTACCTAGGTATGTACCTACAATGTATTTAGGTACCCAGCTATTGATGCATCCATCAATGATATTTCAGCCATTAGCGACCGTTAGCGACCACTAGGTACCCGCTATACCAACATGTAACCTCAATAGTCTAGAATCGAGGTAGCAACTTCAACTTCAACTTCAACTTCAACCTCAACTTCAATATCTTGAGCAATGTAAACGAATGTACCTAATCAACCTATAAATCTACCTACTAGTAGGTACCTAAATAATAGCATCTAGCCTATGAAAATATCTACCAGGTTACAGGTACAGGTCAGTCAGTTGATGCTCAGTCAAACTGCCATCGTCAATCTAAGCTTCAACAAATCACCGTTAACAATTTCATCCTTCTTCGCCTCCAGCTCTTCCATATCCCAATTAACGTCGGCATACCTGCCACTCAGCCATCCTCGGTGTTCGTTTGCCAACCACACCACGCTGTCTCCCGCGAGCTGTGGCGTGTCTGCGAGATACCCGTGGTATTGCTTGGGCATCCTCAGCCCTAGTTCGGTCTTGACCCCCCCGGGATGAAGAGCAATTGAAACCAGGCCCTGATCCCCATATTCACACGCCATGAACTCCGCAAGCCGGCATACTGTGAACTTGCTGCTTTGATAGGATGAAGCCCCGGGCGCAGTCGTGAGACCCCCGGCGCTCGTCATGAGGATGTTGGTCTTGATGGTGCTCTTCAGGAGAAGCGGCGTGAAGTATTTGCTGCACAAGAAGACCCCCTTGATGTTGACTTCCCATGTCCTCCACCACTCGTTCGACTTAGCCTCTACGAGAGGTGTCCAGTTCTCTATGTGTCCGGCGTTGTTGACCAACACATCCAGCTTCCCTCCAAATTTCTCCGAAATCGCCTCTGCCGTGGCCTTGACATTCTCTTCCGACGTCACATCCAACTTGAAGCTGACCACCTCCGGCTCCTTGCGGCCTGCCTTTTTGGCTGCTTCCTTGACCGCGGCTTCTACGCCAGATAGGTCTGATCGAGCCCCGATGCCAATCTTGCTGCACCCGGCAGTGGCAAAGCTGAGAGCTATCTCTCTTCCAATACCCTGAGACGCTCCTGTGATGAAGACTGATCTCCCTGAATGGTTCACTTTTGTTGGAGAAATGAATCCGTACGTATCGTTGTAACGATTCTTGGTGAAAGTGTGCAAGGCCTCAATGTTCGCTTGGATGGTAGCCATGGTGATTTATCCGCTGGTAGATTGGATGGATGGTGTATTGATTTGGTCTGTGAACCTATATCGTGGTGAAAACAAAGGTTCAAGCCAACCTTTATAGCTCAAGGTCGATGAATAGAAGGCCCATTCCTCTCCCTGTTAGAAGATCGGTGACCCATACCTACATACCCACAAAGAGACAAGCCCCAAGGTACCATAGCCCTCATTCTCATCAAAAACACAAAGCATGATAGTCCATTGCTGTCTATCGCTGTCGCAACTATTCTCAACCACAGACCACCCCTGTAGGCGAATCGAGGATATGCTCCTTCGTTATCTGTCTCATCGGAATCTGTGAATCCGTTTAAGACCGCTCCCTATATTCGAGCTACCTCTTACCACTGAGGCCCTCTCTTAAATCCGGGGCGGTTTTCTTCCACATTCGAATCTGATATTCTCAGTCTCCGGGTTCTCCGTTATGACCGGCTACCAAAGCCAGCAAGTGTGCCATTGGTCTATTATACGAGATGGGATACCATGTGTTTCCAAGGCCAAGTAGTCTACGAATCAAGGTATATCTTGGATATTGTTCGATAACTATTCAATTAATCTGATCAAGATCTAGATAACTGAAGGCCTAGATATCTCGGTACATGCCCGAATCTAGCGTATACGTTAGTATACTCTATCTTAGATACCTACATACTAGGTACCTACCTAGTATCTATCTGGGTAAGCGGTCCGTAACATACACGATGGACACCCTCGGGAGTTGGCTTAACAACGACGATAATTCCGACGTTGGATCCATCTGTGCCTCCCTATCATGCGGGTAACCAGCATCCGATGCCAGAATGTAAAGGAAGCCTACGTGCCTCGACCAATTGCGAACAAAACCTGCTTCGAGCGTAATTCGGCACTGGCAACGAAAGCCGTCGTCACTCTTTGTCTTGGTTTACAAGTCCTGAGTCCTCCACCTAAGGAAATAGTAGTATAAGTCCGGGGCCGCTATACGGCGTAGGCCTGCCATCTATTCGAGGTGCTCTGAGGAAGAAATTATCAGTATGCTTTTTTGTATTCCCACGGCTATCTTCACCCATACATTGCTAGACTAAAAGAGTAACAGGCTATTACCGTCTTGACCGAAACCCCGATACTCCATACCTCTAGTTTCAACTACCCACGGAACCACTCACCTGTCAAGTCTTGCTGGATCACATAGAAGCAGAGCACAGGAGCCCACTTCATGTAGCTTTACTTGGTAACTTGTCGGTACTTATAACATCACACAGCGGGACGTTTGTGATTGGGGTATGGTGACTTACGTTAAGGTTACAATAATAAAAGGGGTAACAGCGAGAAGGCACTTGCGCCAGATATCTTCAGTTCCAGCAACCTTCTTTCAACCACATTGACTGGTTTCCCACTAATAAATTCCGGCTTGAAATTGTTGAGGCCAAGGCGAATGTCGGCGTTACAACCCACCAACTCAAAGTAACCACGAGACAACAGCAAGCAGTTTAGATTATAAGGGCCCACGCTTGTCGGCACGTGGTTTTTGAGCCATTCGTCTTACCTCAAGTAGGTAGATAGATACCTAGGTACCTACCTAGTATCTATGGCAAATGCCGTGTGGACCTTGGCCTGAGTTTTTAAGGCAGCTTACTTGGTTGAAGGACCTGTGTATCTAGTATTCAACACTACGGGGAGTGGAATCAACACTCCAAATCTATAACTCACCAGTCCCAAGAAGAATGTCTTTTCCGAAGCCAAAGTTCACCTCTCCGTATCCTAAACAACCAACGGTGCTCAGACCACTCAGTGACCAGGTTCCTAACGAGCCGACCCTCTATGAAGAGGACACGAAGTGCCCGCGTGCGACCATACGGCCGTACTGAAGTTTGCCAGAGGTCGGCCACCCGATCCATCTCCCGGGCGAGCAGCACATTGTCTTGGCATGCCGAGACACGGGCCCCTTTGGTTTCCTAGGACTCCAGGATCGAGGGGGACAAGACAAATTTCGTCGGCATGACGGGTCCCGGCATACAGGCGGAGCAGGGCACACAGCGAGTTATGTCAGACGTGGACGCCACCTCTCCAATGCCTACGTATCCGAAGCCGCATCAGAGGAGCAGAGCCGTAGCTTTCCACACACCCGCATCCACTCATGGGGATGTAGATGGATACGTCACAGTTGGAGGCGGCGAGGAAGGGAATTACCGCGGCAACAGAGCCCTGGGCCTGGCCTATCCATCCTCAGAGCGAATCCCGGTCCCGGAATCTTGACCGGTGTTTGAAGATCTTGTATAGCAACGGGAAGCCTGCAGCTGCGTGTCTCAGACGTCCCCGCCATTGCTCTGCTGCTGCTGGTGCCCGCCGGCGGGAAGACTCGCGGCGTGGTCGATGGGTGGGCATTGGAGGTGGAGCTCCCACCTTTGTTCAGCAAGCCACATACACTATTAGTTTGCATGGCTTACCGTGCATATTTGTCAACTGGGGCGGGCGAGGTTGACGGTACCTATGATACCTGGTTCTTTACACTAAGCTTGTATGTCCTTCGATTTGTGGTGGCGCTTCGCCTTACATGATTAGGCAATGACTTGCCCCAGACCTGTCGTCACCTGTTCTGTCTCGGTCTGGTTGAAACCTAGACCACCTTGTGGTGTCGGATGTACCTCTGACAGGTTCAAGTGTCATATTAAGTCTGCTATTGATTCAAAGACACTACAATAAGCTCGGCTCCCAGACCCGGGGGAAGCCCCCATTCGCTCGGGCCCGAGGACGGTTAAGTACGAAGATCTGTAAATTGTTGCCTAGGTAGTATGTAGGATGGATAGGTGTGGTTGGCCTGTACAATGAATTAATTTAGCTATACACTTGAGAGAATATATACCGCGACCGGGACCTCGCTTTTTTGTCCCCTCGTGGTAAGGCGGATTGCCCATGGCCTGGAAAGGGAAAGCAAAAAAAACAAGGGGTATCGTTATATACAGAACCGATCAATGTACCTAGAGCCTTAAATGGCCACGAAAACGACCATCCAAAGCCCGCTCCACTGCGGCCCGTCCTTGAAACTTCCACGCCCTCGGCCCCCGAGGCGAGTAGAAGAAGTATGACGTAGAAACATCTGCCTTGTATAGGTACACCATTATTCATGCATGTTTATATATATATGTATCGTCCAACTCCCCCATCACATGTTAATATAGGGACTAGTAGTGGTTGAGTAGTATTTTGGATCATCGCAAGGGTGCGGTGCGAAGATCAGGCTAGACATAGCTCAGGAGAACTGAGATCGATCCTTCTCCTTCAGTCCGCCGATTTGGTCCATATCGATGGAGTAAAAGCCGGTGCTGCTCTCCTTCTCGTACGCGGGCAGCTGCTCCTCCTTCACTGGTTCTAGACCGACAGACGTCTCACCAACTCGCACCACCACGACGCGTCCGTTCTTTTGGCGACCGTCTCCGTCATGCTCGTCAGGGAAGGTGATGTGAATCTCGGGAACGTTGTTGGGGGAATACGGTGGCGAGTTGGGGTCAGCCAGCATTGGGCGGCCGTTTAGGACCAGAACACTTTGTCGGCCCTCGGGGGTTTGGATAGTCAGGCGGCGAGTGTTGTAGCCGGTGTCGTGCTTGATATCGTTATACTGCGGCAGGGTCTCGTTCTGCAGCTGTTGCTCGCGTTTTGCTCGTCGCAGCACCAGCAGTAAGGCAACCAAAACGAGGCCAAAGAAAGCGATACCGAGAAAAGCAATCATGAGGTCGACAACGGTATCCGACTCAGAATCTAACGCCATATCCCGCCTGGAGAGGACGGCGTTGCCCCGGGAAATAATGTTGCTGAAAGTAGACATATTGACGATAACTGCTGATCTGACGATATGGAAAATTGTCGTTAATTTGTTTGGTTGAGGTGTCAAGGGATTCGTCGGCTCAGTCGAATGGTATCAATGAATGGCTCGGCTAAAACAATTGTTAGCTATTTGAATCGATAGTCTACAGCAATATGGGAACCTAGATGGCAGATGGTATTGTCGCCATCGCACCCCTAGATTGCTTCAAGACATGGACGGACGAACATACGTAAGGGAGAGTCTCGGGACTTCGGAGACTGGAAGAAGTGAATGACTGGACGGAAATCAACTAAAAAGAGTGAAGTTGAATCCAACAAATGAGCGAATGGGAGGGGGAGAGGGTTAGCTGGAAAGCCAAAAGAATGGACTCTCTGAACCGACAAAGCAACAGCGACAACGACAGCAACGACGATGAAGATCGTGAAGAGAGAGAAGAGAAGGGGAGGGGAGTGAGGAGTTGAAAAAGGATGGGAGAGATCAACCGATGGTGGAGCTCATCTCAGCAAGTAGAGGAAAACGATTGGTTAGAAACGAATCTCATTAGCAAGGGCCAGGATATCATGGATGCTGTCGCTCACACGGAGAGGAACAAGGGGCTTGGACAGGCACAGCGGTCTGATTGGATATGACAGCAACAGAGCTCCAGCCAAACGCTGCTTCATTTCAAGATCGTCCAATGGATCTACTGACAGCACAATGAAAAGCGGATACCCAGGCACAGAAACGGTCGAGACGCAATCATGTTTAGCTCCTTTGTTTTTTTGGTACTGTAGTCTTCCTAAAATGGAGGGAGTGGGACAATTCAGGACAGTGAGAACAGGGAGACAGAACAGGAACAGAGCAGGAACAGAGCAGGGCAGGGCAGGATAATAACTCAACAAGGATCTATTGATGGATCTCTTGGACGGTGTTTTGTACCTGTTCTGGTCTTGTTCAGGAAACCAGCCAATTAAGTCACATTATGCCACTGGAATCAGCTTGCACTTTTGAATCTTTTCGTCTCCAGTTCTTGAAATGTGCACCAGGGAACAAGCTAGGGGATGTCTTCAAGCGTCTTCAAGCACCCAAACCTGCCAGGGCTACCAGCCAACTTCCCAACTTCAATGCGATATCCACTAGACATTATTTACCAAGATTTTGGATATTGTCATTAATGCCATCCATCCATCCATCCCTTATAGCGAAAGCAACGGAATGCTGGTGCGATGTCCAACGACCACATTGCCTTTACCCTTGGCTATCGCGCTGCGCTAGGTATCAGTTCCTACCATTCAAATGCTTACCGACGAACGTGTCTTGGTGGATCGTGGTAAGCCGGCCACGGATGCTTGTGCACAGGAAGGCCTGTTCTATTCTTAGCCGCCCAGGTGAACACGCTGCACACGCTGCGCACGCAGAGATTGCAAAAAATAAAAAGGGTGATTGCCAGGTGGTCTAAGCGCCTAATGTTTCCTACCAGTTTCCTACGCACATGGAGATTCCGAATCAACCTGGTAGCCTGGGAATCCGATCATCCCGACGTGAAGAGTATCCACAGACGAAAAGAATCCAAGGCTGACGGAAGTCTGGGCACCAGCACCATCTTCACAAATTTACCTCCGTGGTTTCATCCGCACTTAAAAGCTGTTTGTTCCGGCCGGACTAATCTATAACAGCATCAGTTAAGATAACGCTGTGATGAAGCAAGCTTGAATCACCAATGATGCGACACGGAACCTCGTGTTATCGTCAAGAACAGAGTCAGTCCTTGAATAGGCTAACAAATGAGCAGTCAGTTGTACTGTCTACCTGCCTGCCTAACTTACTACCTCCACTCCCTACCTGATACGTTATGTGAACCGGGTGCCGTTGACAACTTATATAGGTACCTGTTCAATCTAGAACGTTCCCGGTATCCCCCACAATAGTGTTGGTGCTCGGTTGCGATTGAGACATTACAGGCCTCTCCGTGTATACACGACATCTTTCTGTATCGAGTGACTATTCCCCAGACATAGCAAGCCCTCATTATGGAGGTCGGCCTGCTATAGAAATATCGTTCGACCCCCCGAACCTATCATCGCCGAGCTTGCTATATCGCTGGAAGGGGCTCGCCCGACGGTTAGGTTTGCTGCACCATCGAGTTCCTTTCCGGCCCGGGAACCAGCTTCGTGCATATCCTAAGCTACCCCACGTTGGTTGTCTCACAGCAATCGGCTGGAGACGCTTTCTCTATGGCTCGGAAGCCTGCAACTACCTGTGCAAGGTGATCTGTGGACCGCTCCTGTGCAGAACTTGTTTCATTCCTGGATGCTGTTCAGATACGAAAATCGAAAAGGACAAGCAAACGGCCGGAGCTTCTGGTACGATGTCCCTGCAGGATTCGTCTCCCGGATATCTGCCTGGGGGCTACCTTCGAATCGCCCATCATATTCTACCGCAAGTGTCACCCCGTTATACCGTACATCCGTCTCGCCGTCCATTTGGGAGAACAGAGTAAGGTCATCACGAACATGATCATGTGATGTAATCATGTCTGTGATCTTGACGGATGTTTCAGGGATGAACATGCTTTCATTAAACCCAAGATGGCAAAAAGGGCTTGCCATTGCCAGGACGTGAACCACCTTGCATTTCGACCATCGGGAACAGCTAGGGCAGCTGGGACGTCTGGAGCTTTGCGGCGTAGGACCTGTGTTACATTGGGAGGGAACGTAAGGCAGATTTGCCAGGCTCCCTCTATCGATAGAGGTCGGAAATTATCAGCGTCTTTGCAAGGCCTGCTCCACCAGGGAGAATAGGTAGTATCAACGAACCAACGATTTCGCTCGTGGAGGCGAGCTCACCTGCAGTGTGACCATATGAGCGTGTCAACGAAGTTGACAGCGGTTCAAACACACCGAAACCAACGGGCAACACAGTGCCACTAACAGCAGGTGAGTGGTATTATGGGGTGAGACCGCGACATGCCGTTCCAACATGGGAGATTGGGACTGGTCTGCATTCCCCAGGATCGCTGCCCTCGTTCCTGTGGTAGACGATGAAGATTGCGACATTCCTAGGGCTTAGGCGTTCGTGGGCTCGTGCGGGACCTGCATTTGACCTCCCTTGGGTGCAGAATCGCACCACGTAGGGTTGGGAGCGCCTAACGTCCTAAAATAAAAGCCCCAAGCTGGGGCAACCACGTACATACCACAAGCCGGACAGTTCTTCTCACAGCGTTACGGCCTAAATGTGTATATACATCGGGCAAATGTGGTTGTCACAGGTAGGCCAAGTCATTTGACTTCGGCGGATGTTGCTGATGAGCTACTGACGAGCCAAGTGGGCTGTTATCTGTACGAACATACGAATAGTTTCATTCTAAGGACGGGCTAGTCCTAGTCATTGTCGGGACGATCAGTAGGAGACAGGCCTTGGAACCTAGAGAGCCCTTGAGAATCCGGCTAGTTATCATCGAAAAGAGATTTGCCGTCTTTCCAGGCTCCCGGGCTCGTCAAGCCAGTCCAATTGGGTGGACAGCAGCTAAGCGGTTGTCTCTAAGACATGTAGGGGGCCACTGAGTGATCTGCCCCGTACATCCGCACTCGCCCCTGTACCACAAGCTTTTATTATACATGCTTTACAGGTAGCTGCGGCAATAGTGTATCTTGGCCACAACAACTAGGAGCTGTAGAGGGAATATTAGTATCATCGATCGTCTTCCCAGGCACATACGCTCTCCCTTCCTGTTGAATATATCTCTTTTCACCCTTGACCAGTCTACATCCTCAGACTATAGGGAGCGGCTCGAGGACAGCGATTGTCGATACAGACTTGGCGCTCATCGTATAAAATAACCATTCATTCCTTACTACCTAGTACTTTACACGTTCTGCCTTTCCACCCACCACGACCATTTTTCTATTGTATCAAATTGGGGCGATGTCAATATAAAACAACCAAGCACTTATATACAGAAGCATTTCCGGCCCCCCCGAGTACATACAGCTTGAACGGCACAGCGATACATTCTGCGCGTTACCTTTGACACATACGTAAACGCTGCATATTTTGGTTGCGAAAGAGGAACATTGGCAACAATTTGGCGGCCAGGAGATTAACACCGCCACCAACATCATAGAGAACCATTCGTTGTAAGTGCCTATTATTATACATCCAAGACGGTATCCTTGAAAGAGAGACAAAATATGGACTTGTAGAAGTAGGTGCTTACTCGTCGAAAAACATTCTAGCAGAATAATTCGATATTCGAATCTCACTGTTCGACCAAGAAATACTGCCCGGTAATTGGTCTTGGCTGCAGAGAAGCCTTGCCAACCATAGCCACTTTCGATCCTCGCCAAAGGTACTTTGGACCATTAAGTTCACTAAGTTGGACGAATCACATACCATCTCAACGGGGTACTTGTTCCATTTTAAGAAAAAGTTATATCACGATACTTATTAGAGTTGAACTTGTTGGACGACAGCTCGCTCGCGCTCGCCCGGACTATCAAGATATCAGTTGCATAGGTACCTACCGATAGGAAGAGGCGAAACCCACTAGATCCGCACTTTCGTATTTCTCTACTTCTCCAGACGAAAGCTATCGAGTAGTAGGTATAGTGGTGCCGCGCGAATTCTACGCCAACTTTAGAGAGAGAAAAAAGAGGTCGCTTTAAAAAAAGACAGAGTTAGAGTGACGGCAAGACGCGCGGGAGCGGGAACCCCAAATCTGCGGACCCATCGCCCCATCTACCCATCCACCCACCCATCTACCCGTCTACCTACCCATCTATTCATCTGCCTACAGCTATACTCATCAATCGCTTGCAACTCGGCCCCCCCCATTTCTTTTTATAAAAAGAAAGAAAAGGCCGAAGGAAGAAAGCATCAAAACAACCTTGATCAAGGGTGGGGAAGCACGGACATCACATCAGACATTACGAATACCGGCAACGGATCTACCCAGATTCTTATCCCTTAACTAGGTGCTTACCTAGTAGCCCTGGAGACCCTGGAGACATTGGACATCAATCATTGTGTACTACCTAGTAGATACTGGATACTGGGTACTGGGTACCAGGTAGGTATCTCTAAAGTCCCGAGCTAACAAGAGCCGCCGCAAGTACCTAACATCAGAAAACAGAATATTGAACTTTTGATAGCTATTGATATCAATCAATCTACCAGAAACACCGAAGAGCTTAGTTGTGTTGTGGGGCTCTATCGCCATTCAAGTCTCCGCCGTCTATCGACTCAGCGCCCTCTGCCTGGTCGTCTTGTCTATTATATCGTCATTTTTTCAGGAAGCTTTGTTCAAGTTTGAACATTGAACTTTTCAAAGTCACTCGCCAAGGACGGACGGTTGACCGACCCTTGACCACCAAACCAACTGAGTGGATCGTTTCTATAGTCCGGTACGTACCTACATCATCTTGTCTTGCTGGTATCAAATGTAACGCATGAGAATGCGTGCGCACATATTCTCGCACGCATGCACGAAAATGTACAAACAACATGATTTCACGGTACTTGCAACACATGTACCGAAGGAAGGATGGTGCTCGCTTGCCTGTCACTGGGATCGTTGGGATCGCTAGAGCCAGTAGCCAATAGCCAGTGGCCAGTGGCCAGTACATTTGAGGTCTGCACATTGTACTACAGCAGTATTCCGTGCCAGCGGTACTTCACGTACTTCACACAAGCAGGCTGCATGGTGTTCTTCTGTCGCACAAAAAGCATAAGCAAAGAGCAGAGCGCATTTAGGGACCCGTAACTGATAACACCTAACAGCCCAACTTGAAATCGCTGCTGCATTTTGCATTTTGCATTGCCTGCATTGCTGCGTTGCTGCATCGCCTGTCGTCTATTGCCTTACGTTTTACGGTCTATGGTCTACGGTCTATCTAATAAAAGAAAAACAGCTCTGCACTGAAGGTATGGTACATTTTTCCCATGCCGCTTTTTTCCCCCCTTCTTACTTGCCCTGTCCTGCCCTGCCCTGCCCTGTCCTGTCGCGCGCTGCCTTACAATTTACGATCCAGTTGGTTACAACCCCCCTACCAATTTTTTCTTTCCCCAAGATCTATCAGATTCACCTTACAGCCCCTACAAGCCCAACTCCGTAAAACCGTTCCTCTTTTGTTTCCTGTTAGGGTCCACCTATTTACTCACTCACTACCGACTACCTAATACACCTAATACATACACTATTTACTGCTATCATCACTACCACACTACCACGCTACCACGCTACTAGGTACTACGCTACCACTACGGTATTTACAGTACATGGCCTTAACCTATTCTTTCTATAGTTCGGTTCCTAGTCTAGCCTCAAGACCATCATTAATCCCAGCCCTGGAGGACATTGGTGAGCGCAGTTGGTCTAGGATTGCTTTTCTTATTTGGGGGTTGGAGAAAGACTGATCCTTGTTTTAGTAGCTAAACATTTAGAGCTGCTTAACATTTCACAGGACTTAAGAACTCAAGAACTCAAGGACTCAGTGCTACTGACTTGTGACCTGAGTCTGAGCCCTTGTTAATTCTTTTTCTTTTTTTTTCTGTCTCTCTCGAGTTTTTACGAGAAATCCAGCTCGGGGTTCTTAGCTCAGGCAATCCAACCAGTCACAACCCCAGGTCAAGCCAATCCCGCCAATCTAGGAGCAGCAAAATCCACCTCCCGCTTTACGCTTTACGCTTTTTACGCAAAACACGCCCCCCCATAGGCCTTTTTTTTTCGAACCGTGGGGCCCATTCAAATAAGGCTCTCCCTCGTTCTCCTTCGACCGACCATCAGTTTCGGTACGGTACAAACTACAAAGTTACCTCACCCTATACCTTTACCACCGCTTATACGCCCATACGTCAACTTGTTCATACTTGCTCAGTTGAGGCCAGCCCTCACAGGGTACCCAACGATCGTTAGGCTGTACAATACCGACAGTCAAGTTGTTCACGTTTTAAGAACCGGATTCCTTTCCTGTTGCAGCCGTGCAACCTCGTTAACATACGGCACCTACTCCGCCAACATCCATCCTCTTCTCTTTGCCTACCTGCCTGCCTGCCTACCTACCTACCTACCTATCTGCCTACGTACGACTCGACGTCCTTGATAACCAACCCATTCCGCGCTCGCTGCCGAATATCCTTCCCGCTCGACCAATCCACCAATCCACCAATCCACAACCGCGTCCTACCTACTTATACATACGTACATAACTTCACATACAGCCCTTCTTTCGAGTGCCTGTCTGCCTGCCTATTTACCTACCGACTCGATCATACTTCGAGTCCTCCGACCCTCTCACATTTTATCGCTGATCGTTCCGTTTCCCTCCTAGCCTGCTCCTTTTATAATCTGCTCGACGGATGAAGATACTCGGCCGACACTATCAACACTTTCCTCCAGGCCTATGCACAAGGAGACGGCTTTGCATCATCATCTACCTTGAACTGGGGTCGCCTGGTATTAGATAACTCTGCGAAGCAGTCTCGCGGGGAGACATAGACAAAACCATAGAGTGACTAGGGTGAGTTACTGTTCTTTGGCACCCCATAATACATCCTTTCCATGATCCTACTCCGTGGTTGAAGTCGCTTGAACTCAGCTTCTTGGTCTCCCTGCACGTTGTCAGCCTTCATATAATCCATCGCAGTCTCTTCTTTTCCATCATACGCTTCAGAGATAGTAGCCTAATCTGTCCTTTGTTTTAAAGCTCTGCATAGTCAAGGGGTAAATTTACTCGCATACACGGCATATATAATATTATCTTTTCTACTTATCTCCGCTGCGATATCACCGGCAACCATCCTCACGTTCCGATCGTCTTAATACAGTTCGTGCACAGGACGTCCGAGAGAGCCAGCACGGGACTCCCTAGCGACTCCCGCACATACGGAGATTCTTCCCTGTACTAGACCTCAGCTCTCATCCTCTTGGGCACAGTGGAGCTATGACTACGGCCGTGAGTGTCTGATCTCTCCTTCGATCTTCCTTGGTGGTGTATCCGAGAACTCTCGTGCCTTCTGGTGGCGGCTTCTGCGGTCATTGTGCTGATTCATGCTCTACTTGATCTGAACCACTTTTGTCCTCTAGCTAACATATTGTCAATAGACTCGACCAAACGGGTTTCCTCATCTCGCCATGGTGAATCCTTCGGGTGATAAGGCGTCGCAGCCTCTCGGGTCAACTCTCAGTCATTCGACCTGGCAATCGAGTGGAATCTGGGGAAATGGATCTATGATTGGTGGTCCATTAAACTCACGACGGGATGTGACGGCCTCCAGAGGTATGTGAAGCTCCGCAAGAATTCTATGGCGCAATATTTCTTAGACGGGGCTAACGAATACTGTAGATCCGGATGAACATTCGCCCAGCGCTACTTCGGGTTCTGCGCAGTTGAATTCGAATTCTCAAGCTGCACCATGGGGCTCCCGGGGTGGAATATGGAACCAGACGACCGGTGCACACCAAGGAGCGTCATCTTCTGGGAACACCTCTCCAACGCGCACGAGGGATGGTTATCAACACAACTTCCCCGACGCTTCAAACAACTCCCACATCTTCCCGCTGCGATCATCAGTAGGCCAGAATGGATCGGCTGCCCCGAGTAGGACACTACCACCTGGCCCGGATCACTCCACCTCGGCCTTTAAATACCCGGCGGCTTTTGGCGACTCGGTCGGCGATGAGAGAGGGAGCTCTGGTATATATACCTCAAACGGAAACACACAGCTAGACATTGACACTTCGAACCTTTACCGACGCAACTCGAACGATCCGACATACCTTACTCTCGGACACAGTCGACAACCTACCATCGGATCACGACAACCGGAGTCCGATGTATCGACATCCTCTCATCGTTATGATAGCTCACACTATCCATTTGCTAAGCTATCGACCCACACCAAAGCACAGGGCCAACGGCCTTCTATATCGGGTCCTTCTGTCACGTTACCATCCGAGGCGAGTCGTTCTAATGCGTTTACGTTCGGCACGGCAGACGCTTCCGGCCATGATCTTGAGGACAGTTTCAACAGAGCCCTTTCCTTGGAGGATAACCAGGATACCATTGCCGGTAGCTATGCAACCAACGGACACTTCAATCCCGCAAGCCAACCCTTCCAATTCAACCCCGGTTCCCAACCATGGCAGCACGACCTTGGAAATCCGAGGGGGTTTGGGCAAAATATGCAGGAATCTTGGACGGACCCTCTTGGCCCTTCTCTCTACGGCTCTAAAAGGGGCACTGGCGAGAGAGGCTCGCCTGCTGGAAGTTCATACCGCACCAGTGTTAATAGTCCAAGAGGCTTTGCCGGGACCCCGAACCCAAGGGCTGACCCGTGGAGTCGGCCAGGGTCACGAGACCCAAGGATCCTTCAGGAATTAGACCGCGCACAACACGGCTCACAGTTCCTGCAGCAACAGTCCAGCTACTACCATCCCGGCTACTACAATACCAGCGTTCCCCAGTTCACAAATCCGTATGACCAATACATCCCGAACGGCAACATCCGGTCTCAAGTTCAACTTCCGGGCTATGGCTTAATGAACTACATCCCTGGGGTTGCCGTTCCGGTGAGACCTAGCAGGGAGCAAGACCCCAGCAAGGGCATGCGCAGTGCGCTTCTGGAGGAATTCCGAGGCAATGCCAAGTCCAACAAGCGCTATGAACTGAAGGTAGGGTCCCATTCCGTACAAAGGAAGACTAAGAAATTAATATGTCTCGTAGGATATTTATAACCATATCGTCGAATTTAGCGGTGACCAGCATGGTTCACGATTCATCCAGGAAAAACTTCAGACTGCAAACAGTGACGAGAAAGACCAGGTCTTCCGAGAGATCGAACCCAACACACTTCAGCTCATGAAAGACGTGTTTGGTAACTACGTCATACAGAAGTTCTTCGAGCACGGTAACCAAGTTCAGAAGAAGATAATCGCGGCACAGATGAAGGGTAAAGTCGCAGAGCTCTCGACACAGATGTATGCGTGTCGTGTTGTGCAAAAGGTAGGCTCGCGCGATATCTGTTGAAAATGCGCGGCTAATTAAATCTCTCAGGCTCTGGAGCATGTCCTAGTCGAGCAGCAGACTGAAATCGTGGAAGAGTTGAAGCCCGACATCATGCGGATTGTGAAGGACCAAAACGGAAACCATGTCGTCCAAAAGATCATACAGATGGTACCTCGCCTCTGTATCCCATTCATCATGGATGCCTTCCAAAGCCAAATCGAGTCGTTAGCATCCCACAACTATGGATGCAGAGTCATCCAGCGTATCCTAGAGTACGGTACGGAAGCCGAGAAGAAAAGTCTGATGGCAGACTTGCATGGTTGCGCTGCACGGCTCATAACGGACCAGTACGGAAACTATGTTACGCAACATATCATCTCCCAGGGCGAACCGGAAGATCGGCAGCAAGTGATCCAGCTCGTCCTTCAGAAACTACTGTTCTTCTCGAAGCACAAGTTTGCGTCGAACGTGGTTGAGAAGTCGATAGAGTTCGGCACAGCCGAGAATCGAAGGGCTATCACAAGCCAACTCACTGCTCTCCACAGCGACGGAACCAGTCCGCTACAGCATATGATGAAGGATCAATTTGGGAACTACGTGATTCGTAAGTTCAATGCCCCACCATCATTTTAGTGACGCCTTCGAGTTAACCAATTAATATAGAGAAGTTGATTCAACACCTTGAGGGGCCCGACCGAGAGGCGTTGGTAGAAGAGATGAAACCCCATTTTGCGGGTCTTAAGAAGCTTAGCACCGGGCGGCAGATCACAGCTCTGGAAAGACTGATGTCTGCGAGTACGACCTCCCTAGGAGGGTCGGGTGGCACGTCCACCAGTCCCACTACGCCGAATTTAGTGGTGGAGGTCAATTCGGCTGCAGCCACTCCATCCCTTACCATGGAGCAGAACAGCCCAGAGAGCAGCAGCCCACCCAGTACTAATGCTAGCATGGAGGAGTCGGTAGATGAGAAGAGCTCAAAGACAGGTATCCCTCAAGCCTATAAAGCGATCGAGGTTAACGAATCGTGAGAGTTTACCATCTCTGTCTTCGCATAGCATATATCGATAGCCTTCCCATGCATGGTCCACCACACTTCCGGGCGGCCTCGCCTACCTCGTCATCCCTCCCCGAAAGCTGCTTTACATTTTCTACTTGGGCGAATAAGATGCCGGGAAATATAGCGTCGGAAATAGCACATAGAGGTGCGAGAATGGCCGGTCGATACACATGACACCATACAACATACACCTATACCACATAATTCCAGACTTTCCATGGTCTGTTTTACACCCATGAGTTCCGTTCGGGCATGTCATTTTAAACACGCTTGGTTTATTGGTTCCCGCCACTGGTTGGGGAAACGGTCGTTCGATTTGTGCAGGTTGGGCGTACGGCGCACGGGAGGTCAAGGGTCAGGAATGGGCCGATCATAGGGCATCTGGCGTGAGGTCTCGGATGGAAATAAAGAAGCAACGGGCCATCACGGGGAGACCAATCGACGGCCAAAATGAGCACAAAAAGCGAGAGTTCGCGGAACAGCATTTTTGTATTTCTATCTACTTAGCGGCATGTATTTTCCCTGCCTGCGTTCAAGGGTAGACTCGCGGCCTAGATGTGATACATAGAATCGAGTGCCTTTTTTTACAAGTGGACAGCTCATAATACCACGTACTGTGGCACGGCAAGACGACAACGAGTTCTAGAGATGTAGCCCTATTGACCATTCTATTGTGTTGGGATCAAGATGTGTTGGCCACTGATGGCTTGAAGAATTGTCGAAAACGTGTTGGATGTGCGTGCCTACTAAGCAGGTAGTCACCACCGACGTCATCACTCGTACGCGGAGAGAGTGAGGCAGTACGTATGTACCTCGCTACCTACTACTTACCTAGTAGTAGCTTATGTAGCCACGACCTCGGGACCGGCGTTACATCCAGTCGTGTATATTGGAAACGCTCTGCATCGAATGTTGCGGTATGGGTGCGGCGCGGGGCGGCATCTGCTCAACTCCTTGCAGGGCGATCTGGCTGTGCACCTGCCTCCTCCGGATTAGTCGCGAGACGGGTATCTGGGTTGACACATGCCATGCATACGGCTGGGGACGGGGAGAGATGGGGGAGGGGAGGGGATGGAGGGCGAAAATAGAAGGATGTCTTGGAGTGTGGGAGTGTAGAGTGAATGAATACCTGTACCTACAGTACATGTAGGCACCTATAGTAGTATCAGAGGTTCCTGAAAAGGGGGCTATGGCTGGGTACATTGGTAGGTGGTATGTAGGTACTAGGTACGTGGGCGATGCCCTTTTTTATACCGAAACGGAGCTAATGTATGCAACCCTCCAGCACGTCCTCGTGCATAGGGTATGTACTGTAGATAGGTAGCTGCATTTATATGTGCAAATACTACCGAGAGCCCGTCTGCGCCTTCGCCTACCCTTCCCGCTTACTTCCCGCTGTCGCTTTTCTTCCTGGCGACTGGGGGACTGGGAACAGGGCTGCTTCCGAGACAATCCTGGCGTGCGCGTGGCAGGGATTGGCCCGGGGAAGCTCGGTGCTGGCTTATTATAGATCTAGTGCTACCATCTTATTTTCTGTCTCCGAGGGGGGCGGGGTTGGCTTGGAGGTAGAATTCCTCGTTGTTCACTACTGTGGTTTTCTCTCGTTGACACCCTTCGGGATTGTTCTCAGAACACCCTAGATACCTACCTGGAGAAGATATGCGCATGCTCGAGAATTGACTCTTGGGGCCGATGTTTTCTCGACGGAGCAGTGTCTGCCTGGCTCGCATGTCTTACCAAAATTGTTCGAGCTAACACCAAGCCACATACTATCGCCCACTCCTCAGAAGTCTCAATGCTTGAGATGCTTGCGATTTTACGCAGCAGACTGCTGTCGCGAGTGAATGGCGTAAGGGCCTGGGTAGTTTCCTAGAGTCAACCGAGCTTCGCAAGACCAACCATGAACTGGATCTCGTGCGAATCCCCATCGTCTACTGGCCGTATATGCCGTTTGTTGGGTGCGGTGAAACAATTCCTTGGAGCGACTAGGCTCTCAGCATTTGCGAGCTGACTGGGTCTTGCGGTTAACATCTCATCTCTAGACCAGGTCCTTAGTTCTTGCTGTCGACTTCTACGACAAGGCGCTTTTGAAGTGTATGATATTTCGACTGTTGCCTAATCGTCCCCACACTAAAGGGTAGCCTCGTCGATCAGGTCTGTGATGACTCGGAGAGTTCAGCTCCTACAAACACCGAGCTACATCTGTTCACTTGGTTCGCATGGAGAGTGAACCCTCTCAGCGCCTGTTGCCTGCTTCCATGACCTTCGACGACGGGCCAGGGTCTCTACGATATCATCTCTAGAGAAGTGGAAAGCGAAGGGTCCCGGTTCCATGGCTAATGTGCTTACTGGGTAGTTCGGCGATTCTTAATCAGACGTTCGACTGAGATGTCGTCCGACTCGTATCATTTGATGTAGATAGAATATTCTTTGCGTATCTAAACGGGTCTCTCGGGATCAGTGAAGGGTTGCATCGCATAGAGGCATTATCAATCTCTAAATACGCCGTATTGAAATGGGTTCGATCAATGGAATATTGTCCCGAGGTCCGGGGGGGAGTTACGGAATTTGCCAAGCCACGTCCCGGGCCACGGATAGTCTCCAACAGCGAGGTCGGTCTTGTTGGAGATTCCGCAAGGCGCAACGAAGAAGCCTAGGCCTAAAAGCATTAATAAACATTCAGGCGATACTCAATGCTTACAAAACAAATCGAAAACAAATCCAGCTTTGCGATTTAGCTCGCCTATTTGGGGTAATAGTAGTACGGATGCATCGGTCGACGGAGAGACGTCAGTCGTGATCGCCGAACAGGTAACCTGTGGTTACCTAGGCATACATTGAACACAAGAACGGTGTTTTAGACGTCGCGGAAAGCAGTTATAAGACGAGCCTATGCCCTCTAGGTGTTTTCGTGGTCAGGTAATCAAAGCACTTGATCTAGTGAACTACTCGAACCAACAACCCGACAAACAGAATCGCCAACTTCGCATAACACACCACGAAATAAAACACCATACAGCCAAAATGGTCAAGGTACTCATCATAGGCGCAACAGGCCAACAGGGCGGCGCCACCATCCAAGCTCTGCTCTCGTCCGACAAGAAGCACGAGATACGAGCGTACGTGCGCAGCGCGTCCTCGGAGAAGGCCCAGGCGCTGGCCGCCGCAGGCGTCGAGCTGGTCGAGGGCGGGGACGCGGACAAGGACACGGCGGCCTTGGAGAAGGCGGTCGCGGGTGTCGAGACGGTGTTCTTCATCTCGCTCATCAACTTCACCGACCCGAACGCCGATCTCCGTGGCACGAAGAACATCGTCGAGGCGGCCAAGCGCGCCGGCACCGTCCGCCACGTCGTGTTCAGCGGCGTCGAGGGCGCCGACCGCTACGAGCAGATGGTGGGCTGGGACATCAACCCGTTCTTCCGGCACTACTGGGTCGCCAAGGGTAATTCGTGCTCCTTTTCCCTTCCCTTTTTCCTGCTCCATCATACTTTCCCTCTTATCCCAATGCTATACAGGCGCACGCTTCCCTAGATACACTTACTAACACGCAACACCAGCCGGAGCCGAAGAGCAGGTCCGCAAGGCGGGGTTCCCACACTACACGATCCTGCGGCCGGCCGAGTTCCACACGAACTACACGTCGGCGTCGCAGGTGCACCGGACGGTGATCGGGTTCGTGAAGGAGGGGCGGCAGCGGATGGCGTTCCCGGCGGAGACGGTGGTCTCGCTGATCGGGGTGCGGGACATCGGCAGGGCGGCGGCGGCGGCGATCGAGGGGCCCGACACCTTCGCGGGCGGCCGGCACGAGGTCGAGCTGATCGCCGAGCGCCTGAGCATCGGCGAGGTGCTGCGGCTCCTGGGCGACGCCGCCGGCAAGCGCTTCCACCTCGAGACCATGTCGCCCGACGAGGCGCGCCGCGAGGCCGAGGCGAGCCCCTTCGTTGCCGCGCAGGTCACGCGCTTGTCGCCGGTGGTGCAGGATGCCGTGCCCGATGACTTCGGCCTCGGGTTTCAGACGTTTAAGGAGCATCTTGCAGAGCACCGCGATGAGGTCGTGGAGCTTTACAAGAATGCGCCTTGAGGTTTGGTCAGCTTGTCTACCTAGGTAACTAGGAGGTACCGGCGGCTTTTGGGTGGAAAGGAGAATAGGGGTCTGACTATGCTATATCCAAAAAATGTTTTGTTTTAAAAAATTATGTAGTGTATTTGTGAAATAGTAGGGGATGATTGGACTGAAACGGTGTGGCAGAGTAGATAGGACTTTGGGTAAATGGATTTTCTCGTAATGACCGAAGCACTTGGTTGTGTAATGTGGATTTGCCCAAGCAACTTACTTGTAAGAACTGACTTGAATTAATGGACTTCGTCACTGAACTGATTATGATACCATGCCGATGCTTCTGTTTGACGGATTAAACCGAAGCAAGGCCAGAATAACTGGGAAAAGGTCAAATTCACGCCCCTATGCTACTCACTCGTCCCAGTCCCCCAGAAGTCAATACCGAAGATACAAATCAACGCCGGCTAGTCAAATATGCATGTGTACCACTCCCGTCCAGTATTCCTTGAACTTCACTGCTCGTTAGTGGGAGGGTTGAAGAACACAACTTGGACGGTGATATCATCTCGGATGTCTCTCGAATTCGGGTATCGAAAAGTCAGCGCTCCCCTGACCATTTCCTCGTCGCCACCCCCAAGACCATTTCGCACCAGATGGACGGCCGCGTTAGAATCTTGTATGGTAGTTTTCTTCTCTTCGTATTTGCACTGCTGCCTGCGTCCCAGGATCGTCGGGCCGAAATTTGACTTCGGCGGCTTCACTGGCACGCCCTGCCCTTGTTTCTGCCACTCGACCCACTTCCCTACCAGATCCACAGCCTGCGCACTCGTCATGGTATCCCAGAGACCGTCAGTGGCGATTATGAGGAAAGAAGGTCCTGAGTCCGGGATCTTGGTTGTGGTGACCAACGGCTCGGCTGTTAGATACGGGCCATTCCTGTAGCTGCTGTATCGCGCGGCAGACGGCAAGCTCAGCCCATTATAATGGTCTCGTAAGTTCGCCTTTAGTCTTGACGGCCACTTCCACATGCCGTCACCAAAGGTCCGCGATGGTTGCATGCCCCAGACTCGGCCGCCTCGCACCACATCGGGCTCATCGGGGAACTGGGCTCGTATACGGGCGGCCTCGCTAGGGGTGGCGCCTGTGCAGTCTGTTGACAGGTCGGTTGCTTCCCATTTGCCATTCGCCGTCTTTCTTCCTAGGACGGCTCGGCAGTCACCAGTGGATGCCACAGTGAGCTTCCTGCTCAATGGATCAAGCAGAGTTAGAAGGGCGCACGAGCCGGCGTATGCGGCTTCCAGGCGTCGTACTTTCTCCGCAAACGATAGATCGCTCTCGATAGTCGTAAGGGCAGACTTGACCAGCGTGTCATCCAGGGTGGTAAAAGCCGACTTGATGGCCTGTTGAATCGTCTCCTCGCCGACTTCTTTCCCATCCTCGGGTTTGACGCTGTCGAGTGCGCGTCGAACGTAGGGCATTAGCTGTTTCGTGAGAAGATTTGACAACTGCCAACCGCAATGACCGTCGAAGACTGCCCACGCCGACCACTCGTCTCCCTTTGGATCGAAAGGGTTGGAGAAGCTACCATGAATGAAGGCATCCTCGCACGGGTTGTTTGAAGCTACCTGGGTGCCGTCGTATCTTGAAAAAACATTCCTTGGCTTTCCTTTTCCGGATAGAGAAAAGGCGTGCTCATTCAACTGTCGTGTGACTACGTCCGAGGTAGGGGTAGAACTGTAGGCAATCTTATCGGATAGACCTAGCTTATCGAGGTTTGGCACACGACCTTCATCTCCTAGTGCACTGGACGGCTCGACGGGCTTTGTGGCGGAGGAACTACGAGAGGTAGTATACCAATAGAAAAGTGAGGCAGACGCTAGCCCTGCAGCGAAAGAAATAGCGGTTGTGCCCGATAAGAAGGGCGTGGTCCTCTGAGCTTCGGTGCTTGAGAAACGCGGCATTGGCCTTCGGACGGAACAAGCTAAGTGCGTCACCGCAGTGAGACGTGGTCTATGGTGAAGCAGCTGGCGGGAGAACATGGTTGATTGCTGCTCATGAATGGAACTTGGTGGTGAGTCGGAATCAGCCTGCTATGGACGTGGTGCTTGTTATTCGTTATGCAGTGTTGCAGGGCAACAAGGAAAGGCAGATTAGGATGTCGTAATCGTAATCAAGTTACCTATTAGATACCTGGCCTAGCCTATGCCTAGGTAAATAGGTAGGGGGCTTAGACTACTGCACATCAAAATCATTAATATTGATCAATGATACTACTAGGTAGAGCTGGAGGATGCTTGGTGAGGCTGGTAGATATTGTGCGTTTGGTTGTTGATTTGGCGAAGGCTGGAAATAGGAAATAGGAAATAGGAAATACCCGAACGAACATTATTCGCCGATGTATTGCCCTAGGCACCTACCATCGTTGCCCACGCCTTCGGCTGGGAGTCGCCTGTGAATGACCCTATGTGTACCTAGTATTCAGTGGTAGTAGCCTCAATACCCGCGTATTAATATTAATCTACTAGGTACCTAATATCTACTAAGTACTAGGTATGAATGTCTGTTTATGACGTGTGGATAGTAGGTACCTACCTAGAGGTGGTATTCATCGATACTTCAATTCAACAACAATAATAAATAATTGCCTGAGAAATTCAGCCCTTTCCTTTAAGGTTCTAAAAGGTCGTTCCCCATCAACATCAGCTTAGGCCTTCTCGGGTATAGCCCTGGAGAGCTGTGGGTACCTAGCTCGCTACAAGCCGAGGCATGCTACCCCATACTTGCCCATACTTGCCCATAAAAGCCTGTACCTATACCATCCCACTATAAATCCCACCATCCCCGCCGTTTGGTGGAGTGCGGACGGGTCCCGAGCAGTTGGCTCCAGACAACTTGGAAGTTCCCCGACCAACACCATTCGGCATCTTCAACCTTGAAGTTTCAAATTATTTACGTAGTACGTGTAACTCTCTTTATCTACGTTATTTAAGTAGGTACTTATCGGTATATTTGATATCTCACCTTCATTGTTGGTTGCTATCAACTAGCTTTCATATGTAACCGCCGGGCCTAATGTAGATGCAATTCCTGGCAATAGACTCATAACCTTGGAACCTAGCCGTACAAAACAACCCCTCACCATGTCGGACGTTATCAAGGTCGAATACGCCGGCCGCATCGCCACCATAACCATCGACAACGAGAAGAAGCTCAACGCCCTGGACTTCGGGGGCTACTTTGCCCTCGCCCAGGCTCTCCGCGAGGTCGCCCAGCGCGAGGACGTCTACATCACCGTGCTGACGGGGAAGGGTCGGTATTTCTCGTCGTAAGTTCGTCCGTCTGTTCGCAACGCGCACCCGCTAACCCGTGCAGCGGCGCGGACACCTCGGCCGTGGGGAGACGGGGACAGCAGTCGCCAAAGGCCGCCGAGGGCGAGCCCTCAGGCGTGTACTTCGAGACGCTGCGGGGGTTTGTCTCGAACAACCTGAACCTGACGCGGGCCTTCTACACGCACCCGAAGATCCTGGTGGCGGCCCTGAACGGGCCGGCGGTCGGGCTGTCGGCGGCGCTGACGGCGTTCGCCGACTTCGTGTACTGCGCGCCGCACGCCTTCCTGCTGCTGCCGTTCTCGTCGCTGGGGCTGGTGGCCGAGGGCGGGGCCTCGCACGCCCTGGTGCAGCGGCTGGGCGTTAGCAAGGCCAACGAGGCCCTCATCCAGAGCAAGCGCATCGGGTGCGACGATCTCGTGCGCACGGGATTCGTGAATAAGGTCTTTGATTGCGCCCCCGGCGACAGCGACGCCTTCCTCCGCCAGGTCCGCAGGGAGATCGACGAGAGCCTGGGTGACCATCTAAACAGCGATAGTCTCCTTGGCATCAAGGCCCTAATCCAGAAGCCCCACCGGGACATCCTCGACAAGCAGAACGTGGCCGAGGTGTTCGCCGGGCTGGAGCGGTTTGTCAAGGGGATCCCGCAGCAAGAGTTTGAGAAGCTCGCCACGGGCAAGAAGAGACATAAGTTATGAATGGTTTATTAGAAACTTGCGTCCTATTCATTGTATCATTCCTAGATATATATCTAATCGGTTTTGGGGGTATCATGCGAGCAGCTCGAATAGAAGGCTTGTTCTCTTCCAATACTCCTGTGATGCTTTTGCCAGCTTATCCTTGGCATCGGTATCTAGACCGGTCTTTTTGAATACCTCCTCTACAAATGTTGTAAATGACTCTTCTGAACTCACACCAGCGCCAAAACATTGCTCAAGAAACTGAACGTCGTAGAGCCACTGGATGTAAATGTCCTTATCCTTCTCCAATTTCTCTTCAATAGGCTTCGTGTCTGGTGATGCCTCCTCAGTGGGCTTCTCGGTGGATTCCTTGGTGACTGCATCGGTGGCTTCATCAGGATTTCCATCTTCGGGCGTTGCATGCTGAGCTTCATCCGTGTGGTCAGCCGGAGGGTCATCCGCGACTTCAGGGATGAGTTCTTTGCGCCACACCTCGACAAGTTGCTTGCCAAAGGTTCGCTTAAGAACATTTACTGCAGCCGGCGACCAGAGGTCCAAACCAGCATCTCCCATAGCCCTGACGAGACTACGAAGGAGCTTGAACGTGCCTGGAGAAGGTTGTGCTGGCAGAGCGGGCTCGCCTTCCCATAGTGCTCTGCCGACTACTCGCTTCTTAGTCAGTGTTGTCAAAGTAAATTCCTCGAGGGGAGAAGTCGCCACGTAAGTTACAAGCTTATCGTGTAGAGATGGGACACTCTCCAAACCAAAGGATCGGATACCCTCAAGCTTCGGTAGCCGGCCACGAATATCCCTTAGTATCCGTAGAATATACATGGCGATGGGTCCATTATCAGGACTATCCAATCTGGACTGCCAAGCGGCGGCTAGCTGTTTGTTTAAGTCCTTAAAAGCCTCCTCGGTAGTTTCGTTGAGCTTTTTCTGGAGCAATTCGGGATCATCCTTGCTTAATAGCTTCTGCCGGGCCACAATGACATCCTCATCCTCTATGTCGTCCACATCATCGTCCCAGCGCTGATGTTTGAGTTGGTCAATTAGCTCTCCGACACTATCAACGAGACGGTGCCACGATTCGTAGCTCGTGACGACTCGAGCCACAGCATCATTTCTCCCATATAAGCGAGAGAGTATTTCGTGGGTGTACTGGTTCGCGCCGTTCGCAACATCTAATTCCAGCATGTCATCATCCCACAGCCCACGGCGTCGATCTGTTGCACCTGGCTGCCACGCTTCAAGGGTAGCCGTCACTTCGGATCCGACTAACTTCAGCTTGGCGACCTTAGCCTCCAAGATAAACAAAAGCCGATCATCGATAGCTTCCCGTAGTCCGTTAAGCATAATGGTTGGGTCAAATCCTTTCGCCTTTCCTCCATCATTGATCCAATGTTGCAGCACATCCGTTCGTAGGTCAACGATGGTCTTGAATTCGGATATGTGTTCGAGAGTCCCCCGTAAACCCTTGAGGAGAATCTCGCCGCCCTTCTTTGCCCAATTCGTGAGCATCTCCCTGGCCTGTGGGCCTTCTAGGTCGTCGTGTCGGATAAAAGGAGTGAAGAATTGTATCTCGTCTCCGCACCACTTTTCGAATATGTCGAGTCGGAGGCCTTCTAGTTCCTGGAGTGACTCGTCCGCTAGTAGGTGCTGTTTCTTGAGCTGAAGTAAGGCGTCCGAGAGCTTCTTGGGCACGAGGGCTTGAACATCCAACAGTGTCTTCGTATACAGATCGAGGCCTTTCAAAACGTTTCCTGCACCTTTCTGGTTCGCATGCTCTTCGGGATCGAATTCGTAAACGATGGATTCGGCCCTGACGCTCAGGAAATGTCGCAAGACATCTTTTGCTCCAGAACTCGAGGCCAGACTATACGTAGTCAAGGCCTTCAGAATGTCTCCCCTATCTGACCCATCGCCATTTTTCTCCAACACCTTCTCGACCGCTCGGAGCAGTCTTCTCCGCAGATTGTTTAGACTCTTCTTCGCGCCTAGGATTACCGTTCTGACCTCCTTATCTTCTAGCTTCTCGACCGCGCCAAAGCTCGAGACGAGCAACCGCTTCAAGACCAGCACTTTGGCTGCCAGCAGCAGTCGATCACCTCGCCCCTCCGCACCTCCCTTTAGCAAGCGTCCGACAGCCAACCCGCAAGCGCTCAGCAGCTTGAGCCGAGCGACCTGGCTCAACCTGGCGTCGGCATCGTCAGCGCCACGGAACCGGCCCAACCCCGATACCTTCCCACCAATAGCAGTGCGGCCGCACATGCCACCCATGTGGGTGAGAACGTCCTGGGTGGCGTGCATGTCGGTGCGCATGCGGACGATGGTGTCGGCGGTGCCGAGCAGCTCGCGGTAGCTGTTGCCGACCTGGTTGCGCAGACGTGCGGATTTCTCGTCGATCTGGGTGTGTAGCGTCTTGTGAATGGCGCGGATCTGGGGCAGCGTGTGCGCGGTGAAGACCTGCGACGAGGTCGTGAAGGTGGATGTGTCAGGTGTCGTCATCGTGTCGATTCGGGCAGGGAGGGTGGAGTGATCCAGATCAGAGGGATGTGAAAATGGTTCTAACGTTGATTTCGAGATGTTGCACTGGGTCGGTAAATTGTATGACGAAAGCCAATTAATCCCAAGTCTTGGTCTTCTTATATGCATAAGGCCTTTAATTGGATGATCTATTTGAGTACTAGGTACTTAGAGCACTTAAATACATAAAGGCTCGAAACACATGAAGGCTACCCAAATACACGATAAATTTAACATCAGGATCAATTAATTCTAATATCTTGAACAATTATCAAAGCCCAATGCTTATAGTCAATGATACTATAGCCCCCAACCTTCGGCCATGTCCTGATTCGATCTAACGGGCCATTCCTAGAGCACCTCATTCCTAAGAGCGGCCACTTTGATCTTTACTTGTTTCGGCTGGTAAGATCCCTCTGGATATATATCTGCCCGTAAAGATCCGTAACATCGACGAAGACTTTCAAAGCATTTATCGAGCTACGGTCATGTATCTCCCGCTCCATCTCAGAAATTGCTCTCTCGAGCCCCCCTCCCCCGCGCTCAGCTATACCCATCAATTGCTGTTTTATCTCTCGGTCCTTGTGCTGCTGGCCTTCAACACCATGGAACTCGGGGAAGTTTACATAATTCAAGTTACCCTCTGCCCTATCTCGCATGACTGACCCATAGCCGTTGTACATGCGGCACAGGCTGGCGAGGTGGCGGCACAGGTCTTCGGCCAGGTACGCGGATCTTGCCGTCTTGAAGACACGTGACGAGGGCTTCGACATCAGGCAATCAAAGAAGACGAAGGCAAAGGAGCAAGACGTGTGGTTTGCTGACGTATTCCAAACCCAATTGCAGAAGGTTCGTCTAGGACTAGAATATTCACGTTGCGTGGAAGAGGCGACGGGATCGATGAATCGTCCCAGGATACATCTCGCCTCGCTCCAGCTAGTGTGTTCTTCGTCACTTAGCCTATTTGGCGATGCCGCGGTTTCCTCTTCCTCCGAATGAACGGCATCGGACGTGTCGCTGACCTCTCTGGACAAACGCCTAATGAGTCTGCTGACTGATGGAAGACGTTGTTTGAACCGAGTTTTGACGAATGTTTCCATGGAATCGTCTACTTGGTAAACCAGCATGGATACTGTCACCATCTCGCACAATGCCGAGAGACTCACGACGCTAGGGTACATTATATTGCAGGTAACCCATATAACTGGAGTAAATACCTCGTACTTGTGGTTTGGCTTACCAGTTCGCGGCCGCGGAAATATGTCCAGGGGCTTCTGTTGCAAGGACCAGAGAATATAGCTGGCTAGGGGCTCTGCATCTCGCAGGACTTGAGTGTTGGCATGGGCGAATAGCTTGGTTTGGCTGACAAGACTCGTCGCCTTCTTGATATCTGAAACTATCTTAGTTGGTAACGAGAATATGGGCAGTCCCCGAGGTTGGTGTTGGGTGGTAGTTGGAGCCATGGTAGCTGCAATGCGGTACGTCTCGGAGGGAACATTTGACGCAAAGGTCACCTTTCCAATCCATTGATAGTGCCCCCTACCCCACAGATCCTGGTGAAGTTCGAGAAGTGCCTTTCCTCTATTGATACTGACAATGATCTCGTCATTCTGAAGATCCTGGATCCATGGGAGTTGTATCATTGATGATAGCATTAGAACCGCACAAGCTGTAACTTCGCAGACATTACCCCAAGAGCCATCCACTTCTTGAGCATCGAGTGCTTTCGTCAGCATTTGTAGTGAAACTATGGGAATTTGCTGTCTGAGTTGCGGTTGCGTGTCATGAATCTCGTCCCAAAGGCCTTGTGCTTCGATTTTCGTCTGTAAATGGAACCGTGCAAAAGCTTGGGAAAGGAGAATCATCCAGTATAATTCATGGGTGTGCTGAACCATGATTATCACTAAGCTTTCCGCAAAGGTACCTAGGTACACAGATTGATTTACTTACCCATTTATCTCGAGCATTTCCGCTAAATACTTGTGCAGACAGGAAAGCAGCGGCTTTGGCTGTCTGAACTGTATAAGGCCTTGGGTCCTCCAACATCGTCAGGCACGTAAGGATGTTACAGTTTGCGCTGAAGCTGGGGTTCCGTTCGCCCTGATAAGTTCTGAAATGGCCATCCCCGTCAAACGCTTCTAGTAAGGATGCGACGTCAACTACACGGCCCAGGTAGCGTAAAGCCATTATTGTTTTGGCCGTATTATCCGCATCTGGAAGAGTTGAAGGGGCTAAGGGGTATTTGTTAGAGATGAGATAATCAAGCAAAATCGAGAATACGGAGTATGAACTTACTAAACCCAACAACCCCTTTTTGCGATGATAAAGTTTTTTTTTCGAGAAAATCGCCCAAAGTAGACGACTCTGCGCCACCGATGGGAATTCCAACTGCAGCAAGGGTTGTGGCCGCCTGTTAATATGAGTTAGTAGAAAAATATGACTTGGGAGGATTCATTTATCAGTAGGTATCTACCTAACCCATGAGACTTCAAATACTGTTGTTGGCTACCTACTGGGTAGGCACCTACCTAGGCACATGCCACGGCACTATTAATATGCTCCGTGCTATGCGTAAGAGCATCTTTCAGATAGAATTCGGCCTTTGAGTCCCAAGTGGACGAATACATCGGATAGGCTGCAGTTGATGACGGAGAATTGAGCATCGCGCCATTGTCACCACGCCAGTACTTGAGTTGGTTAAAGTCAACACGACCGATCAATGCTTCGAGAGAATGATGAAGGGTAGATGGCCCTGGATACACCTGTAAGAAGTAGGATTGACAAATTAGTTATATGACGCGTTAGGTGCGTGCTTCTCTTCTCTAGGTGTTTAACGATTGACTACTAGATCCCTAGTAGGTAAGTATGATAAAGCAGTCTATACATACCATGCGAATGTCAGCTGTCGGATGTGATGCCAAGCGCCAGGTACCTAGTAGTTAGGTCTAAATGGGATATTCTTGGATACCTACCTAGGGAGTAATCATACCAGTAGATATTTTGGTATCATACAAAGCTCTTGGGTTTGCTAGACCTGGGTATTTAATGGCTATCCCTTCGCCCCTAAGTAAGGACAGGTGCTTAATCACGAGTATCCCAAACCTGACTTGATCAGAAGTCCCCGAGTCCCAGCTCCTAAGCATCCGTGTGAGGGCGGGTTCGGCTTTCTATCTCCTATGTATTAAATCCATAGTATCAGGTGACTTTCTGAGGTGCTTGCTAAGGGCTAGAAGTACTGTCGTTGTATTCAGGATACCATCTATCGGCGACGCATAGGACTCCCAAGCGTCACCTGGCATCTGGGTCTGTGTCACGAGGCAGACTTAGAAGATGCGGAAACAACATCGTTGTTGGGCGAGGAACCTAAGACTGGGCTACGGCTATGGGAGGCTACATATACATGTAGCCGTCTTTGTCTACTAGGTAGCCGGCCCTGGCCCTGACAGTCTGGAGTACGAAGTCGAAGCATTCGGGAAATAACCAATATTGTGTGCCATCACACTTTCGTACCATCGATAGCCATGTGGTATCATAAATAGACGGTGACATAAAAGCGTGAGCTCTATCAGAAATGCATCGTGTAGCAATCTTGGTAAGTAATGATTGTGATCGGCTGCATACCTAGGTAGTGAGTCATTCATAGCTGATGTTTATTTCTTCGAGGAGCAAAGGCAACCCGGTTAGGTTGGATGTTCGTACTCTATTAGGCCGCAAACCAGAAAGCCTGTTGATCGAGGGTTTAGTGAAATTCATTCAATGTAGGCAGGTATCATGGAAGTATTATGGTTGAAGACACGTATAAATCTTTGAAGAGCCTCTCCGAGCTAATTCATGATGGTTAGCTCGCTGGATGGTGTTTACCATGGAGATACGCGCCTGCGAGCCTGGCTCGTATACTAATACATTTAAGTAACGTAAATCGTGATGTGTCACTTGTACTTTCGTAACTAAAGTCTGAGATAAGTGAGCTCCCACATTCCTGGCCTTCAACGTTGAGATGCCACTCTGGGACAAACCCGGCTTGAGGCGGGGTTTCCGGCCCCGTCTGTCGTCCGCGCGATATGCTAGGTACCATCGACTTCGCCCATTGGCAACTTAGGGTACGAGAGTATACGGCCATGAAACGGTGCGATCGTGGACGCTGGGACATTGGCTCAGAGTCCCGAAGTGTGTACCTACTTAGTAGGTACACACTAGGTACTTAACTCAGGCAACCCTTATGCACCCATCGCCAAAGTCGCATCCTTGGAATCGGTCGCAACAGGCTTTCCCAGAGAGCCTGCTGCTTTTGATGTGAATTCATGCTGGTAATACGCATATGCACCGCGCGGCACACGTATTATAAGAGGCTAATTGTCGTGTAACCCATCCATGGATCTTTGGAATTTGTGATCGGTGTATTGAATCCAGCTTATGTTATAGGCTTGTGATAGCCGATGGTCCATTGCGGAAGATCTCATCTGCGCTCTTCCGCGGGTCCCTCAACCCAACCTTTGACATTCGTCATTAACAGACTTATTCAGAGGACCGTTCACGCCATGTATTCCGGAAGCACGCACCGTCGTTCTCTAGATACGTACTATTGGTCTTATCAACTGCCGCGTCACGAATAGATGAGTCTTAGAATTTGGCGTCGATGTCCTAAGGAGGATGCGTGTAACGTGATACAAATCTGTTCGCCTTCCCGAGACAACCCCGGAGGACTTTCTACGCGCAAGTCCGGCGTATACCCCACCTGCGCTTGAAACCTGTCAATTCATGAGCTCGTGGACTGTGCGTACCAAATACCAGCCTACTAAGTATCAGATAGGCTCGACTAGAATAGTTACTGGGTGGCAGTCTAGGATGTGATGGTGACGAACAGCAATAAATGATGGCTGTCTTACCCCAATATCTGGCAATAACCCCCGAAATGCGCCATGCATGTAGCCCTAGAGATATAAATTTATATATGTAACTCCACATGAGTGGGATGTGAGCTTTATCTGTTTGGCTGAGCTGATGTTGAAATGGAATGGCTAAGGATTCGACTCCGAGTAGGGAGATATTGTCCCAACCAGCCAATCATACAAATTGGATACCCAGAGGATCCCTCCTTTTACGTACCATAATCTTGCTAAGTGGGCTGAATAAAACGTACTCGTGGCATATGAGTTTTTGGAGGGGCTTGTTCTGAATGAACTTGAAGTCGTACTCGTCCAGAAGCTTCACGAGCAATAGCTTAATGACGGTGTTAGCTATGAAACGGCCTGGACAGGCTGAGCGTCCGGCGCCCCAGGTTGGTACATCACCATCCACACTGACAAATGGACGGACTTGACGACCATCAAAACCGCAATGACGGAGCCCGTCGTATGTTTCAGGATTGGGAAATGCCGTTGGGTCCATAGACTTAATGTGGACGGGTATAGTAATAAATTGATTTTTCTGAAGGAATAAGCCATTCGAAAGCGTATGGTCGCCCTTCATGACTCGGCTGTATACAAGGAGTGAGCCAGGGGCAAGTCTGGTCGTCTCCTTAATCGCCGACTCGAGCTTGTGTAAGCTGTTGATAGCCGCATGGTCCCATTTGCCATTTATCTCGTCGTGCTTCTCCTTAATTTCGTTTCTGATTTCTTGCAGGGTATCGGGATGGGCGAGAAGGTCGTCGATTACTCCGACCGCCACATTGGACGTGCTGTAGACGCCCCCAACCACAATTGTGGCAGCCAGTTTGATTAACAGATGAGGGTCTGTAATATCAGTTGACCTGCTGTCCTTTATCATCCATGAGAGAAAATCTGTGTTTATTGATGCTTTGGTTTCTTCTTGACTGCGCTGCTTCAGCACTGGTGCAACCAACTTATCAATCTCTTTCCAGCATCGCGTCAGCCGCCACTTTGCGGGGAGGAGCCAAACAAGGATAGGTTGAAGCCACGCAGGGAAGAATCTTAGGATCATCACGATAGTGAAAGCTGAATAAGATGATTAGTAGGAGATCGCCAGACTTATAAGCGCTGAGGGACATGATTTTACCGTCTGTAGCAAGTTGATAACATTCATGATTGAGCTTGGCGATGTCGCAATTAGGTCGACCAAAAAGGCTTACGACAAGGCCATCCGTAGCACACTCGGTAGCTTTGCCTAGCGGCCTGAGTATCGTCCATGTATCACTTTGCTGTGGAAAAGAACGCGTTACCGCGGCGAATATCATTTGGGCCGTTGGTTGATTTAAGCACGGAAGTGCTGGGCCGACCTGTCCCAACATGACCTTAAGGTGATGATTGGTCTGTCGAACAGTGTCTAGTCCGGTAATATGTCCTAGAACGGAGAACGAATGATAATCGCGGGAGTTAAGCTTGTGCGGGGGCAGCTTATTGAGCTCGGGGATGAAACTAGGGGGGAGAACGACTAGATCGACATCGCCGCGGATAAGCCTGAATATGCCGCCTTGGAACTGGTAACTCTTAGAAAGCATGGCTAGGTAGGTAGTAGTTTGGTGTACCATCTTTACCTACCTTCTTGTGTGCGTTTTCCAGAATTTGTCGTGATCTAAGCCCCCAGCGCAACCTGGCTAGCCAACGGAGCTCCGATCCCAAAGTTAGGTTAACCGCAGGGAGCTGCTCACTGTATGTTTTCGATCGCGATATGTGTAGTAAAAGAAATAGTATCAAGGTTAGCGTCAAGGTTACGAGGAGTTGGGAACTACTGGAGTTCTGAGGTTGGAAGACTCGAGTGAGAGCAAGATATTGCTGAGGACTCATTACGGGGTTGTTAGCCATTTTCTGTAAGTTCAATAGAAACGACAAGCTTCAACTGTTTTCTTTTCTAACACTTCACGATACTGATACTAACTTATACAAACGAACTCACAAACTGCTCTCGGACTCTTATACTGGAAATCGTTGCTCGATATCGGACCCCGCTTCCCGGTTCGTAATGAGACTCTGATAGCTCTGATAGGGGCTTCACCCGCAGATACAGGTAGGTGTAGAATTGGTGTTCAAGTTGTTATTCTGACTTACCTACCTAGTACCTACTACGTACCATAGGCGGATGTAGATGGTAGGATGTGGTGTAAAGGCAGCCTACCTAGGTACATACCCTACCGAGACATCAGTTGTGTCACACTATAAATGCAAATGACGGCTTCGTGGTCGAAATTATGGATGCACTAAATCCATTATCTCCAAAGATGTACATAAATACTTACTACTAGGTACTAGAGGTAGGTACTTAATACCTACTGCTCATGTAACACGCAGTGTGGCTTTTGTGTAACAGTCTCCAAGGTCCTCATCTCCGGCTTACCGTCTGGTTACCTACTATGTAGTATGGATATCACATATCGTACCAATCCCTGCCATTTTGGGATTTCGAGTTGGTGGTCCAATGCTGGTATTGCTTTTCTTCTCGTTACCCCTTACATAGGACTCACCCCATTCTTCGAGACTAGCGCCAACCCTTTGTTCGTTTGAGAGTGGTATAGTATCAATAAGTACGGAGTTAGAGACGGTAAGGCTCTTGGAAGCTCACATGCTATCTACCTACCTACCTACCTAGTATCTTAGATATTATGTGAACGTTCTTTTTACCCAGCAACCTTGGAAGAGTTGGATCTACCTATATCTAACTACTCCTTCCTACGCGCTATCATATTCTTCAACAATGTCGGAGCGAGTGCCTACCTTGATTACGAAACCACTCATCATTGTCTCCGCCATAATCCCCCTCTTGTCTCTCGGTTCGGTATATCTTCGTTTTAGGGCTCGGAGACTCGCTCGAATGACCCTCCAAGCCGACGACTTGTGGATTATAGCTTCTTGGGTAGCGTCTTCATCCTCGCTGCTACAAACCCAACAATTGCACTGACAAGCAATAGATTATCGCCTTTTCCCTAAGCATCAACTCATGGGTCTTTGGGGCAATCGCGGGTATCGATTATTACAAGATTGACCAGCGAATCGGCACTACATACTCGTTACAGGTACGAGATCTCGTGGAGGTAGCCGCCGTGCCTCCATCGCTAATCAGCTACGCATCTAGTGCATTTTGATCTCTTCATGTCTCGTCCAGCCCGCACTAACGGTTGTCAAAATTGCCATTCTCCTGTTCTACAAGAGGATCTTTGCCAGCAATCGGAAGTTTGCTATTGCAGTATGGTTCGCAATTGCAATTGTTAGTTGTTGGGGCATTCTGTTCTTCTTTGTAGGTTGCGATTGAAGATCGTTGCGCTTTCTTCCACAACTGACACTATTCAAGTTGGTTCTTCTAGAGACGGATCCGGTTTCGGGTTCGTGGACCGGACAAGGCCACGCGCGGTTTAGACCAACGCCCCTGGCTTTGGCCCAAGTCGGAACGAGTATTGCCCTTGACGTCGTCGTCCTATGTTTCCCGCTACCAGTCATTTTCAGACTTCACATGGCACTCAGGAAAAAGGTTGCTGTTGGTATGATCTTTTGGTTGGGTGCCTTGTAAGCGACTCCTTGCTTTCCGTAAATAATGTTGATACCTGACTAATCGCCTCGTAAAGCTGCTGCGTTGCTGCTATTGTTCGGCTTGTGCTCGTGGCCCATTCTATAGAGCAAGTGAGCCAGGCTCGAAACGCAGTCTGTATGGTTAACCATAATTCCTAAGATCTGAGTGGTATTTGCTAACTGGTGTAGATACCCAATCCGTCCAATTTGTCTTCATGATCCTTGAGCCAAACTGCTCCATTATCGCCGCTTGTTTACCATGCTACGGGCCCCTATTTGCCGGTGGCAGGGCCCCAGAATCTATCGTCCGCAGTGTCCAATCGGCATTCTCCCTCAGATCACTCAGAAGCAGAGGCTCACGGTCTTCGCCGGGCAAGAATTCTTCTGAGCTAGGGCTTGGACCTCATCAGGAGCCAAAACCCGGCTGTCAACCTGAGCAAAACGAGCGAAGCACAGACTGGCCACAGGCTCATCACGGTATTCAGGTAATTGCAGCAGGTGATAAGAACGGGGTACATGAACAGACCTTGGGTGGGGGATAGATGTTACTCAAGGTGTTGATGTAGACAGATGCTAACAGTAAACCCTCCACCTGATGATTGGGTAATATGGCAAAAATTGGATGAAGTTATCATGTTAGGTTATAGGTACCTACTAGGTATATCGTGGTAATCAATAGCTTGATACAAAACTTTGACATAGTATATTCACACCAGGCATGACGAAATAGGGCGGCTACCGGCTTTTTACTCGCCTGAGGCTTATATAGCACCGGTATCTAGTGCCTACACGGACTACGAGAAGCCAACGCCGATAATCAAGGCGCCGGGATGTGAGATGCGAGTTGTGAGATAATAATGTTATATGCATGTCTTTCGGGTATTAGACACGCCTTCGGGAGGAATATTCATTGCACAAGATACGAACTTACTAGGTACTTGTCACACAGCCAACATGTCACGGCCCCGTTGGAGTACCAACGGGCTAATAGGGCGGTTAGGATAAGCTAGGATGAGGTTAGAAAGAGGAGAGACCTTAAAGAATTATCCATATACTCTGATTTGAATACGTTCATTCCAAGCCTTTATTACTAGCCTTGTCATAGTACTAGGGAGGTAGGTAGGTACCTACTATGTAGGCGAGTCGTGCAACGTGAACATGCAATCAGGGTTTCCGGGTATTTCCGCTTCATCAACGGGTAGGGTACCTAGATACCTAGGTACTCAGCATAAACAAGGCAGCCACAAAGTGGTAAATCGGGACTCGAAGTAGGGTTACTCCACGGATGTCTACTGCTGACCGGTTCCTATTGTACATAGGTAGTATGTATTCTCCGGTCTTCTTGCGCCGGGAAGAAACTTGAACTCATACTTTATGAGTAATTTAAAAAAAAAACCATATTAATGATCATGCTCGCAAAATACCTTCCTGGACAGGCATACTTCCCGTATCCAAAACTAAGGGATGTTGGGTCGTATGCATATGAGTACTGGAACTCCCTATATTGCTTGGAGCTCTCCGAACCGGCTTGGCACTCAATATAAGAACGATAGCTTCTTAGGCCGTCATATTTCTCTGGATTGGGGATATGTTGAGGACTATTATCAATAGCGTGAGTAGGCAAGCAGACATATGTACCCTGGGGAACGTGTAGCCCATTCTGAAATGTATAGGCCGTTTTAAAGATCTGTTTTAATCCCAGAGTCGATGGCGGCGTCATGCGTTGAGATTCTCGTAATACGCTATCCAACTTGCGAAGTTGGTCGTAAGGGGCATGCCAACCCTCGGGGCCAGAAGCTACTTGGGTAATCTCTTCGCGTAGTTCTTCAATAGGCTCAGGATGAGCCGCAAGGTCATTCAATACACTCTGCATTCTAGGAGGGTCGTATGGATCGAGGCAAGTGAAAGAAGAACCTCGGTGTAAGCGGTATTATCGGGTGTCCTCTCACGTCCCTTTGCCAATCCCGCAAGCCAGGTTAGGTCCTAACCTAACCTTTGGGACGTTCAGCTCATCATCTTGCGAGTAGGTATCGAGAGAACTTTCTTCAGTCCTCTCTATGAGTTCCCGAATTTCCGGGTTCAATGATGTCTCTGCTGATCGAAGGTAACTCCGGCTCCTCCAGAATGACGGAAGCGGTCGAGAAATCACGGGATGTGTCCACGAAGGAAGAAAGCGAAGTGCTACTACCATGCGGAACACTAATAGCAAGTAAGCCAATTGTAAAGGTGGTGTAGTAGAACAACCCACGAAACACATGGTAAGGGCGAAATTCGACCCATTCCTCCTTGCAAGATGGGTGATACGACACTCCAACATGTCGTCAGCATGGGGTAAGGCTGGAATATGATACTGACCTGCAGCCACCGATTCAACTCCATCAAGCCGGTGTAGGTGAATTTGATAGAGATAATTGGCTAGCATCATCGGACGTTTCGTTATCTTGACCGGGCGAATTTCGCGTCCAGCCTTTGCCACCAAGCGCGGGATACTTGCAGGTATGAAAACTTGTCACATCTACCTAAGTACCTAGGTACCTACCTACATAGTACCTATATATTGATCCTAAACATTCACACCCGTCTGCACTGCATAAGCCACAGAGTTGGATCCGTCATGCCTGTAGTTAGGTATCTGCTTCCGCTTCTACGAGCGCGGATTCCTAACCCTCGCTGCTGGCCCACCCTCACTTCGGGTTCGTATAATGACATCTGAAAGATGCAGCCTGCAACCTCACCATGACACGACTCTTCATCTTAAACCGTTGGCCTTAACTCACAGCATGGGAAGATGAATACCAGTGTCCCTGTTTCGAGCTCCAGCCAGCAGCCGTCTAAGACGGTGATCACCCCTGAAGAAACCTCCGAGGAGAACAACGACGAAAGAAAAGATAACACCGCTTCCCCGGACGATACGATTGAGCAGAGAAATGAAGTACGAGGGACAAGACTTGCTCTGATACACGCTTCAATATGTCTATGCAATTTCTTAGTCGGCCTAGTAGGTGCCATCGCGAGTCACGACACACCCCTTGAATATCCAAGTATATTAACGTAGTTACGTAGGACTTTAACCTAATAGCAACGGCGACCCCCGTTATAACATCCGAGTTCAACTCGATACGAGACGTAGGCTGGTATGGAGCCGCATTCCAACTTGCGTTGTAGGTTATTTCCCGTCTTTAGCGATTGCTAGAATTAGCAGTTGACGCCCTTCTAGGTGCACCAGCCAGCCTCTGACAGGGAAGACTCTCGTTTTATTCTCCAAGAAGCTCACCTACCTGACTTACGTCGCGATCTTTGAAGTCGGAAGTCTAGTCTGTGCGCTTGCACCATCATCCAATGCTCTCATAGTTGGTCGAGCCGTGGCGGGTTTGGGAGCGTCCGGTATCTTTGCTGGAGGCTTTGTCATTCTAACTACCATCATCCCCCTCCACAAGCGCGCAATATGGAATGGCATCTTAAGTTCAACCTTTTCCATGGCTAGCATTGTCGGCCCCCCTTTAGGAGGAGCGCTGACGCAACGAGTTACATGGAGGTGGTGTTTTTACATCAACCTACCTATCGGGGGCCTCGCCGCTGTCCTCTTCTTCTTCCTGGTTCGGATTGAACCTACGGAGGCCGAGCAGGAAACACTTGTAAATAAATTGAAGAACTTGGACGCTCTTGGGTTTGTTCTATTTTCTGGGTCATTGACCATGCTGCTTCTGGCGCTCCAGTGGGGCGGAGGCGGCTATACCTGGGGTTCACCGATAGTAGTAGGCCTCCTTGTTGGATTTTTCATCACCCTGGCGTTGTTTACCCTCTGGCAAATACGCTTGCAGGATAGCGCCTTGATACCCCCTCGAATTTTTACAGCTCATCGCAACGCATGGCTTATCTCTGCCAGCTCATTCTTCGTTAACGGTCCGTTTCAAATCATCGTATACTGGCTACCGATTTGGTTTCAAGCGGTCCTTGGGGTTTCGCCCACTCAAAGTGGTGTTGATTACCTTCCAACTGTTATTTCCAGTGTCCTAGCTTCGTTCATAGGATCCGCCATCGTGATGAGACTCGGATACTGGAACCCCTTCCTGCTGATGGCCGAATGTGCCGTTTCCATTGGTGGTGGCTTGCTAAGTACTCTCCATCCGGGCGTCAATGTTGGAAGATGGATTGGGTTTCAAATCTTCGGTGGAATCGGGTATGCGCTAGCAACCAACGAGGTAAACACCACCACCCCTACCGTAGCCGCCGTTAACACTAGGCTCTGGGTAGGCACACCTCGGCATGCAGGCTTCGCTCCCACAGAGTCTTGTCCCCCTTGGAGCTTCGACTCTGCTTGTGGTCATTTCAACCAGCTGTTCTATCTTTCTTATTGTGGGACAAGCTGTCTTTCAGGTGGCACTTAAGGCCAACCTCATCCCTATAGTACCTTCAGGAGTCGTTAACGCAATCATATCTGCTGGAGCAACTAATATAGAGTCGGTTGTCGCTGCTTCAGATCTCCCGGCAGTAATTCAAGCCTACGGAAAAGCCGTCACGCAGGTATTTGTAAGTCACGATAGCCCATTGTGCTACGTGATAATTTGAGCTAATAGCTAATATCTTTGGGCTAGTATATACCTGCTGGAGCACCCATCGTCTCGTTTATACTGGTAGTTGGGTGCAGATGGACTAGCACGAAGAAAAGGGCAACAGAAGAGGGGAATACATGACTGCACGATAACTGATAGGTACCAGGTAGGATTGTAATCCATTTCCACCAGAATCCTCGTTCTGCCACAAAGGGGTGCCTACTAGGTACTAGGGAGGTACCTAGGCGACGGTGATCATGTTACGTATCATACATACCTAGTATATAAGAGGTATGGATATCAATAGATGTGTTGGAATGGATTCAGGGTGGCTGAATATTAGGTAACGGGAGATACTCGTAGGCCTCCTCTACATTAATATCATGACCCATCATACCTAGTAGGGATACTTTGTGGTGTGGTGGTACAATCCGATAGAATGGAACCGGTATTAAGGAACCCCGTATGTTACCGATGTTTCCCAGGGATGAATCAATTGACATACCTACTACATTGTACGTAGTATAGGTACATTTCCTGTAGCACGCAAACGGCCGGCCCCAGTATCGCCGATAAAACCCGTCAAATTGTGGTTACACTACAGCGTCTAGCTTTAAAGCCTTTGTCCTGTTGGTTCAAAATCGATCTACACAGTACGACGGCTACCGGCCTAGAGTGTTGGGGTCGACGTACTACGTGTATTGCACAGAAATAAGAAGTTTCCAGTTCTGTTTAGCTCCCATCATGATGTTTCGCTTGTCCAAACAACCCGCCGACTTTTTCTAAGATAGCTGCACAAGATCATTCTCGACAACCCCATTGCCATGACACAACCAGTTCGCGTGTGGGTAACTCGTAAGTTACTTGAAAACTAGCTCATTATAATGGCTTCTCTTGACTCTTATTGATAATCCGGCAACCAGCACCTGGACCCAATCCATGGAAGGTAAACTCTCCGAAGACGATCCACTGCATCTTGCACTGACGCCTCTAGGTGGTCTTTGTACTTGAAGAGCTCCAAGTTCCGTACGAGATCAAAGCCATCAAATTTGACGACGTAAAGAAGAAGCCATTGATCGATGTCAACCCCAATGGCCGCGTTCCAGCTATCGAGGATCCCAACACGGGCCTGACGCTGTGGGAGTCGGGTGCCATCATCACATACCTCATCAAACAATATGATACCAAACACGCAATAAGCTACACCACCTTCCCAGAGATTCACCACTTGGACCAGTGGCTACATTTCCAGATGAGTGGGCAAGGACCTTACTGGGGCGTGGCAGGCTGGTTAGTCAGGTAGCCCTTAGAAGGTGACCCCGCTGACACTTACTGGTGTAGGTTTCGCAACAACCACCCCGAGAAATTTCCGTCCGCAATCGACCGCTACGCAAAGCAAGTCACTCGTGTCCTTGGTGTCTTAGATGGCTGGCTTGAGGGAAAGCAATGGCTCGTAGGCGACAAGATGACCTACGCTGATATGGCTTTCGTCCCGTGGAACGAGAGGGCGGACGCCGTCCTAGGTGTACCGGGGTCTGAGAAGTTCAACGGCTTCCCCAATGTGCAGGCCTGGCACGAACGCATGATCTCACGAGAGTCGTGGAAGAATATCATGAGGACCAGAGACAAGTTGATGGATGAGCAGGGGTTGATGTGGAACGGTATACCAAAGGGTATTAAGAATTTTCAGGAATACGAGGCCAAGATCAAGGCAGGCGAAAACACAACGCCGCAGGAATAGGAAACAGTCTGGTTGCACCAAACTAGGTGCGCGAGATAGGCAGAGTACGATAAGCCCAACGGGCCCTCTTTCCTAAGCTTATTAAAACATTCTTTTGCTTCCAAACCCGGAATATACACAAGAAAACCTAGTAATGCCTTCGTAAGCTAACCTATAGCATTTTAATACCTTTTTGCTATCTCTCTATAGAGTACCTACCTAGATAAACCAGCTCAAAGGGGGGGGGTTGAGTGACAAGGCCACTCCCAATAAGGGGGCCCAGAATTCGTACATTCAGTACGTCTATCGAAAACATAGGATGGCGAAGTCCAATCGCTTCGCAAGACCAGACGGGCTCTGATTTTCTGACGAGAAACCAGCGTCTTGCAATAGCTAGCAGAAGTGGCACTGCAATCCAAACAGTAATATCATTTAGGACTTAGTCGTCGTCCCACCAGTCTAGAGCCGAGTACCTAAGCCTAGGAGTTCTGATCTCGAGAGAAAAACAATTGCCGCGAGAGGGCAGGTAGCAATGATAACGAAATCACAACTTATTTTGGTGGTCGATCCAGGGGATATTCTGCTGAGCGTCGTGTGCTTCCGATCGGAATAAGGAGCGAGTTTCTACAGCCGACCATACCGCCCAAGGCTCCTTGTGAGAGCAATAGAAGTCTTAAATAGTGTGATAACACCCACCAAATGATCTCAAACTATGGCTGTGGCTGAAATACTTCGGCTCCCACGGATCTCATCTCATAAGTACTAGGTACATATCTAATGCAGCTCGGGAAATGAACCCCTTTTCGTACAATATCAGATACACATGACGAGGAACTTATAATAAAAATTATTATATTGCCTTCGGCATTCCCACTTGCTTGCTTCCTTTATCTCAAGTAAGCTGAAGAGGTATATTTCATGATGGGTGAAATTGACTAAGACTAGGTAAGTACCAGTTCTAAAGGTTCGACTGTATGTAAGGTGAAGGATAATAGTATGATAGTGACGATTTTGATCCCTGAACTTCTTGATGCGTAGCTGGAAGTGCATTCTAGTATGAAATCCCCAGCGCAAATGCCGCGGTTTGCCCCACAAGGGGTCTCATGGTCCCCCCTTTTTTCAGCCCCTTTTTCTTAGACCCCTTAACAAGTACATATATATAGTACCTAGGTACCTAGGTAGGTAGGTAAGTAGGTACTAAGGGACGTAATCATTTCTAACCCTAATATTCAGGCTTTTCAACTCATATATCTCAAGCTATCTGGATAGGTTGACACCTAGGTACTTAGGGGCCTATCAGGTATTTGATGTAGGTTGGTATTCGTGCCCACCTAGTTAAAGGTTTTGATGAATGGTATCGCATACAATGCTATGGTCCACGAAGCCCAGAACTTGAATGTGGTTCTATCAGCTTGGATGCTTCGCAAAGATAGCATACGGATGGCAACGATAGCACCGAGCGCTACAGGGATCGCGTAGCCTATCCAATTCTCCTTGAGTTGCAAACCCAAGCTTGACGGCATTACCACGCTCCAGGTCAATACAAACACGGAGATTGAAATGCGAGCCACAATATCACCAAGGACTAGCGGTGCCGTGTTTCGTCCACGCGCTGCATCGCCCTCTTGGTCGTACAGATCCTGTGCATGGATCGTCGTTAATAGTACGCTGCCGCAAAGCAGCCACCAGTGGAAGATAGCGGCGTTGTCAACATGGCGATCAGGTCCCCAGGCCACGCGCGTGGCGCCTGCTCCAATGGTGGTGATGCCAACCGCATTCATCAAGTTCCGAAGTAGCCAGTGGTCGTTCGATAATCCGAGATCATTGTAAAGCCAGTTGAGCGTGAACAGAATCAGTGTCTCTTTCGTGCTGGTCAAGCGCATGGAGGTAGCAAGGGTAACGATGATGCTTGTTACCAACAGCTTCCGTGCACCGTCAGTCGTGATTCGCTTGGCTGGAATGGGACGCCAAGGCTTGTTGAACTTGTCCTCGGCTATGGATGGAGGTAGGCGTTGGTTAGATAGGTCGAGGACAAGTAGTTGGAGCCAGATCCAAACAATGACGTGAGGTAGGCGGCTGAGTGACCATGAGACCGAGGGCACTGGCTCGCCGCTCACGAATTGACCCGAAAGGACGGTGAAAAGAGCGAAGAGTGTCTGTGGTATCAGAACAGAAACGAAATCGCTCGCGGTGAAGAGGTAAAGCGTATATATGTTTTGACGAAGCCACAACTGTGACATGACCCCCTAACGGTGTTAGAATCGATTATATTATCTTTGAATACGGGGCATTGTCTCCTACTGCGTTTTCTGCCATCTTCGTTTTTCCGGGAGCATCCGTAGCTGTAGTATATGAAGCCTGTTTCCGTTGGGTCTTCCCGTTCAGAGTAATCAAAGATCTTGGATTCATTGTATGAGTCTAGGACTTGAATGTATCTAAACAAAAAGAGTTTTGAAATCCTAAATGAAAATACCCACCTCCCTGGCAAAAACCTTTTCGTTGATACAAGAAAAACTACGACATGCTAGTAGGTACCTAGGTATATATATAGGTACCCACTGGAGGTAGGTAGGTATTTGACGACCACCGGGATGACAAGCTCGACGACGTATGAAATTTGTGGGTCGACGTAGAATATCGCGGTTTCCTTCCACTGCTCAATGGTGCTCTATTGCCTTGATCTCGAATGTCGTTATCGCTCTGCATGGCTTGAATTGCCCTGATGCAGTGCAACCCGTAAGCCAATGCCGCCAGACTCAGGCGAGAATGCACGCCATGCGTTAAACAGATCCATCGACGCCGTACTGCCAAGGACACGAGCAGCATGTGGTTGGACATCGTTGACTGCTTATCGAAGCAAAATAGTTTGTATCTCTGATCTGCGAATAGTAGGTAATACCACTCAGCCTAGGCTTGTAATAACAAATCGGCGTTCAGTTCCAGGATAAGTACCTACCTACCTAGGTACCTACCTACCTAGTAGTAGACATACATATGCAATGGGTTGAGGTACTGAAGCTCAAGTTGTAATGATGAAACACAAAGTTTTCTAGTGTCATCCTCACTTTTTCGAATGCGGGAGCAGCCTCTACATGAGAAGTGAGACTGGAAGGAGTGTATTATGTAGTAAGAGTCAGATTTCAAGCAACCAATAGTCAATAGGAAAGCCCCGCCTCTGGAGGGGTTATCCTGTCGGTAAAAGGGGGGATAGTTGGGGGTGTCAAGAATGGCGAGAGTAAGGAGGCATGGCTTGCGAAGATTATGTCTTGCAAATTTTGCTTAGTTCATCAAAGGATTGCCAATCAAGCCGGCATGATTTCTCAAAACCTATTGCGCATGTGAAGATACCCGCGGAGTGGTTTTTTTTTCTACGTTATTACTTCCGATGCGACATGCCCCTCTCATGGTTAACTTTATATTGATGTATTTAGTAGACGGGGCCGGAGGATAAGAATAATGAGGGATGAATACTACCTGCCTACCTATGTACTATTTCCTCGGCATCGTATCCGCTGTCTACAATTTGATAATTCTTCTTCTGGTCATCTTGAGCTGCTTTCTAGCAAAGAGAGAGACTTTGCGTTTAAACTTTCTAGGAGAACCCCCGGATTAGTGCGGGTCGATCGAAGTGTGCCAGTAGTGCACGAGTAGCCACCCGAAGCGCCGAGCACTTGAGTAGACCGACGGGTAGAGACAGTTGAATGACCCACTACGGGCTCGGGTGCTACCAGTCCCGAAGAATCTAGAAGCGCTTATATATGTCGTGCTACCCTCCGGAGTCCCTGTGCGTAAGACACTCCCGGTTCCGGCGTTGGACCAAGAATCCTTTCGATCGGTTTATCTTCCCCCTTTTACAGATGGGAACACCGCAACGTTCGGCAATTTCCTTGTATGTTATAGCGCAATACAGGACGCATCAGCGCTTCTATCGGACTATGAAAAGGCCGTAAAACAGTGAATATGAAAAGGCGGTGGCTACGCGTTACATATAGCCAATCTTACTACTTAGTGTCATACAGGTAGGTATTGGTGTAACGAACACTGGTTCTATTTGGTTAGGTCAATCATAAGATTACACATACGAAGAGATTAGGTACTGACGTGGATCGACAGAAACCGAAACAGGATAGATGAAGTGCCGAAGACTGAGAGACACGAACCCGGAGGCCATCGGTAGGTGCTGGTGACCCCCCTCCGCAGGCAATGATTACTAGGGACTCCAAAACCAGAGAACTATTAGCTAAATTAAACTTCTCTTCTAAGCTCTCAGTATAAGTCCTTGCCACACCTACTAGGTACCGGTAGGTAACCAGGCTATCCAGGAAACCATACACACCGTGGGTTAACGACCCACTCACCACGCTCCTCAACATCGTCAAGGCCCCGCCGGTTTCCTAGCGCATATAATCACTGGCCTATACAGGCATCCGGGGTATCATGGGCGTAGAAGTAGTAGGTGAAAAGGCCTAGTCGTATCACTCAAAGCCTGCAGATGGCAAAATGGAAGAGTCGATGTGTGGTGTCTGCTAGTATAGGTATGCCGTCCATTCTACTGAATTGGTACCTACCCAGCCAGAGAGCGGCATAAGGGATCAATAACATAAACCCGTAATCATAATGGGCCTCAGCGACGAGATACGTGGTCCTCGACAATGGCACCTGCCTATCATGATCAGTTACACGACCATATTTACTCCATCCGCACGAGTAGCAATACGATCGATTTTAAAGCCATGGAGGGTGCCATAGATGGTGGCGGCGCCACACCATCTCTCTCCGCTGACATCCTGAGTTCCAGGTCGCTAGATATTTCCTATTCGGGGCACTGCACTGGCGTAGCCGTCGCCTGGTTTGATCCGGTCTCTTATGCGTCTTTCTATATTTCATCGCATGGGCTTCGGCGATGTGGGCCGCCGAATGCGATAATCACAACCATCCTAAGCTATAATCATGACTGCAATGGCCCGCCATAGCAGCTGGCGTTTGGCGCCAGGTGCCGATGCGTGGTAGGATTCATGATGCTGTGATGACCTAAACTCGATGAAGTACCTATAAAATCAACTAGCAGCCAGCATAGAGGACTCGACCTACCATGATCCTATCAATTTCCCCAACATCTAACCGTAAACATGGCCATCACGGTAAGACCATGCCAACCATATTGCGAGCTAAACATCGCTTTCCTTCCAACGGGTCCACCTATTGGGAGGAAGACGTCCCGTTTTCCCTCGACGATGAGGTCAAGAACCTCTTCGTTGAATATTCTAGAGTCTTCGAAGATAAACTCGTGGAGCACCTTGAAGTAACCGCAAGCTTTCCCTCGCTGCTTCACTGGCATCCCACTCCACTGATAGGCCGATCAACGCTGGATGCACGAATTTGAGAAGGCGGACTCAGGGAGCATGTGTTCCCTAGATCCCCCACCCAAAAGAACCGGCTACGAACCCGAAAGTGAACCTGCGCAACATTATTGAGGCAATCTATGATGTTGGGAAAATGGGAAATGGGTACGTAGGTACCTGGTAGTAGTATGTACTAGGTACCTGAACAACCAAGCTTCTCGCGCTAGACAGGGGGCTTGAATAAAGAATCCGACCAAGTAAAATGACGTAATGGGGGATGCAGGATGAGACAGATAAAGCTACAGGGTATCTAAGTATGTACATAGGTACTTGACAGAAAATACAACATGAACGTGCAGAACATCTTGCAGGACATCAATCTTGCATTGATCCGAAATCCTTGCGGCTCTTCACTGTAGCCGCAAAGATATTGATGTTCATCCACCCTACCACATACTAGGTAATAGAATACAAGCACATACATCATTCGTATGTACCTAGGCAGGTGGACGTAGATACAGTTGAGTGTTCATACTCGGTAATTGACATCCTCATCTGCTAAGTTAGAGCTGTAGAAATCTACTAGGTAGTCAGCGAAACTTGCCTAGTAACAGCACGTGCACATTGACGCTCAATACGTAATTACATATTCGCACTGAAAAGCAAAAAGAGGAAAAAAATAAGAAATCACAATAAGAAATCACGCAAAACAACGAAGCAGCACGGAGTTACCGGGCTTACGTCTCACCGAATTTCAACCGGGTCCACAAGACCCAAAACCCGAGTCGCTTTTACCTCTACTATGTGCAACGCAGTAGATACTGTATACCTAGTAGGTACTAGGTACCTAGTAGGTACTGTACTTTACATTCCGTAATAGCCCGTAGGCTACCTACCAAAGCCACTCTTTCTACCTAGTACTCTTTACTTTTTCCAGTTGTCGCACATTCATTTGTGCTTTCGCGCTTCCTTCACCGTAACGCGCATTCACAACCTTCACCATGGCTGCTTCTACTGCTGCTCTGGCCCAGCCTGCCGCCCAGAAGGGTCCCGAGGGCATCGATCTTTATGCTCGCTTCGCTCTTGCGGGTGCCCTGGGCTGCTCTGTCACTCATGGTGCTTTCACTCCAGTCGATGTGTACGACACCCCATTTATGGCTTCAGCCCTACCGCCTACTCGCTCACTGACATCACCGCAGCGTCAAGACCAAGATCCAACTCGATCCCGTTACCTACAACCGTGGAACAATCGGCGGCTTCCGTCAAGTTATCCAGAATGAGGGCGCCAAGACCCTTCTAACTGGGTTCGGGCCAACTTTCACGGGTTACTTCATCCAAGGAGCGTTCAAGTTCGGCGGTTATGAGTTCTTCAAGAAGCAATCTATCGACCTTCTCGGCATCGAAAAGGCCCGCCAGAACCGCAGTGCCGTCTACTCCGTCTCAGCTGCCTGCGCCGAGTTCTTCGCCTCCGTTGCCCTCTGCCCTCTCGAGGCCACCCGCATCCGTCTCGTCTCCACGCCTGGCTTCGCCAATGGTCTGGTCGGTGGCTTCAGCAAGATTCTCAAGACTGAAGGCGTTGGTGCTTTCTACTCTGGTTTCGGCCCTATCCTTTTCAAGCAGTACGTTGATCCACGAGGAACTCTGTGATAGGCGCAGTATGGGCGGGAGACAAGGGCTGACATGTGCTTGCAGAGTCCCCTACACGGTGACCAAGTTCGTTGCTTTCGAGAAGATCTCCGAAGCCTTCTTCGCTTCCCTTGACAAGTCTACTCTGTCGAACGGTGCGCAGACCGCTGTCAACCTGGGATCCGGTCTTCTCGCCGGTTTCGCCGCTGCCATCGTCTCGCAACCCGCCGATACCATGTTGTCCAAGATCAACAAGACCAAGGGTCTGCCCGGTGAGAGCACCATATCCCGTCTTGTAAAGATTGCCGGCGAGCTTGGTGTCCGTGGCTCCTTCGCTGGTCTTCCCACGCGTCTGGTTATGGTTGGTGGACTTACTGCGGGTCAATTTGCCATCTACGGTGACATCAAGAAGGCTCTTGGTAAGTTTGCATGTTTTCTTGCCTCCCCTGACTTAGGCTGACTCTGCATCCTAGGTGCTAGCAACGGCGTTGAGATTTCCAAGTAGACGACCCCTTTGTGACCTCTTAGTGTTTCGCATAGCCTAGGTAGAGAAAAAAAGACAAAGGTTTCAGCATAAAGATAGACGTAACTAGATCGGCGGCCCAAGTCGGAAGACGCGTAGGAGACGGTCCCTATTCCCTTTTGCCAAAATACTCCATCCAGACCTCATGGAGATCATTTACCTCAAGTGTATTGCGAATAAGGCCTGCATCACGACGAGCAGGAGTTTCGTCTGGGGTTATAATTAGAGTCGGACTTGGCTTGGTTCGTCTTGCTAAGGAAGATGACTAAAACGTATATATGTTCATATTTAGAAGTATTTAGATCCACGGATAAAAGATAGATGACATACAAGCATCCCGAGACTTGGGAGCTATTGGCGTAGATGTGTTGCAAGTATTAATAGATTCAAGTCATATTCGACCTTAGCGGGTAGGATATCCATGCGCCAAACTGAGCTATGGGCACCCTCGGTTTCTGTATTAGAGGAAGAACCATAAGATACCCTCGAATACTGTTGAAATACCCCCACCCCAGCGCAAATAATCCAAAGAGAGAGAGGGACGGCTTGCCTGAAACCAGATCGTGTGGCGCCACTTATGGCGACGGTCTTGGCGGGTGGATAGAGGACCAGAGCAATCCCTCGGCTCTTTGCCCTACAGATTACGGTCATGTTGAAAGCCTTTGCTCATACTGGCCCCGGGGTGTTGCTCGTTTTGAACATTGCCTCGCTTGTCAATGATAGCGGTAAGCTATGTCGTCAGCTTTCTGGGAGTCAATCTGGTCAATTCGATCCAAACCGGTAGTCATCCAGCGACCCGCCGAAACTGCCTTCAGCGCCTTCGCCAAGAGCATCCTTCGTATCTTCAATCCCCAGCATAAGGTTTAAGCAAACTCCGCCACTGCATATGCCTACGTAGTATATTCCGGTCGCGAAATGATATGCTTGAGAAGTTCCAGACGTTTACAGATAATTATACCAACTACTCAGCACACACACACACACACACCGTAGTTGCGGCGAGGTAGTTAATATAAGCTTCATATGCTAGATGCCGTGATAACCAATGATGCTGCTAGATACATATATGTAGGGTTGTATTGGCCTGCCAGGTACTATGTAGGCCAAGAATCGGCCTCGGTATACTACCTACCTAGTACCTCCTACGATGAACACCTACCTTCGGGACTGACGATCGCCGATTTCGATTCTGGACTCAGATCAATACAACTTCGACACCCTTCCATGCATGAGTAGTGTGTAAACCCATGCCAGGTAAGGGAATGATAGCTTAAGATATATCGCAGAGGCCGGCAAGCCGTGACTCGCCAACAGGAGCCAGACCCGAGCGGGAAGCGCGGGTGTCATAGTTCCCGCCAATGCATCAATGATTGCCGTAAATTTGGTGACTTTGACATAACCTATCCAGGGATCTAGGCCTAATCGAACGTCTACCATCAGAAAGGATTCCGTTAGCTTGAAATTTTATACCAATCCTAAGGGTAGAGTGACATACAGCTTTCCCCCCTGAACATGCATTTGCATGTAGGCGGGCAGTTGGTTGTATGGCCGGTTTGTCTTTGTAGCAAGCGATTAAGGACGTCAATTCAAATGCGCAATCTCAAGTCCTTCACAATATACCTAGGTACCTACTAGGTAGGTATGTAGCACGGTCACGTGGTGGCTTTTTGGTGTCACGAAATTATGCAATCGTACTTATGCCGTTTGACGAATCACTGATTTCTCCTCCCTCGTCTCCTCATCAACTCCATAACCGCCTTCGATAATGCATACGGAACGATGTTGTAGTTCACCATCGCCAACCAGCCTTGGTCCATTCCGGGTGTCGACCGTCTGGAGTGGGCCAGATAGAGCCATCACCAAATATGGATGGTCTAAACACCTATCCAGTTGGCCTCGGCGGTGGTGCGCTTGACGGCGTGCTGTACGAACGGATCCCAAGAAACGCACCACCACCAGCGCGACCTAGGGTCACGATGTGGAAGCTAGTGGACCTGATTGCTGTGATGCAGTCAAGAGCGTAATATAAATTGTTTTTCGTGTAAACTCACTGTAGGTGAAAGGCATATCGATTAACACGGATATATGGCAGATCATGGCCCATATGAAGCAAACATGAGATTACTTCCCAGATAAAACGTTTTGCTCACAATTTGAGTAGCACAATCCGGTCCCCGAGAATCAAAGTTCTCTTCGGCGCCGCATGTCCTCTCTCAACCTCACGTCTTCGGAGAGCAAGTCGCTAATGGGATTATATCGACGCTAGATCTATTGGCACGGCCTCGGCAATTGTGGAATGAGGATTACGCCCACAGTCCTTGGAGGCCGCATCGCGATGGGTGCAGCAGTCGCTACGCCGCCGTACCCAAGAACATCCTCGAGTTTCTCTACCGGAGCATCAGATAGGGGCAGCCCTAGACGCTTCAATGCAAGCCTTGCGGCGCTAGTGCTGGCCCCAAAGGTAGGGACGCCTTCGATATTGATGGAGATGAGTTATTTTGACCGTGCCTTACCAATTGGATATATTTCCCCAACGATCTACAAAGGGGTATGTTGGCGTTCATGTCTATTACCAACCGCCACCTTAGGCAGTTTCCAGGCCATAAGGAACGACAATACCCGCACAATTAACGCCTAGCACGTCAGAGATCACCTAAGCCGCTGCGCATGTTGGCGTCACCGGTATCGACAGCGACAATATCCAGTTCAAATCAAGCACTGGCCCCTCTTGAGCGATCTTCTCGTACACGCACCTGATCTCCAGCTTCCACGACCACCGCACGCTGAGTCGTTGCGGGTGCGAGGGGCTCGGTGCTGACTAATTCTGTTCTCTTAATAAGATCGCAAAAGTACTTCCGGTGGTGAAGCCTATGTCTGCTTAGACGATTACGTCCACGCCCCCGTGCCCAATTGCACAGCGGAATAATGAACTCAGAGACGTTGGGACCCCGTCACACTCCGGCTCACAAACCATATACCTTCAAATCCATTAAAGCCTGGATGAGCATACTATAAGGTTGAGGAAGCCTCTGTAAACCATCTCACGCTTCCCGGGTCTGTGAAGAACATCACTGGAACGAATCGCAACCGGTCGATTATGTTATCATGATTTCAACGTGCAGATACATGCGAGCACCCGCCATTTCTACGTTAGCCCAATCAAGCCCGCCGTGAGCTCATTGCAGTCGTCAGCGGCGCCTTCTCCCAGGGTTTATGTATGATAGTGCTTCATCCACTGGTCTCGGGATCGAAGATCTTAGAGGTCTTCCCGACGCTGTATACGTCGGCGTAATGGAATGTAACTTATTCACTTACAGAAACCACGATACCGATGCCGATAGCCTCGACCTCTACGCGGCTACTAATGCATCAGCTTCCATTCCGTCCAATAGGGTCTCATGTGTATACGACTCGCGCGGTCCGCGTATGGTCATCCATACGGTTTGCGGCCCTCGGCCGTGCTGTTCTCGCACTGATCGCTCTCAAGGATGGGACGCCGCAGCCGATGGTTATGCTAAAGGCAAAGGCATCGCCGCTGTAGTACTGAAGGCCCGGTACTGGAGGCGCAGCAGGTTTCATTTTGAGCTACGAGCGGATTTCGTCCAACAGCTTTACGTTCACCGATATCTCGAGCGCCCACTTTGCGTAGGCTTTCAGGGACTTTAAGCTATATACAGGCAACATGGAATTTTGCCCCCCTTGGTATTCGACGTCATCCTCGCGAGCAAAACCTCGAGCCAGCCTGTACGACTTGATCATGGCTTCAAACGTGCTCTACGTCGCTTTGCCTTTAAGGAGACTCTGACCGAAGTCAAAGATCTACTAAAGCGCGGCGGCCAGTCAATTGTCGTTGAAATTGCACCCCGTGAGGTCGTTGGTTGTTAGCCGAAATAGGGAGATCGAGGACGTATCACTGTAATGCCGTACATGAAATTTGCTGTGCATGACTGAATTGCCCACCTTGGAACCCCACGGCTTGCGTGTCTAATCCTCAAGCCAAGGGTGAGCGCGCAGATGTCGCCACGTCGTCTCCCAGGGATCAAGTTCAGATAATCATCAATAGCCTTTCCGGCAGGATCCTCAAGGCTCTACAACTCCTAGCCAATGGCTAAATCTGAGGAAATATCATCGATCAAGGCCCTCAGTGCTGTGGCGGTTGGCTTGTGGTTCTCTAAGAATCTCAGCATCGGTGTTCCCCTTTTAAAGACTCTAGGCTCTCTGACACTGACTTGGTTAAGTACCTACACTTTAAGTCGCGCCGATTTTTCCATCCACCATCGGCAGCAGCTTGAATCTAGCGAGTTCAACTTGGACGCTGATTACTAAGGAGACCTTTTCGAGATCTTTTCACCACGACTTTCGACACTCGACCTCCCCGGGGTCGAAGCAAACATAACCTCAGAAACTTGGGATGGGTATGAACTATCCTTACGATTCAATTACATGGTCGCCGTCTACATTAAGGATTGCAGTAGCAAAGACAAGGCGAATCCAATGCGCTGCTATCTAGCCTCCTCCCACGTGGTGTTATCACGCCTCACATTGAGTATATATGTGACCATCGGCATCACCGATGCCAACAGGCCTGCGTCTGTAGACTGGGCCGTTATGGACTATTTGCCAACGTCTTGCCTACACCTCATATGGAATTTTAATAAGACCTTCATGGTTATCCATGGCCAGATGCACATGGAGCGCCTACACAGTTCCCTACGAGGCTATCCTCGAGTGTTCCCTCTTGCTAGTTCTCTATCCAAAAATCATACTCTCAGGTCCTACTATAGAAACGCAGAAGGTGAAAGTATCGGCGAGGCGAAAGCAATGGACTTTCGCACATCGCATGACCTATCGCCTTGAGATATTATGTTAGAGACGAGCGACAACCCAAGCAAGGGTCCTCTGATAATGGTCAAGTTGTCTGAGGAACGGTACAGCCCTAACGACGTCGGGACAGCCATAGACACGTACCCACTCCTTCTACGCATTTTCTCGAGGATCTTGTCATCCAGGATCCAAGATGAGAAGCCCGATCAGGGGGCCAAAGCAAGGGCTAGATATCTTGAATTACAACAGAATAATTTTCAATTTTCAATTTTAAGGAGTAACACCGAATCTGTTGTGAAGCATGAGACCCTCGATAATACATAAGTCTACCTAGTAGGTTAGACCGTGCCCTCATCGTTCGGAGATGGGTAATTCGAAACGAAACAAGTGAGGAAAAGCTTTACTCGCAGAGTTTTAGACTACTTGTTGATTGTTTCGCCGTGCATCGACTTCCTTGTGTCGGCTTGCAGGTGCCACAGATCCTCCAGCTTCGAGCCAAGAAATGATCCAAAGCACCGCAGTTCAAAGCCGGTAACCCGTGCGCCCCCAGCACGGCTATTCGGATCAGTATCAGCTCACAGGCTCCTTAGGCTATGGATTTCATTCAGCACTGAGGCAAGTCGTGGATGTCCCGGTGCTGAAGGGACTTCAGAACCCATTGAGCTCGAGCACGACTAAAGACACATGGTAGGTACCTGATGGCCTGGGACATTGAAGTGATAGACGTAATGAGTGCGATTCGACTGAGCTTCGATTCGAATGGTACAGCTCGATCAGTAATTGCTCGAGCAGAGTCCACTGAAAACACAAGTATCTATTGATTGCTTCTCGTCTATGTCAATCCATGCATGGAAACAATACGTATTAAAGAATTCCAATATAATTGGCAGACAGTTTTCATCTTTCCTTTTTGATATTCAACTTCTTATTTCATGACATTACATAAATTTCACTCAGAACCTAATGATAACGACGGGCAAACGGCCCTATTTAGTTGGAAGTTAGGGCTCTTGAGTTCTATTATTATAGGCTGTACCACCCGAAACCGGGTGATCTAAGCTCCCCGGACAAGAGGTGGGAACACCAGCCAAGGGAAGATCGTAGCATCAAGATAAGGAAGAAACATTCGGTAGGTAAACAGGCAACCTAGGCTAGGTACCTAACCATTAGGAGATGCTGGGCCTAGAGTTTTGGGCGTCCCTTCTATGCTGTGCTACCGATTCATGGATAACGCTGGATTTATATTGCTGCTCGTGTCGCACCGCGCAATCTAGGCCGCTCTCCATCTCGCGATCTACAGGGCCGGCATTCGGTAACCCCTCCTCCATTCTACCACGCACTCTTCGCGAGGATGAGACCCGGTATACGGACTACCTGGTAGCGTCCCGCGGAGAAAGCGTCGATGCTGGCCCGTGTTTGCAACGTCATATTTGCGCTTTCGACCTCCTGTTTTGGGGTCCACACCTTGCTAGCGGTCGACACCATCTCGAAGACCCGTGATGTCCTAAGGCATCGTGAACGATGGTGTCTTATTTTCTTTTATGTAAGTTGGAAAGGCAGATCTTCTCGACGAGTCCCCCGGACCCCAGGGTCTTTTGGCTCTTTTCAGTAGGACTAGCGTTTATCAGGATATTTCGCAATCTTCCCCGCACCCCCGACACGGCTTTAGACAGGTCAATCACAAGCTAGGGAGTTGGAAGCGTGTTGATTATTGATGCTAGACCTCGCCATGAGGGGTCCACCCATGCTACTATGATGTGTAGGTATGCGCGAGCAAGGCTTGGCTGCGATGATGCGGGGAGCGAATCAGGGCGTGGTGATAAGCAAACCACCGAACGAAGGCTACGCTGTATGTGGTTGAAGGCGCATAAGACCGTTTTCGACTTGCCAGTCTGGTGTTCTGCGCCCTTCTCTCCTCTTGGAGGGTGTAGGGACAGCAATCTCAGCCTCGACTCATTGCAATGCACAAATGGCAATTCTTCGAGTGGCGAATGCCATGGTTTTCTGTGTCTGGTAGGGTGTTAAGAGATCGGATAGAAACCCTTACCAAAGTTCAATGTGGACATTGAAGTACTAGATATCATAGATGTAGGTGGGTTGGTGGGTTGCGGGTATGCAAGATACAACTGAAGCTTTGAACCCTACCCCCTTGATTGATCTTGAGGTGACCTCGAAACCTCACAACACGAACCAAGCTTACTGCGCTTAAAAGTTCATATCCATCTATTCAGGTAGGTAGGTACCTACCCAGTACATGTGTACGTTTGACCACTGGACGGCTGGGAGGGTGAGTTGGCAAGATGCATGCGACTCGCGATCTCCAGCCCTGATAAGCAATGTAATAAAGCTCCCTGTCGCAAGGAGTACGAGACGCATAGGCTCTTATTCATACCGTTACAATTTTGGTATTACCGGAAAGACGAATTTGTCAAATAAATATGATCATACCGTGTTCTACGACGACCTGACTCGTGGGAATCTTTTGAGCCTAGAATTCTTCAAGAATGACGCACGTGAGGGTGGCCGGGGTTCCCCACAGAGTCTGGCTTGATATATTAACTTGTGCTGGATTTGGATAGATGTGGTGTGTGATGTTACCTGAGGGTGGTAGGGCATAGAGACTTACTAACACAGTACTGTACCTTGACTAACGTAGCTTTGTGTATTTCGCTTCTATCTACATAGTAGCTGCCACAGGCTGATTTATGGATGTTCCCATTTACGAGCTATTCGAGCTACTATGCAGTATTTGATCCATGGCCAAAATCGAAGGGATTGTGAGTGGTTTTTGGCGTCTTTGGGCTATGCTGTGTCTGTATGGCTCCGAATGCAACCTGGCCTTTTCGCAGCTCTTTAATATCAGACACATCTGTAATATGTATGTGCCGCGTGGTCCGTGGAGCGAATTTGGTCGAGGATGATCAGGGTCTTAACCCCCAACAAAGCCCCCAACCTGTCTGCCCGTCTCGTGCTGCAAGGGCGAAGGAAGACCGAGAAAAAAGAGTGGCTTGTTCTTAAGACGGTGAGAGTTGATTTGTGGAGTTCCGGTTGAATGCCACGCTTGCCCAGCCGTTCGCCTGAGCATCCCGCAGGGCGGAAGAGCCAAGATAGGGGTATCGGATCAGCCGATCACTGGGCTCGCTGGGCTCGCTGGGCACGGATAGGCGTAGGCTGGTATTTTACCTACGTAAGCGGGTAAGTCCAATGACAACACATAGACAGTTAATTTGGGTTTGATATGGGTTTGATATCCAGAATGACTTTGGTCACATTGATCAGTTGATAATCCTTTGCACCGGGGGTTTCTATACCGACATATTTAGGTACTACTACATTGGCAGGTTGTATCTACTAAATTTCGAGAAGATACAAGTTCTGAACATTGACAGAAACGTGAGAGATGCATGTCGAAGAAACTGGAAACTGGGCTTGGCTCCAGTTAAGTGTCACGTATCTTGGTACTTAGTAGCTTATCTGCAGCATCTGCATTTCTACATTCCTGCATTTCTGTATTTGTCTTGAAGCGTTCCAAGTGGCTACAGCGCCTGAGTAATTCGCCTGTTTGCCTGTTCGCCCGTTCGCTTCGCCTGGCAGCCCTGGAGCCCTGGAGCCCTGGAGCTAATGTTGGAACAGAGCTAATGGTTATGCTAACTGCAAATTGACGTTAGAAACGTCTAGTGTAGTTCTTTAGTGGTGGTCTCCACTGGTGGTTAGCACACCCCACTGTACCCTTAAGCCACCTGCGCAGTGACGAGTACCTACATATACTGGATACCGGGTATACTGTACAGGGTCAGAGCCCTGGAGAGTGTAAAGGCATCGAGGCACCAAGCAGCCTGCGAAGAACCTCCTTAACCAATTAGCTCATAGGTACCTGACTCGATGATTGAAAAAATACGGCCAACTGCTAGCAGTACAACGTAATTGGTACGAGGTACTCTCATCTTCCCCGAATCAGGTAGGCCGTGTTCCCACCTCTCTCTTCTCATATCATCGACGCCCGTACCTTTAAACCTTGGAAGATGGGAATCAAATCAGAATCCTCCACAGACCACAAACCCCTGACCTCTCATCCAGCTCAGCCGACTACCTGGTAGTACTTATCTACGTACCTACAGTACAGTACACACCCAACCCCAGACAAGTCAGAACATACATAGAACAACAGATACGATACCTCCCGTGGAATCATCTGCTTGGTCCGCTCCTTAGATAGACCTGGTCTTGGCTGTCATCAATATCCGTTGTTCCCGCTCCTCCTAGTCTACCTACTTATCTAGCAGTATTATTCCTTGTTGGGCATCGAGAATGCATCTATAATATGTTTTTTATCCTGCCTTCGCATCCCTTTCATTGTTTTCCCTTATCATCACCTTTTTGTCGTTGCCTACCTAGTACTTGCGCCCGCCCTGCCTAGCACTGACGTCGATATAATCTTGCACATTCAAGGGGGGCCACCTACGACGCCATAGTCCGAGGCCCCTAAAGAAAAAAAAACCAGATTGATCACGGTCGAACTTATTAGAGTTGTTGCTCGTCATAGCGTTCGTCACCAGCATCGCGCCTCTCTGCTCGATCGCATCCGAGGGTTCGTGCTGGCGTGTATAAGTTGTCTGCTCTGTGATGCCTCACCGTTGTCACCAGAGCCAGCTACTCCAAGAGCTGATGCGCCCACGGGAGAACGGGCTGTGATGGTGACGGCTTAACTGTTAAAATTCATGAACTGCAAAGATCTGCGCAGACCGACATCATTGATTATTTCATATCGAGTATCCGCGCCTCTGGAATCCTGTCGTGCATCAAGCCTGCATCCCGCGTTCGACGAGACGCTCCGCTGTTACGTACAAGAATTGTTGGACCCCTGGTGAGCGCTGCACACGACCACCAATCCAGCGCAGTCCTTGGCATACGATTCCAGTCGCGGTAGCTGGGTTCCGATTCGGTGGGCTGCTCCGGGAGAAGAAAAGACACTACGTCCACGTTCCTTGCGGCCTGTTGGACCCGCTGGGACTGATTAATTGCAGCAATAGGGTGACGAGTTATTCTCGTTACTAACAGGAACCGTTTATAAGCCGGGTCTAGCTGGGAAATCGAGTAATCATGATGGTCCCGCGATCCTTTTTCTACTCTCGCAAGCAAGCACCCCCAACTTCTGCACCAGTTACAACGCACGAGGTATCTTCGCCTGCACCTAAGAGAAAGGATGATCCGTCCACGAAGAAGCACGTCACCGCTCCCATCAAGTCTCAAACATCACCAAGAGAGCCAACCATGGCCAAGCGGAGAGGCCTACAATCCGAAAGCGTATCTCTACCAGGCTCTAGCCCACCAAGCACCACAATGACAAACGCCGTCGCACGCCCAAATACACCCTCGAGCGCCGTGCAGATACCCTTTAAACCAAAGCAAGACACTGCTCACCCGCATAGGCCGCGACCTCATCGCAAGCATTCTGCCCAGGCTCGAAACGCTCGAAACGCGCACTCACCCGACGCCATCCCCCCGTCCGTGGCTGCTTTGCTCGCCATTACCAGTATTCCTCCACCTAACCGACGGGGAAGGGCCAGACAAGAACAGTCCAGGGATTCTTCTAGGGACTCTCGAATGACCGTAGATTCGTATGTGCATCGGTCACAGGTATCTGAAAAAGAGCTAAGCCAGGAGCTCAGCGAAGAGTTCGGCCGAGATCTAGGGGACCTAAGCCCTGCGTCCTACGACCGCAGCCCAATGGAGGTTCTTCTCAGCCCGCCCGATGAGCTGGATGAGGACGAGGCGTCTATAAACAGTGATAGCGCATTTACATCCATTTTGTCGACCCGGGCAGGGTCATTTGATAGCATCCCGTCCCTAGGTGACTCGTTTGGCACCAGTGTAGTCACCTCTATCGACTCTCCTATTACGCCACGAGGAAAGAGAATCAGGCCGCCGAGGCGCTCGCTGGAGCCAGTATCTTCACCGCCTGGCCAACACCCAGAGCATCCACTTTCTACGAAGAGCGATTTGGAAGTTGATCAGCTTGACTTTAGAGTCTTCGATCCAAAGCAAGGATCGTCGGAGGAGAAAGAAAGCACAGGGTCGATGCCGTTTCGGTCTGTTTTCAAGTCTAACCTGACGGCGTCACTTCGAGCATTACGATCCGCGGCACGATCCTTGTCTAGCTTTACCGCTTCATCTATACCACCTGATGATTTTCTTACTAGATCTATACTCACAATCGACCCACGTGTTCCATTCACTGATGAGAGAATGCCACCCACCTTGGAGGAGGAACCTAGCGAGGCAATGCGTCGCTATTTGAACCCAACGAGTAGTCTACGGGCTGATTCGCGGATCCGGTCGTCTTTCCGCAGCTTCACTGCCTCCATTCAAATGCAAACATACAAAATTCAGCGGTCGAGAAGCGTTCCGGCCAGCGGTCGTTCATCCACACAAGCAGGTAATTCGAACAAGCCACCAAACGCGTACGTCTTTCCTCCCGGGCCTCGGCAGCGGGAGATGCGTGAGAATTCCGACTTCATTCGCATCGCCGTCTTGGAGCACTTGATGCGTAAGCGTGGCAAACTGGACGATCAACGCGAAGGACACGCACGTTGGCTTCTCCCGCCCCGAAAGTCGACATCCAAACCATACGAGATCGGGCCCGACGGCATTCCCGCTAGATGGGTCGCCGTTTCACAAAGCACTGCGTGAATTTGAATGAGATCACTTATACCCACTAGACCTCTGGTATCAGTGTCCATCAATAAGGCGCTGGCTGGTCTCACATCACGATCAACCCATTACGAATTATATGACTACACACGAATTACACGACTACCCAGAGGGGCTTACAAGTTGCCAGCACAAATCGACAGAATGGTAAAGACTAGACTTAGTCTGACCAGTGGTTTATATGGTTTATCGGATAACAAGGAAGAAATTCGACAAAGACGAAAATTGTGGGCGAAGGGCTGTCCCACTCGCTACGTCAACGGTCAATGTTAGAAGAGCAAAATCTTTCACTTTGGCTTCCGACAAATCCTGACCCTTCAATTACACTATGTTGCCGACATCGCCGGTCGAGATGGGTCCGCTTTAATGTTCTAGAATCTAAGATCGTGACAGCGCCGTCGCGGTTTTAAGACACTGGTGGGGTATCTCTATTCCTAGCCTCTTTTTGGGGGTCGCTTTGGTTAGGGCCCTGCTACAAATACCCATCACCTCGACGTACGATTTTGTACTACGATTCGCGCCCCTAGAGTTCTCTGGCCTATGACCGAATTCGGATATGAAATGGTTCCAAAGGACAGGAATCGAAAGTGTCTAATCCTGTCGAAGTTAGGCATCCTTCTTTGTCCATTAGGTCCACGTCCACGGGTACCTTCTATTGTGGGATGGTGCATTATCTTGCATATGCTTCCAATCAAGCCCAGGACGACTGAAAAAAAGAATCTCCACTCCTTCGAAAGACAGGACAGAATGGACTTGAGATATTATTATCGCGGTTTCGGGTTTCATGAGACCCACGGAACGTGTAACATTCTCGATATGCAGAGCGTATTAGCGGTCAACAATTTGCGCATCCCACAATACCATCCCGCGTCCCCCGAGTTTTGTTTTGGACTGCATACGCACACGGCGGCTAGTAGGTTGTGATCGTGTTGATCTTTTCTACCATTCCCATGTATGCCTAGTTCCTAATCACAATACCCTTTACCTTTCTTTCCCTCTTGTTCTTATTCTTCTCACGATTCGCGTACCATTCCTCGAACTCGGTTGCATCTCTTGCCTTTTGTTTGGCGTCGCTACATTATGTTTTTACCATAGGTTCTCAGTGCATTGTGATGGAGTCGGGCCTCATACATTCTAGAATGCATAGGGGTGTTCTCTGGCTATGTTTGGCGGTACTGCATTGCCCGGCGTTGGACGAGATTATATACCATACATTCTACAGGTTGGATCGACCCATAGGAGTAGTTCCACGGAATCGAGGTTACATACAACCCATTCGGGATGTCATACGTTTCTTCCCGTTGCGTGCATCACAGAAGTTGGGATTAGCGAGGGAGTATGCAGGGTCCATCGGCCCTTGGAGATGTAAGAAGAGAATCAATTGATATCTGACAGCTCACCCCGCAGACTTCTGCATGGATGCCTGACTCGGCAGGAGATCGGAGTTACTTTATGTCAAGTATCATGGGGCGACATGCTTCATCGGACTATCTTAGAGTGTCAGGGCGGGCAAGAAGAAGTTAGATATGGCATGATGCCTTGATAAGCAAGCGATTTGCGTTGTAAGATACCTACCTAACCAAGTCAACACTACCTAGACGAATACTCGTTATATGGCTACTCGAATTATGAATTACTAGTTTCACCTCGTTATAACCGACTTACACCACGTTACGAAGTTGGACCTTAACATTATATACGCGCTGATGATTTAAACATATCATCCTGGCTTGCGGTGTCTCCGTTAGAAATAACCTCCACAAAGCCTCATACATTGTTTTTACTACCATTGGCATTTTGAAGTATATGGTGCCAGTTAAAATGTAGGACGATGTATTTATGATGAGAGACCGGTCCACAAGGTCGAGACATATGTACCTATGGCTCATAAACCTGAGATATGAACCCCCGCCCCCAAGATCATGGCCCAAAATCCAACAATGACGCCCCGCATTATCCCATCTGCTCTTTCGAGTACGCGAGTCAAGCAACATAATCTCTATACACCCTCTTCGCCTCCCGACGAATGCGTCTTCCCACCTTCCAAACTGCCCTCCTGACCGCCTCCGCAGTGGAAACATCGCGCCTCCCGCCAGCCGTCGCCGCAGCCGAGCGGACGTGGTCCGCCATCCACGCGGCCCACTGCCAGGGGGCGTCGGGGCCGCCGGGCAGGGAGTTGAAGTACTCCCAGCCGGCGACGCCGCCGAACGCGGGGTTCTCGGCGGTCAGCTCCTGCAGCACGGGGGCCAGGCGGTCCAACTCCACGTACCCGGCGCCGTCGGCGGGGGCGGTGACGAGGCCCAGGACGACCTTGGCGGCCGGGAAGCCGTCGTCCAGCGCGGCCTCGTAGTCGCGCGCGGAGCCGGCGTCGCCCCACCCGTAGTAGAACTGCGCGTTGTACCAGGCGACGGCGTCGGCGCGCTGCGCCTCCAGGGCCGCGTACTCGAAGCCGCTGAGGTTGCCGCCGCCGTCCGTCAGCGCGGACGCGACCGGCGCCAGCGTGATGGTGAAGGCCGGCCCGAAGTCGCCCCGCAGCCGGTCGATCAGCCGCACGATGCCCGCCAGCGACATGGGCTCCTCCACGTCCAGGTCGATCCCCTGCAGGTTGTACGCCGATAGCGTGTCCCGCAGCGGCCCGTAGTACCGCTCGAAGTCCGCGTCGGTCTTGTCTAGTCGCGAGAACGAGCCTGGTGCGGCGCCGCCGAGCATGGCCATGACTGTCACGCCGGAGGCCTGGGGAGGGGTTGCGCGGGTCAGCGAGCGCTCGGGGGTTCTCTGCTACTTGGGGGGGTTGGGTGCTTGGGCGTCGCCTTTCACGGCGGCAAACCCGAAGAAGGGAGGAAGGGAAAGGCGCTTTACCTGTAACTGCGCGACGTCGGTCCATACCTGGTCGAAGATGGGGTCGTCGGGCGGGTAGTCATTGAGGTGGATGCCGTTGTCCTCGTCGATGATGTGGAGGGCACCAACGAGGACGTGGGTCACAGAGATCTCGGAGGCGCTGTTGACGAGGGGCAGCAACGAAATGTGCTGCGACGCGCTGTTGTTGTACTGCGTCGTCTGGTAGTAGACGACGACTCGGTGGTCGCTGGGTGCTGCTTTGCTATGGGCGGCCGGGATGAGGAACGGGAGAAGCCCGAGCATCCAACTGGCGGCGCTGTATGCCAACATCTTGGGCAGTGGTTCCTCGTTTCGTCTTCTAAGGTTGTGTGGTATAGTATCGTAACAGCCCCGTAGCCGGAGTGCGTCTGCTTATAGGAAAGAGAGGCAGATCGAGGGAAGTCTGCGATTCTCTTCTTAAGCCGTTTAGGAATCGTGGCTTAGGATACCCACTCGCAGTTCAATCGCACAAGTCTGGTGAGCACCCAATCGGATGTGTAGCGGGATGCTTTAAATATCGCAGCAAGGGAGGCTTCTTTGATTCCATCTCGTACGTAGTGGGATCTTGTGTACCTACCTACCTAGTAGGCAGCCGTATAACCTCCCTGCAGTAAGGGTGTGATCAACTGCGTACAACAGCCTGTTGGAACGTTCCGTCAACAAAAGGGGATTAAAGGAGGGGTGTTTTTCATGTCGGTATATGCATGCAAGTCCTTGGCTCGCCGGGAAGGCCATGATACGTGCTTTTCGAGCGGATCCACCTCCCCCAAAGTTGGTGAGTTGACCAATGGTGAAGACTGCCTCACGCTCAGCTTGAGGAGCATGGCACTTGATTGCTTACCCAGGCGTTTATAGTCCCGTTATAGTCCGGCCTGGTCAAGCCGTACCGCTTAGATAGGTAGGTGCCCACTATAGATTCAATCGATGGTACCACGTAACCGCAGCCACAAACCTTGGAGTGTCTTTGGTTCCGTCCGCTGAAGGAAAGTCATCGAGGGGAAATGTTCCAGACATTTCGTGGGGTTCTGGGATTCTGGGGTTCTGACAGGCGCAAATAGGCAACGAAGTTATCTCTTTCATGATAGGTTGTTAGCCAGCCAGGTTGCTTACTACAGCATGTATATCCAATCGGGTAGGTAGGCATCGTAGTACATGATGGATGTCAATGATCAAGTTGGAAACATATGGATACTATGTACATACCTAGTATGTAGTATTTCACCTACGATATTTGATATTTAATATTTTCGAGAATCGGATATCAAATTTAGTCTTGTTTGCTCTAATGCTCTAATTTAAGCTTAATTGCCCCCCTGGTCCCTGTGTGTACAGGTTGTTCATCATGCAGAATATTCCATGTACCCAGGTATTCTAGGTATAATAACCGACTTGCTCATCTTAACGATCATCCGATCGTCATCCCCGGCATCGAGTTGACTACCTAGTAGGTAGGTAGGTACCTAGGTAATGAATAAACGAGTGAAAAGGTGTTTGAATCTCCACGTTAGAGTGCCTACAAGCCTAAAACGACTTGAGGACATCTACTAGGAATCTAGTATTTAAAAGATCGATCTTCAACGGCTTCCATTGCAGCACGTGTTACACACCTAAGCCAGAGACACACACGGCGAGTTGGCATTGAATTTTTAAAATCGAGTTTCCGAGGTTTCCATGTTATGTAGAATATTATGTCTTCCGCGTGGCTTTCCGAACGCCTTCGTCTAAATGAAATCAAGTAGCCCACCCGCCCTTGAGCACTCCTTGCCTTTTCTCTATCAGTCTCCAGCTACATATCACAGCCGCCCAGCCATACTGGGTTCAATCCCATGGATGAGGCATGCGCCACAGACATTTATCTAAGGGCGAAGCGTCGGGTGTACAACCAAGCTACCCCAATCGCCGCTATCCCAACCATCCAGGGTCCCGCACATTGACCCCAAGATCTGGTCTGTCTCATATTCGTTGTACCCTCGTCCTCAATGGGAAAGTCTACATCCGGAATCTCCTTCCCAAGAAACGTGCAGAGGGGCTCCCAGCCAGAATCCATCCTATACTCCAGCCTTCTCTCAGGCGGTACCAATTCTCGGACTTTTTCAAAGTATTCATCGTACGCCTTTCGGGCCCGCGCAGCGTCAATTTCCTCTATTGAGCTAGCGCCGAAGAGCCCGAGAAGAATCTTCTGCATGGTGTGTAACGGCCCGGCCTGAAGCATGGTAGAGGTGACGAGGGACTGGGTGATGAGGGAACGGACCGCCGACTGGGACTGCGATTGCGACTGCATGAAGACGTTGTCTCGTACCTCGGCTTCGAACTCGGGCCACCAGGAATCAAAGTCTCGTTGGATGACTACGACCTTGGTGTCTGGGTATGCTTTGATCATCTCGACCGAGAACGGCGAGGCAAGATCCGTGACCACGTCATAGGAACCCCATATCTTGTCCCAGTCTTCGCGTGTATATGGCGGTCTGGACCCGGCGCCCGCCACGGGAGGCCATGTTGCCTCGGCAGCTTCCTCCAGCAATCTCCACGGGCTTGCCTCGATGTCTTCAAGCATGCAGTTTTGTGTCCTGTATCCAAGAATCATGTATGCTCGCGCCATCGACTTATTTGCCATCCGGAACAGGCTTGCGTTTATCACTTGTAGGCCATCGCCGTTCGGTTTGGAAGCCGGTGCCTCCATCGCTGAAACCTGATGCGTACCTAAGTTGAGAAGAACGAAAGTGGAACGGGATGGGAAGGGGAAACAGAGGAAAGCAACGGCGCTGGGGGGACATGCCCAGTGCAAACCGTCTATTTAAACCATAGGGGAGGTGGACAGGTAAGGTACGGGTTTTATAAGGACCCATGCGTACCCAAAGCCCAGCTACCTGGGCGAAGATCACGGACTGGGGCCGCCCATAGATAATTTCGGTCTAGAGGTGCTATGGTTGGCCAACTGTCAATCGATTGAGTACGGTTCACGATTCCGAGCGATCTCCCATGAACACATAGTCTGGGATGGCGGGGCTATGCAGGCCCCTTTTGGAATATCGAAATGCCAAGTATTAAGCTGAAGCCGAGCCGTTCCACGTCGGTCACGATCATTACACCCAGCGAAAGGGCTCGAGAGCAGCCAAAGCCCAACATTATTCTGACGCTCTTCTGCTAGATAGGTAAACATGAGGGCTCTCGTGAAATATTTAGTCATATATTCATATTAATTGCCAAGTGCACCTATTGCTTGTGCTAGACGACCTAGCTAATAGGTAGGTAGGTACGAACGATTAAATGTTGGTGCTACTGTTAAACCTCATCTTGCTACTCGTCCTTTTGGTGGAGTGATGAAAGTACCACCGAGGTGTGAGTGAACCTGAACGTCATCTTCGGGGTCATCCACTACGTATTGACAATCTTGACAGTGGGCGTAATCAAAACGTTGATTACTTCTCGGGTGTGAATGTCTGCGTAAGAAGGCTGTGAAGGATTGATGTTTGATTAAGAACTGGTCGATTTTGATTTAGGAATAAGAGGGCGGTGCATACTAAGGTACCTAGTACTAAGTATGCATATATCGACTTAGAGGGTTACCATCATGATGTACATCCATCATGTACATGGGCAATACCCATAGCAGTCAGTACCTACTAGGGTACATGTATCTACTACGTAGTAAGTACCTATATACGCATTAATAAAAACCTTGAACTGACCACCAGCAATCAATTATAGGTATTAAATGACACTGATAAATGACCAGATAAATAGGTACCCAATACCTAGTACCTAACAAGCACATGTGCAGTTTATCAACCGAAAATCTATTATTACAGTACATCCCAAAGCACTATTGGCATTCCTAACTCTACTAGGTAGCATCAACCTAGGATCCATTGATACCAGATGCTGGGGGTGCATTAGCATTCAACAGGCGTTTTATATCTCCGAATATCGCAAACACTCGGCGACTTCAAGCATTCAACCAACATTTCCCACAAGGACCAAAAAGTTCAAAGTTCTATCGCGTTTGCTGCAATAGTGACTCTTCAAGTCCATCAGCATCAAGATCACTTGGAGAGCTTTGAAGCCATTCTGGATCGAGGTACTAGGTACCTACCTACCTAGCAGGTACGTACCTATCTAAAAAAATAAAATAAAAAAATAAAAAAAAATCCCATGAGCTTGGTAGGGCTTATCGATACCTAGTACTAGGTACCTAGTACTGCTCGCTGGCGTGCAGCCCTGGGTGATGTACTAACTCATTATAGCAATCATCACCAATCAGCACTGCATTTGTCCCCCATTTGTCCACCAGCTCTCCAGCTCTCCAGCTCTGTGTCATCCGGGATTCCTGCATGTATCCACATCCATGATACCTACTACCAATTGACGTAGGCAACCTTGGAACCTTCGGAGAGCCTCAACTTCTAGCTTGGAGGTTCAAAGTTATCACTTCTCATCTTCGCCTGCGCTGGTGCCTACTGTACCTAGTAGTATCTATATACTACGCATCTACGAGGCACTGATCAATCTTTTTCACTTTCTTCATATTACCCCGTCATTCCTTTCCCTTTCCCTTTCCCTTTACCTTTCTCCATTCAATCATTCACACTTCACATATTCCTCCATCCCAGTTCTTCTATACAATTCACCTGCTTCATAATATCTTGACTTCAAGTTATCTATATTCCCCTCCATGCGTTGAAGCGCATCCCTCCTCTTTCAAGCCGCCAATCCTTTATTTCATAAATCCGCCCATCCTTCCAATAGCACTATACCTCATTGCCCTCCAAGATGGGTTCCGAAGCCGACGGTGATAATGACGTGAGGGCCGCGTCAGATGCCCCTCCGTCACCGAATATGTCAATTGCCCAACAGATCACGAGCATTGCTCAGGAAGCATCGGCGAATGTTCCCGACGTGGATAACAACACTGCAACCGAAGCCTTAGATGAGGCCGAGGCCCTCAAGAACCTCACTACTGGCATGCGCGACCAAGAAGACCTCGAACGGGATATCTCCCACCAAGCGAATATTGCCATGATCGAGGCAGAAGATAAGAAAGATAAGAAGCGCATTGAGAGGGCCGAGGCAATCTTACAGAAGCACAAGGCGATGAGGACTGACCAAGAAGAGAAGCTCCGCAAAGCCCTCGGCAACCCCCAACTAAAGCAGACAATTCGCCAGAAGATCACTCAGCTGGACGAAGATATCGAGGTTGCCCATAAGGACATAGCTGATTTCCGAGCTCGCATGGAACAGCGACGCCAAGAGGGTGAGCAGGCCGAACAAGTCTCGGGCGGAAACCAAAAGCTACCTAATGAGACGCATCGCGATTTTCTGATTCGCACGGGAAAGATCACTCCGTTCGCAAACATCGGAGGTCCGCGACCCCAAGGTGCCGAAGGCGAATTGGCGGATGCGTTGATTGATGCAGAGGACGAGGTCAGAGCAGAGCAGCTTGAAGCGCAAGCTGATTACGAGCCGCGATCGCACCAGAACTTGCGTGCGCCAGGATTCGACGAAGAGCCCGACCCGGCCGCCGTGGCTGCCGGGTCCGAATTCTCACTACGCCCACGAAAGAAGCGACGAGTGCAGCGCAGATCCGCATCATCAGATGAATACGCACCTCAAGCTTCTTCCGACGTAGCCGAGGGAGATTTCGTCCAAGATCAAGAGTCAGAAGATTCTGCCCTCGGCCGGCCCCGAAAGAAGCCCAAGAAGACAACCCAAGAAGACAGCAAAGTTGATCTTAGTAAGATTGACGACGGCAATGAAGCGAGCTACCAAGCTAGACTCGCAGACTGGGTTGATAGACGTAGCAGAGCTAGGCGACACCGACGCCGGGAAAGAAGGGACCAAGGTGTTGACGAAGATGATAGTGGTGACGAAGATGAATGGCTTAAGCCTTCTCCTGACTATGAGGATCGTCATTTCGAACACGGGCTGAAAATACCTGGTGACATCTACCCGGCTCTATACGATTACCAGAAAACCGGGGTTCAATGGCTCTCCGAGCTATACCATCAGAACGTCGGAGGTATCGTTGGGGATGAGATGGGTCTCGGAAAGACCATTCAAATCATCTCGTTCATCGCCACCCTACACCATAGTAAACAGCTCGACAAACCCGTCATCATTGTCGCACCGGCTACAGTCTTGAAGCAGTGGGTGAATGAGTTCCATCGTTGGTGGCCCGCCTTGCGCGTGTCGATTCTCCACTCTTCAGGAAGTGGCATGCTGAACGTCAGGGCTGAAGGAAGGATTGAAGACGATGAACAGATGTGGGATGATGTAGATGGCAACGCAAAGGTCAACAAGGCCGCCAAAAGGATAGTGGACAGGGTGGTCCAGCATGGCCATGTGCTAGTCACTACTTATGCAGGTCTACAAACCTATGGACGGATTCTAACTCCTATTCAATGGGGCTATGCAGTCCTGGATGAAGGTCATAAGATTCGAAACCCCAACAGCGCAGTAACCGTATACTGCAAGGAGCTGTGCACACCAAATCGAGTCATTCTTTCCGGTACTCCTATGCAGAACAACCTCACGGAACTGTGGTCGTTGTTTGACTTCATCTTCCCGATGCGACTAGGCACCCTTGTGGATTTCCGCAACCAATTCGATATCCCTATCCGACAGGGAGGTTATGCCAATGCCACCAATCTACAGGTCATGACCGCGCAGAAATGTGCCGAAGTTCTCAAGGATACGATCAGCCCCTTCTTACTCCAACGACTCAAAGTTGACGTCGCAGCTGATCTTCCGAAAAAGACGGAACAAGTGCTTTTCTGCAACCTCACAGTTCCCCAGCGCGATGCGTATACATTTTTCCTCGAGACAGAGGAAATGGATGCCATTCGCTCCGGCCAAAAGAACTCCCTCTACGGAATAGACATCCTCCGAAAGATCTGCAATCACCCTGACCTTGTCGATCCTAAGTTGAAACAACAGGAAGGGTATAGTTGGGGATCTGCAAACAAGTCTGGAAAGATGCAAGTTGTGAAAACCCTCCTCCAGATGTGGAAGCGCGGTAACCACAAGACTCTGCTTTTCAGTCAAGGCAAGCAGATCCTCAACGTACTTGAGGACTTTATAAAACGCCTAGGAACTTTCAACTACATAAGAATGGATGGTGCCACCCCCATAAAGGACAGGCAGAGTCTTGTTGATCGATTCAACAACGACCCGGATCTTGACGTCTTCCTGCTAACTACGAAAGTAGGCGGTTTAGGCGTTAACTTGACTGGGGCAAGCCGGGTCATCATATTTGATCCAGACTGGAATCCCTCAACGGACGTTCAGGCTCGAGAGAGAGCGTGGCGTCTCGGCCAGAAAAAGGACGTAACGATATACCGGCTCATGACCACAGGTACTATTGAGGAGAAGATGTACCACCGTCAGATCTACAAACAGTTCTTGGGAAGCAAAGTCCTGAAAGACCCCAAACAGCGCGCAGCCTTCCAACTTCATGACCTGCACGACCTCTTCACGCTAGGAAACCCCGAAGATAAGGTTACCGAAACAGAAAGGCTTTTTGAAGGCTCGGAGATCCAACGCAAGCCAGTAACACAAAACAGTTCAGAGACCCCGGAGCAGAAAGTTACTACGGCAGGAGACTCAACCAAGGCACAACAAGACTCGGCGAACGGCAATGGCGATGAGGACCTTCGCGACATTGAGGGTGTGGCCAACGTTGAGGAATATAAGGAAAATTCCGACGCAAAAGAAAAGCAATCGGCATCCGTCGACGAGGATCGGATCATGCAAGGCCTTTTGTCTCGTTCAGGTGTACATTCAGCACTCGAGCATGATAAGATTGTCAATGGCAAAAAGCAACCCAGAGCGGACATGAGAATGCTCCGGCAGGATGCAAATCGTGTTGCAGCGGAAGCAGCGGCAAGCCTCCGACGGGCGAGCGAGCAGTTGCGATCTGTGCCTATCGGAACTGTCACTTGGACCGGAAACGTTGGTGAAGCCGGCAGACCGACCAACATTCGTCGAGATCGAGGAGGTCCCGGCTCGGCCAGCGTCCTAGCCGGGCTAGCCGACCGACAGGGACGAAGCACGGGTGCATCTCAGCCAGGCTCGTCTGCTCGGGCGAGAGGAACGGAAGGGCTCCAGGACTTCATAAGGATGATCCCGCCGTTCATTAGGACACACGGAGGTAGTGTACCGACAAAACTGTTGGTAGACCACTTTAATCAGTACTGCATCACGAAGAAGCAGTCGGACCAATTCAAGGTCGCCCTCAACCGTGTTGCGGTAATGCGACAAAGCGGCTCAAGCCTGAGAGGCATCTGGTCACTCAGCCCTGGATTCTAACCAGCCTGGTGGCGGTATGAGCTCAGAACGAACAGTATGTCACAGACAGAACCTTGAGAGCTACGGAGTATGGAAACCTCAAGAGAATGTGATTTGCAAGTAGGGCAATGGTACTGGAACCGAATAAGGTCAAGCATAGCATAGGAGTTTGAGGCACGGCGTTGACAACAGCGACTAGGCGGTAGTTGCACTCTCCCTAGCATATTATGAATTGATTTCGATTGATACCCAGAATTGATTCCATCAACCTCATTGCTGTTTTGAATACAATTGTAGTCTGGTACAGCTCATCGTCTCGAGTCTTCCCCGAGATTATCAATATAGATACCTACTAGGTACCTACTACGGTAGTAGGTACATAGTACTGTAGTGGGTACCTACTACACACTCGGAAAAGTGGGCTAGTAGCCCTAATGCCAAGTACGTACCTCTAAACACTGCTGGCAATTTTCGTTAAGAGGCACTAAGCGGTGTGAAATTGCACGCCTTGACCAAAGCACACTAGTCCTGTTCAGGTCAGGTTAGCAAGCGGTTCCGCACCAGAAACTTTCACCAAATATTTTTTGTGCACTTCTCTCTTTTTTTTTTTTTCCCTCTTGTCCTTCCAACTTTCATTCAGCAACAACCAGAGTCGACAACCCACGATCTCAGCCATCGCATCCAAATCGACAACAATGGCTGCCTCCACGTATGATATTCCTTCCTGATTCTCAGTTCCCACGTTCTGTTCTGTTGCGATTCAATCGTCTTCGATGCCCGGTCCCATGGATTTTGCAGATTGTCGTGGTCCTCTCGGCTGGGTCGCATTGCTCTTCTCATGAACGCCTGAAAATGGTGTGGGAAGGCTCTGCAAGCCAGCTCGATCTATCCTAGTCTTCTCCCTCGACTTCACAGGCGTGAAATATAGCCTGCGTGTCGAGAGATGTTGCTCTGGGGCGTTGGGGATGAAGGTTTCGTCCTTCTCTCTGAAAATCATTTGCCGCTTTTCTCATCAGTAGATGGTGCAGAAATGCCTGTCAAACAATGCTGATAAGAAGTGAGCATTCTTCTCGGATTTCAGTTCGAGGCGTTGTCGGATGAGAGGGAATGCTACGAATGTCTTCGTCGCTCTCCATAAAGACGGCAAGACTCTCAAGTATCTCACCGATGAAAACCTTTCCCGCGAGTTAGCCACTGCTGAGAATGTCGCGCTACAGTCGGCAATTCTCCAACCGGCGCTCTATTCATGCATTCAATATGTATGGCCGTGGACTATGTACTAATGATGTTAACTGTAGTTCCGTTCCCACCAAGGACCAGGTCCTCGTCCCCGAGACCCTTCTCAAGAAGCGCAAGAGCCAGGAGAAGGCTCGCGCCGAGAAGACCGCTGAGCTCCAGCAGCGCAAGCAGGTTAGTTAATTCCATCCATTTTGGAGAGTAGAGCGCGATGTGATGTACAACACCCTTTGCGACTAGACCAAGGTCAATGCTGTTGCAAAATAACCATCTTTCGGGTCTGATCGACGAGGATATATACATATCATCTATCACCCATCGTCTATCGACTGGGGCTAATGCATATATATAGATCAGCAAGAAGAAGCGTGAGGTCGTCTTCAACCGTGCCGAGAAGTACGTTAAGGAGTACCGCGATGCCGAGCGTGAGAAGATCCGCCTCAACCGCCTCGCCAAGCAGGAGGGCAGCTTCCACGTCCCCGCTGAGGAGAAGCTTCTATTCGTCATCCGAATCAAGGGGTATGTCTTCACAACCTGCGAAGCTAAAGCACGGACTCATACTAACGTGCAAGCAGTATCAACAAGATCGCCCCCAAGCCCCGCAAGATCCTCCAGCTCCTCCGTCTTCTCCAGATCAACAACGGTGTCTTCGTTCGTGTCACCAAGGCCACCGCTGAGATGATCAAGATCGTCGAGCCCTGGGTTGCCTACGGCTACCCCAATCTCAAGAGCGTCAAGGAGCTCATCTACAAGCGCGGTTACGGCAAGATCAACAAGCAGCGCACCCCCCTTACCGACAACGCCCTCATCGAGGAGAACCTCGGCAAGTACGGCATCGTCTGCATGGAGGACCTTGTCCACGAGATCTACACCGTCGGTCCGAACTTCAAGCAGGCCTCCAACTTCCTGTGGCCCTTCAAGCTCAGCAACCCCAACGGCGGTTTCCGACCCCGCAAGTTCAAGCACTTCATCGAGGGTGGTGACTTGGGCAACCGTGAGGACAAGATCAACGCCCTCATCCGACAGATGAACTAAGTTGGGACGGTTACGGGTTCACGGGTCTGGTTTTACGGGGTTTGCTTCTGTGCATGGTTCACGGCGTTCATAAAAGCTTCGGATGCTACCAATGAATTGAGATTATGATGATCATGGCAACCCCATACGACGTTTTCTTAGTGTTGATTTTCGTGCCGACTCCTTAAGTGACATACGTAATCCATATCGTAACCCATAAGCCTCGTTCGTAGCTTAGCATTACTACCTATATCTTCTCGTGCCTAATCTACAGCTAATATCTGAGGTGTCGAACGCTATAAAAGCAACCAGTTCCGCCACCCACAGATTTGAGGCATGACCAACCATTGATCTCTACGAAAGAACCTTTTCAGTAATTAACGATTTACTACATTCGCGAGGCTTTAGTGTGAGTTCGATGCCCATGTGTCATTATAGGACGCAAATTAGCCCATTAGGATCATTTAGTTGCAATGCCAGAATGTGGCTTATCAAGGACTTCTCGTCTCTTATGATCGTATTTAAGGCCCAATACCATTAATACACCGTGCCAAAGTCCGCAGCGACGGCTCATGCCACTCGCTTCTTCGATCCCGAGACGTTTCTTCCGCAAGAATATGCATGCGGTAGGTACATGAGAATCGGTATGTACAAGGCGGTAAGGGTTCCTCTCCATTCTTCCCCTCCCCTCTCTCTCTCTCCCCACTCAGTCCTCGCAGGCGACGGACGCCTAGAACTTGATGTCGAAGCTGGTGCCGCAGCCGCAGCTGCTCGTGGCGTGCGGGTTGTCGACGATCTTGAACTGGCTGCCGATCAGCTCCATCGTGAAGTCCACCTTGCTGCCCTTCAGCAGCTCCAGGCTCGGGCTGTCCGTCACCACCTTCGGCGTGCCCGGGCCGGAGCCGGAGGTGGAGGTGGAAGAGGTGTCGTCCGGCACGAATGCGAAGACTACGTCGTCCTCGCTCAGCCCGGGCGACGAGGGCGATGCGCTTGTTGTTGTTGATGGCGCTACCTGCGCGGCGGTCTCGGCGCCGCCGTCGGCTGGGGGCTGTGGTGGCGCGGCGGTTTCCGGGGGGTGCGGATGCGAGGCCGAGGCAGAGGAGGTGGGAGGGGCGAGCGTGGGAGGCAGCGTGGTCAGGGATATCAGCGATTGGAAGCCGTGGCAGCCGCCGGACTCGACGGCGATGCGCAGCGCGAGGTTCGGGTTCTGGTCGTCGGCCATGAGCTTGGTGAGGCGCTGTTCGTGGCGGTTAGATACTGTTGGGGCAAAACAGAATAGCTGTATGGAGGAATGCCGGGGGGGGGGGGAGCACTTACGTGGGCTGCGCGCGGTGTGATCTCCAAGAGCATGTCGTTCCCGTCCTCGTCCTTCTGCGGGTTGTAGACTACTTGCGTCTTGCGCCAGGACGCGGTGGCGCTGAAAGATCGCTGTGTGCCATTTGCGATCGCAGCGGAGACGGTAGCGGCATGGCTGTTATGACTTTGGGTCCGAGTAGTTCGAGATCGGGTTCGGAGGGCTACCGGTTCCCTGACGTCCCGGGTGGCAGCGAGGTGGAAGGATCGGGCTCGCGGGGGTAGTAATAAGTCCAGTATCGAAGCATGATTGCTACCTATGGGCGAAGACGACGATGCACAGAGAAGTCGCACAAAATCTCGCGCGGCGGAGGGCGAGGAATACGCCCTCGTGCAGCGTAAGGCGAGAGGAGGCATTTTATGTACCTTTTTTGCAGAGAATAATTACGAGTTAGAATAAATTTAGGAAAGGTGGGATGATGTCAAAGGGTCAGTAAGTTCGGACCGGCGCAAAAAGGGCCGGTGAAAAACGGCAGAATCGGCTATCGTTAATCGTTAATCGTTTCTACAGGTTGGCGGGCTGGCGGGTTGGTTTGGCGCTGTGCGGGTGAGGCACGATCTTACTAATGAACCAATTACGAAAATGCGATTTGCAACGCCACATCGTAACTTTTCCTCTAGCTTCTTGGGAAAAGTGACATGTCGTTGAAGGAACCTTCGTTACTGTACGATACAAACGATACTTACAAAGTTACATATGTACTGTAGCTCTAGGAGTCTAGGAGATGTTATGCATCTAAGATGGCGAAATCACGTAACAAAAACTCAAATCACTGTTAATAAATTTGATACCCGACGTCTTTTTTCTCTTCTCTGTTTATCGTTTTTACGATTTCCCCTCATAGACAGACAAGACATTCACTGAGCATATCAACATGCCAGATAGATAACCTCAGCTATCTCAAATTAAATTAATTCAAAATTTCTCCAACACAGCTCCAATATTAGAAGCAGCATTGTTCTAGGCCGTACTGGCCTATTTAAACCTAAGGCGACATACCATTCGTCGGAATGGGCTTTTGGGTTGAGTTGGGAGTGAGCGAACCGATTCAAGGGCGTGGTTCATATCGTCATCGTCATTGATGATTACCATGAGAATTCTTCAAGGCTTATTACCAATGTCTTATCATCTCTAATTTAGACATCAAGAATCTTGAAGGACATTAGTTCTACTCGCCTGTGTTGGCCTCACCCACGCAACTGCTCAACGGATGATCTCCAAATCAGGCATCCTGCTCTGGCTATTCTCGTGGGTCTTACAGGTACGACCTCGACCAGCATATATCTCAAATATAACAGAGAGAAGGCTATCGTCGGTACCATTCGGTCATTACGTGCCAACAGAGGAGGAGCTCGTCAGCGTGTGCTTATCTAACGTTCGTGGGCCCTGCGGCCTGGAATGTGTCTCTTTTATTAGTCGCGACTCCCAATCTGTCTTGCGTAGATCAACATCCCGCCGGAAACAGATGGTTCCGTGGGAGGCAAAGCGACCTCATGCAGGGTCCAAATACCTTCGATAGGGACGATATGTGCCGAAGCTAATGAATCTTAGGCTTGGATTCCACATATTTCTCTTTACCCGCGCGCCAGTACGTCAATCTCCCCTATTTTGCCGCTCATATAAGCTTCGAATAGGGGACCACCCCACGGACAATGTCGTCCTCGAATATATTGCCTAGTAATCCGGAAGGCAAAATCAGGGCCTCAAATGTTTGATTTGAATTCTCTGGGAGCAGAGTTTCTGGCGGAGGTAGTTCGGGGACAAAGAAGTACAAAAGAGCGGCCATTCCCACCTTGGCTATGCTGAAAGACGCGAGTTGATCGACGAGTCCTTTCCCTCGGTATCCCACAGAGCTATCTCATATCCTCACACGGGTATAACTATCCACTCATACTCTCAGACCCCACACCGGCAAAATGCGCACACAGCTTCTCCCCGTTGCCGCCCTGGCTGCTACCGTATCGGGCCACGGTCTCATCAAGGAACCCACGCCCCGCGGTCCGGGTGACGCAGCCATTGCTGCTTGCGGCGCGTCCGTCGTCGCGCTGGTCAAGAGTGACCTCACCTCGCACGTGGAAGGGCTGCCCGAGCAAGCAGCACAGGACTCGAAGTACCAGGCGGACCTGTGCAACCTGTGGTTGTGCCGTGGGCTGCAGTACGCCGACAACGCGGCCAACGTCCAAAAGTACACGCCGGGCCAAAGCGTCAACATTCAGGTGGAGCTGACCATCCCGCACGCCGGCTCCGCCAACGTGTCCATCGTCGACACCAAGACCGACTCCATCATTGGCGAGCCCCTGCTTAGCTGGCCCCAGGGCTACGCCGACGAGCGCCAGTTCTACGGCCACGAGACCCCCGCCGACCAGACCAACTTCAACGTCACCATCCCCGAGGATCTTGGCTCCAAGTGCTCCGAGGCTGGTGCTTGTGTGAGTACTCTCCCCATCCCCCTTCGACTCCTCATGCCATCATCAGTTGATAAGTCTAACCCGCCTCGTCTAGGTTCTCCAGTGGTGGTGGTACGGCACCGGCGCGAAGCAGACGTACGAGTCTTGCGTCGACTTCACTGTTGCGTGAGGGCTGCACGATCCCACATGATTGACAGCGCGGATAGACACGGCTTGGGCGAATGTAGCCCGTCCAAGATAGCGTTACCAAGTACCTACCTAGATAGAGCATCATTCGATCAAGACGTCGATGTATATGAACACGATACTCAGATGTAAAGATCAGTCCAATCTAGTCTATATATACATATATAATTCTAGCACCTAACAGCGACATGCGATTGATATGTTTTGAATGTTATATTTTGATTGTAAACTACCTAGGTTGGGGTAAGCTAGGTTTGCTCTGGAGGAAAACGATTTTCGAGTATTGTTTAAACACAGACAAGGAAGAAATTATATAAAAGCGCGGATACTCCTGAACACATCACAGATCGTCCCAAGATATAGCCCCAAGCCCACCCGTTTTCCCTTCGTTATTGTATACGACGTGTCATGTGAAAAATCGCGTCACCGTTATTAAGTTGCAGCCGGCCATCCCCGTGTCGTTCATCCTCAATAACTTTGAATTTTCACAATACCGTCCGACACAACACCCAGCATCCCTCTCGTTTCCCTATCCACATCCTACCTCCCACCTCCCCATCCCTCCATCCCTAGACCTGACAACGAATGCTTCACCTAGTATGGTGGGTTGGGTCCAGGTCCCATGGGAGGGGGCGGGTAGTCCTCGGGGCCGGGTCTTCCGCCGGGGGCGGAGCCTGACCGGCCGTCACCGAAGTGCTTCTTGCGCAGGGCGGCGAGGCGCTTCTTCTTGGTGATGGTGTTGATGTAGGTGCCGATGATGAAGGCGATGACGTTGAAGAAGGGGACCCAGGCGGCCTCGGGCAGGAACTGCTGCGCGAAGGCGAGGCAGAGCGGCGAGCTGATCCAGGACACCTTCATGACCTTCATGAAGCCGACGCGTACGGTCGCTCGCACTTGGTGGTAGGTTCGGGCACCGGCGATGAGGGCCATGGCGACGAGGTACACGACGTTTTGGATGGGGGCGACCTATTGAGATGCACGTCAGCTCTGCAGCAGCGTGTTGGGTAGTGGCACCAAGGGGGGGGAGGGGACGAAGAGGGGGGAAGCAAAGAAGACGTGACGTACAATTAAGTTGCTAACGAGAATCTGGAGAATCTTGGCGCGGAGACTCGTGCGGCCCTTGAAGGCCTTCTGGAGGCACCAGATCAGAAAGTGGCCTAAGGGCGCGCTGATCAGGGCGCCATATGCCGCCATCTTCGGGACTCTAGCCGTGAAATAGTTTCCATGCTTGTTGCGATCCTTAGCGAGCCACGATGCGAGGAATTCCTGCAGACCAGCAAGCGTTCCGGCCGTGAGAATCTTCGTTCGCAGAGGATTTTTCTCCAGATGGTTGATGTAAGCCTACGGAAAACCGAGGGGTCAATCGAAACTGCATCTCAGCGGGTCTCACCATTAAAAAGAGGAACAAAGAGGAAAGGGGGGGGGGGAATAAAAAGAAGAGAAAACGTAAACGTACCATCAAGTAACCTCTCGTGCCAGCATTCTTCTTGCCTCCAGTGATCGCCGTGCCGATTGCTTCTGCGATAGGGTGCTTTCCACTGGTGCCCGGAAGAGGGCCCTGGAGCTGGGTGTCGCGAGAAATATGCGCGAGGCCGCCAGCGACGTTCTCTGTTGCATGACGGATCGTCTCCTTCTCGATCTTGACCGACATGATCCCCTAAAGATTAATTTTTTTCTTTCTTTCTTTTGAATCGATAGCAAATCAAAATCAATCAATCAACTAGATAACGGAGAGCGGCGCAAGAAGCTCTAAAAGTAAGAATAAAATGTTAGTGATATAAGTCCGGGCGGAGGGAGGAGGAGGGGGGCGGGATCTCTGTGTGAGAGCTTGGAGCTTGGAGCATTGACGGGTTTTTCGACACGAGGATTTTCGGTAGGAGTTTCAATTGATTGATTTGTTTACCTTTTTTTTTCCCTTGTAACTCTCTCTGTCTTCTGCTGACCAGGGACTAGGGGGGTTTGTTAGAAAAAAGCCGAGGCACTTTAAAATTACTACTACAAATGGTACTTTTTTGGGAATATGGGATAGGTAGATTTTTGGGAATTCTTTTCTTGATTTTCTTTTTCATTCAACCAAGAATAACTTATGGAATAATGGAAAAGATGATAGCTTGCATATTCTCGATGAGGAACAAAGTAACTGGAACTGGAACTGGAACTGGGCAACCCCGACTGGAAGAAGGAAATGCGGGTCCGTTCGATGCTCAGATGCTCAGATGCTCGGAATGCTCAGACTCTCAGATGGCTCGTCCGTGTCGGTCGTTTAAAAAAAGATGGACAGGTTTAGATGACAATAGAGATGGAGACCTGGAGATTTGACCATGGGAGATGACAAAGATGACAGTGCTCATGTGTAGATGTGGAGGAGGTTGGTGAGGATTAGGAAGATGAGGTTGGACAACAGTCAGGCGTCTGGGGCAGCCCAGTTACCTTAGTTACCTTGCTGGTCTTTCTCGCTCTTTCATTTGTCTCTTCTCGTCCGTGTCGCGACCAGGATCGCTCACACCCATGCTCAGGTCGTCGCCATGGGTTGCACGTATGGATTTTGTATGGGTCGAATGGATTAGGACATGGACATTGAATGGATCTTTTGGTGGGTCTTGATGTTTTTTTTCCCTTTTTTTATTGAATGTCTAATGTACAATACCTAGTAGTATGCCAAAGTACGTGCAGCCCATGGCAAACTGGGCATAGCATCCCACAGAGCAAAATACTTGAAATGTTCTAATGTTGTTATCAACCAACCAGACCAACCTGATCCAGGGGCGAAGCCAAGGGGGGCGTTGCTGCACGACAGCTGCAGACCCACCCCTTTTTTAATACATTGATGTACTACTACTAGGTAGTATGTTAGGTACTAGGTATGTACCCATTAAATTAGAACCCAGTAACCCACTAAACTTCTTTGATTTTCTTTCCAAGTTCAAGGCTCGATAAGCTCGATCTGTCTAACCCTGAATATCCCTTGCACATCTCCCATCCTTTATTGGTTCGACTACCCGGTCAATTGATTCTTCCGATGGTGCCTAGGCAAGTTGACATTAGCGATTACGATTATTACTACATAGTACGCATCTTTAGACAGGGTAGACAGGGCAGTACACAGCACATCGCAACAAATGCAAACGTACCCGACTTGACGAACGGAGAGGAACGGAACCACACCTTGCAAGGACCTGGGCAAGTTGAGCCAGAAACCCCGAAATGCTCAGTGCTCGGTGCTGTATGCCTTAACCACACAGCCCACACACCTAGGAAATAATGAAATCAGACACCATTAACCCAGGAGAATATACTGTACCTTGAATCAAATCCCTCCAATTGGTAGCGGAACACACGTATGGGGAATCTCACATCTCATACGGGGAAAGCCTTCAGGTACGAGCACAGGCTTGTCACGCCACTAATGCATCCCGTTTACGCAAAGGAGTGGGCTGCGAAAAGACGGTATGAACGACAGCTGTAGTTCTAGATCATAGATAAATACGAACGATCTCACTCCCCACAAGCTGGAAGAAGAAGCCTGAGCATGAGCCCTAACTCACGTCAACCCAAGTATGGATTATCGGACGGTCAATTGCTGCAGAAAAGTCGGACCACTGAATGATCTGGAAACTAATACCACATAAAACATCGAGAACGACACAGTCGGGAATGGCATCATGATCAATTAGACCATGCATAGATACGCTTATATAGGTCGAAGCAAAAGGAATCGCAGAAGGAATCGAAAGTAACCGACAGGAAAACCCGCCTCCTTTATTACTCTTTACCTTACCTAGTAGGAAGTTCACCTTGGGGAGGAAAAAAAAAGAGCATTAGGCTATTCGATGTCGCCCATTGTCGACTGGCGGTGGCACCTACCATCCGACACCTCCAGCTTCCTTAGGAACCGATATTTAGGAACTGATCTTATTGATATTAATGGTTCGGTGCTGCTGCTATGGTTTTTCTAGAACGAGCTAAGAAGATAGTGAATACCATTCAGCAATTGCTAACCTTTGAACATTTGAACTTTGCGAACCTCGCCTGCAGTGGGATTCGAAATTCGAAATTCGAAATTCGAAATTCGAAATTCGAAATTCGTCTTTCTAAAACACCTTTTCGCACGTTCTCGCATATTCGCATGCTCAGCATCTTTCACCCACAAACTCCACGCCAAGCAATGGGGAACTTTGGTTGATTGTATTTTCAACCCATTGCCAACGATTCTAGTTTTCAATATTCTCAATATTCTCATACATCACACCATCACCGCTGTATTTCGTTTTCGAGTTGGCCCATCCCTCACTTCATTTTGGCATCGCTCTCCGACGCGACCAGACGTGCCCGACCAAATTACTTTTCGCCCTTGAACAAGTACTCCTCTCGTTGCGAAAACAAAACAACCACCACAACACTCCAACAATGAACTAATTTTACCATCCAACACCAACACTAATGAAGAAGTTATTCAACATTGTTAGGTTCAGCATGTCTTCACGAGGCATCGATCAAGGCGCCGACCAGCCCACGGTCAACCACGTACCCCAACCGGACACGGGAGTCGGTGTCGCCGAACCGCCTACGTACCCGCCTCCTGCCCCGCCGGCTTCGCTGTCATCATCGCCACCGGATCAGGCGCCCGTTCAATATTCCACGTATCAAACGTACTGGAACGCACCACGCTTCCAACCTTCGTGCACTCACACAACCATGACCCGCTTGTATGATGCTGACCTGGAGTGTGTTCTCTGTCACCAGCCCGGCCAGTAGGGATGGCTCTGGCGATGTACCCAGGATACGGAAATGCTCATCGAGGACAGCATCAAGAAGAATCATCCGGTAAAGTCACCACCTCATACCGTCTCCTTACCCAAACACATATACGCCTTGTGCCAGCTGACTCATCTTACACCATCAGGTCCATTTTGATAAGCTTGGGGCATCACTCGCCAAAAAGCTTCAGGTTCGCCCCCGAAGCCCGGAGAGCAGAGCGGATAAACTGAGTTTCTTCGGAGAAGTTACAGACGAGCAGTTGGAGACATACACGTCTGCTCAGATCCGCACCATCTTGGCTCAGAGAGACCACGTATGTTTCCTAGCCGCATGCAATGCTAAGATGGTAAATGTATTTACTGACCAAACGAGAAGTCCCTCAAGGTCTCTAGGCAGTTGACGAATCTGAAGGAACCTGCCCCGCCCGGTTTTAGAAACCTTGTGACGGGATATTGGGTCCCCAGCCCATCTGACGAGTGCCAGTTTCGATGCTGCCAGAACTGCCGCCCTTCAGCCGAAGGAAGATCGTACCTAAACCTAGACGGCATCGCGAAGGGTGATATCCCGGCCCCAGCGGCCGTAGGGTTCGGCTTCCACATGATGGGACACAGACCAGTCATCCACCCGGACAGACTCAAGAATATCGGTCTACGCCCTGTGCCTATGGTATGTCTATCTCGCTTGTGCTCTCTCCCCGCCACACTAACTGTACTGCAGCCTAAGTCCTACGAACCCAGCTTCTTCTCGTCTCTGTCTTCCATCACGTCTAGTAGCGACGAGTACGTCGATGTGATCGACGAGGCGGATGGTGAGTTGTGTAAGAAGCGACCTTCATCCGACGACCTCAGCACCACATCCACAACCCCAGAGGATCTTCTACATGCCAGCGTGACCGATGGTGCTCAAGTACACAGGTCGCCTACTTCCGATTACATCAACGAAAACGCTACGCGCGGGGCTTCTGCCCTGCCTGACACAGCGAAGAAGCAGAAGACCAGCATCGGCGAATGCGCCACATCGATGATGAAGGAAGAGCTGGAGGAGGGGCGATTCCACAAGGAGCCCCTGGAGGTGGACCATGGCGTGGCAGTCTCGGAGGAGAGCGTTGGACTGGGTTTGCCTGATGTTATCACTCAAATGTGAAGGTGAACCACTTCATGGACAAGACAACCACATGAGGCAGGCCGTTGAAAGGGGAACACTAAAAAAAAAGGCTATTACAACATGCGCTTCAAAGCTGTGGAATTGCGTCCAAGTGTCACTCCATAAGCCCAAGATAGGTAGCAGTACTGCGCAGTACCTACTTATGACAGCATCATTGAATTCGTCAATGTAACACACGGCACAGCTTCTGGTAAATACTAAGGTACCTAGTACCTAGTAAGTACCTACTAGGTACATACTTGATTTGTTTTCGCTGTAAGTCGAATTGCTTCGTAAGGATGTCCCCGTACAGCACAGGCCCAGTACAAGCCCAGCACAGTGATGTGCGTATACCAAGTACTGCGTAGTAGGTATGTACCAAGTTGTATCTTGAGTGGGTGCACTTTATATCGTCCAAGATATCTCCGGACAAGCTTCTCCACCATCCGGGCTAATCGAGTTAATCTGCACTAAATAATTGATGTGATGGATTTCACCAACCTCCACATGAGAACCAGTCCGTGAGTACACATAAGGTACCTTTTACCTACCTGCCACCCAAACTAGGGCTGCTGGGCTGCTGGGCTGCTGGGCTGCTGGGCTGCTGGGCTGCTGAGATTAGGTACTGGTACTACTGTAAGCAACAGCTTAGCTCAGATCTCAATTGACTGATCAATTAGTGTAATAAATGATCAATCTTTTTCATTGGCGGGTATCAGCGGGGAATTCGTAAGAAAATCTGCTGCTGCGAGCAGGAGTTCGTTTGGACTCTCGTCATCTTAATATGCGATGCTAGTCTCCATTTCGATGCTAATCTTAATATGGTATTCCTCCAAACCGTCCATCCTCTAAACCAAAACTACGGGGCTGGGGGGCTACTATCATGAATCCTATCCGATGGAGCAGGAGCAGCAGTCGCATCAGCACCAAGGCCTGTCGCTCCCGCTCCCCCAGACGTTTCGCAACGATGGGCTCGCGCTCCTCCACGACCTCACCACAGCCAGCACAGGCGCCCGCACGGTGGCTGCGCCGCGTGCTCGAGGACCGCACCGAGCCCCCGAGATTGTACGCTTGGACGCTGGCGAACTTGCCAGGCAGCAACGCCCATCACGTCGAGAGCGCAGCAGCAGCGACAGCAAGCGCAGACGCAGATGGGTCGCGGAACCCAAGGGATGCGCAAAACGAACACCGTCGCATCTACATCCTAGGCGTCGGCAACATCGGCCGTCTGTTCGCGATCGCCCTCGCCAAGACCCCCGCCGCCACCAGACCCCCCATCACCCTCGTCGTGCACCGGCGCGGGCTGCTCGAGCGCTGGCATGAACACCCCGGCGTCGAGCTGGTGCGCCATAACGACGACCACCAGCAGCAGCCCGACAGGACGACCGACGTCGCCATCGAGTGGTGGACCGACGCGCGGCCCGCCCACGGGCCCGTCCGGGAACCGGGATCTGCCGTCACCGGCAACGGCAACGGCAACGGCAACGGCAACCCCACGGTCCGCCACCTGCTCGTGGCCACCAAGGCCGCCGACGCCCTGCCGCAGGTCGACCGCGCGCGGCGGTACCTAGACGGCCGGTCCGCCGTCGCCTTCGCCCAGAACGGCATGTGCAGGCTGTGGCCGCCGCTGGGCGACGCCTACGCGGCGGCGCGGTTCCCCGACGGAGGCGACGGCGCCCCGGCCTGGCTGGCGTGCGTGACGATGCACGGCGTCACGTCGCTCGGGCCCTTCCGCAGCCTGCACGCGGCGCCGGCCGACGTGCTCGTCGGGGTTGTGCGGCCGGGCTCCTCCTCTTCTGCTTCCGGTGGCAGGGGCGTCGACGCGGCGAAGGACCTGGCGGGCATGCTGGTGGGCGCGCCGGGGCTCGCGGCGCGCAGGGTGCCGACGCGCGAGCTGTGGGTGGCGCAGCTGGAGAAGCTGGTTGTTAACGCCGTCATCAACCCGCTCACGGCCGTGCTGCGGTGCAAGAACGGGGAGATCTTCGCGGAGCGGACAGATTCGTACGGCGATGATGATGGGATGGCGGCGGTGATCGACCTGCTGCTGCGGGAGGCGAGCTGGACCTTGCGGGCGCTGGTTGCGCATCCGAGCAGCGACGGCGTGCTGCTGTCGCCGGGGACGGCCGGGGATGGGGGCGCGGTCGCGGCAGGTGGCAACGGGACCGCGGATTTGGAGAAGATCCGAGAGGAGCTCAAGGAGAAGTTTGCCTTCGTGCCGCTGAGGGAGATGCTGTACCGCGCCGGCGCGAAGGTGGCGCAGAACACGAGCTCGATGCTACAGGACGTACGGGCGGGCAAGAACACCGAGATCGACGACTTCAACGGCTGGCTTGTGGAGACTGCGAAGTTTCTCGGCGGCGGCGAGCTGCCGGCGCATGAGAAACTAATCGCCTTGGTTACGGACGGAGCGGCCCTTACGCGGAAGAAGTTGGTTGGGCATTTCTTGGGTGTTTTCTTGGACGTGCCTAGGGATCTCTAGTCGTTGCTAGATTCGCCGTAGGGTCCCTCTCCCCCCACGCTCTTGAACCTCGAGGCATTTGTACGTATCTCAAACCTATACTCCCCGCCAATACCCAACCCCCTATGTCCCTATACACTAGGCAAGTAGTTCTGCCAAATGGTGTTTCATGTCAGCCAGCTCATGGGATGATTTAGATAATGCCCCTACCTGCATGATCATCCCCCTTGCTTCCCAATCTTTCACTCTTGGGTGTTTGCTAGTATTACATTGGTCTACTGTCTTCATGCTTCTTCACCCACTCACTTTTGCGACCTTCTGCTTTTTACCATTGATCCGTTGCCCATACATCATGCCTACTACTCACCAAGGCCCCCGGCTACCTTCGTCTCAAGTAAACCGAATATAAGGTCATTGCCTACTAGACGCCCTCAAACAACTCGGTCCCGAGTTCACCATCTATGGCATCGGGATGCAATTACTAGTTGTATGAGTACCCAAAAGGGTCTTGCCCCCGAATATGGGTCCCTTACAGGCCTTGAGGTTAAGCATGTTCTGGTTCTGCGACAAGGTGTATGAGAACTTAAGTAGGTACTTACGTCGGAGTCCTCTGTACTTAGCAGATAATCAGCGATTACGGACAGAGATAGGCCGGCATTTTCAGGGGAAGGAGATAGCCTCGTGTTTGTTATGGGGGCACACGTTGGCATTAAGAACCCATATCGATAATTTCAAGCAATGTTCCGCTTCGGTAAGCCGACTGTCTTTTCCCGCATATTTTGAAGATTTTCCCAATACAATCAGCTTAAGCTCTAGTATCTGCTTTCTCACTGCCGAGACTCTTGGATTCATACGGGGTGTTGCTATCTCTTTTATATCAACGCTATTATTTATCGTAGTATACTTTATATCACCACCAGACCCGTGGATTTAGTTGCGCCAGTTAACCAGACGTGCACTTTGCCTACTGGATATATTGGTTCAGAATATATTTAGTGATATTAGGCAGATAAAAGTATCGTTTCCTTCTCCGTCGTAGGTTGCAATCAGGGGGTTAAGCTGAAGGTCGAATGTTGCTCTCAGGAAAACTCGGAGGTGAATATTGAAGCTCTCGGCCGAGGTTTTCTCGTGTCTTATTCGCTTTCATGAACAGCTTACGAAGCCTCTGGCCCCCTTGCCTCTGTCTTGGCCTGTAAGGGATTGAGGAATTGCAGACTGCTACTTAGGAGTGCTTACCTAGGTAGCCTGGTTTTTGGTTAGCATAGGCATAGCGAAGTATAGAGTATGAGAGGATTATTGTAAATAATTAATGCTCAACACATAACTATACCTTAGACACGTAGGTACCCAAATACTGGTTAAGTAGGCCTCGAGGGTTAAAGATAGCCCTAAAGGTCACATACCTCAACGGGTTGCTGTAATCATTATCATATATGGCAAGAGCCATTAGCAAATTAAAAGTGAACAAATTTACAGAGAAATGTGAACTCTACAGTCTTTATCTGCCGAATTCTGACCATTTATCACCTACCTATTAATTATCTTCAAGGAGTTTCATTCCGCATATTGGCAGTTATGGTTAGGTTGTAGTTACGACAGGCTTGGTGAGATCTGATACATGCCTCATTAATCCGGCTTGTTATAATGCCATAAGAGCCTATTTTAAAGTCTGTATTATACTTGGTGGTATTCATGCCTTATCACCCTGACATTGTCGACGTTACAGACGAATACGTCCTTGGACTCTATCAACCTGCTACCGCGCCATTCTTTAAACTCCCAGCTTGTATAGAGCCGTCTGTCCGAGGCGAGAAGATTCCTTCATAAGTACCTCGATTAGGATCTTAATATCATTACTGTGCTACGAAAGTCCGGATAGAGCCTTGATACACTCATCCAGGAGTAAATTTGAACAGAAGATGGTTTATCATGTTTTGGTATAACCGGCTATCTCAAAGAAATTCGGTTTGGCCTTAATCTCTACTTATTAGGCCATGAAATCTCGCCCGAACTCTGGTATTTACCTAAACAAATACTGCTAGATGCCTAGTAGTGAGCGTCAGAAATAGGAGAACACCGAGACAGGAGAAATATAGAGCATAAAATTGCAAATCAAGCTTTTGTATGTCGTTATAAGTTAAGGTGTACCTATCAATAGCAAACAAATTTCGACCAATCGTATATACATATTAGATGGAAATATACCCGAGAATAGCAGCTCAGATGGGTGACCTATAGTGACGTGACAAATACTATCCTAGGCTATTCGCCCTTGTAGCTCAGCACTCCTTGTGCTCCTTGACACACAGTAGTCGAGTGTCTGTTCAGCTTTACTAATGGACGACTAATATTGTATTTCACTCGGCGACCAACATTGGGCGAGTTCGTGAAACTTGGGATCCTGCCTGGTACGTATGGTCCGCAACCCTTGGCGGGTGAACCAACATATCAAGGCGGATGCCTAATACGACCATTTACCATTACGCAACAGATAATCCGGCTGGAAGAGAACGGCAATACAAGGAGTGCGGACAAATCAGACTTCGCTGCTTACGAGTATACGGAATACGTATCCTCGGAAGGGTCTGGTCTGTATACTACTACTAAGACGTCCCCTGAAACGCATGGATAAGCACCTAGGCACCAAGGGATTTCTGCAACCAGTGTCATCAGCAATTGATTCAATAATGCCACTCCAAAGAGGAAATAGTGTCGTGGGAAACTTGGTACGAGGGTCAAGGTGAAACGTAAAGTTTCTCACGCGATCCGTCTTCTGCTCTCGCATGAAGATAAAAAAAAAAAACCTCTCACTCGCTGACCAAAAGTTCCATTGCTGATGGCTGACTAACCGACTACCTCGCAATGGGGGGTCCAGAATTGTCCTCACCGCATAGTGCCATGGTGATCGCATTAACATCAACTACGCTTTTGTTCGGCTGCAGCTGCAACAACCCCCTCCTCTTCCTCGCTGGCGGTCTCTTAGTCGCTCACAATTCTCTCGTCATCTGCAGGTTATCATGGGAGGTCCAAGTTCCGTGAGCCTTTCGTGGACCCGGATGAGCTAAGCCGGGTTGCACCCTGTAGGTAGGCGTTCGCCAGCCTTCTGTTTGGTGAAGCGTGGCGGTTCAATAATACGGCCACGATATAGGTCGTCGACGACAGGGTCAGAACCCCCCACAATCCAGCCTTCGACGAACCCTCTACCTTGCTTCAGGAACTTTTCAACCTGCTGTCGGTAGAGCGACGCGAGTACCAGGTACTTGGGCGATTCGTAACCCCTGAGCTTGTCTTACCTGCCAAACCACCCCCTCGTTCATTAGGCCTCAATAACCATAGCAGGGCTGGCAGCCCGACAGGCAATTGGATTCACCATGACTGTCTAGATAGGTAGCCAAACGGACCCCGTGACAACTTCGCGAATACCCGTTCGCCTTGTAATCTCGATTCACGAATGCGCGAACTTCGTACCATACCGTCATCTTTTAGTCGACCATCCCTGGAACACGTGTTAGTTCATAAAGGCACAGAGGCACAGAGGCACAGAGGCACACACAGAACAACAGAAATTTCAACAGGCAGTGGGTCTTGGCCATGAGCTGACGTTTTCTGCCGCCTTGGAAGAAGAGCTCAGACCTATCGATCACAAGAGCGAGGGCAAACAGCGGCCCCCTCCACCCCTGTGGCCTCCGGATCTTCCACCAGGGTCCGAGGCTGATCCCAATTGACAGAATCAAAACAATCCGTGCGGTACCTTGTCACCTATCATTTGACCGGGACCCTTCGATCTTCTCTTTCGCCATGTCCGCCGCGTATGGTGGTGGCTCACTTCGTTGTTTGTCATGTAGCAACCAATTCGACTTAAAGGCTTCACGATGGTACATGAGTACCTACATACCTACCTACATACATACGCCCTTAGCCTACATAGGACTGGATCTGGCCACGGTACTGTAACAATCTTGTTGGGGTTCCCGCGAATGACGAGGTCGAGGAGAAATCTCCGATTGGACGCGCCAATCCGAGCGGATACTTCAGGCAATGACCATTCGACGTTCTACTTGATTTCACGAGCGCAGAGAAAGCAGGTCTCCCAACCGAAGCGTCTCGAACCCAAGGGCCACGAGGTTGTACGCTGGCAGGTAGGTCGCCTGGAGGGAGTTCCGAACTGGGCAGCCTGAATCCCGCCGAGGACGGCTGCCAGGCGGGCTTCCAATCAGGGACAAAGGCTTGCTTCGGGCGAAGATCATTTTCTCAGCCTCAACTTCCCACCTCGCTTGGACACATGCGATCGTCCCGGGTAGGAAACCGACTTGTGTCTGGAAGCTTTGGTCATCTCGCTACCGCATGATAGATACCTCCCCCTTCCGCGTCTCGGTTCCCAAGTCGCGATGGAATCGCCACCGATGATCAGACGGGGCCGCCTGGGCAGTTCAAAGCAAGCCAAGCCGAGTCAAACGAGCATTGTGCATGAAGCCAGCGAACTGAGGGCGCGCCTTGAGAGGCTTGGTCCCGGACGGCTATGCTGATCATGAGGATATCATACCCAAGACCATCAATCGCTGCATACTGATATATTCTCCCTCTTCCGTTTGTCAGAGACCGGAGATATTAAATTACTTTAACGAAATGAAAAAATAAAATAAAATAAAATCATTTAACAAGAGCCAAGACCTTTGCCGTGTTCCGCTATTCGATACGGAAGATCCGGCATCGATCGGAATCGGTGGCGTGCCAGGGCCCCAAATCGGATTTCTGTCACATTTTGGATCAGGGGAGATCCGAGCTTGCAGTAGCTTTATCCAGGAACCTAGGCAGCCCCCCCGTACCCTATACCACCCCAGCCTGACAGCTAAGTAACCTGTCACTTATACCTTTTTGCAAACGAACGTACGCGAGGCCGGTCATGAACGAATGCGACCCAGCAAACGGGCCTGGCTGGCCCCTCCCACCAGCAGCCCAAGCAGCTAAACCGTACATAGCATGTAGATAGTAGGCTGGTAGGCTGGTAGGTAGCCGGTAGCAAGTAGCAAGTAGCAGGTAGAACGCCAAGGTTACCTAGCTGCTGTAGTCCGGTGGCAATGTGGCATGCTTTGCATTGCCGAGGACGGGCTGGGCTTGGGTTGGCTTGCTGCTGGCTGGCTGGATCTGGGCCGTCCCACGTCCCCATTGCAGATTGCTTTCGTGCAGTTAAGAAATTCCCCTACCGTTGCGTACCTAGGTTACTTACTACAACTACAACTACCTACCCAGTACCTAGTATATACCTAGTATGTATGGCCTTTTTCTCTTTGGTCTCTTTCTCCTACCTACGGCCACAGCCAGCATGTCTGGTACTTATAAACAAGGGCCAGGGGGATCCATCGTAGGGGACCCTCACTGTAAGGCCAGCAGCGGCAGTTGAAACGAGATCCCACACCGCTGGAATCTTCCCTGGGACTAAAAAAGGCTTGTGGTGCTAAGTCATGTAGCTACTCTGCTGTGCAGCACCACGTCAGCACTCGCAGCAGCGAAGCACGGCACGGTACGCGACGGGTAAATCAGCCATACCATCCTATCTTGGTTACCAACGCTGCTGCTGCTGCTGCTGCTACTGCTACTACTGCCCCTACTGCCCATGCTAGGATATGCTAACGTGCCTAGAAGGGGCCTTGGAGATCTCGAGCCACAGTGGCAGGGGTTGATGTTCCATGGCTTGCTGAGCTCTCTGTCTCCCTCCATCTCGCTATCGAAATGGAACAGACCACAACCGACCGAGTGGTAGGCGATAAATTGAGACTGCGGCTCAGTAGAACCTCCCAAGGCTTTGACTGCTCTGATTATCATGGCTTTTACGTACGAGGTGGCCTATAAACTTGTTTTTTCGAGCCTTCAGGCATGGGTAGGTTCCTTTTCCCGAGATGTATTCTGGGGCAGGGCTATTTATCCTAGATGAGTGTGGGCTAAGTATAGTAAGAGTACGGTTGACTCCAACTCTTTTCTCTTCGCTGCCAACAAAACTACTTACTCAGATACCTACCAACGTAGCTTCTTAGATTGACCCATACCACGTCCGCCCTTTACCGGGTAGTTCAGTAGGTAGACAGGTAAGTAGGCAGCTACCTAAGGTAAGGTCATGATTGAAGCGTGTTACGAAATGTTACAGGCAACGACAAGGAAGGAATGCAGGACGCTGTAGCTGCCAACGTGAAAAAGCGGCCGTGACATATGCAAACGCTCCGCTGCCATTCTCACCGCAAGACAGCCTGTTGCTCCTCTGGCAGCAGAGAAAGCCTGCATACTGGTAAGCAAGCTAGTTAGCCCTCGGGCGGGATTCTCCATCTGGAGATGCCGGCCGAGTCTACTCTGGCCCCAAGCATCCCTCCCCAAGGCTATAGCTGGCTAGCAGCGCAGTAGCCCGACGAACTCATGGGACTATACCGCCGTGCCGCGTCCGCCGTATCGCTCCTAGTTGAGCCGAACAGTGCCGCTTATCGGGGGATATCAGCCTCCGACGTGAAACTGGACAACGAGAAAAAAAATCCCTCTTTAGGAAAAAGACCGGAGTAAGATGGGAAGTGCGTCTCATCGGTGATGTGTGAGGAAGAAGCTGCCCGCCATGCGTTAGTATATATACGTGTAAGTTCGAATCAATGTGAGACTCGCACGCGCTGATGCCCTCAACCAACAGCATTCTATTTATTCGAGCTTTTCCTTGACTCCCCACGGGCTGCCGCGTTCGTTTTGTGTGCCAGGGGCAGCAGCAGCAGCAGCCAAAAAAGCCAAGGGGAGGGATAATGATGGGGGGGAGGGAAGGGAAGGGACCCATTGGAGGGGGATGGATGGGATGGAGCTCACAGGAACTGAGAAAGTGGATGTGGGTTATATCGCAGCCGTGATATATGTGACAATGACAGCGCACACACCACACAGACGCACACAGGTTTAATAACCTTGTCGAGCCAATCCGGTCGCTCGGTGGCGAACCTCGGAATCAAGCAACCTTTCCATCTCTCTCTTTCTCTCTTCCCTCCTCCCCCCCCAGAAGTAGCAAGAGCCGGCGTGATTTAGCATGCATGTCGAAGGGTAGGCACTGTAGATCGAAGTTCCTAGATCAGAACGCCTGGCAAGGTACATGAGCTACTGGGTACCCAGTACCTACATAGCAGCGATGCACATTTTGCACGTCGGTTCTCCCTGTCATTAGCTCAGGGAATGGTACCTTTGGCATACTTGCTGCTGAGACGGGAAGGGGTCTTTCTGCACCGCAACACGTATACAAGTAGAGCGGTGAGCCGGGCTAGGCTGATTTGGTGTTTCGCTGTCCCCTCGAAACTTTGAAACTTCGAAACTCGAGGCTGCTCAGCATTGTCTGGAAGGAGAAGCAGCGCCTAGCTTTCTCGCCTCGGTCTATGTATGACCTACGGAGTTTGCGTTGCGTTGCGTATCCTAGGTACATACTAGGTAAGGTTAGTAGAGTACTTTGTAAAGGTGACTCCCACATACTAGGTATGTACTGTAGTGAGATGTGAATGTTAGGCATCTATCACCTCTTTAAGGGCTGTTCTGTGGAGTTAGGGGAAGGAGGAGCCACAACACGTTAGATGTTTCACGCCCAAAGCTCCAGGGGTTGAAAAAGCCCCGTTCACAAATAAGTGGCTGGTATTATACACAACATTACCATACATGCCATCATTAATGATCACTGATTTCTTTTCGCTACGGGATTTGATGGATATTTCCGAAGTAATTCTGTCGCGATGTAACCTTAGCTGCCACTGTATACTGTGCAAATTATTATTCTCGCCTTGCCTAGATTGTTTAGGTGCTAAGTATCTACCTTGTAAGTATTGTAGGTACTATGTAGTATGTACTGTACCTGGTTACGATACCCACAAGCCCATGAGCCCACGAGCTACTACGCAAGCAGCAAGTCGCAGGCGTTTCGATACGCAACATCAGCACTTATGTTTCGACGAGTGCGAACGTGACCCCCGCAGTAGAAGATCGCAGCGGTAGCGCAAACGATTGGCAATTATTACTAAGTAGATATGTAAGTAGATCAGAAGGTAGCTGGTAGCTAACCCGGTAAACATGAATTATCGTGTGCGGAAGCTTCCTGGGGTCTACGATTTCGCCCCACGAACCCCCCTCCCCTTCTCGTCCATTACCAGAACATCCTCTCACAGCCCCATGCCCAGAAGTCATCGACTTCTTCAACCCTTGGGTTGTGGTTCGGCCCCGAACTTCTTCACGCTCCTTGCCTGCCTGGATGGGGCCGAAAGGAACTTTTGGCCGAAACGTAATGCCTAGTTCGGCTAGGCTTGGTTCTCGAATGCATGGTAAAACGCAACTCCTCCGCCTCTTGATGTGCTTCGTCTGGGGTATCTGCTGAATCTGCCATCTCAAGCCATCTTCGGATCTTCCCTTCCCCATTTTCCTGAGCCCACTGTCAAGTTGCGGTCAACGTCGAGGAACTTTGTACGCCTTCTTTTCGTATGATCCAGTTACCACACCTTTCTCCGATAGTACACCGTCACCGCAGTTGAATAGAAATCGAAAAGGACAAGGGCACAATAGGCGTGCCCTCTAATATCAGATGCGTGCGTAGTTGTATTGAACTGGAGTTTTTGGGAATCAAAAAAAATTTGTCCAAAGTATTGCCCCCCTTCGCCTCTCCCCTCGCCTCCCCTTCCCCGTTACCTCTAAGTTTTGTCGTAAAAAATGTCAGATATTACGAGTAAATGGCATGACCGTCGTGGTTCTTTGGTATCTCTAGTATTAAAAAATTACCTACTCCGGAGGCAGAGTAGGGTGATGTAGACCTGGGTCCATTACTATTGTTGTACAGTGTTCGATTGGTGGTGATGGCATTTAGAAAAGCGAGGATGTTTGACTTGTGCGTCGTGATGTACTCATGGATGGTTTCGTTTGGGTGACAATCGTAAGGACAGGGGAGCGCCTCCTGTTCGTTATTGCCGAGTTTACAGCATTCGTGACCAATCCCTAGCTGATGCCTCCCCAACGTTCAGTACCTAGTACGTGGCTTACGATTTTCGTCAGCGGCGCTGAAATTATGTTCGTTGCTGATTGCCGATCACGCTCGAGAGCGTAGGTGATGGCTGCGTGCTCCTTTCTGTTAGCTCTTCAGCCTTGGAGCTGTTGTGGATAGATGGTGTCCCCAGACCCAGGAGCTGACACTCCTGGCGGAGACGCTGATTGCTATAAGTTCTCTTCTTCAACCTCGCCGACTTCCCCAAGGAGCTGTGCAGCGCGTTCCCGGCACGCCTGTGGGGTGAATCCGGGACCAACTTTGTTGGACACGAACCGCCATTTCTCGTTCTCGTAGTCTTGAAGCGCAGTTCGAAGTTTCTGATCCTGTAGGTTCCTTGCATTAATATTTGCGTCCCGGGAAACCCGAATGGCTGGTAGATCTAAGCTAAAGCGAACTTACTGTCTCGTCCGTCCATTGGGTTGTTTTTGCTTTGAGCTTAGTGCAGTAACGGACTTGGAGTGTACCTGATGACCGCCCGGGGAAGAAGTCGGCTATTTGCTTCCACGTCAAGCTTTTGTTCTCCTTGAGATCAATAAGCAGCGCGTCATCTTCCGGCGTGAACTTCAATTTTGGACCCCTTGGTCTCGGCGCGGGGGCGGGCATTCCGGCTTGTCCTACCACGCTTGGAGCACCTCCCCCGGCGACCCCCAGACTTACGTCGCCTTCCCGTCTCATCATCTTGGAAGGTGGCCCTTGATCCGGGAGACGATGGTGGTGGTGTGTTGGAGCTGCACCGGCAGCCTGTGCATACGCAGCCCCCATGGACTGCTGCATGTTCTCCAGGTCGCCTTGCTCGAGTTCTGACATCCCGGGGACGGACAAGTCGAGCTCGTCGGGACGGCTACGTTTCGTCCCAGCACTGTGCGGCTGGGTAGGCGTCATTGCCGGGTACAAGGGCGGACCCACGACTGCGTGAGGCGACGGCGTTGGTGCGTAGTGCGAAGGTTGGTGGCCCATATGCCGAGCAGCCGCATGGCTGCCCAGATGTGCCGGATCCATCAGGATCTGGTGATGGTGAGGAGGGGGGTGATGCTGTGACATGCTGTGGTGAGAGTGCGACTGTGCCTGCTCATGTAAGCTCCCGTGTCCGGCGTGCTGCATTGGATTTCCTCGGTGGTGGTGTGTCTCGTATGCGTGTGGAGTATGGCTCTGCTCGCCCGGATGCGACTCTTGTGGGGAGTAATCGACATTGTAGTCCGGCCCTACTCGATAGTTGCCCGCCAGTGTGCCTTCGATACATGGGTTCCGCCAGAGCGAACCGCTCTGGACGGTCGCCGGAGTCTGTATAGAAAGAATTTGATGGACTGGAGCCCCTCGGGGCTGCTGACGTGCGGATGGTTGTGAGGTGGGAGTGTGTGTTTCGCGCGTGGAATCGATGATGACGCCCGTCTTGTCGGATTGAGGGTGAGAAATTAATAGGCTGAGCACTTACTCGCTCAGCAACCCAGTACATGTGCTGATGCAGCGGTAGTCGGGACGTTATAGATTTGTAGGATTTGTGTAGTGTCCAAGGTAAGGGTCGTCTTGGTAGGCGGCGAGTTCCCGTAAGCTAGAGGAACAAAAATCAAGTTCGGGACAGCCCGCGCAGAGTCTTTAACAGCTCATCGCCACCTAGGCCTGTCGAATATGGGGAGCCGTCCTTTTTCTTAGATTCCTTAGCTGGTCTAATATATGGTAACAGAATATGTCAAAATGGAAAACGAATAAGAGCGGGCAAGGGATGCATTATATCGTCTGATCTTCTTTCTCGTTTCTGTCCAGGCAGGGACGAGCTTAGGGAACGACCCGCAAGTACCTAGACAACCTAGACTAACTCTCTTTTCATCCACAGGTTAAAGCACTTGACCTGATTTGCCATGTGCGAGACAAGTATCGTTCCTGAACTGGTGTGGAGATTCGGTTACCTCGCCCGGCGATGACGGTAGTAGCATAATTTGGTGATCTTATGCTTGATGGTCAGCCTGCCGGATATAGAAGATACCCCAGCCGGAGGTTATGATGCAACTGGGGCGAAGACAACCCACAACGGACGATGTACTTTCTGTTCACGGACAGGGAGAGAGGGTACAGCTGAATTTTCGTGATCCTGGACGAGCTATCTCCTAAATAAGATTATTCCAGGTCGAAGCAATCCAAAGAGAGGAACGTCTGGAATACGCATAGAAGGATACCAAACAAAGTACAACCGAATGGAGAAATAAAAAAGCTGAAACGGGCCCTACCACGCAGTTGGGCAGTGTCCGTAGAGCATGACAAGCGAATAATCGAGGTGGGCCACACCCAGACTCATGACAGAAGGGCCCCTGCTCAACCTTTTTCTCACCTTAGGAAGCCAAGGCAGTGGCCACCCCTGGAGGGTCAGAATGTCGGTTGACTGGGTGAATGTACTGTACGTGTACAGATGGTGCGCCCATGCTCGGCTGCTGGGCCAGTTGGAAAGTGAATGGCACACTGCTGTCTCCCTCGTCCGCTTGGAGGGGGATATATGGGAACTGGGGTGGGCTATAATAAGGAATTAGAGAGCTCTGATCCTTGACACACCATAGGGCCAGGGGGGGAGTTGCTGAGGTTGCGAGTACAAAACAGCCACTGAACACGCTGGATTCCTAGATTGCCGAGCAAAAATACAAGGGAAAACATGACACTAAGGCCGCTAAGGGAACGTCTACTACAGTAGGAAATCTGGTAGCGGAACCACGACCTCAAGAGTCACGACCACCCATGTATCTCATGTCAACCGAAACCTGGTTTTCTATGTAAGCCAAAATGTCGAAAGATGCTAGGGCAGGTAGACAGGCGGATACACCGTAATCTGTAGGTACGCAACTACCTACCTACCTACCTACCTAGTAGTACGCAGACAGGTACATATATGGGGAGGTGCCAGGATAACCGGATGGAGAAGCACAAGGGGGCACGGCCAACAGAGATTGGCAGACTCACGTTTCGGGAGACATGACGATGATGCCTGGATCACCAAGCGGGAAGATATGGGGGTTAGGGGTGACTTGGCGGGATAGGCGAGCTGGGTCATACTAGACCTTGACAGGTCGACCCTCGACCAGGTACGCTGCTGGCAGCTTCTTAGCCCTGGCCGGCTTGTCTACCCAGATGCCTCAGATGCCTTCCTCACCTACACCTACTCCTGTACGTGTGCACGCATGTGCGTAGGGGTGTGGTGAGGTATGTACGTTAGTTAGCGTAACGAAAAGCCTAGGAGTTCGTCATCGTATCGTTAATCTCAAATGATGGCGTCTGGCATTGGAGCATTGGAGCATTGGAGCATTGCTTGGAAATGCAACAGGGATTCGGGGGCAAGTGGTCCCAATTCTCTGGATCCCCGGCCCCAGGCCATCGTAATATTATTGCGCGATTCAATGCGATTGTAGCGGGAGGTCCAATAGATGGCGGAACCTTGGGTAGCTTGAGGCTGGTTGGACCGGGCCAGGACGGCGGGTAAAAAGAGCTGAAGGAAAGGAGCGTCTACTACCTAGTAGGTAAGCATGGAGCTCTCGCATGAACGAAACGACTTTGAATGTTTCCAGGCAATTAAAAGACGAATTATGCAATCTGTATGTGATCTCGGCTTCTAGAAGAATGGAAATTGCTTCTAGGGCGAGACCAGGGGAAGAATTTCAGAATTTCAGAATTTCAGACGTCTGAGCCACTGCGTAGTATCGCCTAGTATCGCCTGGTATTTTTTGAGCACTGGCAGAACTGGGTCCGAAGGGGGGTTTGAAAGGGTTGAAGGGGGTTTTGAAATGACGTTGACGTTGAAACGCTTAGTACCTGCTATGTACTTTGTATATAGGTAGAAATTGCACGGACTGCATACGAAGTACGAGCATCATGTATTACCAAGGTACCTACCTAGTAGTAGCCAGCTGATAAAGAAGAGTAATTGATCTGCTGTTGAGTGTACTGCGTAGTAGGAGTAGAAGTAGGAACAGAAAGCGGGCCAAGCGAAAAGATCCATTGATTACTGGGCACCTTTACCAACTGGGTAGTAGTATTGATGCATCCATTGCTTCTAGAAAGAATTAGTTGCCAGATCGGAAATTGCAAGTGATCTTGGGGGGGGGGGTTTTTTTTTGACTTACAAAGTTTCCAGAATTCCAGAATTCCAGAAAGCTCAGGTCAGTGTCAGGTACGAAAGAACCTTGGAAAATGTATTGATAGTCCAACCTACTACTATAGGTACCTACAGCGAACCTAGCGAACCCAGCAATTCTCAATGCCATTCCATTCCAATTCCTATTATTAGAAACAAACCAGCTTAGCTTCAGCTCGACAGCTACCCACTGTATCCTTCTACCCAGTACCCAGGTATATCAATTGATAACTCCCGGTCACACTATATTAATTGATGGCCACCGCTTAGAGCAGAGAGACGCACGTTCATATCTACGATCTGGATGCCTCCAGGGCTACAATAGGTACACTCAGGGATGTGATGTGCCTGGAGCTCTCTACCCAGCAGCTTGGACGGCTACTTCCTTTATCCAGGATCTCCTAGGTCTCCTAGGTCTACCTTCCCATATCAAGGGTCCAATAGAACACATACTATGCAGATGAGTAAGGAAACCGAGATGGAACTTGGAATGACTGTAGCTTCCTCAAGTATAACGAGTAGAATGAGGTCACTTGAAATCTGGATGAATAAAAAAAAGAAAAAGAAAAAGAAAAAGAGGAAAACAGAACAAAACCCTAGTAGGTACCTAGTAGTATACTTCCATCAATCCTTCAAGACTAAAAGAATTCACTCACCTTTGACGACTACATGGAGCTTCTCCATAGCATACCGACTTGCATACCGACTTCACCGCAGCAGTAGCACAATCACAATCACAGGCATGGCACATCCAAATTTAGATAAAGTGGTTCCGTTCGTCGAAAGAAGAGATGGAGCCACGGATCGTATCGTCAAATTCCAGTCCTTTTGATATTTCCTTCTAGAAGATTTCTATTTTCTACAAGCCCTGTCACTTTTCTTCCTTTTACCTCGTTGACCCTGCATCCGACGACCTGGGCTGCCTGGGTGTGGACCGCTGCATTGCCCGCGCGCAGGGACGATGTGGCCAATTTAAAGCTCGGATAAGTCTGGCGCGCACGTCCACGGGTACGCCTTGACCTGCCGTGTAGCGGTCGGCCATGGTTGAGGCGGTATAGGGAATCAGTGCTAGGCATAATGTAGCTCATTTACCGTCTTCCCCGAATAGAACATATCGACATACCCGCCGACCTATCTACGGAACGCTAAATATTTGATGTGCCCGACTTAGGTACGATAGATAGGTAGGGACTTATTCACCCACAGATCTCCGGAGATAGCTTGAGCTATGCCTTGGCGTATCTACGATTCCCTACATAGTGCCCACACTACCTAGTAGCAACAGAAAGCTGGAGGCATTGCGCTGCCTTTCTAGGTCGTTCGAAGCTTAGCATATCTCGTTTGTTTCCCTAAGCGCCCGACCGAATGGGGGCATTGCTCGTCGACAATTCGCATCATTGATGGTTCATCAATGCCTTCCCTATCTTCTGACGCTCGCCAGCTGCAGCTAGTCACCATCCGAGTCCCCTGATCTACGCAGCCGGGGATCACGACAGCAGACATCAGACGACTTCGGTGCAGCTCATAACTGCCGACCTGCGGAACGGAGTTGCGCCAGTTGCGTGTCGTGTTGTATGCCTGCAGGTCTGGATGTCGCTTCCGTTGGGCCTCAATCATTGTCAAGCTATTTCGTTTCTGCACCAGCCTATCTATCTACCTACATACCTACATACCAGCCTACCAGCCTCCCAGGCTACCTAGTAGTGTTTTTCTTTACCTACCTACCTACCTACGGAACAGCTGCGGGACTACGAGACGTTGTAGATTTCCACGCTTTGAGACGTGAGATGGGTACTTCCCTTCTCCGTCTTGGACTCCTGAATGTTTCGGGCCGTTTCATGCCCCACTCTCACATGGAGCTCCAGGTCCACTCTACCGCCAACCGGTATCCATCCATCAATCATCTGACGATATTCTAGTAATGGGTAGTGGTGGAAATTCGTGATGCTTGCGACTCTGTGGCAGCTACTGTCGGTGAGAGCCGCATCCGACCTTTCTAGGTGGAACACGGGGCAGGAACCATCACTCAAGTCGAGAGGCTCATACTGAGGTGGTATATTTGCACGCGCTATATGTACGTAAGAAGCGCAAGCAAGCAAGCAAGCAAGCAAGCAGGTAGGCAAGCAAGTAGGCAAGCAAGCAAAGCCAGCCTCACTCCGTCCAGGTGGTGCGAACCGAACGACCCTGTCGATAATGCACGTCCTACTGGGGAAATCTCCTTGACAGGTACAGGTGGAGACTGGCCAGCCCTCAATACACTGATGGATGCTAGGTATTCGCATGTGCGTACGGCGGCACTGGGTACCTAGTAGGTACCTGGGTACGTGTGGTATCCATGGATACATCCAAGACACGGCCGCTTACAGAACGCTATCTTGCCCCTGGTCTCAAAAATCTCCGTAACATACAAAGACCCTCGCTCGCCCAGAGATCCGGCAGCCATTCCATACTGTACGAGCTCGGTTCCCATACCTACCTAGTACACGGCCGACAATCATCACCCTGACCTCGACCACCCCGGCCGCGAAGAGCTTTCCCCAGCCGCACAAGGCCGAACATATTTCTGGAATATTACGGGTCCAACGTCGGCGGCATGGGTTTCCCAACTTGTCGAACTGGAGCTAGAAACGAGCAGAGTACCCACAAAGGATCTAACCTGATCTACGCAAGAATCTAAGCACCCACGCGCAAGCGCATGAACGCATGACAATGGCTAATTTGCTTTCTTATACTCTCTGCACGCATTCAGCCTGCCCATTTCGGCGGCGCCATTACTTCGGCACTACGCGTAAAGAGTTGAGTAGCGGTGTCCCAAGCTCCTTTTTTCTTAAGTTATAATGACCTGTAGCATTTTTCATCTTACCCTTCCCTACCCTTTCCCCCATCGTAAGGCCTGACGTGAACCAGGGCCCCAGCCGAAATCTCAAGAACCATCCATCTCATCCGTAGAACTCACTTCCCCTGCATCCCTACCCTCAACCCTGCTTCCCGCCGATTTTATACTACTAATTCTGATTGTACGTGCTCATCCCGCACTACTGGGGAGCCAGTGCAGAGGAACAGCAGTCCAGGCTCGTCGAACCTCGTCACCACAAGCATGGAGGTTTCTACGTAGTAGCTTTTTGGTAATGGCGAGCCGGGGGCAGTGATGATGTAAGAAGTCCTCCGCTCCGCCTTTTTACTCGAGGCCTAACGGACGTGCGGGATTACATGGGAGGCACAATATCAGATTGGGCAGCTATCGAGGCTACTCCAACCTCTCCAACCTTTGCTTTTCTCCCTTTTTTGCACTGGAGTCATTGGAGGCAATACGTATGTACATTCAGCTCATGCGAAGTGCCTGCATAGGTATACTACCTCTTGCTGTACATACGTTTTCGATCTTCTCCCTTGTGGCGTGCTCCATTCCCCATGCGGTCGCGTTGAGCTAATCTACGTAATGCAATGAGTTCCATCGTGACATACATTACTAGCTATACCTGCTTGGTAGCACACCCCGACCCATTATCAAGGCCTAACCCCACCGCGCCGACCCCAGGTCCGGGTATGTGCAATCTAGATCGTCGGCCAGTGGGCAACCTGTCAAAATCTTGCAGACAATCAGCCTTGGGAGGGGTCCGCGTCCCCACGTTCGCCTCATTTGATAATTGACGGGCGGCTAGAACTTGGCAAAGTAGCATTCCCCGAGGGCCCAAGCTTTTTTTCCTGCTTCTTATTACTCTCTGCCTTGGGAACACTTGGTTATATTATATTATACAGCCCATGCGGATAATGCGTGCTCGGTTCCAAGCTGATGGGTTGTGGGGGGCCATTATCACATTCTCGTATACCTACATAACTAGCTGGAACGATTTGTTGCAGGGAGGCATGTACGTACCGAGCCGGCATGGCAAGATTGCATGGGCTGGCAGGTTGGGTAGTACGCAGCAGCAGCAATAGGAATAGTGATAATGATGGTAATATGAGAATTAAAATATGAAAAGATTTGTACACGCAAGGCCCTTTGGGCAGAGGGACAGCTGAGCCTCTTCATCCCCTGCTCCTCGCAATTCAATTCCATTTCGATGTTCCTTTCAAACGCCTGTTGCATAAAATAACCTAAGACGGACACATCACACACCTTTCTCTCCAATTTTGGGGAAATGCCAATGTAATGCATAATTTCATTCCTCTCCAATTACATCTTCTTCCTCTTTCTTCGTAGCTTATCGTCTTGCGGCTGAGTGATCGTAGCCTTCTCCCCTAAGAAGTTCTTCTTCCTTTCCCCCACCCCCATGGTCTTTACGCATTTTAAGCAAAGTTATCGGTCCGATCGACGCCCACCTCTTCCATCTCGGTGAAGTCATGGAAGTGCTCAGGGCGGTGGCGGTCGCAGTAGAAGGGCATCGGTGTGTCGAGCTTGACGTGCACCGGCTTCTTCTCCAGGCCGATAAAGTTGCTGCCCATGAAGTTGTAGTTCCACTTGCCGTCCTCGGGCACCAGGAAGAAACCCCGGTACCGCGGGCTGAGGAGGAGCTTGCGCTTGAGCCCCATGCTTGTGGTGAATCCCGCTGGAGCGTCGCTGCTTAGGTCCTTATTTTCGGCACCCCAGCGGTAGCCTGCAGGGGTCAGGGCCCAAGCGGACAGGGACACAGACCCTGGTGTGAACGAGACATCGATCGTCACTGTCTTCTCCTTGTCCCACGTGGGATGACGGTCGAGGAGCTGGGAGTGCATGGTGACGTCTACCGCGGACATGTAAGGTAGCTCGTTTCCTGCCATGGTGTGGATCACACCAAGAGGCTCCATACCCGCAAGATATTCATGTTGCGGTAGTTGTTGGGGGTATTGGGTATATCGTAGATTCCCAATCTGAGGCACCATGACGATACAGCGGATCTCCTTGACTTGGTCATTGTCTGGTGCAGAGATACCGTAAAGGTATCCTGCAATCTGAACACGAAGATCGGCAATGGTGATGAATTTCTTGAGGATGTTATTGGGCATGACATAGGTTATGTCATCGAGGTCGTTGTCCACGGAGGAGACGTAGATATTGTTGGCTCGAGTCCGTAGATTCGAGGTAGCGATGGCTCGGGTGCGCCATTCCGTCTTCGAGGCAAATTTCTCTTGTTCGTACTTCGACGTCGTGGTAACAATAAGCTCCTCACCGTGGATATTTTGCGTCTTCGTCGTAACGGCAGTGATTTGCTGTTGCTCCTGTTGCTGCTTCTCGATTTCTGCGGCTTGTTGTCGCTGCATCGAGGGTGCAGAGATCTCCATACCCAGGATAATGTCACGAACTTCGCTACTCGTCAAGCTAGAGACGTTGACATTGTTCTTCTTTCCATAGTCGTGCAGAATCAAATCTCGTAACTGTGTTTCGACCTTAACCCAGTCCTCATCTGTAAGCGTGGGCCAGATGTGGTGCACCTGGGTTATGACGGTCTTGTCGGGGCGAAGGATAAGTTTTGTCTTGTCTGGGTTAACATGCAGAGCACGAAGGATGAGTACTAGACGTGAAAAGGCAGTGTACGAAGAAATGCTCTTGAGCCATTCGTCGTAGAGGTTGAATAGAACCATCTGCGGTTCCGTAGCACGGAGGATCATATCTCCTAGCTTTTCAACCTTCATCGCTGCCTGGAAAGGCAATTGCAATTCCGAGGCTCGAATGGAGATGTTCGGGAAATCCAACAAGTGAACTTCGAGAGGATCTAATAGACCTTTGCGAGTAACGATAAGCTCTTTCGGCTGCTCTTCTACAGGTAGAGATCGAATCAGAGCTGCCACTTCTTCGGCTGTCTTCCATTTCGCTAATTGGCCGAGACGCTTCTGACCAGCCCATACGCTGGTGTGAATGATCTTCAAGAATAGTTGACCAGTACGAGGGTTAAAGATGAAGATCGCTCCATTGATCGGCTTTGTAGTCAAATTACCCTCAAAAGTCTTGTGGATGGTGACACGATATACATTGGTGTCATCAATGAACAGCTTTGTCTGGTTGCTGAATAACTCCGAGTAGTTTTGTGAGTTCAAAAACTCTTGGTTGCTTTCAGATGCATACAACTGGAGACCTTTCCTGATACGCTCTCGGAGGACGTAAAGTGCAGGATTGGCTTTCATGATCTTGGCCATGGCCTGCTGTACGAGGACCTTCAGACCTGGGAAGTATTGACCATACGCGGAATACAGGTTGTACGCAAGGTCAATACCAACCATCAAGCCCGTTGCTGAGGGATAGATACTCATGCTGTCCTGCGTGTAATCCAGATATTTGGCACGAGTGTAGCGTTCAATGTCGTGCGAATCGTAGTCACCATATCGGAGTTGAATGTCAAGCCAGAATTTGTTGGTGGTTGTGGGTTCGATCGTATCCTTGGTGTCGTACAAGAGAGACGGTCTAGTAACGTTCCACTTGTTGCTAGCGAAAAGCAAAATATCGGCGCAGGAGCTGTTCATCTTGTATGACTTTCGAGGATGAATTGTCTCCTTCTGTACGGTTTCAATTCCGAGAGACTCTAGCTCCTGGTCGAAGACCTGGCAGAAGTCCATGACGACAGACTCGTGAATTTTCTGCCACAAATGGGCACGGAAGATTTGGATCAGAGATATTTTAAGGGTGGGAATTTTACCATGTAAGAAGATGCCTGTAAGGTCAAGTTGGACTTGGAAACCGACATAGACGTTTGCTCTGTTGATGGTTGGAGACCACCAAAGAGTGAATCGACGGTTAGGGATCTGGTTGAGACCGGATCTTTGCGCGTTCGTCAACTTCTTGAACTTCATTGATTCTTCAAAACCGGAGGCCTTTTCCCAGAACAAACCCTCCCAAGACGGGAAGCCTGTAGCTTTGAAAAGGGTGTGCTCGAGAATCGTTTCAACACCACCCAAGGCCTGGATGACATCAGAACGGTAAGCGTTCAAATTCCATAGCTTTCCGTCATGACGCTGGCTCGTCCACCAGAAGGGATTGCTCTTCATAAGTTGGTAGATCTTGAATTCACTCCTCGTTCGGAACCCCTTGTCGAAACTGAGGGTACTACGGTCTTTTTGGAATAGAGTGTTGATACGAGGTAATCCACGATCCCAACTGTCCTCCAGATCTTCCAAGGTCAGACGTCTGTTCTGCTGATTGGCCTCGAGCCGCTTCTGAGAATACTCGGTCCACACCCTCTGGGAATCGATGAATTCTGCTTCCCAGGGAATGATGTATCGGAAGATATTCGGGATGAGCGTTTCTTCGTCGTGTGTCATACCAGCTCGGAAATGACTAACACCAAGGTCCGTTTGTTTCGAGAAGCGCTTGTCACTGGCAGGAATAAGAATATGGGAGCCAGAGATCATTCCAAGACCGCCCAGCTCCTTCGGGGTGTAGAAAACGGCAGGCGGGAAACGCGATGGCATCTTGGAGTTCAGCCCGATCTTGACTCGGGTCTGAATCTTGGTCTCGCATTTTACAATAGTATCCAGCAGATTAACTGTGGATACAGCAGCTTCACGGTAATAGGTGAACAGGGCGATAAGGGCGGTGTTCCACTTATTCGCAATCTTCGTGAAGGTGGTAGATCCCGAAGACATAAGAATCTGTCGAATCCTATTGTTGAACTTCTGGATATCCTCCTCCGTCACTTGCAGGAATGCATGTGCTGTTCTTTCCTTGGTAGTATTGTCCACGAGAGACCAGACACTATCCTTTATGGGAAACTCGTCATTCTGATTTCTGATTTTCGGGAGAATGCGAACCTCAAATCCGCACATGGAGAAGAGCAAGTTCGGATTGTCACGGCTATAGACGCTGGCGAAGGTGTCGTCCCATTCGATTGTGGTGACGGATCGAGGTAGACGATTCTTCAGATCCCAGAAGACGGCTCGTCCGAGGTTCACATCGTGTCTCATAAGACGCATACGAGAGTCTCTCGGCCAGCATTTCTTGCTCTTGTAGCCGATGACATTTTCGAAATTCGGATCGGGCTGTTCGGTCAAAAATCGCTGGATGAGGTCCCGAGACTCCTCGGCGGAGAACCGCAAGAAGACCCAAATTTTGTCGATATACCTTGTATATAGGCGGATAGGGTGCTTGGTCTCTGTTTCGCGATCACGGAACTGAAGGAAGTCGTTCGGGCTCGATGGTGGTCCAGCAATTTCACTGGCACGGTTTAGGCCGAGTAGCAAGAGGTCGAGAACGAGGCCATAGTACTGGAAGACAAAACCTGAGAATTGCAGGCCACGGATCATACCATAGCTATTCACATGGTTCATGTCTTTGTATGTCAGCTGGACGTTGTTTTTAGAGCTGATATAGTCCGCCAGATTGTGATCCATGATCAATCTGAGAAGTCGATTCAGCAGAGTAAGGTCAATTTTCTCGTAGACCTTGGAAAGCTCTGTTTCAATCATCACGTTACATTCGCCATCGGCCGTCTCCCAGACCTTTTCTAGGTTGTTGATGCCCTGGGCCCATTTGTACACCAGCAAGGGAGGTACTTCTGAGTCCGAAGGCTTGATCCAGGCAGGGAAGAGATGTCGCTGGTCAGCCTGGTACCAGAGATACTGGTCGAGGTAGGCATCACTGATCTTCTCGATGGGTTCTATGTCGTAGACGGGGTTGATGGTGCTATAATTGTCGTTCATGTCGATTTGCACTTCTTTGAAGGCGCGTTGTGTAAGAAGGAATCGCTTGATTCTCTCCAACGTAGTACCGGGACTGTCATAAGCTTGCTCGATCAAAGCTAGCTCCTCTCGTTGGCTTTGGTTGAGACGACCTTTCACCGAGTACGCCTCTCGCAATCTTTCGAGAGCAAGGATCAAAATCTTCGTGTCGTGTTTGTACGATACACTGGGGAAGGGAATTGGCGTGAATTTCCGGGATTCCAGCCAATGCACCGTCGTCGTGTAGATTGCCACCGCTTCTTCGGACGACACGTATGGGCCATCTTTCATATAATTATGTTGTCGCTCCTGTTCGGCCTTCAGCCAAAGGCGTGTCAGGCGACCCACATTCTTCTTCGCAACTGTCTTATCGACAGTTGCACCTCGCCGGATACGTTCACGGTTGTAATGAGCAACAGAAATCCACCAGTCTGCTTTTGATTTCACATAGCGCAGAATGATGTTTTCGATGGGTGCAGGTAGTCCGGGGACCTTCCACGGAATGTTACTCTTCCAACATCTCCAGGCTTCCGATAAGTGTTGTAGAACGGTGTTGACCTTGTTTTGCTTGATACCCTCGGGCATCATATCCATAAGATCAGCCATTACGGAGGCTCGCAGTTCAAGATCGAAATGCGACTCAACACGCTGCTTGGTTACGGTCTTGGCCACACCCTTGCTGTGACGTCCCTCGAATTGACGAGACAGCAAGTTTCCTAGCCATCTCTCAAGAAGGGGGATGATACCTCGCATGAAGAAGAGCCAGACTCGCCAAGCTGGCGCCCAGAAACCACAGCCAGGCCCCTTTCCGACAGGACCACTATTGAATCGGTAGTAAATAAGATGCTTCAGATCTTTGCATGACCTAATCTGATGCATGAGCTTATATTTGTAACGGTACATACCAGTCAGCTGGCCAACGTGGTTGAAGGCATAGAGAATGCCATCAGCAAGTTGGAAAGCGTCTATATTACCTAAACGGTATTGCACCTGTGCATCAACGATGAGCTTGGTCAAACGTAATATCTCACGCATGAGATGGAACGCGTTGCCAAAACGCGACTTTTTCCGCTCTTTCGTCGTCAAGGTCTTCACTGGTTTCAGGTTGAAGTTGTAGTCCAGATGGAGGTAAGTAAGGTTCTTCCTGTGGATCAAGAGATTCAACATGTTGAACCCCTGCCGGCAAACCTGGAGACCGGCCTCAACCCAATCAATCGTCGTCTGCTGGAAGAACTTGGTTTGTTTCAGACTCTTTAGCAGGCTCTGTCGGTTGATTGCCTTGGGCTTTTTCTTGTGAAGCTCATTAAGGACGAACGTCTTGAGTAGCTTCTGGTAAGATACTCGAACCTTCACTGGCTGTTTTGGGGGGCAGTGCTCGAGATACCACTGCTTTACGAGAGGAACGTCTTGAGCACGCACCATTCGACCGGATCGTTGGTTGAAGGGGAAAGGAGCCCACCACAAAGCAATAGCAGACGAAGTATCCTCGGTATAAAGCTCCTCGTCGGCCAGGAAGGGCTCCACGCCAGCCGGCAGCTCAAATACATCCTCTTCAGGCTCTTCGAGATTTCCGGCGCCAAAAATCTCGTCTTCGTGACTGACAGTTATGTTCTTTGGTGCAACGGAGCGGGAGGAAATGGGGTTGATCATAGGATCAAAATGGAAAGCGGGCAAATTAGGGTCTTCTGATTTAGTATACACGATTTGTGGGTGAGAGTACCAGTTGAACTGTACACTTCGAGGTAGTGAATTATAAAGGTAAGGGTAAGCGACTCGGTACTCGGTCCGAATTGGGAAACGGAAAATGATTCTGTCGATGGCGTTGAACTCTCCAAAATCCTCGTCGTTCGGGTCGATATCTTTATACAAGGGTTCGAAACGAGGACCACCTGGTAGTGCAACATTTAAGGCCTTAGCAGTGAGGAAACTCTTCAGTTCGAATAGATAGAAATAGTTATCATCGACTATCTCGCTCAACAAAGGTCGGCTAAGTCGGTGGAGTGCGGCCATTTGCGGTAACGTGAGATTCCACTGCTTATAGCTAGGTCCGTTGACATGCTCGGTGTCCACCAATGGTCGGTGATCGTAGAACCAGTCGTAGACGGCAGCATCTTCCTCCTCATCGAGTTCCATCTGGATGGGCTCCAGCGGTTCCACATCCTCAATGTTCTCTGACCAGGACAAAGGTGGCTCCTCGTCATCGAATGGGGGGAACCTCATTCGCTTGAAAAGTCTTCGATCACTCTTCTCTTTTCTCATGGTCAACCACATTGTCGCCCATTGCGCGGTGAAGACGGCAGGAATAACTCGAGGAGTCTCGTTCACGAGAGTCAAGCAACCATTGACGTGATACAGAACTTTGACTTCTCTCGCTGATTCCCAGGGCATCGGCATGTTCTCTAGCAGCTTCATGACCGCGTGCGGCATGAATTTTAGAGCGCCGAGATAGCTTCGCTTGTCGCTCGTGTATTTTTTCTGAGACACATCGCCAATATCCTTCACAATTTTGCGCAGATGCTCCGGAGGCATATCAGCCTTCTGTGTCTCGACGAAGCCACCCTTCCGCTTCTCGCCAAACCGGTTTCGCTGATTCCGAATCCATTCTTTCTTCTTCTGAGCAAACTTGGCGATATGCGGGTCGGTAGGAGGTCGATAACCAGGGGGGGGAGGTGCGGGAGCTCCTGGTGGCGGTGGAAGGAAATCTGAAGGAGGACCGGGAGGAGGAGGCGGCGGCGGCGGTGGTCCCCAACCAGGAGGAGGTGGAGGGGGTGGAAAGGACGACATCGTGAGGTCAGCAGAAACTGAAGTTTGGGTGACTTTTGATGCAATCGCTAACGCGGCGCGATCTGTCGCGCGGGCAAGTTACGGGACAACAAACGCAGCCAAATGCAATCTTCGTAGTCCAGCAATCTTGAATAGATGAAGAAAAAATGAATTCTTGACCAAACGCGACGTTCCCGAGAATGACCGACGCAAATGGGTTTAATAAAGATTAATCGTCGAAGTTTGAAGAGATGATGTTTAGAATTCGCCTGAACGGTTGCTTTGGGGCAATTTTTTTGCAACGGGTCTTGGTCACTACTGCAACGGTCCCCACCCAGTGCACTAAGTCCCGGGTTCCACAGAGTAATGAGGCTGGAACAAGAGACGCAGTCACGTGGATATAGATTTTGTGGCTTATGAAAATGTCTACAATACGTACTTTGCATTTTTGTGGCTGGAGGATAAGACTCAATTCCAATTGGCACAAATCAATAAGCGGGTTTTAAGGTCCATCCCACACAACTGCAATCTCAACCGCAAACCCCAAAAAATCTACCAAAATTCATCCCTCACAAAAAAAGTTGCAAAGGAATCTGTCAACCAATTCATTCCACCAGCAACATCAATCACAATGGCGAACAACCGTGTTGCCTACCGCCGTCGCAACCCGTACGTTGATATCTCCGATTGAACATATTTGACGAATTCGAATTTTATGTTTCTCTAGACGCGCGAAGGCTGACATGATCGTTTGAAGTTACAACACCACCTCCAACAAGACCCGAGTCGTCAAGACTCCCGGTGGTGAGCTCCGTGCCCTGCACATCAAGAAGCGAGGAACTGCCCCGAAATGTGGCGACTGCGGCGTTAAGCTCCCTGGCGTAAGTGAATTTGGTTTTTTTAGGTTGTCTGGGTTGTCTGGATAGAAGGATGGGCATGGAAACAGGCACGCCAACCCCGACGTACAACGACCATCTGCGCAATCTCCGCCACGTACTATCAGCAGGAAGACTCAAAACCAATCGATCCGGATCATCCATTTTGATACGCGCGGGGCGATACATCAGGAAGACTATATGCGACGATGGCATTCTTGTCAAGCACATATTTCACGAGCCGATGCTAACCATCTTTCTTCTTCCAACAGGTCCCCGCCCTCCGACCCCGTGAATACTCCCAGATCTCTCACCCCAAGAAGACCGTCCAACGAGCATACGGTGGTTCCCGATGCGGTAACTGCGTACGAGACAGGATCGTGCGCGCGTTCCTGATCGAGGAGCAGAAGATCGTCAAGAAGGTGCTCAAGGAGCAGGAGGGTTCCAAGAAGAAATAAACCCCCATCGGACTACTAAGGGATGGATTGGTTTGGTCGTCATTGCTTCGGGTGTTCAGAGGGACAGGGCTGCATGTCATCAATGCGAACGGCTAAAAATGAGCCGATTCTGTTTCTAGGGCTTCTTCTCATGGTCTAGATGATCGGAATGGTATAATCGACATCAGGACTCCAACGTACTCATCGTTGCTCATATCCCATTGTTTGTGCCGTGAATTGATCCCTCAAGTAGTCATGTCAAGCTACATCCGGAGACACGCCCCCGTTACCCTTGGGGATATAAATTTGGTCCCTGGTATTCTAAGCTAGTGGACATCTATATTGCGCGAAGTAGCCCTCACATCATTCTTTGTGGAAGGGTTAAAATGGTTATATTGTCTTGACCTCGGAGACGTATCTACCTACATAAGGCTCCCAAGGTTACATGTAAAGACAGCATTCCACGTACTTGGCAATCAAGTGATACAGCAATGCCCTCTATTTGAAGTAACTGAGGTCGTCCAAGTAGTTTAAGCAGGGCAAGATAGACAGTACGATGTTCTCCAGTTAGAATGCGGAATCTCATGAGTTCGCTAAAAGTTGAAATCAATGAAAACAATTTGATTCATAGAATTCTATTGAAATAGTACTAGGTAAAAGAAAGAGAATAAATGCCAACCTAGGTATGATTTGTTGCGATCTTATCAGCGACTCACCATACAGTCTCAAAATTTGGAAACTCGGAGTTACCCACTGTGCAAGCTTCTCCAATAATCATGACGTTCTTACCATCTTTTCTCTGCGCCAGTTCCAGCTCTACCTGAGAGAAAAAAAGGCCAGGAAACATCCAAAACCCTCGAAAACAAAGCAGAATGGGTTACTTAATCCTAAGGTAACAAATATCAATTGCGACTATGGCTTCTTCAATGCGCGCCTGTCGGCTGATGAGTCAATTCGCTTCTATTCCGCGAAAACAAGGGCTCCAAAGCCTGCGGCCGCTATCGACACTAAGGAAACCTCAAATCCATCACACCACAACAAGTGGTGGCGCATTTCCGCGCGCGATATCACCATTTCACACCACCACTGTCCAGCATCGCGAAGAAAGCGATGAACCGTCGCGGACCGACCTGGGAGCTTTGGATGTGCTAGGCAACTCGCCGGTACCGTCCACCTCCGTCGACATCTGCATGTCGGATGGCTTCAAGCTGAATAGCGGCACCACGATCCGCGGGGGCTCCGGCGTCTTGCTGGTCGGCGGCGAGGCCTTCGCCTGGCAGCCGTGGCTCCCGCGCGGGGAGAGGCGGTTGCTGAACAAGAAGGGACAGTGGGAGGTGCCTAATGATACATTCGGACTGCTTGGCTTGGTGTGGCCTCGACCTGGTGAGTAGTTTCAATATCGTTACGCTTACACCTACGCTGCCATAGAAGTCACGCGCTGACCGGTTGGGATTGCATAGATTTATTAATACTAGGCCTTGGGCCGGAGATCCGCCCGATCAGCCCTGAGCTGAGGAAGCATCTGAGCAGCTTGGGCGTACGAATGGAGATTTTAGATACCCGGAATGCGGCAGCGCAGTTCAACTTGCTCGCTACGGAAAGGGGCATTGACGATGTTGCGGCTGCATTGATACCGATCAGTTGGAAGGAGGGAGCTGGTGCGGCTTAGTTCACCACATACCTCCCCATTAATCCATGGCGAGTTTGTACGGCACTGTGATATATCGAATAAAACTCAAAGACGATCACGCTCCTGACTTCATGAGCTTCAAGGAGGGACAGGATGTCACTCAAAATCTTATTGATATTTACCGAGGAATTCTTATTGGCCGGGAGTAAGACCCCCTAGATTGGTAGCAACTGTAAGTCTCTCCTTTAGCAAAATCGGAGAGTACAAGACTTCAAAAGAGGGAACGTTGAAGAGCTAAAAGCCAAAATAAGAATCTACATATGTACCTATAAGAGGTAGGTAGTTTGCATTATACTAGTAGAGTAGGTAGGTATCAGATTAACACGCATCTACCCATTAATTCGAAAGAAGTCTCAAGCCTATGCCACTGGTTCCTGGGGTTATGGCTTGAGTACCAGGTAGGTAACAATGAGATGGATGTAGGATCCAAACCTTGCATGAGGAATTCAGTGCATGTACTTTCACACAAATCTCAAATACACTGGGGGTTCCAAACTTTGAAACTTTTTTCTGTATCTGTACGACCTACTTAATTCACTAAGCTGTATATGCGACTAGCGTATTATATTATACCATATAAAAGCTTTTAATTCTAATAATAAGTATATCACCACCACCACCACCACCACTGTCAATTAAACCACCAATTTTCCCACCACCACTGGCAACCTGAAACATATAATTTAGATTTTCGGTATCGCCTAATTGAGGGCTTCCAATTGATATAAATATCGAGCTGGTACAACGCCTGGTTCTTGAATTATTTTAATCCGTACACTGTAGAGTAAGGGTGACTGTTGCCGCTAACACCCAGTGTTTTCAACCACCACCTTGTAATTATAATAATTTAACAACAACGTATTACATTAAATCAAAATTTATATCAATTGGAAGCGCTCAATTAGGCGATACCGAAAATCTAAATTATATGTTTCAGGTTGCCAGTGGTGGTGGGAAAATTGGTGGTTTAATTGACAGTGGTGGTGGTGGTGGTGGTTGTTGAAGATATGTACCAGTACGGCAGTGGGTTAGCAGCCTTGCTGCATATTTAGGTGATTAGGTGTTAGTATGCTGCTGAGGGATACAGCATAACAAATAGCTTAGTAATTAATGTTTTACTGCATGTACCTATGTATATAGCTGCCTATAAGGGTATGTATTAAGTGGATCGTATGAATACCAAAAACAGTTTCAAAGTTTGGAACCCCCAGTGTACCTACTACCTAGGTAGGTAGGTACCTAGTACTACTCCTAGTACTCATCTCTTCAAGGTTCCCTTCACATAGAGAAGTATCTAGATACATACATAAGGTACCGAGACATTCCCCTTAGCCTTGCATTCTGTGGCTGAAACGTCTAAGCAGTATACCATGATTGGACAACTTCCCTAGTCCAATGGCAAGCCGCCTCGCGACACGTTGAGGGGTCATGACGGTTCAGTGGCTGAGGAAAGGTTACTCGAAGCATGCAAATTGATGACATCGTTTCTCTCTCACATTACCTAAGTCTTAGTGTCCGCGGGCTTAGGTTACCTTGGCCCGCTTGGCTGACAATGGCATTTCACTGAATAAACGTTGGAATTCTCTTGCATTTTATTGCACCATTACATATACCTATACCTATTATACCTAGGTACCTATACTGTACTGGGTACCTAGTACCTAGTATCCTATCAATCACTTACCCTTCCCAACCATATGCTGTACAACACAACCAAACGGGTGATATCAATCAGTCAGTCAATCAATCAATCGATCAATCAATCAATCAATCAATCAATTTTGATATTATTGGATTCTTACCTACGGTATCCATTCATCAAATTCAACCAACTAATAGTCTTCTTGGGTTGTGTTGAACGACCATCTACACGCCTGCTGTCTCCTACTTCACTTACCTATAGCTGGAGGTACTACATTGATATCAATCAATCGATAATCGATCTCTTAAATCTCTTATTAGAAGGGGTGCCGCGTTTCCGTGTTTGACCGGACCAAATCATTCCAAGGTCCTTACCTAGTAGCTACCTGGTACCTGTTGAAGCCCAACCAGGGAAGCCATTTGAGTCATTAGGCCCTTCACGTCTTTGAAATTGAAATATTTTGGGCCTTTTCGTCCTTAGTCATTGGGGAAGTCTGTCGTGAGTTTGGATGTTATTGTTTTCCCACGTGGGAATCGCATGCGATCTACCTTATCTCGGGACTACATAATACACAAGGGATCAAAAAAGTCGGACGGTCAGGATTGTTGCCCAGGATATCCAACCCTTCACCACCATAACCTACCGTCAACGTTGTTACGTCGCGATATCTACTACCTCTCTACTCTCTACTCTCTACTTAGTACTTAGTACTTGTTGCTTTTGCATCTGCTTTTTATCTTATCTATCTACCTACATACCTAGTACCAATTCAAAATAATTGATTGATACCTATACCTTCCTCGCCATTTCCCCTTACGATATTTACAACATTTAGAACGGTTGCAGAAGCTACGATAAACCCTGGGCACCAAACCAGACACCAGACCAGACACTAGGAACCAGGAACCAGGCACCCGAAGCTGTTCGAAAGTCTGGTAAGTGCATTCCAAATAATAATAATAATATTCAGAGGTTCAATGCTCCATCTATTTTCCCAAAATTCCCAAACTTCCCAAACTTTCTGTCCTTATCACCACCCTTCTTCCACTCTCGCTCTGGACCGGTGTACCGTGATGGCCACCGTCAACCAATTCCTTCAACTCGGTCTAATTTGCCTTCACCACACCAACCCAACCACCTGCGACGCGCGATATCACATTTGATCAATTCAATTTTCATACTCTTCTTGTTTTCATCCCATGCCTCTCTATCCCTCTATCGCGTAGGATCTGGTATTCACAATGTCCTCTTCTTACACAGTTTCGTCATTACTCAAGGCCAGACCTCTCGTCGTAGGCCTCACTGTTGTTTTGGGGAGTACGTGGTATCTGTATCGACGAATGGCCAAGACCCGAGTGAACGGGGCCGATTCGAAAGATGCCGACGCCACCGATCCTCCACTCCTTCGGAAGCACTCCGAGCTAAGGTCATACACTGCTTCCCGAACTGGCATAACCTATCCCGGCATCCGAGTCTTCTATCGTCGGCACCCCAAGGCGGATGAGCTTCCTCAGGACCCTGCCCCGCTGCCTCTGTTGGTATTTATTCATGGTCTTGGGGGATCTGTCGCCCAGTTTCATCCTCTCCTCACTAGTCTCGTGAATTCCGCGTCCTGCCTGGCCGTTGATTTTCCTGGTTGCGGTTTGTCTCAGTACGCTCCGACCTCGTGGGATGCATACACTACGGATGCTCTGACCGACTTGCTGGAAACTGTTATCGACGGCTATCGAGAGAAAGACCAAGGTGTTGTCCTGATATCTCATAGCATGGGGACCGTCATTGCGGCTCGCATCGCGAATAAGCATTCTGCTTATTATATGCGACCCCCCTCGCACGTCATGGGACTGGTCGCAATCTGCCCTGTGTCTGGACCACCATCGCCAAGAGCAGTGCGTAATTTCCGAATGCTCCTTTGGCTCCCGGAACTCATCTTCAACATATGGCGAGCTTGGGATAGATGGGGTGGTCCTGAAAGCGCCAGCGTCAAACGTTTCGTCGGCCCGAATGGGGACCTAGAGACACGGCAGCTCCAAAACAAATTTAATAGCCAGAGTCGGACGCCGGTCTTTCGTCGGATGGCCTGGGGATTGCTCCCAACTCATTTCGTCGATGGCAAACCAGCCGATGGGCTGTTTGGTGAACCGACTTGGGCAGGTCTCGACATTCCCGTGTACCTTATCGGCGGCGAACACGACACAGTTACACCACCAGAAGAAATTGAAAAGATTCAGCGCCTCCTTGAGCTGGGCACGAAATCAGTCTCGAAGTCTGCGGGAATTACCCCGGATATGGCCGATTCAGCATCCTCACAGGCTTCTTCCCATGTTGATTCGCCCGTTACCTCGGGGGGGGGACACCATCGTTGACGCAGCAGCACCAGTGAATACCACGGCCAATCCTCGGGAACACATGCCGCAATCGATTGACGCTATTACCGACGAAGATTTTGCGCGAAAGAAGCAGCCGATGGGAATTGTAGAGGAACATTATGAGGATCCAACCACCCCTCGAGATCAAGAGTCTATCGGTGGCATTCCCTCACAGCCGCGACACCCAGCCAAGGTCGTCAAAACCTCAATACTACCAACCGGACATGCCATGCTATACATGCCAACAACAGTTCGTACCTTGGCAGGACTCATTGGCGACTTCATGAACGATCACATCACGGGTCGGTTTTCTCTGTAAGTACTTCCTTAACATCATCGAGGAGTGATATGTCCCGCAAGATGACTAATTTCGTATAGTGGTTGGCAGCTACAGCACCTTTCACGCGATGGAAAGTGGGATGTCAAGAATCTCGCCAAATGGAAAAGCGTTCGGCCCGTTTCTGAGCCTATCGGCGGCGTATTCCGAGCCATGAAAACCCTCCGCGAGGTCGACGAGGAGCATTCCCCCAAAATCTTCACTGCCAACTGGTAAGCCAGATCGCATTGTCATTAAAATTAAACCATTACTAACTAGTCCGTCAGGGGTACTATTATCAAGGATATCATCGACATCAGCCACGATGACCCGGTGTATGATCCCAAGAGTTTTGGCCACGGCATCAAGTACCACAAATTCCCAACCGTGTCCAAGATCCCTCCCACCGATGCGGAGATAGCAGGCTTCATCAAGCTAGTCGACACTATCCGTGAGGACCAGAAAATACGAGCTGCCACCGAGCCAGGCTGGAGCGATGACCACGTTGTTGGCGTGCACTGCCATTACGGGTTTAACCGCACGGGCTATTTCGTTGTGTGTTACCTAGTGGAACGCTGCGGGTACAGCGTACAGGATGCGATCGATACCTTCGCGACTGCACGACCTAACGGGATTCGGCATTCGCACTTCCTCGATCGCCTATTTGTCCGTTATACGCTTCGCCCGCAAGATTGAAATTCTTCTCAAAGCTGGAAGTTGTCTCCACCGGGGTAATTCGGAGTCGGAGTTCATCTCAAATCAGGGTATAGAATTGCTATCGTGACAGGGCGGGTTTGGAGTTGTGTCGCTCTGTTCCTCTGTAGGACTAGGAACTAAGCATCAATGATATGTGTTTCCGCCACATGGCTAGGTACTTCGTCAATAGAAAGGTACTATCGTATGCTTTCCGAGAACTTGCTTTTTGCTAGCTGTGTAAGGTAGGGGTTTATGATCGTAAATTATGAATTCATTAAGCTGCCAAGACAGTGCACGAAAGTTGTGGCCTATGGCATTCTCCAGTGATTCTGATAGGTGACATGATTTAAGCTGAAATAGGGGCAAGACGTAGATCATCCATGGATGAGGGGAAGGACTTTATACCAACTCCATAGGATCACCAACATGCCTAGAGTGGTTGGCATTGGCGATAGATGGCCCTTTACAATTCCGCCGACGGATATCGAAACGATGTGGATTTAGTCAATGGCTCGTATACCTATTCACATAGCACGGAATAATTCTTGGTCGACACGCAGTAAAGCAGTACCAGAGTTTATTAACCACGTCCTCTGCCCAACTCCCAAACCACGCAACCACGTAGCCTGAACCGGGTATCATCGCTTCAAGAAGCTTAGAGGAAAAAAGCCTACGTCACATAACCATGTCGTCGGGGTATAGCCGGATCCCATCCCTCCTCATCCGAACTCCTCCCACCATGCCGAACACCGGAGCCGCGTAAAAAGAAACCCGAAGGCGATTGTTTTTCCATGAGACTGCCGCTCACGCATGACCTGCCTCCTTGCCCTGCTGCTGCTGCTGCTGCTCCGGGCTGGGGTACGCGTAGCGGCGCTGGTCCTCCTCGCTAGCGCGACGCTGCGAGGCGGGCTCCTGCGACGCGGCGACGACCTCGTCGTAGTCGCGTAGGGCGCTTAGGAAGGCGTTGCTGGCGGCGAACTCATCCGTCTGGCGCTGGACCTGGTCCTCCTGCTGCTCCGGCTTCTTGACCGCGTCCGTGTCGCCGACGGAGCCGACCTGGACGCGGCGCACGCGCGGCTGGTGCGGCAGCTCGGGGGCCTCGCCGGGCCAGGTGGAGGCGACGCCGGGGATGCGGAGGAGCGTCTTGGGGAGGTACTTGTCCTCGTGGTGGTGGTTGCTGCTGTCGGGGGAGGCGTGGGTGTGCACCTTGCGCTTCTGCGTGAAGGGCGACGGGTCGCCGGCGGCTTGGATGGAGGGCGGCGCCGTCTTGCCCGACGTCGACACCTCCTGGCTGCCGCCGGCGACGGCCGCGGTGGCGGGCGCGCTCACGGTCTCGCCGACGCTGCGCTTGTCCTGGCTGGCGCTGGCGCTGGTGACTTGCTTCTCGCTGCCCTGGGGGGGCGCGTACAGCGATGGGTCGGGCATCTCCCAGGCCATCCATGAGGTGGGCCGGCGTTGGCTTCGAACGGGGGGCGGAAATGCCATGCGGGCCTAGGGGGAGTCAGCATGTCTGGAATGGAGATTCAAGGCGTTTGAGCGATATGCTAAGTGGACTGACCTGATGCGTAATGGCCACAAATTGAATGCCAGTGTATCGGCCAGTGCGACCGAAGATACGGGACATAGCACTCATGATGTCGGATTCGATGATTTTTTGCGAATATTGCTAATGGGTACTGGTGGGAGTTGATCTGTGAAGACAGGTGGAGTGATAGAGGGATCGTAGATGTGATTTTATGTATGCCGACGCAAGAAGGAGTGTAGAAAAAAGAACGAAATTGGAAAGGAAGGAAGTTGTCGACTTCGGCTTGAAGTGCTGAGAAACGCGTAGAAAGCACGAGGTGTGTTTGCTTCGGAGAAAGGAAGAGGAGATGGCGAAAGGCAAAGGTAACGGGCAATAGTAAATGGGTAATGTTAAAGCCAAGGGCACAAATAATGAATCGATGATAAACTTTTGGCGAGACCTAAGGACCAGTGATTAAGACGTATACGTTCCTAGGTACCAGGTGGTCAATAGTCACCAAGATAGGAACGGCGAGAGTATCAATGGTACGTGCATGTACATGGACCACTGTGTCGTGTAGCTAACCACTCTACACCCTACATCCATCCAAACCTCCCGTTGCTCGGTCGCCCACAGGGTTTCTACTGGCACGGTTGGTTGGGATTAAAATAAGAATCTCAATGCTTCTTTGACTTTAGCTAAGTGAACGCCTTGCCGTCAATATGCTTATTTGAAGGGTGGCAGCGAGATATACTTCATCAGCTTAACTCAACAATTAGTTTCCCTACTTTATGTTTGAACCAAATGGCGACTCGCCCGATCTAGGCATTCACTATGGCTTCAATGGGTTGCCACAAAGCATGGGCCGTTGCTTGGTACCAAAACAGTATACACGGCATCTTGTTGATTCTGTGATATTTTCTTTATTTTGATGGTGTCGGTCGTATAGATTTTAGGTATATACTCGTGGTTGACATGTAGTACGTCGCGCCCCCTTTTGCCCCTTTTCAACGACCACTAGCTCGACCGCCCCTCTCCCACGTTAAAACTACCAGGTACTCTCAACACTCCCTACCGTATACTCACCACCAGTCAGCCAAATACCCAGTGCTGATATTTCTGACAATTCCTAAGCTGTAATACGGATAACTACTAGGTACCTACTAAGGTACTTAGGTAATGGGAAATGGCTCTAGTGCTGTTTTGACACCTTTAATGCCTGCACCTGGTCCCTCTCCCCGAGACCATGGAAGTGGAATATTCATCCGACAGGTTAGACCATTAATTCCAAGCACACCACACAATGTATGTAGGTACCTAGGTACATATACACAGAATATTATAATCACGAGATTATGTACTAGTGTGATGGCATTGACTACTTCCGCGATCAATTCATGTAACGGTTTGAGCCGACCAAAGAAATTCCCACTAGGGTAAGCACAATAGCCAAACCCTATTACTCAGAGCCTTTACCATCTCATCCTCACCCAAAGGCAAGGCGGCCTCGCCCCGCTCTCAATACAACTCCTCCTTCAGCACCGTGGCCGCGAACTCCGCCAGTGCATAGATTGAGGCCTGAAGATGGCAAGTCGGCAGCCTAGGCACGGCGCTGGAGTCTACAACCCGTAGGTTCTGGGCGCCCTTGACGCGAAAGCTGCGATCCAGCACGGCGCCGAGCGAGCACGAGCCCGCGGGGTGGTGGAACGAGCGCGCGGCCGTCTTGAGCGCGGCCAGGACGTCCGCGTCGCTCGTGACGTTGGCCCCGGGGTACAGCTCGTTCGCGGTGACGGCGCGCATGGGGGCCGACCGCAGCATCGCCAGCAGCCGCTTGTACCCGTGCAGCGCGATCGCCATGTCCGACGCCGAGCCGAAGTAGTTCGTGTCCAGGAGCGGCTCGTCGCGCCAGTCCGCCGTGCGCAGACGCACCGAGCCGGACGCCTCTGGCTGCACGAGGGCCGAGAATGCCGAGATGGCGTTGGCGTCTTCTGGCGCCGGGAGAGAGGCCGCCGAGCTGTACTGGTAGAGCAGGTGCGGGCGGTCCTTGGGTAGGCTTTTAGGAAAGGTGACGTTGACGCCTAGGCCGTCGAGCACCTCGTCGGATAATCGCTCCGCGAAGAACGAGGAGCCACCTGGGTTGGCAAGCGGTCCCGTGGCGTTCTCTGTGTATTCGGCCAGGAAGGAGGCGAGCAGTTCTGGATCTCTAAGCTGTTTCGCTGTGACGATGTCCGGGGTGGCGTTGAACATCGCGACGACATAGTGGTGGTCGAAGAAATTCAGCCCTACCTCGGGGCTCTCGACGATGACTGGTATTCCGAGCTCCTCCAGATGCGACCGCGGGCCGACGCCAGAGAGCAGGAGTAGACGTGGAGAATTGATAGCTCCAGCACTCACAATCGTTTCTTTCGACCTCACGGTATGGGTATCGCCAGTCAAAAGGTCGATGTAGTCCACGCCAACGGCCATGGTTCCCTCAAAGTTCACCTTAGTGACTCGACGTCCGTGAAGCAGATCAACATTTGAACGCCCGGCTAACCCGAATCCGTATGCTGGTAAGGCATACGACCTTGTTGAATTGACGGGATTAATGCTGAAAGGACCACCAATCGCCATGCCTATGCCGACTCCGGATGTCATATCAACATCCTGGGCGTCATTCGCGATCCACGTTCTCACGAACGCGTCATCAATCGGGACCCGCCGTCCGGTCGAGTCATAGCTGACGTTGACATGGCTATCCCCGAAAGTTGTTGTGTTGATCACCTGGTCGTAGTTTCGATCTGCGGGCACGAACAAATTCGTGCTTTTCTCAAAATATCTCACCAAGTTCCCCCATCGCACTCCGTCTATGCCTGTGAGATCTGCCCATTCGTCAAAGACCGAGGGCGCCCCCCGGCAATATGCCATGATGTTCATGGCCGTCCCACCACCAAACCCGTTGCCTTGGTGTAAGGGTGGCGCCTCACCGCCAAGGGTGGCTTGCGGGGTTGATGTGAAGTTCCAGGAGAATTGTGTCCCTTGTAGCTGTCCGGCGTACCGCGGCGTCGTGATAGTCTCGTTGGTATAGGTATCTGGGCCATTTTCTAGGAGCAATACTTTGAACGCGGGGTTCTCTGAAAGCCGCGAGGCGAGAACGAAGCCTGCAGGTCCTCCGCCCACAATGACCGCGTCGTATATTTCAGAAGCGGCAGCTACAGCCGCTGTGGCCCCTATAGAGAGGGTAACGAGCTGGGTACCCAGATGGAATTTCATGGTACCACCAGATGAAAGGGGGTAGTAAGTTACGGCGTTTATGTGCGAAGTGACAGCAAGAATAGTATATACCGCTTGACTGAAGAATGTTGGCAATACGAGTTAAGCGGTAAACCAGCATCAGCGGCATGAGGGCAGTTTCCGGAAGGAAAATTGGAGTAACGAATGCAGGTACATAGTAGTAATGCTCTTCTCGGGGCCAATGAGGGAATAGCGGCGTCTCAAATGGCGTTTCCGTCCACCTACGTCAGCGCTAGCCAACGGAACACCTGGAAGGTGAGCACTCCCATCCTATTACCGGCGAGGTAGCAAGGCTAGAGAGTAGTAGGATAAAAAGAGTTGAGGTAAGCCTTGAATGAGCGAGGATGGGATACGGCAATATGCCTAGATGATCTTAGGAAGTGTAGGTCCTCCGGAACAGCTGGCATCCTAAAATGGAAGGTGGTTCATAAGAATCCCTCCTCGATGTAGGGCCATCATCATGTAGGTGCGCCACAACTTCGTATATCCGGATATGATTTAAACGGCCGTGATGGATCTTGTTAGCGTACGAAGCTACGACAATTAAATTGACATTCGAAGAGAGTTCAGGTATCCTACTTCTTCACTTCCTCGTCTTGCGGCCCACCCACCTCGGTGAACCGCCAAACGGTACCCGTGCCTTGGAAAACCACTGTCATATCTTTTGCCTTTTTCTCCAGCTCGTTTACGCTCCCGATGTTGTAAGCAGGACCCTCTGAGCCTATACCTCCCAGCCGATGAAATAATAACGCCAGGGACGAGGACTTGTAGTCCTGCCTGCTGCCTTCGTGCTTCCTCGTATGGTCAATGGTCCACAGGAGGAACACGATCGTCCCGAATACCAGAAAGAGGGGGTATACTAACCAGGCCCACTGGGCGCGCACGCACGTGTCTTCCCTGTAGACGACCCCCGTCACGTTTCTGGCTTGTTGGCGCGACCAGACAGTGAGAGCTTGGGCGAGTCGGTTGAACGTGTCGTCGATGGTGGAAAACGTGACGTTGCCTTCCAGAAACATGGTCTGGAGGATCGCGGGTGCGTCAAGCGCCACCGGCCAAAAGGCCGTCACACCCTTGAACACAGTCCCCAGATACTCGGAAAGGCTAAACGCGTCGCCTATGAATACCTGGTAGATGCATTCTGGTCGGATGGTTGTGTTCGTGGAGTTTATGACGGTCGGGTTGAAGGCATCTTGGGCGGGCAGGGACAAATTATAGGGAAGCCATGCTGGATTGCCCGTGTCCAAATCGTAGCCGGCATCGCGCAGTGTTTGCTTCTCGGCATTGTTGAGACACGAGATGTCGATCGAACTATTCCAGAACTCATGTTGACTCCAAATTCTTGTTGTAGACACGACAGTCTCCGTTAGGGTACCGCCTCTCACTGTGGCGTTGTAGGTCTTCACACAGGGATCTACCTTGCATTCCGCGGCTCCGTAACCTTGTCTACCCCACGGAGTAGGTATTGATGTATCACCAGGGGCGAAGATCGCTTGTATTGGGTCTCCGAATTCTTTCTGGCCCATGACGAAGGGGGCGATATGTTCGGCTGCTGATAAGTTTGATGAGGGCAATGTGTAGTTGAGTCCAACGCCAGTGGAAGGGCTAGTTTCGAGTTGATCGGAGATATCTACGCAGCGACTACACCAGGCCATTGAATTATAGACTCTCTCGAAAGTGCAATTGCCTGTCGAGCAGGTGAACGGTATCTGTTTTGGTTCGCTGTCGTATATCCCGCCATTTATTAGGGATTGGACGTGAGGATGGATGCTATTAATTCCGGCGCCTGTCTGGACGGATACACCGGCCAAGGCCACGTTGGACTTTGGCATGGTCGCGTTGCGTGTTGTATCTGGAATAGAACACGGATAAAATTGGGCGATTTGCTGCCTGGTATATACAATTAGTTTTGGTTCGAGCAGTCGTCAATGTAACTGGAAACGCACGTGAAGGGTACCAATAAGAGTGATAAAATCATGAGAATCCCACCAATAGACGGTAGCAACGACCTGCGAGAATTCGGTTGTTAGCTTGCTTGGCTGTAGAAATAATTGTGTCAAGTTGGAACCATACTTTAAACGTATAGCCCATAGCAATCTCAGAGAACCCCAAGGGCCGCGGGATGCGTTGTCGTAGTGGTTGATGTGATCGAGAGGACGTGGCCGGCTATACCAGCTCCATTTTAACTGACTCAAACCTTGGAAAAGATATTAGATACTAGTTCGATGAGTGGGCGACAGTAGGATAGGTCGCTTACATTCACCGAGAACTAGGATCATGGCTGCTCTCATGATTTCGGAATAGAAGGCGGTAACACCGTTGATAGAGAGCGCGTAGGGCCACTGGGGCAGAGGTTTGTCCTGGTAAGGATATATCGTGAACACCAGTGCCATGACCATCGCAACCACGAGGAAACATGAGGCCACCTCAAGCCACCAGATTTTCGCCAAATTGGAGATCTTGATCGGCGGCAACTGCCGAGAGTCTGGTAAAGGGCTGCTATCTCTGCCATTCCGGCTCTGATAAGCTTCGGTTTCTTGAACTTGATATGCATGGGGAGACACGCTCGTCTCGTTTCGCCGATGCGCGAACAGGGTGGTAGTTGTATCGTCTTCCGTTCCGACTATGGTTGTCTCGGAATCCGAGCGTTCTATTCTATTAGTTGAAGATAAGTTCGAGATGGCTACGGCGCTCGTGATTGTCGACGACCCCGTATTACCTTGGGCGAGTACCGGCCTGGTATGAATGGCTGTGGATGGATTCGTCCAGGATTGGCATGACTGGGCAGAGCTATCGTCCATGTTGATGAAAGGTGACCACCTCGTATCTGGGTGTCTCAGTAGCTCGAATCGTTCCAGAACCCACTATCAGGTTGTCGATTAACATTTGCCATACTGAAGTTAGATCCGCAAGGAAAAGTCATCTTATATGAGGACGATGCCTTCACGCCAATTTGATCATACCAAATACTGAAGACATAAATAGAACCCGACACCTAGGATACCTGGTATCTAAAACATCATTTCGCCGCCCCCAACGAGGTTAGATTAGTGCCGGGAGATATTTTCATGTCGTCTTTATTTCCAATCGTATAGTCCAGCGGCGGTTGTGAGATTATAGTCAATGGAACTTCATCGCGTCTGGTCCAATCAGAACCCTGTATCTGGCGCTTACCTTTGTAGTGCCCCCAGTTTGAAGCTGTCGAGTGTGCGACGTGCATCTAACATCAAAAAACTGCATTAGCTACTAGGTAAACATTGGTTAGCATGAAGCTGGATCTCCACTCAGATACCAGGTACCCAGATGCCGAACGCATTGAAGAATTGATGTGTCGATACACTACGGATTCTTGATAAATTCTACAGCCCTTTCTGCTACAGCGTAAAGTGTAGCTGTCAAATGACCGCTAATCTGCATTGGCAGCACGGATGCGTCGATGACACGAACATTCGAGGTGCCATACACCTTGAGCTTTGAATCGACCACCCCACCAAGCTCGCGGGGCATCATAGAGGCCGATCCGATGGGATGATGGTTTGGTGTCACTATGATTGCGGTTACTACAGGCGTTAAGTATATGGTAACATAACTGACTCACGAGTATCCGCTATGAAAGCTGTCCATTGAGAGTCGGTAGCATGCTGGGGTAGGATGGTTTCCCCTGGGGCCAGATTGCTAATAATCAAGTCGTCAATGGGGGCCGTATACCAAAACCCTTGCGAAAGACGCCCAATCGCAGTTTGGGCGATAAGGTCGAAGTCGATCAAGAAAAATTTGGGGTCGATTGCTGGGTCGTCAATTGCCTCGGTCGATTTTAAGTGCACGCCACCCCTCGAAAAAGGTAGTAGAATCCAAAAGGCGGAGATGAGGACATCACCAGAACCGGATGTCAAGATCTCGGCAATAGTGACGTTTTCCCTAAAGATGAGGTCGTGCTGTTTGCGAAAGATCTTTTCTAATTGACCGGCATCGATGGTTCCCTCATTGGCGTTTGAGACTTTCCGAGCCCATTCGGATAACTTAGCTTCCGTCTCTGCCGCTACAATAGAAGTCTGATTCCCGAATATATCCTGGGCGTTGGCAAAGGTTGCGTAAGGGGCCGTGCCTGTTACGTTGGCCTTCGACGAGTACTGGAGGACTATGTTCGGCTGGTCCTGTAGATTCTCGCCCACGCCGGGGAGATTTACTCTTGTTTGTATGCCAAATTTTTGAAGAATGCTAACAGCATCAATATCCTAGTATTAAGCTTTAAGTGACTGGTGGCCAGACTTACTTCGCATTCCCGACTCCGGAGCGCTCGAGAATTAGCGGGCTTCTTACAGATCCGGCAGATAAGAGAACTTCTTTCGCTACGGAAATGGCGACAATCTGCCCGTCAGGATTTCGGTATTCGACGCCGTCAGCGGAGATTGTACCGTTCCTTTGCTGCGTTGAGTTCGCCCATGTCACTTTTGTGACCGTTCCTTGGATGATCTTAAGGTTGGGCCTATGTTCAACAGGATGATAATAAGCCCGGGCGGCATCTTCCCGAATATTCGCGTCTCTGTCCAATGTCTGAGGCCAGACGTCAAAGCCACGCACATCCCCGCTATTCGCATCCGAATTTAGAGGGTACCCTAGGTTCTCCCAAGTTTGTTGGGCGAATTCATGCAAGGTGCCGTTGATAAGTTGGAATGGATATCCCGTTTTCACGAGTCCATCTTCGCCGTGGTATTCTGCGTCGAAACTAGCGCCTGCGGCTAGCTGAGCTGCGGTAGGTGCTGAGAATCGCTCAATCTTCTTTAGGTAAGGATACAGCGTATCCCAATTCCAACCATCGTTTCCAATGTGTTCCCAGGCATCAAATTCGGCTTTGTCTCCCCGGACATAGGTCATACCTAGGTGTCCAGGTTGTCAGTTATTCTGGCTATGTACCTAGTAGGTAGATTTCAGTACGCCACGCGAGCCCTACCGTTGATTGTGCTGGTACCGCCAATCGCCTTGCCAGCATGGAAGGGGATTGTCTTGTTATTGCCTCCTAACTGTGGTGTGGTTGTATACTGCCAGTCAATTTCGGTGTCGAAGGCGCGGGTGAATGCGCCAATGTCCGTAACGTTGGGGTTGTTACGCACGTCGTTACCTGGTTCGATGACTGCAACTCTGATATTGGGGTCTTCGGAGAGCCGGTTTGCCAACACGAGCCCGCAGGTACCGGCGCCGGCAATCACATAATCAAAAGATTCACATCTTGCCGTGATGCTATTGAGAAGTAATACTAGAGGAATAACCAGCTCCATTTGCAACAATCAGTTTCCACGAGGATACTATCCATAAGAAGTCGATAATTCGCGATGCAAATGAAAAACTCTCGAAGAGCGATGGCACGCTCCAGCTACTTGGCAATGCCAACATTGTGGCGACCTCGTTTGGTAGTTCCAAGGTTACGTTTTGCTCACAGCCTGCGGTCCGGGCCGATTCGTTGCATACCTAGTACTGATGACCACTCCGAGGTGTAAGATTTCGATTTCTGTGGCGCTTTCCCCTATCCCCCAGTCCATTCACCGCCATAAGCTGCATGATCTCGACGCCGTAGGATTGGGATCGCGGGGGAGTTCTTATATAATATCCCCACCCCTTTTTGCTTTCATAGAATGGTATGTACTATGTAGGTAGTAATTGATAGTTGCACTTGGGGTAAGGTTGCGCGGAGGTGGACTTGAGCTGAATGAAAGCCAGCCTGCCAAGTACTGCGCATAGGCTATCGTCCAGATGCCTTGACAGCGCAGGAGGCATTCAACCACCTCGGTTTTTTCGTAGTGAGGCGGCCGGATCGTTCGGTTCAAGCCATGGGCAGATTCGTTTATCTGAGTCAGCAACAGATCAATGATCAATCATTGATGTATGGGGATGTCAATCCATGACTTATCGCGACCTACATAGCCGTCCAGGTTTAATATGATCAGTCCCTATTTATGACCAATTATGGGCGAACCCTGGATGGCTGAATCCGGTTTGGGTTCGAATTGTATCAGTTCTCATAAATGAATGACCTACCTAGTAGTTCAACCAATGTCAAGATCATGAAATTTTCTTGTATAATGGACGCCCAGGAAAGAAGCAAAGCAATAAATACGAAGCAAACGAAACTGATAGACCCAGACCCACTGGGCATTAAGCACTATTCTTAATCTGGACGGAGCCGTTTACATTGTTCTGGGCTTCGCTCTCTCATCGGGATATGCGCCAGGTACGTATTAGCAATACGGAAGCACCTAACAATTCACGCTTGTAGCCAAACCCTAGTGAAACATAACAACTGTAACCTTCATCAACTCGCGGTGCAGCATCTCACCACGCCCAGCTGCCAAGCCAGCGCACCTAGTCCAACAGCGCACTCGCAAATCGTGATACGCACCGTTACTCGGTATTGTAGAACCACTACCTGCTGGTCTGGGTAAAGTACCAGCAACGCCCCCCGGTTGCCGTGTCGCAGCAGATCTTGCGTGGGATAGGCAGGTCAACCCACGCGCGACTGCCGATCAGCCGCCCGACGAGCTGAGCCCGTCCGCCAATCACGTCGCCGAACCCGCTGGCGTGGCTCGCGACCCGCCCGCGCCGGCTTGCCCCTTTCATATACCGTTCATCGTCCTCCCTCCTACGGGACACGAGAACGCGGGCAGAGAGACGCAGACTTGCGACAGGTACCTGCCTACACGGTACTTAGCAGGTTTCCACCTAGTCACTAGGTACCTAGTAGGTGTCTCCAGCTAGTCGACCTAGTACGTAGAAACCCGCTTGCCCCGGCAGATGCCATGCCGCCTATCTTGTCGATGGCGGCGCCTGGCAGTGCCGAATGGGGAAGGCGGGTGGTGAAACCCCTGCCCAGGGATGTGCGAGATCTGCTGCGCATTAACCTTACCTGGGATCTGGGGAACGCCTCCGTTTTGCGGTTTTCGACGCGGGAGTAGTGCCGAGGAAGGTAGCTGGGTAGCTCGACGTTGCGGTAGCTTGCATGAAGGCTCGCTCACGAGGGCGCCTCCTGGCCAGTGGTTCGACCCATTCGTGTCTTCGCGGGCCCCGGATTGGATATTCACATGCTGACTTGGGCGCATGTGTGTTGGTCTGGTCGCCGGATTATAAGTAGTGCCTCGATTGTCTCAGGGGCGTCGGCTCTCGTCTCTTGCTCTGTAATTTGAAGTTGACGTTTCTGTTCTCGCATCAATCCGTCTTGCTATAGTATTCACGCCCATCATGTTCGGCTCTAAGGTATGTCTGTGTATCGTTGCTCGAATGCGATCCAAACGCTCCCCGCGTAATTCCCGTTTAAATATGGGCCTGTTCGCATCGTGACATCCAACGCCCTTTCACAGCACCATTGCAAGCAATGCGGCGAGTAATACTGAACGATCTTCGCCAGGTCCTTTCCACCATCCTTCTCGCGGCCGTATCCGCAGTCAATGTGTCGGCCCTGGCAGTAGAGAAGATAGCCCCGAGGCAACAGGAATGCGTCACGACATGCGGCAACGTGTGCTACTGGCAGCAGAGCGTCGACGAGGCAGTTCAGACGGGCTTTGACCTATTCAAATCAGGCGAGACCGTTGGTAAGTCTTCCTTCCATTCCCACGTAGTCCTATTACCCCTCCGACCATATTCTTCGGGCGCAGCAGCTGACCGGTAAAACAGGCTCAAACGACTACCCACACCAGTTCAACAACCGCGAGGGCTTCGACTTCCCCGGCCAGGCGCCGTACTACGAGTTCCCGATCCTGAACAGCTTCGACCCGTACGACGGCGGCAGCCCCGGCCCCGACCGTGTCGTCTTCAACGAGGCCGGCGAGTTCCAGGGCGGCATCACGCACACCGGCGCCGGTGGGAACAACTTCGTCGAGTGCACGTAGAAGAATGCGCGTCGCCGCTGGACGGATGTGGGGACCGGAAGTGGGGGTTAAGCTGGACCAGTCCGGTTCGGCGAGGGGATAGGAGTATTCTATGTATATATTATGCTTGATTGCATACTAGGTATCTACCTACCTAATACCCGCGATGCTGGTAGTCATGATCTTGAATGCATAAGCTATACAGGCATTAGACCTTCCGCAGTAATATCCCGTTTGGGCTACTATGTGCGACGAAGGTGTAAGCCCGTTGTAACCCTGCCAGTATCCCCGTTTCTCGTGCGTCGGAAGTTTTTGGGAAGATCGCAAGTTATACTACTTAGTACCTAGGTATGGAGACGTTCACATAATCGCGAAAGATTCATGGGTTTGGTGGTATCAATGTTTCATTATCTCAAAAAATATTCATGGCCGCCAACAAAACGCTAAACTCGAGCGCAACCGTATGGTATGTATGCCCGAGGATGTCCATTATTTACTGTCACACCCCTCAACCGAAGCACGGCGCCAGCCGAGCATACCATCACTCATATACACATACATCCTTACATACCTAAACACCAAACATCGACAAAAACCGCTAAAATCATTGCTTTTGCGAGATCATGACCTCCTCATTCTCGGCAATAGGCGCAGGGCGGTTTGAGGACTTGTTAAGCTCGTTCTCGCCAACAACGTTGACGGTACCCTCGAGCTTGAGGTGGTAGTCCTTGTTCTGGGAGAGGCTGAACTCTTCCGCGTCGATGTGTCTGAAGGTGAAGTAGAAGATGACGGTAAGGACACCGCCGGCAATGGCCGGGCCGCCGAAGTCCCACGTTAGGTAGGGGTCAGTGATAACGGAGGAGCATGCCAAGCCGATAGCGTAGGCGACTCCGGTGTTGAGGAGGTTGAGGGCTGACACGAGACCTCTCATGTTGACGGGGGCGCGCGAGTAGGCGATACCGTAAGCTGGAACGTTGACGAACAACTCCGAGATACCGCCGACGGCGAATGGAATGGCAATCCACCAGATGGAAATGGGTGCCACACCGGTACCAATCTGACAGTCGCTAGAGCCATACTCACCGCAGGGAGACTGCTTGTAGGCGTAGGAGTTTAGGATAGCGTAGCCAGCACCGCCAAGCGAAGACATAGCTAGACCAGTCGTAATACGCGCGACGGGTCCGTAGTGGATGTTAAACCTCCGCAGAAATGGGTACAGGCCGTAATTCAAGACGGGTGCCATGCAGATGATGCTCAGTGAGTTGAAGTTGCTGATAACGTCGTTGGGAACACCGTTGGTGGTCAGCATGGTCGTTAAGAAACTAGCCGCAGCGCCGAGACCGTTGTCGTTGATGTATTGAATCGGGAAGAAACAGAAAATTCCGGTAGCCTGGAAGGTTCGTCGAACATCGTCAACAAACTCGTCGTTCCAGTAGGTCTTGTAGCTGAGCCCCGAAGCGTGGATATTCGATGGCTTCGCCAGGTCCCAGAATCCATGTCGGCCAAACTTCTTAATGCCACCCCGTTTGAAGCAAATGCCGAGAACGCGGAAAACGTTACCGAGATCGCTACCTCCTGGGGGGTGAAGGATCAAACGCTTGTAGAGGAACCACAAGAGGATGGGGAGAGGAAGGTACAGTAGAAGGGGAATCAAAAAGGCCAGCCACCAGCCCACGTACTTCTCCGAGTACGATGTAGCGACTCCCATGAAACCGCCGATGTTGATGAGAAGGTAAAACCAAAGCATAACTCGTTCTGTCGTGGATTCAGGGTCTTGAATGACACGTTCGCCGCCAGACGTGGTAATGACCTTCGGAACTGTTGTAGTCATCTGATCGAGTAGAAGGGGAGAGACGTTAGGCTTGAACATAGCTGGGAGATAATATGTCAGCCTTAGTTATGTGATTTCAACGCATTTTTTTGGTGGTAACTCACCAGCACCAACTGATAGGATGTAAACCGAGAGGAAATAAGGGACCTTGGCCGTGCCGCTTGCCAATAGGTCCTTGGCGCCTGCTGCGACCATCAGGACGTGGGCAACACCGAAGACGCCAACACCCCAGCAGATGAGTTGAAATCGACCCGTCTTCGCATCGGCAAGCCATCCGAATAACATCGGTAACGCGTATGCCAATAAACTGAACGACTGGGTAACAGCATTGGCCTGGATGGTTCCCATTCCTAGCGCACCAGCAGTCTGCTGGGTATCCCGGGGAGGTGCACCGTACCCATTTCCACCTTCTGGTAGAGGTCGGTTGACATAATTGCTGATTAGGGGCTGGACACCATAGTACGAAGCTCTTTCGCAGAACTCCACGACGCAAATCAAATAAGCGACAACGGGCAGACGACCTGGTACTCGGCGCAGAGTCCTTAGTTCTTCCTCGGTCGGTTTACCCTCGTAGTCCTCCTCCATTATAGAGGGATCGAGGTATGGGGCATGCGAATCACCCGGAGGTGTCTTCGACATCTTCTCGTCCCCAACGGGCGATATGCTCCGCTCGATATCTGAAGAGTTCCCTGAAGTTCGGAGTTAGTATTTGCCCGACGAAATATCAAATATGAAAGGCGGTTCTATGTAAATTGTTAACATACCCATTGTTAATCCTTATCCACTCGACTTGGCAAGACTGAGTAGAGGGCTGCGGTACAAGAAGACGAGGAAACCAAGGTAGGATCACCAGAAGGGGGAGCGAAGGGGAGGCCTGGGGATTTATGCTAAAAAGACCCAAGATGGGGGGCGCACACAACACTACGGCAGGTACAACGTGAGTTGTGTGTGTGCCAGGTGAATATTGAATTGAATACATCCATGGATGTATGGGGTTTGACGGGCTAGACGGGCTAGACGGGTAATTGCTGCCGCCACATGCCAACCTACCGAATTAAGAACCCTAGGTTAGGTCCTAGGTGTGAGTTTCGCTCGTATCAGCCGTATCAGCACATCCACGAAAGCCATGCTCACACACATACTATGTAGTAGCATGTACGGATGGATCTCGCCGTGCGGCGAGGTATGGGGAGGCGAACTGAGAAAAGGCCCTTCCAAAGGTTACCACTACTATGGTACAACATGTGTGCTGTGATGTACATAGGAGAAAAAGCTAGCAACTACGCACTAAGAACAAACCAGACCCGTATTGTCGGGGTGACCGTATCATTCCAGACGGTCTCGAGCATGGAGGTTCGACCAGTCAGAGCGGATATCGTCGTTATCTCTTGAGCCACTCATGCGGGTCTTGCTTGACAAGTAGCCCTCGGTAGCGAACCCCAGCAGCTATCCAGCGTTCCCAGCATCCTTTTCAACAGCAAAAAGCCTCAAAGCGAGTCGAATCTTGAAAGATTGCATCGGGATGCTAAGGACCCTGGCTCATGCCGCCGAGGTACATCCGCTAAGCACAGCTGGGGATGTGTACCATACCATGCTCTGTAGTAGTGTACGCTTTCAATCCCTGTATCATACTAGAGCATCTATTGCCGGAATTGGCAGGTCTTTGTTCAGGCCTGACCCACGGATTGCTACGTTGTATTGCGTTCTTCGAGTTTAGACCTTTTGCGTTTGAGCCACCAATGGCGTGGAGCTTGATTCCAATGGGATCCCAAAGCTCGCACGTAGATTGGCTCTCGTGTGCACCTAGGTGAGGTTTGGGAGGTCTAGGAGGTCTGGGAGGCCTGGTAAGTCTGGTCTAGGCAGGGATGAAGCTGCACAGAAGCCATATCGAAGCCGGCGAAGGGAACGGATGCTATTCGCTACATGTCCGAAGTGTTGAGCGGCTTCGATCAAGCTTCAGCCAAGCTGAAAAAGGGTTCACTTGGAGGTGGCATCAAGCTTCTGCCGAGAGGGTAGGGCTTCATTAGAACGAATCTCGTTTCCGTTAGAATTCCAAATTCTGCATGGTCTGCTGCAACATACCAGTCTTGACTCTCCTTTTTTCTTTTCGCCACACCATTGTTGGATTAGAACCCTGGAGAGATCTAGTTGGAGAAGTTCCAAGGTTCAAAGTTATCAATGTTCAGGGCTTAACCACCTAATCTATTAGGTGCTTAGGTGCTCTATTATACCTCCAGGCTATTAGTGGGTTCAGTAATAGTGACCTAACAGCGGCTTATGTACCACCCCACGACGCTAAATTTAAGCGATCTTTTAGCAGAGTGGGAACTTGGCGCGTGCTACGACATATTCGGCAGCCGTCTCCGGATTTTTAGACTTATCAGTGGGAACATTTATATCATTCATCCTCCTTGCGCAATAAATATTTCTTTGTTAGTGTGTCGTGCCGTATCGTATAGCACGGGGCGTCGAGCACGCAATTCCCAATTCATGTGATTTGAGAATCCTGATCTGGTCGAATAACTATAATTACGACCGATTAATCATACGACGAGATCTCCCTAGATTCGTCGAGTACCCGATCGCTTGGTTATTTGCTCCCTACATACATAGTAGACATGTTTGGTGCTGATAACAAACGGGCATAGATTTATCACCCCAGCACTCAACCTTGGAAGCTGGTCCACGGTCCAAGATGCCCGATAGATCAGATCCTTCCGAGATCTTTCAAGCTGATCAGAAGGTGCTATGCCATTACAAATACCTACATACCTAGCACATATGTGCGGCAGAGGCGGGTATGGGCGGGAGCTACGGGCGAATACTGTGTTGGACCCTTCATGTACCAGAACTGAAGGTGTCGAGGTACCGAGTATTATACGGCCAATATACGAGAATTCCCGTCCTAACTTGTTGGAGGAGGTAGGTAGTTCAGCTGCCTGCAGGTCAGCGTGTAGGTAATTAACACCCATTGATACACCACGGCCGCTACCCTCATTCTAGCAGGTGCATACCCAGACATGCTATGGACTCGTACATAATGTTGGTAAGACAAAGATGGTTATTGGCCTGTAAACCTCTGTGGTTTCTCCTCTTGGTGTACGAGCTGGCATAGATACGTTGGCTAGGCGAAGAGGGGTACAAGAATCATTGGATTGGATCTCACTTCAAGAACGTTATACAGTCGGACCACTACTGAATGCGTACATACAGCCCTGGAGGCGCGCAATTTTGGATCTACGGGAAATATTACCCCTTCTGTGGATATACGGCGATAAACTGCAATATACTACCAGGTAGGCCTGCTTGATTTGTCTAGTTTATAGCCCTGAAGGATCGCAACATCGTTTCGAACCCTAACGAGACAACCTTGGGATTGCATGTGGTTTGTCAATTCTTTCAGGGCTTCTAATTAGGTATTGACTAGGTGGGTAGTTTTGTGTAACCCACCATGATCATCTCGGATCGTAAACGTCACGAATTTAATAGCCCACCTACCTACCTACCTAGTAGGTTCAAGACCTCCAAGCTACATACCTAGGGAGGACCGGGTAGTCTACTGTGTACATAGTAGATGATAAGCATGGGGTAATGGATCTTCATTAACGGGGATTATTCCACGTTGTTATTGCTCTTTCATTGTCCTATTCAAAACTTGCAATGGTCTTTGTTCGATGATCATATCCCAACCCTGACAACTCGACAACGACCCAGTATAATGTCAGAGAATCGACGGGTATCTTATCTCCAGTTACATCAAAGAAAGATAAGCGATCGAATTCTCAGATTTGCCTTCTTTCATCGATAACTTTATCCTGCTAGTCGGTTCCGCCCTGACATATTCTCTATCATTCGCCACGTCCTGTCAACGGAGGTCTCAGCATTGGCCCCCATCTAGTTTAAGGAGTTGCCCTGATAGCATCTACTATTTGCGTTGAGGGCAAAATAATGATGAAAGCCGCGAATTAATTTTCGCGGATCTTCAGCCCTATTTCGATGTTTGACTTAGTCATGGCCACGCCATGTCTGTGGAGTCTCTGAATTGCGAGACTCAGTTATTCAAACACTTGTCGAAGGTACCGCAGAAGGTATCACGATATCGGACGCTTTGCGCGTGATGGTCCACAATCATCCACGGTTGGTAAAATCAACGATTCCTGATCTTCTGGGCTTCGATCTCGCAATCGACCACAATCATCACGCGAACGGGTGCGGTGTTCTGCCGATTTATGGGCCCTGATGCTATCACTAATCCATCCACCGTCCAAGAACATTCGAGCGACCTAAACACAACAAAAATAGATGGAAAGATCCAATCCGACACCGACACCGTAGCCCAAAAAACCTTTCGACATAACGTGCCAGCATGCTTACGGAAGCGCGAGAGAAAAAAAAAAAAACGAAGCAAAACGGGCCTATTAGCGCCGGGTATTGGCCCTGGAAATGGGCTACCCGATATTACGTGCCGCTCGCGTGTACTGTATACCGGCGGTCTAGTATTAAATTAGCCTCGAGACTTTGCTGCTAAGGTTGACAGCCCGCCCGGCGCTAATACGAGGGCAGCTTCGCAACATATCGAACATTCCGAAGCTCCGAGCTAGTGATGCGGATACTGAGCGAACTCGGCCGGAAGCGCCATTCGCACTTCGTGAGTCAAACGCTTCCGTGCAGCTCGGCCGTGTGTCGTTCTGGAACGCACTAGTCCAGGTCACTGGTAGCCTGGCAGGAATGCGGCTCTGCCTAAAGCCAGCTACCAACCACGTTCTATCTTGGTGAGCTTTGGATGCAGCTGCTGTACCTCCGCGCTAAATCCGTATCTGTAGGGTCATCGTGGCCATGAGCATCGAGACCTAACTTGCCCACATCGCAGGCGACAAGCCATGAATCGTACTTTCGGACTTTATAATTCCAGGCACAAACAAGACATAGGATATTCTGAATGTTTATCATTTATTAATTACCCAGGGTTGTTACATAAAGCTCAACTCTCAGCCGATCCTGGGCTTATTTCAAGTTGTGAGTGACAGCGGCTGGCCTTTTACTTCCCCAACCCTTTCGTGATGAAGAGTCTTATTTCCGCCTGTCGACACATATGTTACAGGTGGAAGTACAGGCTTAGGTATGTAATCGGTGTCTAACTAATATATACCTACCCAGTCATTAAGATCAAAACATTCCTACCTTATACACAAGTTATAAGGCACCTCCAAAGTGTAGATCGTAACACTAGCTATTTCCAGGTACTAGACAATGCCGGGGTTTGATCAAAGAGCCGTAGGTGAAGCGTAATTCCCCTAGATGTGGAAGAGGGTAGAACACCTGGGTCGTCCTCAACATAAGACGTGTACAACAATAATTTTCTGCTTGTAAACTCTCGGGATACACTACGGCGTTGTTATGATACCCCACCTGTTTAACGAGGAGGCTGTCGCATACGTGCTTCAATATGGATGTCCACCCAGATAATTATCAGGGGCATACTGGTTTAGATGGTATCCATGCTCTTGGAATTGGATTCATGGGCTACAAAACGATAGGTCGGCGTGGGGTAAAGAGTAACTGAGTACAGTCCTGAATCCAACATCTCTCGAGGTTTTAGTTAGCTTCAAGGTCGGTCGGTATGTATGTGTTACACACGCATGTAAAGGGCTATATTCGACTTCCTATGCTCAGATAAGATGACGGCAATAATGCTTCATAGTCAAACGTTTCACGTGTCCAGGAGGGTTGAAGAAGCAGCCCCGTAAGGCTATTGTGCAGCTTGCGGACCGTCCCTTTCGTTTATGCAGGCCGGTATATGGGTTTGTGGCGTTGACCTAGGATGCAAGGTGCCGGATGATACGTGAAGGGATAGCTAACCGGGTTGAGGACCCCAATGCTTCCTTCCCACTGGAGCTTCCATCCTCACACCGGCTTGGGTGTTGCTCAGCAAGTCGGGTAGGTCTGTCTAAAGAGGGGTTATTCCATGTTTCTATCGCTTGAAGGATAAGAAGCCAAGATAGACACGTTGTTCTTCGATATGACAAGACAACTCGCCGGCCACTCGTTCACCACTCGTCTCCTCACGAACCCCGCATTCATAATCGCGTTGTGAGAGTGCTAGGGTGTTGCCTAGCAACCAGTGCATAACTCTAAGCGGCTAGGCCATGTGGCATTGTACCTTGGTACACCAATTCAACTTACGAAAAATTACCAGATTAGTTTCAAGTTAGCCAGTGCTATTGTTTTTAGGGCATCATTAGACGTGTGGCCAGATATGAAAGCCCAATGTTGGGAACCCGTTACTGTTGATACCGTAGCTCTCGATGAGAAGAGATCATGTCAAGAGAAAATTGATACCCAATTGTAAACAAGCATCTTTGCACTCGGTGAGGGTGATGAAGAATGCCATTCATCGGATATGTGACGAGCGGCCGCGGCATGGGCGAGAGGGCTTGACGATCAGGGGGGGTTTCCGGGAAGCGAATTGGTCGAGCTCTTCGCGATTCGTCCACGGCGGATGGTAGGAGTGGAGCATCGTCGCAACGACAGATAGTCAATTCAAGTCGAACTGCCTCATCGGATTGACGAGATTGAGATTGGGCAATTTGCTATTTTTTCTCTGGCGCGTTGACCGTTGACGAACCGTTGTCGTGTCACACGAACCAATTGCTTCGAAGTCAACCATGGATGTCTCGAACGATGATTTCGATGCTACCTATCCTCCTCACTGCTTCGCTTCGGACCGCGACAGCATGGTAACTAGATGACTGCAGAAGGTGATGGATGTCTGGCAGGTCTGGGTAAGTAGCTTGGCCAAGGTCCTCTAGCTCACCTAGTCTATTGATGATGTGCAAATCATATTAAAGAGGATGGGGTCCTAGGGACGAAGAGCTCGTCTTGTTCGTGAAAAGTCGGAGTATGGAGAAATTAAAGCATAACAATAATATAAGGGCATGATTCGATGCTAGGTCCTAGCTTACGTACTTATGTACCTAGTAGGTATGTACCGTAGTAGGTATCTGTCCATGGCGAATTGATTATTCCATTGTCCATTACATCAACCTACCAGATGTAGATGCCTTATTTTTGAGGAAATCTATACCTACTATCGTCATGCGCTTATCCATGAACCCAACGCGGTACCTTGGTACATAATGTACCGCGGTACGTAGATACATGTACAGTTGTGTTGAGTTATGCAGTTGCGGGGAATTAACCGAGTCGCTGCTCTGTGGTACGCTATACTGCTTACGGGTATAAACCTTTCCCATAATGGTAAGCTCTTGTACCTTGTCCAGGCCTCCCCCTTGCCTGCGCAATCTCTCACTGGCTAGTGCTGGTCCAAGCAGTTTGTGGTACGCTGCAACCTTTTCGACTTTTTTCACAAATTTGTGACCTGTCAAACAGGGGACAGCTTCTGCGTCAACAAGTTCACAAGTAAACACTGCACCTCACAACCTGCAAGCTGCACCTTTTGCGCCTTGCACTAGCTGCCAAGCACTAAAAAATATTCTATTACAATTGCACAAAAATCCCAATCTGGAACTTGACGAATTCATGACCGCCACTTCTATCAAGTCCCTCTTTTTGATGACAGTTAAGCCTCATTCATCTTTGTCATTGCCTTCATCTCCGCTCCGCTTCTACCTCCACCTCTACCTCTGCCTCTGCCTCTGCTTCTGCCTCTGCTTTGCTTCTTCCATCGCCGTTGCTATCGCTGCTTCGACGATCGGATTTTGCGATCGGTGGAACACGAAACACACGAACATACAGATAAGCAGCAAAAGTAATTGTTTGCTTTGCATGGAGATCCGACGTTGCGCTGTTTGCCGTTGGTGAATTTGGGTCTCCTTCTTTTTCCTTGCTTCTATTTTCTTCTTTTCGCGCGGTAAGTTCCAAGATCATTTCCCTCATTCACAACCCTCAATCCACACTCCCCTGTCCTCTGGAGATTACCTCTTCTTAGGCCACCCAGGGTATTTCTTTTCTTCTTTCTTCGCGCCGTACTATACAGCTTCCTCCTACATGATCACCGTTCTGATGGTGTTTTTCCTAACGACGCAATGCTAATCTAATCTCTTAATCCTAATAGCTTTTCCTTTTACGACGTCACGATCCTTATGACCTTTCGAAGATACCCTCACCTTTTACGAACATACTGCTTGTAATTCCGGGCCTTTCGTCGTCGTATCGATCGAACCTGACGTCCACTCAATTTCCGTTTTGTCGCAACTAAGAGAGCCTTCACCATCGAGACAACTAGACCGTCGCGATGGATCAGCCTCCGCCGCCCCCGCCTCATGGGCATAATCCTCGGACTACGAGTTCAAATCCACCCCCGAACTCCAATGCCAATCCAAATCCCAACCCGAACTCGAATCTCCCTCCAGGAAAGTATGACATATTCATCATACCACCACACTCCTCGGGGTCCGGTTTTCTCTATCTCCCGTCAATGAAGCCGAACCTAAACAGCTTCGCAGCTGGATTTGCCAGTGCTTTGGTCTTAGTTGTCCTGTGCCAGACCATGGGCCCAGTTATCAAAGTGTGGTGGAGCGGGTTCCAAGGACTAGGAAACATGGGAATGGCTTTGCTGATGATTGGGGTTGGAGTTGGAGCATGGTCTCTAGGAAGAACGCAGCAGGGAGCCGCCCCATGGCCTGGAGGAGGCCCGCAAAATGCCTATGGCTCATACGGCCCTCCTCCCGGACCCGGAGGCTATTCCGGTGGTCCTCCCCACAGTTCTGCCCCGCCTCCGAACGATGATATCCCGCCGCCGCCGCCACCTCATGCCTCGCCACCGCCTCCCCGACATGGACCAATGCCTGGCACACCCGGCGGTCAAGGACCAAAGCAGTCGTGGCAACAGCAGGCACCGACCGGCGAGCCTAACGAACGACCTTATGAGCAGCCGAGACCGCCTCCTCAAGAGCGTCCCCGACAGAAGCGTCCTGAGACTCCTCGGGAAGCTGCAGACCCCCCGCCCCAAGAGCGACCCAGACAGAGGCGCCCGGAAACCCCTCGCGAGCCCCGGGAACGTCCGGAAACTCCCCAAGAGGCTTCTAAAGAAGCACCCAAGGCCACTCCCAAGAAAGCCCATAAGGAGTCCCCAAAGAAACGCCAGAGGGAGGTCCCGAAAGAAGTCCCGAGGGAAACGCCCAAGGAGATGCCCAATGAAATGCCCAAGGAAGCTCCTAAGATACCGGTCCCCGAAGCCCAGAGAAACCCCCCCAAAACGGCTTCCAAAGAACCTTCCAAGGCACAGCCTAAGCAGCCTCCTCAGGAATCTCCTAAGAAACCTAAGCAGCCTGTTCAGGAGCCCGCAAAGGAGCCTGCCAAGAAACCTACCAAGACGCCGACTGAAGAGGCTGCTAAGGAACCTGCCCAGGAACCTGCCAAGGAACCTGTGAAGAAGGCAGTAAAGGAGCCTCAAGAACCCCCCAAAGAAGCTCCTAAGGAGCCTCCAAAGAGCAGCGTGTGGGAGAGGGCCAGAGAGGCAACTCGGCGAAAGGAGGAAGAGCGGAGAGCCCGAGAGGAGGAACAGCGCCGGAAGGAGGCTGTGATGCGGCGCTTGAAGGAGTTGCGCGAGAAGGAAGCTCAAGAACGCCTCCGACGCGAGCAAGAGGCAAGGGATAGACAGGAACGCGAGACGCGCGAGAGGGAACAACGGGAACAGGAGCAACGCGAACGGGAGCGAAAAGAGAAAGAGCAGCGAGAGAAAGAACAACGAGAGCACCGGATCCGCGAAGCAAGAGAACGATACCTCCGCGAGACACTCGAGCGCGAGAGAGCGCTTCGAGAAAAGCTGGAGCAGGAGGTGAAAGAGAAGGAGGCGATCCGTGCTAGAGAGGCAGCCGAGGCAGCTAAATTAAAAGAAGAAGCTGCCAGGTTAAGAGAAGCCGAAGCTGCTAAACGGCTACAAGAGGCCGAAGTCGCAAGGAAGAGAGAAGAAGAAGCTGTTAGACAACGGGAAATAGAAGCAGCCAGGCAGCGGGAATTGGAAGCCGCTCGACAGCGAGAGATCGAGGCCGCCAGAAAGAAGGAAGAGGAGGAAGCGCGAGTCAGAGAGGCCGAGGCTACCAGACTACGGGAAGCCGAGATAGCCAGACTAAACGAGGCCACCAGAAGTGGCGCGTATGCGTACTCGTCGGTCGGAGAGAGAACGAACCCATGGCCAAACGGAAAACCTCCTGTTCGGTCTCCGTCTCCTCCTAGACCAAGCCCTAGCATGGCTTCGAGTAGGCCAAGTGCCACCTCAAGCAAGCCCAGCACCCCAAGTCGACGGCCAACAGCTCCGAGTACCAAAGCTCCTAGTGCGACTGGTACATACGACGAAGAGACCCACTCGTATCGCCCTTATGACCCGCCAAAGAGCCAGACTCATCATAGGAAAAGGTCTGGCGGGACGATCTTCACAGAGTCCTCGTACGCCCCATCGCATTCAACATCACGCACGACACCACCCCCTTCGGATCGTGCCCCGTACGAAACCAAGGATGAGAATAAGATCGTCATCAAGGCGGTTTATAACTTCCTCAACCAATTTTCCAAAACGCCTGCGTCTCAGCTCATCTCTGGCGTTGGACCCGTTACAGATGGCCTAATCCTTCGCATGACCACCGCCGGTATATTCATTGACGATGACATCCGTCAGGAGCCACAACGAGACTGGGATTTCAAAGCATGGACCCTCAAAACGATAGAGATATGGTGTCCATCCCATTGCCTCGCCGAAACCACCACCTCCCCTAAGCCAGTCCCTAAGGCCCATCGATTTCGGTCGTCAATCCGTGGCCAGGCAAGGACATTGACTGGGGATGATGCGAGGTCGTGTGTCAAGGAGTTCCAAGCTTCGTGCAGAGATGTGTGTCGACTAGCTCCCCACGGAAGACGCAATGGCGCATCGTCCTATCATAGCAGCGTCGACCATAATGGTCTCCATTTACTTCGCGCCACCATCCGAGACCAGGAATGTAGGAGTCACCTGTTCGTGATCGGCGAGGAGGAAGGATGGAAGATGGGAAAAGGCTTGGGGGACTTGTTCTCGGGCACTCAGCATAGGCAGCTCGGTATTCAGTGCATGTCAAAAACCGAAGCCTTTGGCATCTTCGACATGCTCGGATGGTAAACATCATTGATGGCATTGGAAGACCGGTGGGGGGGCATATGGGGTTTTTAGGATACTGGTTGGGGAGCTTGTGTTGGATATCTGGAATGCAGATACATTCCGCGATTATCCAACCGGTCCTAGCCATGATCCACCTTGACCCGTAGAGCCCATTCTTTTTCTATTTCTCTGCATGGCGATGCGTGGTGGCGTCTCGGGGTGAATGATTGAATTCTGCGAATGCATATAATTCTTTCGTCTAGGCCAGCATGGTGGGATAAAAAGAACACTGCATGTAGAGAAATTGACGCCAGTTAGTCACTGAGGTGACGGCGAATATACCACTCGACTTCAATACACAAAAAAAAGTCCGCTTCTGCCCTGTGAACTGCTTCTATGGATGTGATACGTAGTGTGCCTAGGGTTGTGCCGTAGATGATGCAAGGGGCGACCCCGTTCCCAGGCTAGGTGCAGATTCACGTAGCCGTGCTGCCGTCACGGTAGGCAGGGATGCGCTGCAAGACAGAACTATTAGGTTACAATGAAGTACACAGTAGTACCAACGATCGTGGATTGTACGGTAGATCCTAGTCAACCAAGCATCCAGCTGGTTTTCTTCCTGACATGTGAATACGGGTAGAGAGGTGCAACGCAGCGCCAAAGGACATGTAGGATGTTGCTTACTAAATTTCGACACTGATAGGAAAACATGAGACACGTAGATGCGTTTGTCTTAGTTTTCATAGACAAAGAACCCCTAAAGACACTATGCATGACTTGGAAGATCCCGAGGGCCAACAGAACTGCTCCCTAGCTTCCAGCCATGGACGACCACGGTGACAAAGGACCCTGAAGCTCCTTACCTGGATCCCCGACCATATCTGGGTTTACACGAGGCGCAGTAGACAAAGAGCCAGCTTCACACCCACGTCTCCTTCGTCTCGGGGGTCGAGGCTCCCTACACAGTACACAGGGAAAAGCCGTCTACTGCCACGTATTCTTTGTGAATGCTTTAGGGAATCGGGAATCGGACGGAGACATCAGAGTAGTAAAGGTTTAACGTATTGAGGCTCTGAGCTGTCGACCTTCACCCAAGAACCAATTTGATCTTGCCCTGAAGACCACTTCCTCTCTACCTAGGTAGGTAGTAATAGAGGTACAATCTTTGACAACCCTGATGCTTCATTACTATGTTTTTCTCCGGATCGCCATGGATCCCTTCGTTGAGAAAAGCTACAATACCAGTTTCCCCGGACCATTCAGGGGCACTCCGCTGCTGCTCTTGCTTCTTTTTAGTCAATTGTGCTCATGAAGATCTAAGCATTTTACCACTGGATAGACTAGGTACCTAGGAACATATACTTCTTGTTATGGGCGCTTGCGTAATCTGTTGAATGGATGAGACGTGCAAACGGCAGCCTTGGCTCTGTGGATGAGGTTAATTCAACGACCCAGGGTATGGAAGTAGAACCTCCACGCCTCAACTTCAGGAAGCTACCTAGATAAGCGTGATTAAAATCTAATCTGCTAGTGAAGCCTGTTCGTGAGCTATGACACTGGATGGCCACTATACGACGTGGTCGGAAGGACAATATGGAGCCAGCGGGACACCATTGAAACGAGGAACATACACGTGGAATTGGCATATGGCACTGCGATGTTGAGGCGACTGCGAACAGGTGTAGACCCCTAGATTATGATGGTCGAATATGAAAAAGATGGGCAAGCGCGCAAACTGCTAAATCAAATAACCCACCACGTATCTGGAAGGCCATAAACCAAAATGGCGTGGCCTCTCCTCATAGGCAGAGAGGTCAAGAAATACCGCTACGGTTCGCTGTTATTCATCTGATCGTACGACTATTCGCGATCAATTCAACCTCGGGTTGCACTGCAGCTGGTAGGTTTCTAGGAGAAGATCCCATTGGCGAGGTATAGGAGGCTCGATATCTTCTACTGTTGTATATATATCATGTCCAAAAACTCTTGAAGGGACTGAGTGTTGCTTAAAGTCGCTCAAGAAATAAAGGATATAACTACCTAGTATCCAGCAAGCTTAGGTATAGCCGCCCATCTGATCAGAATGCACAACGTTCGCTCCATCGCCAACGACGGTGTCACCGGGGCACCCGACCTCGCCGGGGAGTACTGGTTTTGTGTATGTGAATTCGTTTCTTACTTCGGGCTTTCCCTAGTGCTGAACTGAAACTCTCAGTGCCAATGCGATGACGGTCCCTCGTCCGTCGCCATCAATCCCCACTGTACATCTTGTCAGCACGCCCGTTGTCAGAACTGCAGCATTAGGACGCCATGACCGGTTAGATAAGTAGGGGAGTCCGGTGTGATCTTGAAGATGCCAGTGACCACTGACGTATAAGCTTAGTCTCTAATCGACATTAAGGGATGGGGGATCCGACCTTGGCCATCTCGGAGCTGCGTGGGAAACGAATGGAGTTTAGCATGGGCATCGCATATGTTTAAGGGGTAGCCAACCATATGAGCTGCCGGAAGAGTTGCGGATTTTTTGGGGAAAAGGGGGGCTCATTGTTCAGGTATCAGTGTAGGCGTCACTAGGGGGCAAGGCTGGCTACAAATAATTGATGCAGATTGACTCTTGTCAGAACGGGAAGATTTCACGAAGCTTATGAATTTAGGGGGAGACTATCCAGATAATCAAAATGCAAGCGGCTGTCTACCTACCAACAACGTATATAGGAAACAAGAATAGAAACCGAGTAGGTGTGCTTGGAACATCTGTACTTACACAAGGGACCCGTCCGTTTACGTACGGGTATTCGTGGTCAATGAATAGGTACCGACTGCCATCACAGCAGACTTGTCATCTCCCGACGTTTGCTTGCTCACGGTGAGAGATGTAGGTTTCGGGTAGGCAGAAACCTGAACTCGACTACGAGGTCAATGTATGCGACAACGATATAATTCTGTAGGTATATAAGAATTCATTTATATAACCCTCAGGGCTTATTTTAGGATGAAAGAACTAATTCATAAATTGAATTTCACCTACGCCACGGACTACGAAGATCCACGACGTTCTGCTTGCTGCCTGCAAGCTTGACTACGGGGCCCATCTAAGAATCAGACCAAGAAATCGAATGAAGAAAGCTTCTCCAATCCCAGCCTATTCCTTCACGCCACTGCCGTTGCCACCGGTCTCTCCAGAAAATCTTGGTGTCAAACCACTTCGCTTTCTAACAGCCTCACACATTGCCTGGAATTAAAATATCTATCAAAGTGTGACCTCTCAATATGTGTAGCGGCTAGCTCACCTCCTATTCGCCACTTGAATTTGTCATACCATCTATAGTGTAGGCCTGGCTTCTCGGCCCTTTTAGGAGTATAGGGGGAGAAGGAGGTAGGGGATGACGCAGATGTAGCCTCTATCTTTCTTGGTACTCAGATAACCACTTCCCCTCCAGTCGATTCATAATCGCTTATACGCAGCATAAGATATTAAAGTGAATTTACGATCCCCAGGTGGGCGAGTCGCGCTGTCTTGTGCTGGCTCCCAGAGAATGTTCGGGCCGGTTGGTTACGCTTTTGGGCGGCAAGTTAAGGGAGGGATATAGATAAATTTGAGAAAGGGTTCTCGGCACATCCTGGGATGCGGCCACGTCTGTACGAGGGCGAATCGCCCTCTCCTGTTCAGGCAGAAGGGAGATTTCGTCGATTTTGAACGCACACTCAATGACGTTGTGATGCCTAGATGAAGGCTTGATTCGGTTGCTGGACCACTACCGACTCCTTTACCCCCGCTTAATATGTCAGAATAGGAATATGTCCGTTATAGGTAATTTCAACTTCGCATCAGATTTGTTGCCCAGCCTGTCCTCCAGATCCTAGGATTAGATTAACCGGCAAGGCTCCATTGAGCGGCAGTTGCATTGCTAGGCCTCCAGCCAATAGCCGCCGAACCTCACCACTCCGTCCGCCTTGGCTTTATCCGGAGAACCATAATCAGCACCGCCTCGGAAGGAGAATAAAGGTAGGACGGTCCTGCTGAGGCGCTCCCCGGCTAGTTGCCTTGCTACCTCTCCTTATCCCCCCACGCCTATTTTCCGTATCCTCAACTTCGACTAAGGTCCAAGGAGAAAGAAAAGATGCTGTTGAAATCTCTCTTGTCCGCTGCGGCGGTCCAGATGGTCGCCGCGCAGGAGCTGATGCGCTTTGGATGCTCGCAGCTGACGCTCGACCGAATCGACCCCCTGGTCGAGCCCGGCAACATGCCCTCGGCGCACATGCACCAGGTCATCGGCGGTAACTCGTTCAACGCTAGCATGCACCCCGACGACCACGACCCCCCGACCACGTCCACCTGCACGAGCTGCACGTACTCGGAGGACTTCTCCAACTACTGGACCGCCAACGTGTACTTCCGCGCCCGCAACGGCTCCTACAAGCGCGTACCCCAGTTCGCCAACCTGGGTCTGAACGTCAAGGCCGGCATGACGGTCTACTACATCCGCGGCTACCAGGCCAACGCCAAGGTGACGGCGTTCCCGCCGGTGAGTGCGCAGCCCGCCCCCTGAGAAGAACCATCTAATTTGGGAAACCCCCGACGTCTAGGGATTCCGTATGCTGGTCGGTGACCCGATGAACCGCGAGGCCAGCACCATGTCCCCCGGCCTGTGCTACCGCTGCGAGGCCAACATGCAGCAGAACCCCTTCGGTGGCGCGCCCTGCACGGGCCAAGACACCCAGGCCTTCCCCAAGCAGCCCTGCGGCGGCGGCTGGCGTGTCACCGTCCACTTCCCCACCTGCTGGGACGGCAAGAACCTCGACTCCCCCGACCACCGCACCCACGTCACCTACCCGCAGGGCAGCTTCGAGATGAACAGCCCGTGCCCGGCGTCGCACCCGGTCAGGTAAGCGATCCATCGTAACCCCCCCACCCCCCTTATCAACAGGGCCCTGTCTTGCTAACTCCAACCCCCCATCACCAGAGTCCCGCAGGTCATGTACGAGATCATGTTCGACACGCGCCAGTTCAACAACAAAGCGGACTGGCCGGCGGACGG